>CM075345.1:130567500-131788437 GCA_037693485.1 Kitagawia praeruptora
ATAAAATTTAAGTACACAAAGTGTTCAATCAGTAATTTAGATGCACTTTAGTAATTTAGATACACAAAGTGCAGAAAGTGAATAGTTTAGGTACACAAAGTGCAAGTCATTCTTGTAAGTACATACTGTATATAATTTATCAAGTAGGGATTTTTATAGTAAAAATCATTCATATGGGCATTTCATGATCGCGGATAGGTGTTCTTGGAGGCGCCAGATCAGGGTGGTGGATTCTCTTTTAGGGAGCGGCTCTATTGTTGAGAGCCTCAGAGTTGGGTTGTCTCGGTTAGCTTTATCTTAGGTGTTCGACTTTATCATTCTCCTTTTTCATTTTTTTTTATTGTTATCTTCTGTTTTCTTGTTTTACAGTTGCAGGGAGCTTGGCGCGGTGGCATCTTAGATCGGAGTGGCTGGTAGAGCGGAGTAGTCAATCCTCTGGTAGGTAAGCCCCATGTGTTCAAAGTCATGGGCTCAGGTATAACGATGAGCATCTTTTATATCCTAGACAACCCTTGTGAATATCACTCTCCATTAGCTTATTATGCACTTAGCCGGGGGTCTTCACGGAAACAGCCTCCCTACCGTTAAAAGTAGGGGCATGGTCTGCGTACACCTTGTTCGGAATTATTACTAAAACAGCAACATAGAGGCAGTCATATATCGTATTTAACAAGTCCAGGCCAAGCATACAATTAGCGAAACAAAACACGAAGGTAAAACACATGCATGTCAGTAACTGATAGAACAAAGAGAAGGCAGAAAACATACCAGTAGTCATAGCTATATCAGTATGTAGAACAAGTAAAACAAACAGCTGAGTCGTCAGGATTTGCTAGAAAGCCTGACTGCTCTTGAAGAGATAATTGCCCCCACTTACAACTGTGTTGGGATGCTTGCAACACCTCTCCCAGGATAAAACAGCTCCGAGTATAGTGATCACAGCAATCAGAATACTCAACTTCGACTAGCACCTCAGTCGCCAGAAAAACCCTCAAGTAAAATATACTATAACAGGAGGAAAACAGAGAGTGTAGAGAATGTAGGGTGTGGTCTGTATATTCAGTATATCCAGTGTGTCACAATCAGTAGCTTAGGTCTCTATTTATAGGAGAGACCAAACGTAACTGATGCCACCCAATTAATATTGTAACTTCCGATTTACATGAAACGGCTGATTTAATAAAATCAAAACGGTTGATTTAATAAATCGTAACTGTTACGTTATATTTATCCACACATATCAGTTTTTATTTTAATTATACGAATATATATATATCATCAAATTCTGACCCAACATCAGGATCTGATCCATCAGGATTTTTCCTCCGTCAGGATCTGATGTCCATCAGTATTTGATCATTCATCAGGATCTGGTAGTACCTTCAGGATCTCATCAGGACTTGGCCCATCAGTATTAGATGTCTGACCAGTTACTGATTTATTCCAAGTACTGATCCCAATATATATATATTTATTCTAATTAAAATATATTTAAACACAGAAATAAAATCCCTCGCCCAGGTCGCCTCGCGTACGCGAGACGCCGAGACATTCGCCCAAATCGCCCTTCGACCGAGCCGAGTCGAGTCGAGACGTGACGTGGCGTGGCGTGGCGAGGCGGGCGGCGGCGCGCGTGTGTGTGTGTGTGCGCGTGGAGCACACAGTAACACCATGCACCATCATACACCTTAGTAGTTGTACACTACCCATGTGTGTGATTCTATATAAAGCCAACAACCCCCTTTATTCATTTCAATGTGGGACAAATACACATTCTCATTTCAAGCTTATTCAAGCTACTAACTTCAACTCCATTTCTCTATGGGTTTCACTAAGAAAATTACTTAGACCCATATATGAAAATTTAAGTCCTCATAACAAGGAACAATTTCCAATCGTTAAAATCCGGAATTAACATCAAGAACATAAAATACTTATGCTCTAAAACTCCATTTTCTAACAATCCCCCACAAATCCATATAGAAATGTTTCAGGTTTCTCATCATGACTTGTTTTTCAGAGTCGGTACCCTTCCGGGTTTGAACCCTCCTAAGTCCCCTACTTCAATGATTACCGGATTCAGATGGAATGTTTCACCTTGAATCTTAATCCGTATGGTGTAACCATGTTCCATAGACGACGACAAGTCAAAGGCTATGGTGCCAATCTACGGCTTTGAGACATTAATGGTCTTGTCTCGATCCTGTTCATCGAATGCTTCAAGGAATAACCCTTTCCTCTAATTGCGACCACACAATTACATTCGCTTAGCTGGGCATCTCCAGAGATGTACTGTAACCATCTCGTCAAATGACTTGACCCCATTCAGAGTTATAATAACTCTTGCTATCTAGCAGTATTAGTACCTTCTAGGTTTTCAGGGGATAGACTCAGATACATCTGTATCAGCTATGTAGCAAAGGTACTATCAATTCATCCTTACAGCTTGTTATTACCACATTGAATACACTTCAAGGGATCTCCTCTCATGTGTATTGGGTTCCCACTGATGATGAACTATGATGGGTTGACAGCCCCATCCCCAACCTTGACTTAAGGACCACTGCAGGTTCCAGTCCTTTAGTTAAAGGATCAGCTATATTATTCTAAGTTCCTATGAACTCTACAGCTATAATCCTATCAGACACTAAACCCCTAATAGACTTTAGTCTAACTTGGATGTGCCTTTTTGTTTTAGCATTATACTTCTTACTGCTAATCTTGTCGATAGTTGTTTTACTATCACAATGAATAGCAAACGCAGGAAGCGGACTGCTTACTACAGGTATCGCGGACATAAGTCCATGTAACCATTCAGCCTCCGTCCCCGTGGCATCAAGCGCACACAACTCAGCCTTAAAAGTAGACCGAGTTACTATAGTCTGTTTTGTCGACTTCCAGGATATTGCTCCACCGGCTAAGGTGAACACATATCCAGTCACTCCATTGGAACCAGACTTCTTAGCTATCCAACTTGCATCACTGTACCCCTCAAGTACACCAGGAAATCTCCTATAGTGTAAACTTAGGTACATTGTGCCTTTTAGATATCTAAGTACTCTATCAAGAGCATCCCAATGAGTTCTGTTTGGACAGCTTGTATACCTAGCCAACTTAGACACAGAGTATGAAATATCTGGTCTAGTACAGTTAGCAAGATACTGCAAACTCCCTATAATCTGAGAATACCTTAACTGAGACACAGGTACTCCTGAAGTATTCTTGACAAGGGCAACTTTAGGATCATAGGGTGTACTAGCAATTCTACACTGTGAATAACCATATTTCTCAAGTATAGATTTCTCTATATAATGAGACTGCGATAAAGTTATTCCCTCAGCTGACTGAGTCAGCTTGAGACCAAGAATCACACTAGCCTCACCCATATCCTTCATTTCAAAATGCCTTTTCAAGAAAGCTTTTGTCTCGTTAATAATCTCAATATTGGTTCCAAACAGTAATATGTCATCTACATATAGGCACAAAATGACACACTCACTACCTTTAACTTTGGTGTAGACACACTTGTCACTATCATTAATATCATAACTGAACGGCACTATAGTTTCATCAAACTTTTTATGCCAATCCCTAGGAGCTTGTTTCAAGCCATAGATGGATTTGATCAACTTACATACTTTCCTTTCGTTACCAGATGCAACAAATCCCTCAGGCTGATCCATATAAATCTCTTCTTCAAGTTCACCATGAAGAAAAGCTGTCTTTACATCCATTTGATGGATGATAAGACCATGTACGGAAGCCAATGCTACTAGCATTCGAATTATTGTCATTCTAGCTACTGGAGAGTATGTGTCAAAGTAATCAATGCCCTCCTTTTGCTTAAAACCCTTAGCTACCAGTCTAGCTTTGTACTTATCTATTGATCCGTCAGGGTTCAACTTTCTCTTAAAGATCCATCTGCACCCGATAGTAGAACACCCAGGAGGGAGATCAACTAACTCCCATGTTCCGTTAGAAACAATAGAGTCAATTTCACTCTTTACAGCGCCCTTCCAGTGCCTAGACTCTGAAGAATCCATAGCTTGTCGGAAAGTTAAAGGTTCGTCCTCGACATTGTAAGTGATAAAATCACTTCCAAAATCCTTGACTACCTTTGCACGCTTACTCCTTCGTGGTTCCTCTAACTCATTAGGAGTAGAGCTACTACTAGGTTCTGCCCCCACATTAGTCATTTTTTCCACATGATCAGGAATAGAACTTGATGTGTGAGTAGGATCTTCATTAGAAGTATCTTGAGGCATACCAGTCTTCATAGGGTAAACATCCTCAAAGAATGTAGCGTCACGAAACTCAACTATCGTGTTTGCCACTATACCATCTATGTCAGATTTTAATACTAAAAATCTCATAGCTGTAGTGGTCTCAAGATAGCCCAGAAAGATACAATCAACAGTCTTCAGACCTAGTTTCTTTCTCTTGTGTTCAGGGACAAGTACCTTAGCAAGGCACCCCCACACACGAAGATACTTAAGACTAGTCTTCTTGCTCTTCCATAACTCATAGGGTGTCTTATCCATGTGTTTCAGAGGGACTCTATTCAGAATATGGCAAGCCGTATTCAGAGCTTCTCCCCACATGTATTTAGGCAACCCAGAATTAATAAGCATACTATTAATCATATCTTTAAATGTTCTGTTCTTTCGCTCAGCAACCCCATTAGACTCAGGTGTGTATGGTGGTGTAACTTCATGAACTATACTATTGCTTGCACAAAATTCATTAAAAGCGTTACTCGTATACTCACCACCTCTATCAGATCTTAACCTTTTAAGTACCTTACTAGTTTGTTTTTCTACTTCAGTTTTATATATAATGAATTTACTAAGTGCTTCATCCTTATGTCTAAGTAAATAAACATAACAGTATCTACTACTATCATCTATAAAGGTAATGAAGTATCTAAAATGGTCCTTAGTCAACACACCACCAAATTCACAAATATCAATGTGTACTAAATCTAACAAGTCTGAATCCCTAACAATATTATGAAAAGGTTTCCTTATTTGTTTAGCAGACACACATACTTGACATTTAGAATTCTTTTCTATAGTGTGTTTTGGAATCAACTCTAAGTTCATCATATTTTTAAGAGCACCAAAATTTAAGTGACCAAGTCTAGCATGCCATAAGGTTGAAGATTCAACATAGTTAACAGAAGGAGTAATCTTATTAAAAGCACCCAAAACGGGTTCAGCATTTATTACAAATAAACCATTTGACAAGTAACCCTTGCCAAAAAATGTACCAGTATGAATAAGAACTACTTTATTACATTTGAGAGAGACTTCAAAGCCATTAGCTACTAAACAGCTACCACTTATTATATTTCTACGCATGTCAGGAACATGATGCACTCTCGTCAGGGATAGAATACGACCCGAAGGAAACTTCAAGTCCACGTTTCCTATTCCATGTACTTGAGCAGCACTTGCGTTCCCCATCGTCACTGTCAAGCTATGACTCTGTTGATAAGATACAAATAAACTAATGTCAGCACAAATATGCACATTAGCTCCAGTATCAATCAACCATTCATTTGACAGATAAGTGGAAAATAGTACAGGGTTGTAGGTAACATACCGGTCTTCGTTGGTTTCAGAAGCCAAAGCCTCACCAACAACCATGTTCGCTACAGGCCCACTTGAGGTTCCAAGCACAGCATTCGCTTGAGCTACCCCCTCGGCTTTCTTTGCTTTCTTTGTAGGGCAGTCCTTACTCCAGTGACCAACCTGCCCACAAGACCAACATGGTTTGTTTGCCTTTGGTTTCTTGGCCTTATCCTTGTCATTCTTAGGTTTATTACTATTACCCTTCTTAGAGACAGCCTTCCTTTTCTGTCCTACAGTTGCTACATTTACCTTCGAACTTCCATGCTCAGTTGGCATCACATGTCCCTGTTTGGACTTGTGTTGTTCTTGCACCGAGATGTCTAGCATAAGGTTGGTCCAGGTGATCTCTCCTTTCTGTCTTTTCAGGGAGAGAGAGAACTCTTCCCAAGACTTTGGAAGCTTTTCAATCACACTCATCACCTTAAACTTTTCGGGGAGGTCCATTCCAGACTCCTTCAAAGCATGCACTATCATCTCGAATTCATGCACTTGCTCAGTCATGGACTTATTGTCCACCAGCTTGAAATCAAGGAACCTAGCCACAGAATACTTTTCCAGACCTTGTGAGTCAGTATTATGTGTCTGGTCCAGCTTCTCCCATAAGAGTTTTGCGGTGTAGGCATCAGAGGAGTACACATCAAACAATGTGTTGGTTAGAGCAGCCAGAATTGCTGCCCTAGCAACCCCATCCTTTTCAGCCCACTTCGCATAACTCTTAACTGATTCAGCCTTCTCTTGATCCACAACCGGCTTCTCATATTCCACAACAGGCCATAGACCCTTTACAGTCAACCACAACTTCATCCTTTTCTGCCAACGAGAAAAGCCAACGCCCCCATTGAATTTCTCAAGCAAGCCAGTCAATTCAACGGGTTGTGGAAAACTGTAAGTGGTCCAATCAATGACCCCAGCAGATGCAACCGAACTACCACTAGCAGGAATTTCACTCTCGTTAACCATTATGCTAAATACTATATAACAAATTATCTCTTCAAGAATGTTGGGAATTATTACTAAAACAGCAACATAGAGGCAGTCATATATCGTATTTAACAAGTCCAGGCCAAGCATACAATTAGCGAAACAAAACACGAAGGTAAAACACATGCATGTTAGTAACTGATAGAACAAAGAGAAGGCAGAAAACATACCAGTAGTCATAGCTATATCAGTATGTAGAACAAGTAAAACAAACAGCTGAGTCGTCAGGATTTGCTAGAAAGCCTGACTGCTCTTGAAGAGATAATTGCCCCCACTTACAACTGTGTTGGGATGCTTGCAACACCTCTCCCAGGATAAAACAGCTCCGAGTATAGTGATCACAGCAATCAGAATACTCAACTTCGACTAGCACCTCAGTCGCCAGAAAAACCCTCAAGTAAAATATACTATAACAGGAGGAAAACAGAGAGTGTAGCTTAGGTCTCTATTTATAGGAGAGACCAAACGTAACTGATGCCACCCAATTAATATTGTAACTGCCGATTTACATGAAACGGCTGATTTAATAAAATCAAAACGGTTGATTTAATAAATCGTAACTGTTACGTTATATTTATCCACACATATCAGTTTTTATTTTAATTATACGAATATATATATATATCATCAAATTCTGACCCAACATCAGGATCTGATCCATCCCCCATAAGGCCCCACCGTCGGGGCATAAGCGCCAGAATTGGGGCAAACGTAACTGATGCCACCCAATTAATATTGTAACTGCCGATTTACATGAAACGGCTGATTTAATAAAATCAAAACGGTTGATTTAATAAATCGTAACTGTTACGTTATATTTATCCACACATATCAGTTTTTATTTTAATTATACGAATATATATATATATCATCAAATTCTGACCCAACATCAGGATCTGATCCATCAGGATTTTTCAAATAAAATCCCTCGCCCAGGTCGCGAGGTCGCCTCGCGTACGCGAGACGCCGAGACATTCGCCCTTCGACCGAGCCGAGCCGAGCCGAGCCGAGTCGAGACGTGGCGGGCGGCGGCGGCGCGCGTGTGTGTGTGGGCGCGTGGAGCACACAGTAACACCATGCACCATCATACACCTTAGTAGTTGTACACTACCCATGTGTGTGATTCTATATAAAGCCAACAACCCCCTTTATTCATTTCAATGTGGGACAAATACACATTCTCATTTCAAGCTTATTCAAGCTACTAACTTCAACTCCATTTCTCTATGGGTTTCACTAAGAAAATTACTTAGACCCATATATGAAAATTTAAGTCCTCATAACAAGGAACAATTTCCAATCGTTAAAATCCGGAATTAACATCAAGAACATAAAATACTTATGCTCTAAAACTCCATTTTCTAACACACCTCACCCCCCAGACCCTGCTCTGTGCAGGATATACTGGGTATGTTTGGTTTGGTTTGGTTTGTAGACCTTGGCGATACGTCTTGATATATAGAATGGGACAAAGGTCATGCTGTCGACTGTCGAGTATCTACTTGAAACTGTTGGAGGTAACACAAGTACTGATTTTCTGCCTATATATATTGGAGATGACTGAACAAATTAAATGAAGATGCATTCAAGGTAATTAAATCAGTCTATTTAACTTGATAGATATAACTTCTTGCACATTTGCATTTCAAAATAACTCTAACATGCATTAACTAAGCTCGAACTAAATACTGTTATATCCATTGTTTGTTTAATTTGTGTGAACTTTTGAAGACCATAGGTTATTCTATAGTTGTTTCATCAATGCCTAAAGAAACCATGGCTTCGTACTCTTTTCGAGATTCAAGAGAAATTAATAAGTTCCTCCAGCGGTTCGTGAGTTGGAAGAGATAGGCTTGATCCCAGCTTCTTGGTTGTTTGCTTGATCCAACTTTTGGTGACAGTAGGCTATGTTTGCTTCAACTACAAAGCACCAATTGCCATAACAGAATGCTAGAGCTTCGATATTAAAGTAAAGCTTTGGCTCTAAATTAACTGATACGATAGTCTCAGTTTTGATCTATTTTGCTAATGTCCTTCATGAGATGCAGTACTGTAAATATTTTAGATTTTAATGTTGATCCTAATGTTAATCTTGTTTTTCTGGATCTATTGTAATTAAAGGCTTTTTTTTACCTAATGCTGCTTGTGTTGTAACCTTCAAAAGTAAATAAAAATTTGTGTACATTATCAAATTTACATTTTTCTTGTAACGAGAAGATAATCATTTGAACATAATTATAGTTCTAATATAAAAAGCGTCAATTACATTACTCGTGATATCCGAATATCATTCTCGATGTTTTAGTATCAAACTTACTATCTTGATCTAATTATACTCTTTTTTTTTTGACGAAAAGCAAGTAGTATTATATATTAAAATATCGGAATCCAAACGGGACAAACCCCCGAATTGGCAACTACAATCTGATTGTGAAACAAAAAACGAGCAAAATAAATAGTCGTTTTGTTAACAGATTGCTTAACACATAGAATATTCAAATTCTTAAAACGAAAAAGTATTACAGTGACACCTTGAACAATCCAACCAATATCAATTATGAAACCAGTAGCATCGCAATTGACCTTCACATAAGCATCATCTGTAGCCCAATGTTCAAAATAATCAGCACCCATATACATGCCGAAAGAGGAATTCCCAATAAGAACAAATTTTGATTGTGAAAGGTGAGCTTTTGCAATTTCCACCACTGACCTAGCCTCGATGCGAGTTGAACCGATCTTCCAAGATACCAATTGAAACACTTTTGATGGACCAAAACACTCCAAAAGGAGAGACATAAATAAACTCTCAACAAGGAGAGACATAAACCACCCAAAAAGATGGAGATTATTGAATTTATTAACAAGGAAAAAAGAAAAGATTAGGATGAAGAGGGGGACGGATGAAGATGAAGGATGAAGGAGGGTGAGGAAGGAAAGAGGAAAGGTGAGGGGAGAAAGAGTGAAAGCGGAGAAAGGGGAAGAAGAAGGAGGGGGGCGGCCGCGGCTGACTCTCAAAATAGGGTTATAAAGGGCAAGGATTAATTAAGAGATAAAAAGCGTGGATCTAATTATACTCTAATTGTCTATAATATGTATAAGTAAGAAAAATCTAAAATTCTTTCAAATTTGTGTGATCTGACATGAAACAGTACTCTTAACGTAACCCGTAGGATTAAGACATTTTCTGATTAGTGCTCACTGCAAGAATTTTACGATCAACTTCTTTAATGCAGTGGAGTTGCCTTTCTCAATCAAATAAGACCAACCATTAGTTGTCCAACTTCACTAGCCTTTCCCATCCATATCTCCAGTGGCAAGTAGTGCTGACGCACGAGGTGATGCAAGTCCATAAAACTTAACCAAAATTGAAAAGAATCCCAAACTAAAATCTAACCAAATAAGAAAAGTTACCTCATCTACAAAATCTAGTTAAAGCCTACAAGCCTATATACCCACTTATGATGGAATGTGAGATTACCATCAATTCCCAAATCGAATGCTTAGCTTGTCAAACATGTAACTACACAAATATGAAAGATACCATCTTTTTTGGTGGAGATAGGGGCTAAAATTTTAGGCTCCCGGTCCCTGGCAAACGTATGCCAGGGACCTCTTATTTAACATACAGCTTTTCAGCCGTTGGATGGTTGATCCAACGGCTGTTATTTAAAAAAAAACTGTACCGTACCGCATAAACTTTATGCGGTACGGAGTAATTACCAAACTGCCCCCTATTTTCATATAAAAAATCTACTGTTCACCGTACCGCAGAAACTTTCTGCGGTACGTGAACAGTAAGGATATTTTGGTAATTTGCCCGTACCGTATAAAGTTTATGCGGTACGGTGCGAATTTTTTTTTTAAATCAGAACCGTTGGATCAACGATCCAACGGCTTAAAAGCCGTATGCCAACTAATCCGTCCCTGGCATGCGTTTGCCAGGGACCGGACCCCAAAATTTTATATGTACATGTTTGTAGTGGGTGAAAAAGGAATCTTGTAAGTGGGCCTTTGCCTCTTTGAACCAAGAAAAGGAAACACTTTCTTTTTTATTTTTGTTGAAACCTCTCATTATCAAGATAATGAGATAATTAGTCAAAAGAAGAAAGAATAAACATGGGTTTTATTAATTAGTGATACTAATCATAAAGGTTTGTATGTGAACTAGAATTGGTGATTATTGTTGGGTCCTTTGCTTTTTTTTTTTTACTAGGGTCATGGTATCTTTAATTTAATCACCCTAATATCTTGTTTCTTTATAAAGGGTTAGTAATATTCTTTAGTTGACTTTAATTTCTTTCCTAATTCATCCTGAAAATGATGATTCAAGAATGAACGAACGATTCATTGAATGCAAGCAATAAAGCATCATGGACCAAAGTTGATACAATTACAGGCTCAAAGTATAGGCGCAAATGTCACTAATTAGTCCATATTTTGGTAATCTCTGAAAATTAAGTAAACATTCTTAGTGAGGTTTTGAAAATCCCATTTTGATACTTTTGTAAGCTACGATTTTACGTACATTACTATGACTTACTCCTTCAATCATAATTTATAGGCTTCGAATTCTAGATCCTTAGATTTTTCCATGCCCATATTGAAGTTCAAAAGAAAAAACATCCACTTGCAAACGTGATAGAACCAATCGATTATTATGGATATATGCTATCAACTCAAGCCCGCTCGAGGGTGAACAGCAGTTTTCTTCTTTTTGCTTATGAATTTTAAATTATTTTAACTTTCGCTGCTAAAATTTTCTAACTCCGCAACTATTAGTGATACTTCATCAGCTCCATGACATATATCCATCCACACTCTTTATAATTGTGTTACTTTCATTTCTTTACATTTTTTGTTTTTTAGGATGTTGTTTTTAGTTTTTTTACATTTCAAAAATTTATCCAAAATAGTATAGTTTTATAATATAAAAAAATAACTGCACCTACTACTTTTCTCCATTAAATCATTTTAATTATTACATAAAATATTAATTATTCCTACCATTTTACTTACTTTTCTTATTTTTCTCCATTACTTTACAATTTTTCTTAACTTCTGTGTCCAAACTCATTTGTAAACAAATGAAAAGAATGAAGGGAGTATTAATTAATAAGAAAAAAATTTCTTCCAATAAAATATGATAATATCAAATTTTGATTATTATTATTATTATTATTATTATTATTATTATTATTATTATTATTATTATGTGTAAGGAAAACTTAGGATGTAAACGAAGAATATATATATACACGTACAGGGTCAAGTTCCTTGGAAAATTCTTAAACCGAGAATTCTAAGAATTCTTACATATATTTCATAATAGTATATATTTTATTATATATAGATCAGGGACAAAATTATCTTAAGACAAGAGATATACAATTTAAAGATAACTCATATTTGATTGTATATATATCGATCACAAAATTCTCCAATAACATTACAAAATTTTCAAGTACTTTCATCAATTTTTGTAAAAATACTAATTATGGTATAAATATAATATAAGAATAAATGTTCACCAGCGAAACATTCAAAATATAAGTAAGTTCAGTTTAAAAAGTTTAGAATTTATGTGCTTGAGTTCAAATTCGGGTGCATAACTTTTAAATTAAGTTGTAGAACACTAAAATTATTGTATAAATATAATACAATATAATAGTGTTCAGCGGTATAATGTTGTTAAAAAGGTAAGTTAATTGTAAAATTTTGTAGGAAAACAAGTTTGTAGTAGAACTTTTTAAAATTTTGAAATTCAGTAATAGAATACGGTATTTTTACTACCAAACAAAAAAGGTTATGTAGTAAAATCCTATCATCTCGGGGATTATTTTTTTGTAAAATAAGTTAAATGAAATAAATTAAAATTTTTAAAGATAGAGAGTTGTAAAAATTAGCCAAAATTATGTGAGATAAAAAATTAGTAATAAAAATAAAAATTTTAATAAATGAGTTATTGATCAAATTTTTTTATTTCAATTAATTGAATTAATAATGTAATTTTTTTTTCAACAATATCCTTACAAGAATTTTATATTTCAAAATTAGTTAAATTTAAATAATTAATTTGAAAATAATCCAATTAATAATGATTCTCCAATTCTGTTAATTTACTGCTGCTAAGGGGTCATTTGTTAGATCTGAATAATAGTTTCTGGATGATTAAAATTTCTGGATGATAAAATTTCTGAATGCTGAATTAACAAATATTGTTTGATAAAATTTATTTGAATGACGATATATATATATATATATTCTCGTATTTTATAATTGTTATTATTATTAAACAAATTAGAACACTCTTTATTATGCTGCGCTACTATAATTAATACTCTTTCTAATAATTATTAAAAAGATGTTCTTAAAAAAAATATTATAATATTTATTGTATGAGACTTGTTGAAAATGAAAATATTGAAAACAGTTTTATAAAATAAAGCACCAAATTTAGATGGAAAAATACAAGTTAATTGACAAAGCTCGTGTTGTGTATATTGTAGAGAGAATTACCAAAATGCCTATTTTTGCTAAGTCTTTGCTGCTTTTGAAAAAAATGGTCCGAAATATCGACGGGATACGGAAAATCGTCCTCTGTGTTATCATGATGCGGAGAATCGTCCTCCGTATTACGTAGATACGGAACTGAGTTCTCCGTGTTATGCATGATATGGTAGACCGTGTCCCGTGTTAGGTGGGTGCGCAGCACAGTCACGAAGCATGGTCTTCGGTATCATGCATAACACGGAAGATCGTGTTCCGCAACACCCCTCATATCACGATACACTATGTACCGTATCACAGCATGTCTCCCATATGAATATTTTGGGTCATCACCCTATATTGTATAGGATATAGTTATCTCCTGGACCATCCAGCTTCTTTTTATGAACCAACCATTCAGCTAAAAAAATTTGTCGTCTAGGAATTTTTTTGTGTCGTCCAGTTAAAAAAAATTTGACAAATGATCTTAACAAAGGGTGTCGTTCAATTTGGTATCGTTCCTCTGTTAACAAATGAGCCCTTAAAGTCTGCGTTGTGACGATCATTCAAGTTGTATAGTCTTCAGTAGTATAGGCTCAATGATCTTTGGTAATGATCTTTGCTAACAGTTTATTTTTGAAAAGCACATAAAATGTTGTTCGGTAAACTTTAAAAACTACTTTTCGGAATAGTATTTTTGACCGAAAAACTATTTTGGTAATAATCTTTGCTAACAGCTTAATTTTGAAAAGCAGACAAAATGTTGTTCGATAAAATTTAAAAATAACTTCTCTGAAAAGTATTTTTAACTGAAAAACTGCTTTTACAAAATGCATGAGATGCTTGCTTTTTAGCTTTTACAAGAATAATTATTGATACAGTACTTACAACAGTTTTTAAGAACAATTTTAAACAAAGCCTTAAATAAGTGTAAAACGGTCGGTCCCCTGCAAATTAAATTTTCAAAATTTCCAATTCACAATTAATAAGGCGAGGTACCTTGAAAAGACTAGCCATTTGTAACTAGCTATCGTTTTATTTATTTTATTTTTTCCAATTTATTTCTAGCTTTTAGGTAAGATCATAGCTTTAACTTCGTTCATATCCTTTTTTTGCATTTATGATGAAGAAATTATGTACACCGTCCAGTTGGATCCATCTATAAATCATAAAGAAGAAAATGAAACATTCTTAGTTAAAAAAAAAAAAAAATTAAACATTCTTTGTCCCATAATTACTCTCTATATAATCACCAAAACTCTTAAGCAACAGGTGGCCCGGGGATCAAATCATTGAATTTCTAATTGTATTCTCGGTATATTAAAATTTTAATAAAAAATTATTAATAAGAATATTGTGGTATAATTAAAACATCACAAATGAGAAAGACTGCAAAACTTTAATGGATGGAATCGGTATAATTTTGAAGCCTGCAACAGATATCAAATCAGTAATAATAATAAAAAGTTGATATGAGTTTTGTGCTTTTTTACTTTAAACAAAGTTGCAAAGAAATTGGATCAAACTTTATGAAACATAATTTTGTAAAGAAAAACTTTTTAAGATATGAATTCAAGAAAGACTAGCTAGTGCTATTACATCAATGACATGCAGCTTACTCCCTACTGACGACTGTTTATAGTCAGCCTATTGAAGCTATTTTTTCTATTTCTCCATTCTCAAAATCTAATAATAAAATCTCTCAAAATTCGAATACAAATCACCTTTGTGAAAGCATACTGGAAATGAACCAGAATTATAAACGATGCTCGACAAAATTAAATTATGTTTGAAATACTTTATTTTAGAAATTTTCACCCTTTGACATCAAAGTATTTACTAAATTTTCAAGATCAACTGGATTAAAATTATTTTTACATATGACTTGGAAAAATTAGACTGAATTACTCTACTATATTAAAATTGATTGTAACAAAATCTCAGTTGAAGATGAAGTTTTATCAATCAATTCGATTCCTCTGAATTCCTCTACCATAATAACTCACAAAAATAATCGATATTAAGGAAGATTTTGACATGATTTGACCGTTACAGAATCAAATGTTTTTTGTGCGGAAGAAGTTATTGACGTTAAGGAACAAGTCTCTTTTCATTTTTTTCTCTTTTTGCTAGGAGCAGGACTCATTTTCTTTGAATCAAATATTCGAATTTATGCGTGTTAGGAAAAATATAATGATATATAATGCTAAGTTTTTTGTTGTTGTGATGCTAATTCCAGTATAAATATGGGGTGATCGACGAGCTAGTGAACATAATTCCACTATAATTTATGTTTTTCAAGACATTCTCTCACGAGTTCCGCAGACAGAAGTCACATAACTCGAAATCTCGAATCCAATTTATACATCAATTAGTCTTTAGGACAATTTATAATCATAAGGCCATGTTTGTTTTATGAAATTATAGTTCAAGGATTATAGTCTATACATTATAATCATTTGAATATTATCCTAAGGATTATAATTCTTTAAATTATTCAAAATTATGTTTATTTGAAAGGATTAAATTAAGGATTAGATTATAATCCTTTAAATTTTAATCCTATTTTTGTTTTGAGAGATAGAATATGGGATTGGACTATTATCCTTTAAATTTGCTAATCTCATGTTTGTTTTTCATAGGATTATAGTGAAGGGATTATAATCTGTTGTGACCAAAATCTTGCATGGGTTAGATTTAGGCCCACTAGAGGATTAGGGTCCAGATCCATGAAGAGAAGGAGTAATATGTCGGGTTTCCGGAGGCCTGCGGTAGCCCTAGGGGTTACCACGTACACTGCAGCACGGGAACGCATGACTAAGGGTATCAAGGTATCCCCTTGAGGATAACCTATAACTATTATCAGCCATCCAGTAGAGCTTCCAGAGTAGCTTCCGTGATAGGGGTTACCGGAGGGGGTACCGGAGCCAGGCTACCGGGCGGTACCCCCGGTACCCCCAGCTTCCGCCGGAAGCCTGTTCAGGCTGCCAAATCAGATAAGGCACGCCTCCTATTTTTTAGGAACACGTTTATATCATCTAAAAACACTCTCAAACAGATAAACATTCAGTTATATGAGGATATATGTCATATATACTTGATAAATGATACAAAATCATGATAAATACAAGAGATAATCATTCTATGTTACCTAAACTGCTTGGTAACCTGATTTTATACATCATGCTCGATTATTATCAGAAATAACAGTCATTATCCCACTGGAGAGAGGATAACTCATCATAAACAAACGATCATATCATTCAAGAACTACATTCGGGCTTGATCCACTATAAATAGTGGTATGTAGGCAGTTTACGGGATTCTTCGACACTTTACACTCCTTGAGTAGCTAGAGCACGTGCACTCTTGTGTGACATAGTCAAATTAGGGTTCTTGGCTGGCCAACATTTGGTCCTTGAGCTCTCATCCCGTAGATTCAGTCCGATCCTTCCGAGGAACCACATCCCGTGTTCTTCGGTAACCCTAGTCGTGAGCCTTCCCGGGCGGCTAGCCATTGATCTTCAACCACGAGCCTTTCTGGGTGGTTGGACGATTCCTTGCTTATTGGCGCTATTCCAGCACGAGGCCTCATAATCTGTTGTGCTAAAATCCTCCCACAACAATTGGCGCCCGAAGGAGGGGCCTCAAAAGTCGTCATTTGGAGGAGATATGGCGAGTGACAATTCTGAAAGTGATAAAACACCGTCTCAGGATGGTAATGGACGAAACAAAGGTGGTGATGATGTTAGTAACAAGGACATCATGGACTATCTGAAGACGATGAATGAAAGAGTCAACAACTTGGAAAAGGGTTCCGAGAAAATGAAAAAATGGCAAAGGAAGTGCAAGTCGAAGTCAAAAAAGAAGAATGTGACTCCGGCAAGGCTGAATTTCGAGTCTGAGGACAATATTGAGGACAACACTGATCATGTCCCATCTGAAGAAGACGCAGAAGAGCCTGTGGAAGAAGAATATGAGGGTGACCAATCTGATGTCCCGGAAACCCAGGGTGCCGAAGGTTCACCCACCAGAAGTCTAAGTGTTTTTGATCGAGTTGGCAAAAAACTGACTAACAAAGACCTTCGTCACAAACTTATTCACACTAGAAGCAAAGATCGGAGAGATGGCAATGGGGGTTCCACAACTCAGGGTTCCCGAGAACGCCGAGAGAGGTCCCAAACGGTACCCCCAAAAAGCATTTCCAGGAGATCCAGATCTGATGGCAGAAGGAATTATAGGCAAAGCAGTCACTCTTCTTGGCATAGAAACAGGAGATCCCGCTCTACCGGAGTCCCTACCGGTGGGGGTACCGATCAGGATTCCGGCTCCCATCAAAGTTCAGTCCCTAGAAGAAGCAAGACAGCCAATGAAGATGATGATTCTGAAAGTGATATGCTTTCAGATGGTGAAAATGGACAGTTCAGGATGGCTGACTGGAAAAAAGCCTTGGAAAAGATCAAGGAGGAGAAAAAGTTTAAGTCCGGTATCACTGCCGGTTCCCCCTTTTCTGTGAAAGTGAAAAAGGCAGCCTTGCCAAGGTTCTTTAAGATGAATACTGACTTGAAATTCAATGGAAACTCAGATCCAGTTGAATACTTGAGCCGTTTTAATACGGAAATGGATGTCTACCAGGTGGAGGACTTAGCAAGGTGTAGGCTACTGGCATCTACACTGACTGGAAATGCCCACCAATGGTTCAAAAGGCTAGCCGAAGGGTCTATCAAATCCTGGAGGAGGATGGGAGATCAGTTTATCTCTCAATTCAGGGCTACCGTGGCCTATGCCCCACCGGTGAATACTCTGGCTAATATCAAGCAAGAAATTCACGAATCTTTAAGATAGTATTTCAAAAGATTTAATGAGCAAGTGCCAAAAGTGAAGAAGGCCTCTGATGAAACTCTGAAGAACTTCCTGATAGCCGGGGTAAGGCCTGGAACCGAGTTTTGGAAGGAATTGCAAACTGAGGAGCCCGGAACCCTGGCGGAATTTTACCAACAAGCAGAACGCCACAAAGTGATTGAGGAATCCATGGCAAAATTGTCCAAAGATTCCAGTTCCCGAGGTTGGAGCAGGAACAAAAGAAATCGTTCTTACAGCCCTAAAAGGGATTCGAACAAGAGGGCTTCCGGGAGTGGTACTGTCGGCTTAGGAGCCCCCGGTATGATGACAAGACTGCCCCTATTGCTGTTAATGCAACTAAGGATGGAGTTTCTGCCAAGGACAGACTCACTCCAAAGGCGAATTTTCAGAAATACTCAGAGTATACTCCTTTGACTGTCCCAATCAGTCATATTCTCGAAGTGAATGAGAAGAATGGGCTATTCCGGAGGCCCTACCGGGCAGGGCCCCCAGGAGTGAAAGATCAAGGAAAGTACTGTGCATTCCACGAAGTGAATGGACACGAGACTGCTGATTGCAGGCACTTGAAAGATCAAATTGAAGAGTTGATTAGAGGTGGATACCTGACTGAATTTGTAGCCCAAGAGGCTAAGAAATATAAAGAAGGTAGAGATAACAAGGACAAGGCTCCTGGAAACCAAGAAAGGACTACCCGAGCTAATAGCATCCATACCATCTTTGGCGGCCCTTATTTGGGGGGTGCTAGTCGGAATGCCAGAGATAGGTATGCCTGGGAAGCCAGGGACAAACCCCTAACTAATGTGTTCCACCTTGCAGAAAGACCCCCTAAGCTGTTTAAAGGGGAAACCGCTGATATTTCCTTTACCGAGGAGGATGCCAAGTGGGTTCACCACCCTCATAATGATGCTTTGGTGGTAACCGTGAGTATTGGTGGAATGAATGTGCACAGAGTGCTGGTTGATAATGGAAGCTCAGTAAATATCTTGGCATATACCACATTCCAGAAATTGGGACTTTTGGACAAAGAGTTACTGCCTACCAATAATGAGCTATATGGGTTTACCGGTAACCCAGTCCAAATCATGGGCAAGGTCAAATTACCCTTGACATTGGGTGTGGATCCCTGCAAGGCCACCCAAATGGCAGAATTCATGGTGGTAAATGAAGACATATCCCACAATGCAATTCTCGGTAGACCAGTATTGAAAGATATGAGGGTGGTAACCTCAATATACCACATTTCAATGAAGTTTCCTACACCAAATGGCATTGGGTGTGTGAAAGGATGTCAACATGAGTCAAGGGAATGCTATAACAGAGCTGTGCAGGCTGCCGAGAAGGCAGACAAACCTATTCAAGTTGAAGAAAAGGCTGATGGAGAAGCCTTAATGAGAAGCCATGGGCTTGAGCCACAGAAGTTTGAAAGAGCATCGTGTAATGCCATCATGATAGTGGAATTGCCAGATGAACCTACTGAAGAGGTTCCTAATTTTCGGGGGGTAATACCACCACAAAGCTTGTTGTTGGAAGCTGCCGAAAAAAATGATGAAATTCATAACATTTCGCTGGAAGGCATAGTAAAAAGTGCCTCAGATGATGATCTAGACGGAGCAATGCTAGAGAATGAGAACCAGGGAGCGGAGAGAGGACTCCCGGTTGAGATTGACATTGATCCCAGGATGCCCGGTACCTTGGAAAAGGCAGGGGCTGCCGAAGATACTATCCCCATACTAGTGGATGCTGAAGATCCTAGTAAAATCTTGAAAATCGGGCAACAGCTAGATGAAAATACAAGAGAAAGGTTGACTGCTTTCCTTAAAAGCAACCTTGATGTGTTTGCATGGTGTCATTCTGACATGGTGGGGATTGACCCGAAAGTCATGTGCCACCACTTGAACATCGACCCTGAGAGAAGGGGTATCCGGCAGAAGAGAAGGCCTGTCAGTGGTGAAAGGGCTACCGCCCTCCAGGAAGAAGTAGACCGGTTATTGAAGGCTGGTTTGATCAAAGAATCCTTCTGCCCAACATGGCTAGCAAACCCAGTGCTGGTCCGGAAGCCTAATGGGAAATGGAGGACATGTGTTGACTTTACTGATCTAAATAAGGCATGCCCTAAGGATAGCTTCCCGCTACCCAGAATTGATCAACTGGTGGATGCCACGGCAGGCCATGCTTTACTAAGTTTCATGGATGCCTACTCCGGATATAACCAGATACCGATGTTTGAACCAGACCAGGAGCATACCAGCTTCATAACTGATAGGGGACTGTACTGTTATGTGGGGATGCCGTTTGGGCTATTGAATGCCGGGGCTACCTATCAGAGGCTGGTAAACATGATGTTTAAGGAACAGATTGGTAAGACTATGGAAGTTTATGTTGATGATATGTTGGTCAAATCAAAGGTGGCAGCCGACCATGTGTTGCACCTATCTGAGATGTTTGATATCCTAAGGAAGTACCGGATGAAGCTGAACCCCCAAAAGTGTGTTTTTGGGGTGGAGTCTGGAAAATTTCTTGGATTCATTGTGAACCACAGAGGGATTGAGGCAAACCCTGCCAAAATCAAAGCATTGCTAGAACTGAGGTCCCCAAGGAATGTAAGAGAAGTCCAAGGGCTTACCGGAAGGGTAGCAGCCCTAAATAGATTCGTATCTCGGTCTTCCGACAAATGCAAGGAGTTTTTCAAGGCTATCAAGAAGGGTCAAAACTTTGAATGGACCCCGGAATGTGAGGAAGCCTTCAAGAAACTAAAAGAACAGCTGGGAAGCCCACCATTGCTCTCCAAACCCTTGGAAGGTGAGGTACTCATTCTATATTTAGCTGTTTCTGAATACTCTATAAGTGCTGTGTTGATCCGGGAGGAAGAACAAGTACAATACCCGGTATACTATGTGAGCAAAAGGCTGCTGGATGCGGAAACCCGGTATCCCAGCATGGAAAAGCTAGCATATGCTCTAATATTGGCTTCCAGGAAGCTAAGGCCTTACTTTCAGGCCCATAAAATTGAAGTTAGAACATCCTTCCCGCTAAGGCAAGTGATGCACAAGCCGGAAGCCTCCAGTAGAATGATGAAATGGGCTGTCGAACTAGGACAGTTTGAAATAGATTACAAGCCCCGAACTGCTATCAAAGGCCAAGCACTGGCCGATTTCTTACTGGAGTTTCCTCCTGATTTTGAGATTACCGGAGAAGATTGTACCCCGGTATCCCCAGTTACCGAAGGGGATGCCGAAAGCCCCCAATTATGGTGGAACCTGTATGTTGATGGTGCAGTAAATAGTAATGGGGGAGGTGCAGGAATAGGGTTGGTAAGCCCAGAGGGGCACCGAATTCAGAGTGCCATACACTTTGGCTTCAGGGCTACCAACAATGATGCAGAGTATGAGGCCCTGATTGCTGGCTTGAAACTGGCTCTGGAAATGAAGGTAGAATACCTAAATGTGTTTAGTGACTCCATGCTGATTGTGTGGCAAATTAAAGGAAGCTTCCAGAGTCGAGGCCCCCGCACTGAACTCTACATGAGGTATGCCCAAGAACTTATCAGTAGGTTCAAATTGCTAAATCTAAATCAAATCCCAAGGGTGGAAAATGCCAATGCTGATGCCCTTGCCAAGTTGGGATCCCAAAAAGAAGCTGTCCTGTTGGGGGTGATACCCCTTGAAGTGCAACTCCAACCAAGTATCCATCGAGAGGAGACTATGGAAATAGATTCTTCAATGGAAAGCCAATGGACAACCCCAATACGTGAGTATATCACCAAGGGGACACTTCCGGAAGACAAAGATGAAGCTCGGAAACTCAAATATAAGGCTGCCCGTTATGTGATCTATGATGGCATCCTATACAAGAGGGGATTTAATCAACCTCTACTTAAGTGCATATCTGGAAATGAATGTGAATACATCCTAAGGGAAATTCATGAAGGCATTTGTGGCAACCACTCGGGGGGTACCTCCCTGGCCCACAAAATTCTCCGACAGGGCTATTACTGGCCTACCATGAAAACTGACGCTTATGACTTTGCTAAAGCTTGTGATCAATGCCAAAGGTTTGCTAACTTCAATAGCAACCCAGCTGTGGAACTAAGACCCATTGGAAGCCCCTGGCCCTTTGCAATATGGGGGATTGACCTGATTGGGGAGCTTCCCAAAGGCAGAGGTGGTGTGAAATATGCTGTGGTAGCCGTTGACTACTTTACCAAGTGGGCAGAGGCAGAACCCCTAGCTACCATCACTGCCGGTAAGCTGAAGGAATTTGTTAAGCGAGCCATTATATGTAGATACGGGGTACCGTACAAGCTGATCTCAGACAATGGCAAGCAATTTGATAGTAGAGAAATGAGAAGTCTATGTGAGGACTTGGAAATAAGGAAAGATTTTTCAGCCGTTTGCCACCCCCAAAGCAATGGGCAGACGGAAGCTGTGAATAAAATCATCAAGCACACTCTGAAAGCCAAGTTGGAAGATAAAAAGGGAAATTGGCCAGAGGAGCTTCCAATGGTCTTGTGGTCTTACAACACCACTCCCAGGTCCACAACCGGAGAGTCTCCCTTTGTTCTAACCTATGGCTGTGAAGCTATGGTCCCAGTGGAAGTCGGGACAGGGTCCTACCGGAGGGACAATTTCAGTCAAGAATAAAATGAAATACATCAGAGGCTGGCCCTAGACATGGTAGAGGAAAACCGGGCTACCGCCCAGCTGAAACTTGCGGCTTACCAACAGAGGACCCGCAAATACTATAACAACAAGGTACGCCCTCGACCCCTCAAGGTTGGCGACCTAGTACTGAGAAGAATGATGCCCAATATGCGGGTTCCCGGGCACGGAGCCTTTGGAGCAAACTGGGAAGGGCCTTACAAAATAAAGTCTATCTTTTGGGAAGGCACTTACCACCTTGAAGACATGGATGGGAACACTATTCCCCGTGCTTGGAATGCCGAGCACCTAAAAAAGTACTATCAGTAAGACTCTTTTCAGAGCAAACGTAGGCCTCTTTCAGGCTTAGGATGAATAAAGGCAACCTACTAGTTGTGGTTGCACCATTTCCCTTTCAATTCTTAGGATTTCATGATTTTCAATGGATGCCCGGGGGGTAGTGGACGCACACCCCGTCTGGATGAAATTTGATGTATTTGTACTCTTTGATTTTCAGTAAAGGTAGAAGTTGATTGTTTCCTTTTACATTTACCACTTATAAATATTTTCAGAAAGATATGTAAGACCTACAAGCATAGTTCTACATGGCAGCTAGGCTACCATCCAGAACTAGGGGGGTAGTAGTGAATACACCTCTCAGCTTAACAAGTTGAAATTATCAGAATTTCAAAATTTTGCCATTTCCAGACATGTACAGAACCTTGAGTGGTTCACATGGCTTACTTGTTTATCAGGGCATGTATGGAACCCTGTTCGGCATACATGGTTCCCTTCATTACTTGGGCTTGTGTGGTAACCTGATTGGCACACTTGGATCCCTTCATTACCAGACATGTACAGAACCTTGAGTGGTTCACATGGCTTACTTGGTTATCAGGGCATGTATGGAACCCTGTTCGGCATACATGGTTCCCCTCATTACTTGGGCTTGTGTGGTAACCTGATTGGCACACTTGGATCCCTTCATTACCAGACATGTACAGAACCTTGAGTGGTTCACATGGCTTACTTGGTTATCAGGGCATGTATGGAACCCTGTTCGGCATACATGGTTCCCTTCATTACTTGGGCTTGTGTGGTAACCTGATTGGCACACTTGGATCCCTTCATTACCAGACATGTACAGAACCTTGAGTGGTTCACATGGCTTACTTGGTTATCAGGGCATGTATGGAACCCTGTTCGGCATACATGGTTCCCCTCATTACTTGGGCTTGTGTGGTAACCTGATTGGCACACTTGGATCCCTTCATTACCAGACATGTACAGAACCTTGAGTGGTTCACATGGCTTACTTGGTTATCAGGGCATGTATGGAACCCTGTTCGGCATACATGGTTCCCTTCATTACTTGGGCTTGTGTGGTAACCTGATTGGCACACTTGGATCCCTTCATTACCAGACATGTACAGAACCTTGAGTGGTTCACATGGCTTACTTGGTTATCAGGGCATGTATGGAACCCTGTTCGGCATACATGGTTCCCTTCATTACTTGGGCTTGTGTGGTAACCTGATTGGCACACTTGGATCCCTTCATTACCAGACATGTACAGAACCTTGAGTGGTTCACATGGCTTACTTGGTTATCAGGGCATGTATGGAACCATGTTCGGCATACATGGTTCCCTTCATTATTTGGGCTTGTGTGGTACCCTGGTCGACCCACTTGGATCCCTTCATTACAAGACATCTTTGCAGGATTGGCCTGCATGGCATCACCACACATGATTTATTAAATGACTGGGACTCCCGGAACAAAGGTTTCCAGGCTGAGCCTCCGGTACCCAGGCTACCGGATAGGGGCTACCGGCCACGGGGCTCCCGGAATCAGGTTACTGCCTTCGGGCTTCCAAATGCTATAGGGATACCGGACGGTACCCCCACACCCACAGTGACAACCAAGCAGACAAAGGTACAAGTAGTCTATCAGTTCTATGGCCACCTATCCGGGTATGTGTTGCCATATTTACTCTTGTACACTTCTACACTGCGATACCATTCTGTCGTTCTTATCTTGATTCATGATCTAATATCTATTTAATCAATATATATATGACGTATATCCTCTCAGAACTTGTACAAACTTGTTTTAGGATTAGTCAGGAGAGTCATTTTACCGGATAGAATTCGATGGTGGCGTTTAGTTATGCACTATTTTAAGTTGTCGTAGTACCTTTCTTACTTAGCATATTGGTACCCTAGAGAATGAGTACTATGGGGGTTCGATGAGTAAGGATTATTGAGTCCAAGTTGGTTCTCGTTGCATAATCAGAAATGATGCGACAATCATACCTACTACATAAAAAACCAGATAATAAGATAAACATGCATTACGAAAGCAAATTCAAAAGTACCAGGCCCGAGGCCATACGACGAACAGAGTTAAAGAGCTAAATCCTTACATCTGTGGAGCGTTATAGGAGCCCACCCCCTAAGTTAAAACCAAAAGTTCACAAACAAACGAGAATAAAGTTTGAAATGGCTGGAGAGAAAGTCACTGAGGAGAGGAAAGGTTTTTGGTAGCCTCAGAACTAGGGGAATCCTCGACAGGGTCAACCTTTTTAATGGCATCACCTGGAGTAACCTCGACCGCACCTGCGGGAGCTTCCACCTTGGTATCTTGGACATCTTCGGTGGTATCCTTCAGAGTTATCGGTGACTTGGGTATCGCTTTGGCAGCCTCTGCTTTGAAGTTCTCCACCTGCTTTACGGCATCCTCACCTAGAAGCGCCCAATTCAGGTCAGGCATCACTTGCCAAGTAGACCTCATGTAATCGGTAGCTCCCTTGGCAAAACCCAAATTATACCTTTCTGGAAGGGCCTCCTTGAGCCTTCTGACCGATGCTTGCAGGGAATCCACCTGTAGCTTCAGTTCTTTAATCTCGGAGGCATGGACTACCATCCTTTCCTCCTTCTCTTCTTCCTGAGTGGCAACCAGCTTACCCAACTTGTCCTTTTCTTTGGCTAACACAGATAACTCTCCCTTCAATCTCTTACCAGTCTCAGACAGCTTCTTCTTTTCACCTTCCGCAGCTTGCATATCTAACTTCAATTGCTTGATTTCCTCTCGGAGCCTCATATCGCCACGGGTAGCCAGGGCCATTTGATTGGAAAGCCTAAGTTGATGAAAGAAGCTCTCGCCCGCTGAAAACAGCATGGATCTCGCAGCATCAGAGGTTTTCTGTTTAACCCACCCAGCAATCGTCTCCATGGGAATCTGACCTCCAGACATCTGATAGAACTGCTCCACTTCACCTACGGGAGCATCTTGCTGAGATATCCTAACTCTCTTCGAAGATCGAGTTTCTGGGGTAGTCTTGAAACTCCCGGAAGCTTGAGATAATCTGCGTTTTTCAGTAGTTGAAAGCTCAACCTTGATGGGTGCAGGAGCTGGGACCCTGGAAATCGGAGTAGCGGCAATAGGGGTTTCCATCATGAGCAAATCGTCTTCAGGAAATAAATCTTCGTATTTATCAGATGGTTTGATAAAGGATGGCACAGATCCTGACATACCTGAAATAATGGAACATTGGAGATGTTAGTAACCATAACACATAACTATATGAGGAAACATCAGGTTACCAGTAGGGTTACCGGAGCCCGATTCCTGGATGCATATGATAACATGAGTAAGAGAAATGCAACAAGTACTACACAGTTTCGAAGCATATACATGAGAAAAGCAATAGAGACGCCACTAATAACGAGTATCTATGAACAAAGGAACATGACATGTTTAGTGAGGATGTAAGGAAAAGGTATAGGGAGCGGTAGCCTGGGGTACCGGGAGAGAAGTCAGAGGAAGCCCCATCTCTCTTTCCACGCTTCCTGTCAGTACCCTGAGGTCTAGGCTCTCTTTCCAATCCTTCCTCAACCTCCATCTCATGAGCAGGAGAGGAGGGAGCCACAGGTCTCGAGAACCCTAACCTCGTCAGGGTCTCCGGGGTCAACAAACTCTCCCCGTCTCTCAGAGAGCCAGCCAACTTCATAATCTTTCAAGCCCTTTCCTCTTCAATGCCCTGTAGAAATGTTTGTGTTGGGATCCCTAAACAATACAACAACAGAATAAAAAATAAAACAAAGGTCGAATTAGAAAAGAAGGTGATTCGACGGGGGCTACCCGTGGCATGGCAGGGGGTACCGGATGCTTACCCGGAGTCAGATTCCACTCTTTTCTCACCTCCTCGCAGCCATAACAGTATAAAAACATTTCCAACCAGTCATACATCCCCCGTTTGTTTCCCTTTATACACCCACCTTGCCTATTATTCCATGAGGTGAGGTAAAAGATACCAACCTTCCGCCCTACATCCTTCAATTGATAGAAGTACCCTAGCTCTCTAGCGGTGAGAGGGACAGAGAAGGCTCGATCATAGAGAATGTACATGCATGCAGCCACCCTAAAAGAATTAGGGGACATTTGCATTGGGGCTATGTCATAAAAATTCAACATGTCAATAAAGAACGGATGCATTGGGAGAGAGAATCCCAACTTAAAGAACGAAGCAGATAACACGGCATCAGGCAAGGACTGATCAGGTTCAAAGTTATCAAATCTATGGCACCTCTCACCATCACTGGGTACCACAAGATTACATCCCGGATTGCACGACTCTAATAGTCTGACAAGTCTATCAGTATTCATGGTGGAGTCTAAATTTTCACAGGATGGAATGCAGCTTGCAGGGACGTGAGGCTTCCGATCAACCTCTGTCACCAACCCAGCTTCGGTATCCCCTTCTTCATCTAGCAGGTTTGAATTTTCAAAAAGCGGCTGCTCAGCCTCATTCCAGAATCCCTCATCCAATCTTTCTTCTTCATCCGTGTTTGAACTCAGATAAATCCTATCAATACCCTCATTACCAAAATTCGATGAGCCAGCCTCCAGGGAAGGGTCGAGACGCCTACTTACGATCTCAGCCTCAAGAGGATTTATTACCTCAACCCGGGAACGGGTCCGAGAACTAATGGAAGGCTTGGATTGTAACAAGGGTTGACGGAGGAGCACATCATTAAGGTGGGTTGACTCAGAATCTGAGGGCTCACCAGAGACGGGCGACAAGTTTCCCACATGCCGTGATGAGCCTCCCGAGATGGACGAGGTAGACATCTGCAACCACAGGGAGGGAGCAGATTAGAAGGAGGGTTCGTGATTGAATCACTAAAGGTTGAAAAAAGTAAAGATTATTAACAATCGATTCGGTGACACCCATGGTAACCCCTGGGATGCTAGGATAATTTAAAAGTGAGTTAGGGCTCGGGGGGGTAGCTACCGGTCTACTAACCAAATACTATGATGACAAGGTTATCCAACCAGTACAAAAAGAAAGGTGTTGACACGAGAGTATTGTTAACATGCCCAAATCGACGAAGTATATATAATCGGTTGACAAGATAGGCCTAAAACCGCACGATCCGGTGAGAGCAAGTATCAAATATGTTACAAGCATATAAAAGAGTGATCAAAAGGGCAACCGGAGTATGAGTTACCTCAAATTCTTTTTTCACATATGTCGTAAATAGATATTCATACATGCATTCTATTATTGAGGATAAAGCATATGGATCTAATCTAGATACGATTCAAAAATTAAGAGAAATAGCAAGAATCTGCAATTGGAAGTACTCGATTCAGATAAATAAAAATAAAATGACATGCAGTGGCTACCGAAGTCATGGATCGGCCGTCATTCAAGAACATGAACAAACGAGAACATACAGAAACAGACATACAAAAGGCACAATCAAATATTTGCATGAGATTTTTATGCACGGTGATCGCATTAATTAAAGAAAGTAAGTCATGGAGATTGAGTACTTACTTGAGTAAATTGAGGGGGTGAGTATATGGGCGACTTAGCCTTCGCCGGAGAAGCTTTCGCTGGAAGCCTTAAGAAATCCTTCGCTTACAGGAAAGGAAGTGTTGAGCGAGGATAAGAAGAAAAGTGAAAAGGCTGAGATATTAGATGGTATATAGAGAAGGGGGTCAAAGAGGCGTGTTTGCCTTGACCAATGAATGTGGCACAGAAAACGAGATGGAGTGGGAAACGTCCTTTGCTTGGAAAATGGCTGATTTTTTGAATTTATCTGTGTAAAAACGGTAGAGTCCTAGCCTATTTTTCCCTCCTCAGTAGTTATCATTTTATTTCCAAGGAATTAAAATGGTTAATCTATCCTTAAACAAGTAAAAATACGAGGCTTCCGCTTTTATTCTGATTCGAGCTTCTGTAGCACAATTACGAGAGCTACCAATTATAAACATCAGAATTAGCCCCAACTTCATGATTAAGAGTTTTCAATATTGACATGTGGTGTTAATTTAGCAAGATAGCAAAAAGACGAATTTTCTTAGCAACCGGCACCCCGTGGATAACAAGGTTCCCCTTGCACACAGTACTTCAGGGAACCGGGGGGTAGTTGTTGTGACCAAAATCTTGCATGGGTTAGATTTAGGCCCACTAGAGGATTAGGGTCCAGATCCATGAAGATAAGGAGTAATATGTCGGGTTTCCGGAGGCCTGCGGTAGCCCTAGGGGTTACCACGTACACTGCAGCACGGGAACGCATGACTAAGGGTATCAAGGTATCCCCTTGAGGATAACCTATAACTATTATCAGCCATCCAGTAGAGCTTCCAGAGTAGCTTCCGTGATAGGGGTTACCGGAGGGGGTACCGGAGCCAGGCTACCGGGCGGTACCCCCGGTACCCCCAGCTTCCGCCGGAAGCCTGTTCAGGCTGCCAAATCAGATAAGGCACACCTCCTATTTTTTAGGAACACGTTTATATCATCTAAAAACACTCTCAAACAGATAAACATTCAGTTATATGAGGATATATGTCATATATACTTGATAAATGATACAAAATCATGATAAATACAAGAGATAATCATTCTATGTTACCTAAACTGCTTGGTAACCTGATTTTATACATCATGCTCGATTATTATCAGAAATAACAGTCATTATCCCACTGGAGAGAGGATAACTCATCATAAACAAACGATCATATCATTCAAGAACTACATTCGGGCTTGATCCACTATAAATAGTGGTATGTAGGCAGTTTACGGGATTCTTCGACACTTTACACTCCTTGAGTAGCTAGAGCACGTGCACTCTTGTGTGACATAGTCAAATTAGGGTTCTTGGCTGGCCAACATTTGGTCCTTGAGCTCTCATCCCGTAGATTCAGTCCGATCCTTCCGAGGAACCACATCCCGTGTTCTTCGGTAACCCTAGTCGTGAGCCTTCCCGGGCGGCTAGCCATTGATCTTCAACCACGAGCCTTTCTGGGTGGTTGGACGATTCCTTGCTTATTGGCGCTATTCCAGCACGAGGCCTCATAATCTGTTGTGCTAAAATCCTCCCACAACATAATCCTTTAAAAATGACTTGTTAGAGTGGATTAAATAATACATCCTCCAACCAAGTATTATAGAGGATTATAATCCTATCCAACCAAAAAAAAAATGAGATTGATATTTTAAAGGATTATAATCCTTGAACTAATTCCTAATATGATTTTATAAAACAAACATGGGATTAAATTTTTTAAAGGATTATAGTCCTGTCCCTTACTTAATCCCATAAAATAAACATGACCTAAATATTTAAATTTGGCATGACTCATTCATAGTGTTCCAATTTAATAATCAAAATTTGAAACAATCTACAAATACACTAGGTTTAGATGGTTTTTTTAGAAATACGAATTATTTTTGTAAAAATGTGATTTTTCTAAAAAAAATTGTAAAAATTAAATTTTTATTTCTTTTTGTAAAATACGATTTTGAAACTAAATGCAATTGAATGCAATCAAATGCAATTCAAAATTTTTTTAATTGTTTTTCAAGAAAAGTAAAAATAAGTTACATTTATTGTCTTTAATTGCATACCGTTTTTCTACAATTATTTTTAGTATAATTTCAAAATACACATAGAATTTTACAAGTTCTCATCTCACACTTAAAAATTGTATTTTCTATAACCTCTATTAGATTTATTCATAACTATATCCTCTATAATATATATATTACAAATAGTAGGGATAATATGCAAATACTTTCATCAAGAGTTTGATCCTGAATAATAGAATATTAAAATTAAATATTTATTATTCTAAAATACTAACAAAAATTAATTATAACCTAAAATAATAAGTAGATTTGACAATTCGGAACCGGATCGGTTTCAGTTCGGATCAATCTTGGATCGTTCAATTTTCGATTATGATACATTTGAATAGAGTTGAAATCGAATGTGATTCTGTTCCGGTCTAATTCGGATTAAATCGGATGAAATTCGGATTAAATCGGAAGAAATTCGATTAAGATCAGAATTGGTTCGGATAATTACGCGTTCGTTATTTTAATTTTTGGAGTTTTAAAAAATACCTTAGAATTGAATATAAAATATCTAGTATAAAATTTTGTGCTTTTTTAAAAAAGGATGATTAAATAATTGTGATATATTTGACATAATTTTTTTTTAATATGCATTTTGCTTATGAATGGGTAAAAATTGAATGAAATATGCGTCAATCTATATATGATATACTCTTTACAAACGTTAAAATTATAGGAACTACTTAATTCATTAATTTTCTAATTCGAATCTAAATTGGATACAATATTTCAAATCATATTCGGTTCAGATAATAAATAATTCGATTTTTTTCGGTTTCACGTCATAATCAAATTTAGTATTTCAAATTATTCTCGGTTAAATTTTCGGTTCGAATATTTTTCGGATTGGATAAAATTTGTTTTCGGATAATTATCGAATGAGATTCATGTGCTTGAGAATGATCTCAGGTTCTTCCTAAGGTTAAAAGTTTTTCAATATATATTTAAGGGTGTTTAGGTAAATTTACTAATAAAAAATTAATATTTACAAAAATGCCCTTGCGAATTTCGGTTCGATGCTTCGAATACATATTCATTTTGACAGGTCTAATAATAAGTATAATAAAATATTATTGGATGACTATTAAAATTCTACGCATATTTCTTAAGTAAAGAGGGTCTTTGTATCAAGTACTGTTAGATTTATAAAAAATTATGACTTGAACAAAAGAAAGAAAGACAATAATTACTAGAAATTGTTTAGATATCAGTAAATAGATGTGTCGCAAAACTAAACCAAATCAAACAAAACCAAACATACCCAGTATATCCCGCATGAAGCAGGGTCTGGGGAGGGTAAAATGTACGCAGACCATACCCCTACTTTACAGTAGAGAGGTTGTTTCCGTGAAGACCCCCGGCTTAGTACACCTAATAGCAAAGTGAATTTTATACAAAGATGATAATGGTGGGTAAAGTAGTCGACCGAACCTGGGCCCATGGCCTGGATCTCATGGGGCTTACCTACTCGGGCAAGGGGCACTCCTCTCCTGATCTAGGAAGACCTCCGGTCAAGCTCCCTGCGCCTGCAAAAACAGAAAACAGAAGACAATATGAAGATGAAAAGCCAAGCTTCTAAGCTAACGCTAACCGAGAGAGCCCAACTCTGAGGCTCTCAACCACAGAACCACTCCCTAGAAGGGAATCAACAACTCTAATCTGGCGCCTCCAACAACTCCTACCAGCTATCGCGTTCTCATCCAAGTTTAAGGCCTTCAAATCCATCCTGAGCTGTTCTTCCCACGACCTCCTCGGTCTGCCTCTTCTCCTCACCCCAACAACCGTAAGACTCTCGACCCTCCTCACCGGGGCTTCCGGAAGCCTCCTATGAACGTGGCCGAACCATCTCAACCTCCCTTCCCTAACTTTCGCAGCAAATGGCGCCACCTCTAACTCGCTCCTGAAAATCACATTCGGGATTCTATCTAACATCGTGCGGTCACAGGACCACCGCAACATCCTCATTTCAGCTGCTTCCAACTTGCACTCGAGGGCCTTCTTCGCCGCCCAACACTCCGAACCATATAATATCGCAGGACGGATAGCTGCTCTATAGAACTTCCCTTTCAGCTTTAACGGGACTTTCTTATCGCACATCACCCCTGACGCAGCCCTCCACCTTAGCCACCCCGCGTTGATACGATGAGTGACATCATCTTCAATCTCACCTTCCTTCTGGATGATCGAACCCAAATACTTGAACTTATCCATACGGGGGACGGTCTGATCTTCAATCCTAACCTCCACCCCTTCCTCGTTGGCGTCACCACTGAAGTTGCACCAGAGGTATTCGGTTTTAGACCTGCTCAGACGCAGTCCTTGGGGCTCCAAAGTGGATCTCCATAACTCCAACTTCTCATTCACCTCCCCCCTTGATTCCGCCACTAGCACTATATCATCGGCGAAGAGCATACACCAAGGGATGTAGGGGTGAGTATACGGTTCGGTTAACCGAAAACCGAACCGAAAAACCGAAATAATTTCGGTTCGGTTAACCGTAATTAAAATTTCGGTTCGGTTTTCGGTTTTACTTTTTATGAAAATTCGGTATTTCGGTTTTTCGGTTTTTAACCGCGGTTAACCGAAAACCGATTTAAATAACCGATTTTATATAATATACTTATAAAATACCCGGTGTATTATTTGTTTATCCACTCTCTCCCCTACCCACTTCATTTCTAACCTACGCACTCTCTCCCCTCTCTTCTCACCTACTCTCTCATCTCTCTCAGTTACATATACACCACACCAAAACATATAATTAAACTCAAATTTCAACATTCCTTCCTTACAAAATCCCGGGTGAGATTCAGGGTAGTTTCTAAGAATTAGGGCAACTATATAACACATATTTTCTTAGCCCATTTGCAAAGCTACTGTTTCAGGGAGATGTCCGGGTTCTTATATGTTGGATTAATTTCAACCATTTTCGTTACCATCAACCGATCTGCAAATTTGTTGGGTTGTTGCCTCCTTTTAAGGTCAACATTTTATGATCACAACTCTCGAAAATCATCCCGTGTTTGTATGTGATAATCAGGAAAAAGAGAAAGAAATTGTTTTGTTGAGTTTGATTGTGAATCAGTTGTTTTTGAAATTGATCATACTGTTATTTAGTTTTCTGTATTTTTTTTAAAATTCGGTTTTTATATCGGTTTTCGGTAATAACCGAATTAATTATTTCGGTTCGGTTAAAAACCGAATTTAATTCGGTTCGGTTTTCGGTTGTGATTTTTCTTGAATTTCGGTTTCGGTTAACCGAAATAAAATTCGGTTCGGTTCGGTTTTAACCGAATACTCACCCCTAAAGGGATGACGTCTTGAATCCCTCGCGACATGACATCTAGGATCAGGGCGAAAAGAAGAGGGCTAAGGGCCGACCCCTGGTGTAGCCCAATCTCCACAGGGAAATAACGAGCATCACCGACTGGGATCCGAACGCAGGAACAAGCTTGAGAGTACATGTCTTGAATCGCCCTGACGTACTCCGACGACACTCTCCTCTCCTCAAGGCTCTTCCAAATAGCTTCACGGGGGATGCTATCATACGCCTTCTCAAGATCGATGAACACCATATGGAGGTCTTTGCGACGCTCTCTGAACTTCTCCATAAGGCGTCTGACGAGGTGAATGGCCTCGGTCGTCGATCTTCCCGGCATAAAACCAAATTGGTTCTCTGAGATTTCAACCTCTCTTCTAATCCGAAATTCAACCACTATCTCCCAAAGTTTCATAGTATGACTGAGTAATTTAATTCCTCGATAGTTACTACAGTTCTGGGCGTCACCTTTGTTCTTGAAGAAAGGGACTACAATACTGCGCCGCCACTCCTCTGGCATCTTAGAACCTGAGAGGAGTGCATTAAACAGACCTGTTAGCCATAGAACGCCAACCTCACCAAGACAAAGCCACACCTCGATTGGTATCTGATCCGGACCTACCGCCTTCCCTCTAGCCATCTTTTGAAGGGCACCCTTGACTTCCTCTTTGGAGATACGATCACAAGGGCCGACGGAGCGAGCGGACGAAAGAGTGACCTCTTGCGCCACACTGGCACCACTCCTCGTCGCCCCATTGAAAAGATTGTGAAAATATGAACTCCACCTCTCCTTAATGGCGTCTTCACTTATTAACACTTGGCCTGAATCATCCTTAATAAACTTAACAGAACCCAGGTCGCGCCGCTTTCTCTCCCTAGCTTTAGCTAGTTTAAAAATAGCGTTCGCTCCTTCCTTGGTATCTAGGCGCTTGTACAGCCCCTCGTACGCTTCACTATTGGCTTTCGCCACAGCCTTTTTTGCCTCTCGTCTCGCCACCTTGTATGCTTCCAGCTTCAGAGACCTCTCTGTCCCTGAACTCGACAAAAGTTCCTTAAATAACATACATTTTGCCTTTACTTTCTTTTGAACCTCCTCGTTCCACCACCATGACTCTTTATGGCCACTGAACTTTCCTGAAGAGACCCCCACCACCTTCTCGCCCACACACCGAATAGCCTTCGCCATGTTGGACCACCTACAGTTAGCATCTTCACTAAGATCGAAACAACCTTCTTTAAACAAAGACTCCCTGAATTCGGCCGCCTTCTCGCCCTTCAAGTCTTTCCAAAGTATTCTTGATCTTGACTCTCTCGTTCTGCGAGCATCTCGGCCCCATGTGTCGCATAACTGCATAAGTGAAATACAATGAGCCAATAATCTATTTGCACACCGACAAATCTGAATTTATGTTATTCATTTTTTTGAAAGTGGTATAAATTTATATTCAATCATATGGTTGTAAAATTTAAATGTTTATATTAATATCAATAAATTTACTAACAAAAGAGGAATTAATTTAACAATATGTGTAAAAAGAACTACAACATTAATTTGATAATTACGCATATATATAAATATCTTTTCAGAAATACAATTATAAATTGTCAATACTATTATATTCTATATATGAAAAGAGTACAAACAATTCTATCAAAATTTTGATACTATTATGTTCTACATATGAAGAGTACAAAAAAAATTCATCAAAAATTTTGTTAACCAATACTACCGTTCCATGACATAAATAAAAACATTACATTTGTGAAAAAGACCCATACATTTTACAGATTATAAAATATTATTAATTATATACGAAAGTATAAAATGACCAAATAAGGAATTACTAGTTAAATAATATACAAAATGTATTCGCATAAATATTTTTGTCCATTGTGTATTTTTTTTTTTTTGTTCTTTACAACATAGCCTTCATTATCTTGGTGTTTTATTTTTACATAATATTTTTTTTATTTTCAATGTAAATATGTAAACATGCCACTGATAAATTCAACCATTTCACCAGTGTTATCAAAATAAGTTTTTTGAAAAATGATAACAACGAATGAGTAATGAGAAAAGTGTGTTTTCAATGTGTGTCTATAGCACATTCTAATAATTACTTTTTAATGAATTGATTAATTGTAATTAATTAAAAAATTTGTACGTACAAGTAGATCCATTATTATTAATAAAAATAAATTAACAAAAAAAAGATTAAAGCAATGTATTTGTAATAAGTTTAGTTAAACATATGATAGACTGATAGTGAAATATTTTCAAAAAGATAATAAGATATACAAATTGTCAATAATTTTTTTAAAAAGATAATACAGTAAGATATATAAATACGTCAGTAATTTAAATCCAACCACTTGTGACTTGTGAGCCCCTCAAACTCGTTTAATTGAATTCAGTTCCTTTCGTGCTTGAACACGAACTGAATGAACTTTATTGAGACTAATGCATCAAGTTCACTACAAGAGCTACTAGTACGAACGCCCACTTGCATTCTACTCTTCCTGTAACAAACTCTCTGTAAACATTATGTAAATATCAGTTTTCAATACATCTTCAAGCTTTGAGCTTCTTCATTGTTGTTCATCTGTTGAATGTTTAATTCAGAAATTATCATGGTATCAGAGCCTACAGAGCTCATTTTAATGGCGATCTGATATAGCAAAGTCGTTCATCGTTTGTCATTACCGATCATTTCTTTCCGATCATTTCTTTCGAGGTTCTTGCAATCTCACCGTGATTCTTTACTGAAATTTCACCGTTCTTAGCCGGAATTTCAACGTTTTTAAGGTGTTTTCTGTTCTGATTCTTCAAGATTGTTCTTCTTGTTCTGTTAATTGCTTCTATCTGTGATTTTTATCTGTTAATCTGAAAGTTTTATCTGTTAATCTGAGATTTGTTGGTGTTGAATCTGTTTGATTATCGTCTATATGTAAAAGTTGATTACGAAAAAGTAAGATTCTGTTTTAATGGCGACAACTCAATCTACTACTATTGATGTTTCAAGTGTCTACTATATCCATCCCTCAGATGCAAACACTACTCAACTTGTTTCTGTAAAGTTTAATGGAACAAACTATAATAACTGGAAAAGATCGATGTTATTGATTTTATCTACAAAGAACAAGCTAGGGCTTGTAAATGGAACTCTAGTTATGCGTGCAATAACTTCACCTGATTATAGTGCTTGGGAACGTTGTAATTCTCTTGTCATATCTTGGATTCTGTTCAATCTTGATGAAACTATTGCTCGAAGTGTTTTGTTTCTAAAGACTGCAAGAGCTATCTGGAAAGATCTAGAGGAGCGTTTTGGTTGTTCTTCAATCACTGAGTTGTATTCTTTAGAACAACAATTGCTTGAAATTACTCAGGGTACTCAGTCAGTTTCGGAATTTTATTTTAAAATCAAGACAATTTGGGACAGTATTGATGATGTTGATCCATTGCCAAGTTGTACATGTACTACTTGCACCTGTGATTTGGGACAGAAATTTCTATAGAAACAGCAAGAACATCGCTTGCTACAATTTTTACTGAAACTGAATGACAAATTCAGTGCTGTTAGAGGACACATTATGCTGATGGTACCTCTCCCTACAGTTTCTCAGGATTATAGGCTAATAGCACAGGAAGAGAGTCATAAAGACATTTCTCAGATTTCTCAGAATGTTGAAAATTTGGCATTTGTAGCTGACAGAAGAACTTATGGTACTCAGAATCAGAGACCATATTTTTACAATAATTCTCAGAAATTTGGTGGGATGAATGCTCCACGAGCACAGATGAATCAATATTCTGGCAATCAATTTCCTGGCATGACTGTTCCACGGTCTCAGATTACTCAGGTTTCTGCATCTAAACGACCATTTAAACCTGGTGCAAATTACTTTTGCACACATTGCAAAGTTCAGGGTAATAGTATAGACAGATGTTTTCAACTCAATGGATTTCCACCTGGTTTCAAAGGTTTTAAGGATAAGAGAGTTGCTGCAGCTATAACTTCTCAGAATTTTGTTGATGATTCTAATTCACAGTCACAGTCACAGGATGTGATATCTTCAGAAATAGCTACTGGCTCTTCTAATGTCCTTACATAAGAACAATATGCACAACTAGTTCATCTTCTCAATAATAGTCATGTTTCTTCTGATCAGCAACCTGATTCTTCTAGTCATGCCCTCCTGGCATGTAATATTTGTCTGTTAAGTTCATCTAGGTCTAAATGGCTATTGGACAGTGGTGCTACAGACCACATTTGTCCTAGTCTTGATCAATTTGTGGAGTATGAACCTGTCAAAATGGATAACTGTATTACCATTCCTGATGGTAGTAAAATCCCTGTGTTACATAAAGGAACTGTCATACTTAATGATCACATTACTCTTAGAAATGTACTTCATGTACCTGACTTCCAATTCTATTTGATCTCTGTCACCAAGCTATGCAAGGATCTTAATTGCAATCTGATTTTCTCTGATTCCAAGTGCTTTCTGCAGGCCCATTCTCAGAAAGAGCAGCTGATGCTTCTTGGTAACATGACTGATGGTCTTTACTCTGTTCAGCCTAGTGTTTCTCTTTCAGTTCCTACTTCTACAACAATTCCCAACAATAATTCTACAACAATTTCCAGCTTTGGTTTGTTTTCTCAGTCCCAGAAAGAAGTTCAACTTTGGCATTTACGTTTTGGTCATTTGCCATTCTCTCAGCTGAAACTTGTTAAGCCCCAACTTAATATTTCAGATTGTATTGATTCAACTATTTGTCAAATTTGTCCTGCTGCTAGACAATGTCGTCAATCATTTTCACATAGTTCTATCAAAACTACTACTCCTCTATAAATGCTTCATGTGGATATTTGGGGTCCTTATCGGACCAAGACTTATACAAATTGTACTTCCTTTTTAACCATTGTTGACGATTAAACTCGTTTTACTTGGATTCATTTACTTCGACATAAATCTGAGGCTGCTGCTATACTTGAGAAATTTGTTTTGTATGCTGAGAATCAATTTAAGCATAAAGTTTTGTGTATTCGTTCTGATAATGCTTTGGAGCTAACTCAAGGTGCTCTTAAAGACTTTTATCTGCGTCATGGTATTATTAATCAAACTAGTTGTGTTAACACGCCTCAACAAAACGGTGTTGTTGAACGTAAACACCGACATCTCCTGGAAACAACTCGTTCTTTATTTCTTCAATCAAAGATTCCAATTTCTTATTGGGGAGAATGTGTCCTTTGTGCAACGTATCTTATTAATCGTATGCCTTTGTCTAGTATTGGTCATGTTACACCATATTTTCGATTGTATAATTCTATGCCTGATCTTGATTTACTAAAACCATTTGGGTGCCTCTGCTACATTTCAACTCAGATAGTTAATCGTTCTAAATTTCATCCTCGTGCTGAACCTGGTGTATTTTTGGGTTATCCACCACATCAAAAAGGTTTTAAGATTCTTAATCTTGTTACTCATCAGGTGACTGTCTCTCGTGATGTTGTTTTTCATGAATTTCATTTTCCCTACCATATTTCCCCACATAATTCTAGTCAGCCTCCATCTTCTATTTTCCTACCTCGTACTACTTCCATCTCTACTGTTTATTCAGATATTCTTCCACAATCTCATTCTCAGATTTCTACAAATGAGTCATCATCTACTTCTAGTACTTCTACAGAATCTGACACTAGTCCTACTAGTTCATCCACCACCAGTACTGATACTGCTTCTTCTACTACCACTATTGTTCCCTCACGAGTTTCAACTCGTCCTCGTCAAGTTCCTACATATCTTACCGATTACATATGTAATATTGCTACACTGTCCACACCTACTCATCAGTGTAATTTTGTATCTGCTGTAAATTTTCATAATGCTCATAAATCTCACATTGTGGCTCTTTCTACTCTTACTGAGCCCACTTCTTACAAAGAAGTTGCTGCTCATCCTCTCTGGAAAGAAGCTATGGACAAAGAACTTAAAGCCCTTGCATTGAATCACACCTGGGATCTTGTTCCGTTACCACCTGGTAAACATACAATTGGTTGTCGATGGGTCTTCAAAGTGAAACTCCATTCTGATGGTTCTTTAGAACGTTGCAAGGCCCATCTTGTTGCGAAAGGTTATAATCAAAAACTAAAAATTGATTATGAGGAGACGTTTTCTCCTGTTATTAAAATGAACACAGTTCGTTGCATTGTTGCTTTGGCTGCTAGTCGTCGTTGGCAATTATTTCAACTGGACGTAAATAACGCGTTTCTTCATGGTGATCTTAAACAAGAAGTCTATATGAAACCCCCACCAGGTCTTTCTGTTGGTCCAAACATGGTCTGCAGGTTAGTTAAATCTATCTACGGACTTAAACAAGCCTCTCGTGAATGGTTTGATAAACTTGTTCTTGAACTGATTTCTCAAGGCTATGTCCAGTCTAAAAACGACTACAGTCTCTTTATCAAACGTTCTGCTTCCAAGATTACTATAATGGCTGTTTATGTCAACGACATAATTGTTACAGGTGATGATGTAGCTTCCATTCTTTCTATCAAACAACATCTTCCCACTATTTTTGGCATAAAGGATTTGGGAATTCTTCATTATTTTTTAGGCATTGAGGTTGGGTATTATTCTAATGGTATTACTCTTAGTCAAACAAAGTTTACCAATGACCTTCTTGCAGCTTGTCCTTTTGATCTTCCTTCCAAAGCTACTACTCCATTACCCTTACATCTCAAGTTAACTGCAACTGAAGGTACCTTAATATCTAATCCAGAACTCTATCGTACTTTGGTTGGCAAGATTAATTATTTGAAAAACACCCGACCAGACTTAAGTTACACTGTTCAAGTACTCAGTCAGTTTATGCAACTTCCTCGTACTACACATCTTGCAGCATTATTACATACTTTAAAGTATATTGCTTCTTCTCCCAATGATGGTATTTTACTTCAAGCTTCTGATTCATTAACATTACAAGCCTATTCGGATTCTGATTGGGCTGCTTGCCCAACCACACGTCATTCTATAACTAGCTACATTCTTTTGTTTGGCAATTCACCAGTTGCCTGGAAATCTAAAAAACAACCTACAATATCTCGATCCTCTTCTGAGTCAGAATACAGAGCAATGGCCTCTGCTGCTGCTGAGGTTACATGGACAGTTCGCCTTCTGGAGGAACTTGGTGTTACTTCCCTTAAGCCAGTTACTCTCCATTGTGACAATCAATCCGCTCTTCATATTGCTAAAAACCCTGTCTTTCATGAACGCACCAAGCATATTGACATTGATTGTCATTTCACACGTGATAAGGTTATGGAAGGACTTCTTCAACTTACATATTTACCTACTTACAATCGGTTGGCAGATGACTTCACTAAAATCCTTCCTTCTGCACAATTTCAATTGTTGTTGTCCAAGTTAGGCATGTTTTCAACACTCCCTAACTTGAGGGGGGGTATTGAGACTAATGCATCAAGTTCACCAGCTACTAGTACAAGAGCTACTAGTACGAACACTGCAACCAACATTACTATTTTCAGTAATATGCTCAAGACAAGATAGGAAAGTATAAGCTGTCATTGTAAACATGTAGAATAGAATGTATATAAACTAGAGGCAGATAGTTAGTTAGAACCACTCGCATTCTACTCTTCCTGTAACAAACTCTCTGTAAACATTATGTAAATATCAGTTTTCAATACATCTTCAAGCTTTGAGCTTCTTCATTGTTGTTCATCTGTTGAAAGTTTAATTCAGAAATTATCAAACTTGTATTTGAACTTGTATTTGAACCGAGTTTGAATACAAATTTGAACGAGTAAAATAAAGGATGTACGAAATTCAATTAGAATTTGGCTCGAAACTTAGCTTGATTCAAGTTCAAAATCAAACTAGTTTAAAATGAAACATTTTTTTTTGTTATTTATAAAATTAATTTTAATTCAATCTTTTTTTAAAAAAATTTAAGTTCTCGACCTCGGCTCAATTCGTCTAATCCCAACTTATTTAGCTCTCAAGTAAATTTACTCAATTTATATATTAAACGAATCAGACTTGATTAGACATTTTAAGTTGTTTAACTTAAACAAACGTTTTATTTATTTAAAAGTTTTACAGTAGAATTTAAACTCGTTTATTAAATATCCAATTCGAAATACAACCCTACTTAGAACAGTAAAACCCAGTTGTTCCTCCATCTTGGTGTGGTCAGTGGTGTACGAAAATATAGCAAAAGAGAGTGAGAGAGGGAAAATCAAAGTCCTAAAATAATGGACCTTAAAAAAGACTTTGTTAATTCACTTTCCAATGAGATTTTCAAAAGACCAACATCCCCTCCAAGCGTCCCATTCTTCAAAAACCCACGAGCACCCCTCCCCCCTGCCCTCGCCCCTATTTAAAATAAACCATTAACATCCACTCCCCATTTCATTTAAGATTTCTTGGTCCCCTCTTTTCCCAACTACTAAATATATATACACATTACTTTATGCATGTATCTTAATCTACTACAGTTACAACTGTTTAAGTTGAATGTTTTGTTACAAGGTGCATCAAACTCAATTTTAAGCAGTGTTGTAAAAAGCGGGAATCGGACTTAATCGGTATAGGCACCGATTAGCGATTAATCACCGATTTTTCCCGATTAATCCCGATTTTTCCCGATTAATCCCGTTCGGAGAGGCACCGATTACCGATTAATCGCCGATTAATCACCGATTAATCCCGATTTTTAGAACACTGATTTTAAGTGTACCTTTTTTATTTAAATAACGAGAATAAGGAATCTGACATATATTTCACGTAATTTTTTGAGATTTATAAAAAAAAATATTATGTAAAAAATTATGGAAAATGCTAGGTTTCCCAAATTTTTTTCCTAAAAATTGTCCTAAATGATGTGTATCACTTCATGATTGGTTATAATTTTAATGGACCCACCAGGATCACATCAATCTCACCAATTAAAATCATTCATAATCCCAACTCATTCATGTCACATCATTTGGGATAATTTTTGGATAAAAGTTTTGGGTTCCCTAGCATTACTCAAAGATTATGTATATCAAAAAAATTATTTTGGGAAAGTTACCTAAGACTATCTTAGATTCCTTTTTTTCTTAAATAATTTACTAGTTCATAACATTAGTTACAACTTTATTTTTTTATTATGAAATAAAAAAAATACTTGCTCCGTCTCACTTGATTCTTTATCCTTTTTTTACACTTTCTGGCACGCATTTAAAGTGTATTTAAGGACAGTTTCATAACTTATTTTTAAAAATTTTCTTTTTTTTATAAAAATATATACATTATATTTTTATACATAAAAAGAAATTTTAAAAATAAGTAAAAATGCAACTTAAAATGCTTGTCAAACACCTCATTTTGAAAGGTAAAGTCTTTACTGGGGGACTGAGGGAGTAGTATTTAGTCTGTCCCTCTCAATTTTTTACAATTAAATTGGATATTGAATTTAAAAATTTTGAAAAATGTGAGAAAAATTTGGTTAAATTGTGAAGTTAATTAATTTTCAAGTAATAGTTTAGAAAGATGGAGCGAAGTCGTAGTTATTAATATCATTATTATCAATTTGCAAGATGGACTCCGTCTTTTTGCAAGATCGGATGCATTTGCAACATATTTACACGTCCCGTAAAGCTGATGAACTCCAAAGCATGCCAACAAAATCTATTGAAAGTTGTCACGGATACAAATGTGATCTTCCTCTATTTAGAATAAATGGGAGAGATACCATGAACCGTGAAAGTAAAAACCAAATCCAGTGGATTACATTTTCTTTTAGAGTAAATCTTGGCATACACACTAATTCACTACACAAACTCACTACCACTAATTTAGGGATGAATTGTGGACTCAATTCCTTAATATTATTCACACTTTAATATTTTAATTATTTTTATAGAAAATATATAAGGTAATTGTAGTGATAAATCATCCCTAAATTAATGGTAGTGAGTTTGTGTAGTGAATTAGTGTGTATGCCAAGATTTATTCTTTCTTTTAAGAATATGATTATGCAAGATTACTTCAGAACAAGCATTCACCATTCCTAAATCAAATCAATAAATTTTGAAAATGGATATCGTATGTTAAATATTTGAATATATTGATATGCTTTCGTTCGAAATTAAAGTCTGCCAAAATAATAAGAATTATGCAATCCTACTATATTCTAAAAAACCCGATCTGAGAGATTTTTATTAGTGAAATTTATACAGTTCACTATGAATCGAAGAAATATACATCTACCAATGAAAATGATCTTCCCACAAATATCATTACCGATGATAAGAAACAACAAAGAACAGTTGATCAATCACATTTGATTAACTAGGGACCCCAAGTGGATGATTTTTGTCTAAGGAACAATGAACAAAGGGTTGGTTATGAGATTTATGTGTTGGTGGTTCTAGTAAGATGAGAAGAGGGTTGGTAAAAAAATCAAAACTTTCAAGACAAAACACCAAAATAAAAAGATGTAGTGATTAAAAGAGATACGTGTGAGTTTAAAAAACAACAAAAAGATTAAGTTGGTTTGAAAAAAGGTGTAGAAAACAAATACAAAGAATCCCATCATTTCATATAACACTTTAAGAAACACAAAATAAATATCAAGAAGAGTAGGATTTATCTAGGAGAAATAAACCCCACAAATTTCAATATAAAAGAATGGAAGGAAATGAGGAAATTCAGTTGCTCGAGGAAGAAAAAGAGGAAACAAGAGGCCAAAGAGCACTCAAATCAAAAGATGGAACTCATACCCAAATGGAAGAATTTAGTAGTATAGTAGAGTATTAGTAGAAGCCCAGTAGTAGAAGGAGAAGAATATTTATGAGTCAATCTAGTTAAACTTTTTACAACACCAATAAACCCCAATCTAATATTAATACATTATACACCAATGGCAATACCAACATGATTTAAAGTATACCACTTACTATCTCAAAATCATACTCCCTCCGTCCCAAGGAATTGTTTACGTTTGCTTTTTGCACGGAAACCAAGATAGTGGATGTAATATTGTTAAAATAAGTGAGTTAGTGGGTGTAATAGTGATTTTATTGTTAAATAAGTGAGTTAGTGGGTGTAATAGTGTAAAGTATTGAAAAAGTGGAGTGAAGTAATGGATGTAATAAAGTATTTTATTGTTAAAAGTTACTATTTTAGGAAACGTAAAGAATTGGTTGGGACATCCCAAAAACGAAAGTATAAAGAAATGGATGGGACAGAGGGAGTAATATTATAGTTTTTTTTTTTTTTTGAAAGGAATTATAGTTAATATATATTCGTAACGATTGTTACAGCATAACGTATCATGATTATTTATATCGTATACCCTTTTATAATCGTAATATATTAGTATGAATAATGCATATGTAATTACTCCCTCCGTCCATTTCATTTCTTTACACTTTCCTTTTTGGGCCGTCCATTCCATTTCTTTACATTACCCAAAATAGTAACTTTTAACAATAAAATACATTATTACATCCACTACCTCACTCCACCTTTTCAACCCTTTACACTATTACACCCACTACTTCACTTATTTTAACAATAAAATTACTATTACACCCACTACTACATTTATTTTAACAATATTACATCCACTATCTCGGTCTCCGTGCAAAAAGCAAATGTAAAGAAATCAAATAAACAGAGGGAGTATATAATAGTGTTTTATAAAGTGGTGTAGGACAAAGGAAACATAGAAGGGGAAAAAGGGAGAAGTTGGAAGAGAGCTCATGAGGATTTGTTGTCTTTTGGATTTGCCTGTTTTCACTCCTCTCCTCTCTTTCTTTAATGTTCTTGAAATATTTTCATCTTTTTCTTCCTTTCTGCTCTATAAACAATGAATATGGCAGTTTACCAATCATCCTTTCCCCTCCATAGGAAACACTCATCATTGCATCCAACTATTTAGAAACCTGTCCTTCTAAGATATTCATTCTCTTCTTCTTCTTCCCATAATTCATGTTATATATATAAATAAGCTTCTTTATGATCTTTCCTACATATATTACACTTCCTAAGCCAACCTTTTTTATTCTCTCAATCTTCTTTAACTTTTCACCTTCATATGATCAATGGATCCTTCTTCCACCAACTCTGTCAATGGCTTTTACTCTTTCCTAACTAGAGGGATTGATGATCTTGAAAGAGTCTTTCTTTCTAGTAACTTCATGTCAATACAGTTCCTACAAAGAGCTCTTTCTCTTCTGAGATCTTTCCATACACAGTTGATCCTTCTTGTTCAGAAACTTCACTTGCCTGGTGGTGAAAAATGGCTTGATGAATACATGGATGAAAGTTCCAAACTTTGGGAAGTTTGTCATGTACTTAAGTCTGGTATAACCAATATGGAGAATTATTACTCCTCTGGCTTCAATATCACTTCTTCTTTCGATAATCATCACCTTTTTGCCCCTCAACTATCCCGTCAGGTATGTCGAATGATCGAGTCATACACAGTAATATTATGACTCTTATGTTTGTGAATGTTGTATGTTTAAGATGATTGGTTCTGTCATTGAGAAAGTGTTGACGAAGCAGCTTGTTGCTCGTTTGCCTTATATCTCGGTGTAATAGTATGATTTGCAAAGAAATGTTAATTGAGAATTTTTTACCAAAGAATGGATAAATTTAAGTTCTTGATCACAAAATTATTAATGTATATATGTTGATTTTCGTGAACAGGTGATCCGAGCGATATCTGGATGTAAAAGAGAAGCTGTGGGATTGGCAGAAGAGAACAGATCATTGATGGAGACAAGAATTGAACCTCTTTCATTGCGTTTCGATGAAAGAGTATCAATTGAATCAAAGCTGAATGGATTCAGTGGCTTTAGAGGAGTTCTTTTTGCAATGAGAAATGTTAGTTCAGTCCTGTTAATGATCTTGCTACATGGACTAGTTTATAGCTGGCCTGGATCAAATTTTCTCCAAGGTGGATATGATGGTTGTTTGTTTTTTGGATCAGCTTTCATGATTTCTACAGGTAGGCTGCAGCAGAGGGTGGTGGCTGAGATCAATCAGATGAATACTAGACCGGGGATTCTGTTATACGAGTTTCGAAGATCAAAAATGGCCATTGATGAGCTGAGGGGAGAATTGGACAGGAGGTGTTCACAAGGAGTTGTTGTGGATTGGGAATCAGAAGAAGGGTTGCGAGAGAGAGTTGAGAATTTTAAGTGTTGTTTTGGGGTTTTAAGATCAGGAGCTGACAACATTGTTGGACAGCTTGATGATTTCTTTGATGAAATTGTTGAAGGAAGAAAGCAGCTTTTAGACTTTTGCAGTCACAGGTAGGGATGAACAGACTTGGACGTACTCGGTTTACAAGACTCCCATCAGTACGGAAAAAACCCCAACATTATATCACTACCCAGTACCCAGTAGATGAATTAGTTTCCTTTATTATGTCTATTTTGCTATATTTTTACATTATCTTTCTTTCTTCATCCCTCTCCATGTTCATCAATAGTTCTAGACTCAAAAGATGAAGACATGAAGAAAACCTCTGTTTTCAAGAACCTATAGAGGAAAATTTTGAAATGTAACTCTGTGTCTGTGGTGAGGAACTAGGAATCCAATGGTCATGAGTCCCATGAACAGGAAAAGAAAGAATGTAAATTAGTCCAGAAAAAAAAAAGGTACAATTAGCTGGAAATTGGAATGCAAGAATCAAGATTTTCATCCTAGTACAGTAGTATATTTTAATATGTAAACATGTGTGTATTATATTAGTGTCTTTTTTAAGAAAGATATGGGTAAAAAGAATGGAAGCTTCTTGTTACTCTAACCAGGTAAGGGGTAAAGATAACAAGTCAAATCTGGTAATGATATATTATTCTGTTTTACCTTTTAAATTGTCTAGGGGTAGTGTTGTGAGTTCAATGATTCATATAGCCAAAAAGAAGAAAAGGGTGTTGGCTGGCTGCTGGTTCTGTAGTAGTTGTTGTTGTAGTAAATGAGAAATGATTCAAGTAGTGAAAAAGGAATGATCAAAGTGGGGGCATATTGTTAGGACAGTATAATAAGAGTGACTGTTAGATTCCTGCTTTGGCTTTAATGTCAAAAGCAAACAGCAATGTTGTAGTGTCTTTGATATTTGCAAGCTTTTGTCTGGTTCAGTTAGCTGTGAAAGCAATGGACTTGATTATGAAAGAAACCCTTCCTCATTGATTGTGAAAGAAACCCTCCCCTTATTCTCTATCTACTGATGTGTTCCAAACACACTAATATAATCCTCGAATCACCAAATAATAAGAGAATTGGTAAATTAATCGTACCATTCACCACTATTAATCGTACACACTAATTCATCAATGACATTTACACAATTCACCGTTATTAATCGCACAATTTACCGCTACAAGTCTCTAAAGAAACACATAAATTTTCTGAATACAGGTTTTAAAGGTAAAAGCTAATATATATATATATTTTTTAATTTAAATAAAGAGTTTATGTTTAAACATATATGAGTACAAACATATATATAAAAGAATAAATGAGTTGTATGATGAGTTTTATTGTTCATAGCTAGAACTAGAGTCCAAAGAATAACATAATGGTAGATAGGAAAAAAGGAACACTTTCTCCACCTTCTAACCGGATCTCATGCTTTTTGTCCCTTGCCGGATTTTCATGACTTGACTCCCTTGAAATAGTCTGTTTAATATAATACTCAAGTAATGTAGAATAAACAAATACAAAACACAGTTGGTTAAACAAAGATAATGGATAGGCAACTGCAAACAAAGGCAGTTGTTAGAGAGTTTCTTTTTTCATGTTCCCAACTAACCCGGCTAAGTACCTTTGTTACTCCAACAACCTTTTATTTTGGTTTTGTCCTCTTCCTTTCTTTAGTCCCCTAAACTATGGAAATAGACTTCATTCTTACCATTTTGGCAATTAAGAATCTAGCATAGACTGTTGCTAACTTAGTAATATTCAGAGCGGCGCAGAAATGTTAAACACTACTTCCTCCGTCACAAAATGTGTTTCCTGTTTTGACTTTTTTACTATTCACATCACGCGATTGACTACTAATTTACGCTTAACCTATAAGAACAAATATAGTCATGAGTGATCTTGTTGGATTCGTATTTATGAGTACTTTAATACAGTGAAGTTTTTATATTTAGTACTAATACAAAATTAAAGATATTAACGATCAAAAGTATGCATTGGCAAACGTGTTTTTGAAAACAGGAAACATATTATAAGACAGAGGGAGTAGTATTATTATCACACCTCAAATTCAGGCACCTTCATCCACACTTTTTGTAAAGTGCTAACTGCTTGGTGCTAAATGAGTTAAAGTATTCATTAGCGGTTCGACTCGTAAAATACTTGAATTCTGCTCGGCAAAAATCTCTACCCTCGGGTGCTTACTTCATATTTAAGTTATTTTATTTTTAAGGAAAGTAAGATTTTAAGGTTATGATTTGGTCAGTTTGACCAATTTTTCGCCCAAAGATAAACTCCTACACGAATAGATAAAATAATTCCAAACTATAAATTGTCCGATCCTTTAATTATTAACACGAACCACCATCTGTTAGACAATTCATCATTGAGATTTGGACAATTCACAACTGACATGTAAACAATTCACTACAATAAAGAAAAGAAAAAGAAAAAAGAACACATATGCTTTATAAACTAGACATTGATCTATAGTTGTAATTAGTACATAGCTGTTCAATAAAATAAAAGTTTGTATCAGCACAAACTTACATATATGTTCAATAATAATGAACAGCATCTTTATGAATCCACTATAGACCCATGAATCCGCAGACCTACCTTAATATATAATAAGGTTTAACCTTCTTGTTATATTCCCATCAAACATATGATTTTTATCTTTGTGCTTTATCAAAATTCAAGGAGTACCGCAAAAGGTGACGGAGTTTCGTATTTGATATATATACACTTTTAACTAAATTACGGGATGGGGTAGGGTGGGTGTTTACCATTTCTGTTGCTAAGGATGACCGCTAGGACCTTCGTCCATAATGTATGTATCTATTTGTGGTACAACAAATTAGGAAGGTTATGTTTTGAATTTGTATGACTCTGATAGTTAGCTTCTAAAAGCATCTAAATGTCACAGCAGGGTCTCCCTAACATATATATGCATACTTATCAGAAAAGAGTGTTCTAATTATGAACGATAAGGTTAAGACTGCATATAACAATACCCAGGGGTATATATGCAATACGAAGGACCAACTTATTGAAATATAATAAAGTATGAGTTCTAAACTACTTGCAAAGAAAAAAGAATAAAATTGAAGTTCCCGAACAGCACTATAATATTACTGCAAAGTCTTAAGAAAAAAGAGTTCACCTCAGATATCGTAAGCATCCTCTGGCGATCATCTGTTCTTTTTATCAGTATAAGCAAGCATGAGTACATACCTATGAGGTAAAGTGTAAAGCGTAAACAGGAAACATCAACAAACGACATAGCACTTGGTAGCGAGTAAGGTCAGCATGTGATTCCTCTAGGAGGTGCATGACATTTTGGAGAGCTTGAGAAATGGAATTAGTTACCATTTTTGCGGGAGAAGTATGGTTTAAGCAGCACTAATTGAAGGTCTTCTGTTCATCTTCAAAAACAATGACGAACAATCTACCTCCTTGCAGGGGTTTTTGGTATCAATCACATCCTGTTTGCTTACATAGTTACATGCGTGTGGGTGGGTGTGCTGTTACACAACTTGAAATGTGCAATCAACATAACTTTTCACTGTTTTGATATCATATCTACTGAGGAAAATACAGTAAACCAAGGAACATTATGATATCAAACACAGAAGTAAATTATAATACATGAACTTCAGTTCTAATTGGGTGAGCAAGGTTAAAATCTTTCAGTGAGTGCTCACGGATATTCAATGAAATATTTTTTACGAGGGGATGCATTTCAGTCAACAAACCCCCAAGATCAAGAACGTAAACAGATAAACTAAGAAGAGTTACAAGAAATGAAAAATACAAATCAGCAGTGGTCCAGTACAGACCTTTAAACTCACGTACAATGACAACGCAGTGGAACTGAAACCCCTGGAGGTTTTCTCCTCTCCCTAACTATAGCTTCTTTAATCATAGGCAACTTCTCATGAACCTTTTTCCATATGTTATTTACAGCCCCATTCGGAGGAACAGGGCCAATGCCACCTGGATGACCATTGTCATACTCAAAAAAAGATTGAACCTGAGCCATATTATGACGAAATTTCTCCTTCTGCAGATTGGAGTAGCTTCTAAGATGTCGGATGAGCCAGTTTGGTTGGAGCGCATCAGAAACTGCAACGAACACGGAAAATGCTGAATAGTCGACCGTACCTTCAAACGGGAGCACAATGTCATCACTAACAATAACTGGTATACAGAGACTCTGGATAGCATCAAAAATTCTGCACGAAGTGGGGGTATCTCCGGCAGGATGCAGGCAGAACTCAGACGTCCTCATCCCTTCAATTGACTGCTCCTTACCAGTGGCATTCGGAAAACCTTCTTCCATTATAACTCTATGTTCATTAGCTAATAAATCCCACAACTTCTCTCTCACTAATCCACCCTGAAAAATTACACAAAAATCAGTTAAATTCTGAGAATGTTATGTGGGAAGGTGAAATGTCAAAAGGTGATAAGTGAAAGGAATAATGATAAATGTCAGAAAGGGACAACTGTCATTTTAAAACCTCAGATATAACTGCCAGAACATACATTAATGTAAACACCACTTTCGACAGTGAGTAATTTTGAGCTTAGAAAATATACACTGCCAGACAAGCGACAACAGAAATTGAAAGATGCATTGTAGGAACCATTAAACTAACATTGTTCCCCTGAGTTCCACACTTCCACGTAAAAGATACAGTGAGTTTAATTTATTTTTTCTTCCATTTTTACAATTTCCCATTAAAAGTTCAAAGTGGAATTGCACGTTAAAGCATCAATTGATATATAATAAATGATTAAAATTTGATGTTAGTGAATGATCACATGCACTTTATGCAGAGCCAGAGGTGGAAACTGTGCTCCAAGCCAAAACCATAGTCAACCAGTTTGGTTGTCCTCCTCAAAAATAAAATAAAATTGTTGGGTTGCTTCATTGTTGTACACAAAATGTTACAGGAATATTTAAATACCAAATGAAAAGAAAACTCAGATGGCAGAAAGTTTGAAAGAAATACTATACTCAAAGATTTATAGATTCGTTGTAGATAGAAACAGAGCAAAAATAATCAACCAATAATTATTACTGACCCGATGCCTATGTTTAGCTCCTTTGAAATAGAGAAGAGTATCACGTTTCTGATTTTCTGATATATCTAATCTAGGCAGTAAATGTGTGTATGGAACAATCACATCCTTCAGCAGTGAAACTTGAGTATGTTGTACCATGTCCGGTAAACTACCATTGGATGCCTTTGAGTCAAGCTTGTACCACCCACCAAAATCTACCACTAGGAGAATAGCAGGAGCAATCTCAGCTTTGACATGCCACATTGCAACAGGGTCTGCCAAAGAATGCTTCAAGGTTTAACATAACCTGAGAATCCACAGACTAATTCATAAGCTGCTACAGCATGCCGTACATTTCTTCTTATTATGGTCGTAGTTGACATGCAAAATGCCTAATAGTGGCATCCATGTACAAATACCAGCTGACAACATAACGATAGACTTTCTTAAAAAATATCTGCACCTTAATTGTGATTTGACAAAACTCACAAATTTACGAACTTACTTTTGTGTATATAAGTAATAAACCTTGATTGCCACATAACAAGCAATCAGCTAATATTCTACCTAAGTTCGAGTGCATTACTAACTAATAAGAAAATATGACCGAGTGCAAGCAAACACATGCAACATAAGGTCAAACTTCAAAGTATCTCTTCTTAAATTGAAAATTCAGGGACATGTTTCAGTCACAATGCAAGCAGCAAGATACAATCTAAAATATTGTCAACAATTTTTACAAATACACATAACTAAAAGTCACTGTACAACAGTCAGACACTGGGTGGGAATCTCGTTTTCTGGCCCTATTCACATCAATTTTGTGTTGTTCTAAAACTTATTAAATCAAATAAAAAAAATGGATATATAAGATAAGGAATCAAATTTTAACAAATGAGTCAATTCAGGCAGGTTAATCGAGTCGTGCTGCATCATTCTAGTTTTTTGTCTATACAATTCTGTAAATAATACTCAGGGGTTCTGTGTCTCGACATTGTCAGCTTCACTCAAAATCATATATTTAAGTTTCAATAATATTCGGATAAATCGTGTCTGTTATCCAGTTTGGGAACTGAGTATGTCCCCTTAGTCATAATCATTTCATTTAGAATATATACTTCATAACATCAATACTATTAGCATCCACCATCTGCATTCAAAAAAATTAAAACATAATCGCACTCACCTGTAAGTACAAAAACATGATCTCGCCCCCCGGACCGTTTCCAAGCCTCCGTATTCCTAACAAAATCAACCACTTCCCTCTGCCTATCATAATCCTCATTCCCAACCTTCTTCCTAAACACACTTTTCTTCACACCCAACTGCAACTCAGCACTCAACGTTGCGAAAAACGGCACGAAAACAACATCAGCATCCTCAACATCGAAAACCCTCTTAGCAAATGACCCAATTCTCATCTTTTCAGGTGTCATCAAATCACCCATGATCCAATACTCAGCACTGTACTGTTTAATCAAAGGACTCTCAGGATACTGAGGAAATCTTGAATTTTTCGAAACCCGGGTCTTTCGAATTTCATTGTCTACTTCACTTCCAAGCCTAGAATCAGAGGTAAAGGACCAGTATTTGTCTAAAATACCGTAATTGAGCGATCTGGGCAGGTTCAAAATGAAAACTTTGATTGAATTGGTGGGAAATTGAGGGGTGTTTTGGTAATTGAATGAGGAGGGTGATAGTGAGGGTTGAGAAGATTTGGAGAAGATGAAGAAAATGAGGGAGAGAGTGAAGAGGAGAGAGATGGAAAGAAAGAGATAGGATTTTGAGGAGAGAGATTTGTGTTTTGGTGCCATTGATGGGGAGAAGAAACTCATACATACATTTGAGTTGTGTGTGTGTGAGTGTATCAGTGGTGAATGGATTCAGATGTGAATGAGTGTGCTGAGAAGAAGAGTTAACACGGTGCTTAATATTTTAACCCGACCCATTTCGAACGCAAAAAGATACCTTATCAGTAGGGCCGTAATTTATAAATTAATATTTTTATTTATATATTAATTTATTAAGAAAAAAATTATTTATAAACATGTTCGTGAACCAGTCATGAACATGTTTCGCGAGTTATTACTCACAAATATTTCATGAATATTATCCATCATTTTGTATTTATAAATATCTCATTTCATTTTTAAAAAATTTAATGTATTAAAAATAAAAAAAAATAAAAACTCGAAAATTAAAGACATCTTTCTAGTTTGCACTTATTAACGAATCGTATATAAATAAGATTAAATTAATACATAACTAATTAATGTTATAATTATAATATAACATATGTCACAATTTAATTATTTATAATAAAAAAATGTATAGATTTAATAAAAGAAGATAATGGATAAACAAAATAAACTAATATATTATTTCGTAGACACTAAATTATTTATTAGTTGTCGTAAATTTAAGAAATCCTGTAAAATCTTTATTAAATATGTTCACGAGAGATTTAGCAAAAAAATATATATATACTCACGAGAATATATATGGAGATTGTACAAGAATTCATTTATGAACCATATTCACGAATTTGTTCATGAACTATACTCTCTCCGTCCCACCCAGTAGTTAACATTGGGGGACGGGGGTTCGGCACGCATTTTAAGGTGGATTTTAAGAATAGTTCCATAATTTATTTTTGAAATTTTCTATTTTTTTGTATAAAAATAGAATAATCCAATTTTTATACAAAAAAGAAAATTTTAAAAATAAGTTATGGAACTATACTTTATAAGAGCCTTAAAATGCGTGTCACGTGTTAAGTAACCAACTCATCTAAAACCTTAAGGTGTTAGAGGGAGGCCTTATATGGATCTTATATTATATGTTAACATTCCCCCTCACTCGAAAGCCCATTTTTGGATCGAGAGTGGATCACGGGCGCCCATATTTAGGGCATAAATTTGCCTTCGTGTCCGAAATAAATTGTGAGAATACCATTGATGGAGAGTATGAAAAAGATATAAACTAATGTATTATAACATGAAGAACAACACAGTAATGGATAATGGATTACATTGTGAATAAGCTTGATTGTTACAAAGGAGGAAGAACTAATTTATACAGAAAATCATGTAAATAAAGTCCATACTAATGAATGAAGATAAGTTGTTCAATGTGTGAACAACTAGACTTTAACAAGGACTTGAGTTGGATCTTGAGTTGACAGGCTGGAACAAGACAAGCTGTTATATTCCTTGACAGCATGTTCATACTTCAACACCAGCATGTTCATACTTCAACACCCCCCTCAAACTTAAGATGGTTGAAGAAACCAACTTGAGTTTGTAAACATCCTATGCTACTGCTTGTGATGTATACATAATAAATAACTGAATCTTGTGTTACTTGTATTGTAAAGACAGTGTGTGCACTTGTTGAGGCAAGAAGGTGCAGCGAAAACGTTATTGCCAACAGTTTGGAATCAGTGGTGCAGCGGATATGGTGTGAAGCAACAAGATATGCTAGACAGAAAAGATGAGTGATAAAAGGTCTAAATGGTGAGACCAGAAAGGAGGCCAAGATGATGCAGCGGAGAAAAGTATAAAAACAAGCTTGACAAACAAGTGGAGTTTGCGGCAATTTTGTTGTAGATTTGACAAAAATCTGAGGTCAGGAGCTTAAAGATTTTGGCTGGTGTGAGTATGATACACAAAGTGTTTGTGTAAATGTCTCAAAGAGCTGGTAAGTCAATCTACAAATACATAGAGATGGTTTGATACTTCCGTGGCCGGAATCAATGGTTGTCGCCGGAAATAACACAGGTAAGAATCTTAAGGCTCTGATACCATGTTAGAAACCATTTCACCCAAAACCTTAAGGTGTTGGGGAAGGCCCTTTCAAGGATCTTATACTCATATATATTTAACATCACGTAAGTGAAAAATTTATGTTAAGAAATGGATGGGGTGGAGGGAGTATTAAAGAACTTGTTCATGAACTAGACAATCGAACTTGTTCTCGAACTTTTGAACCGAATTATATTGTGCTCAAGATCAGCTCATTTACGAGACAAACCTCAAAATTATGATCATGTTCGACTCGTCTACAAATCGAATCGAACTCGAGTCAAACTTTTTTCAATCCCGACATTGAACTGTTCGTGAGCGTATCGATTCATTTACAACCATACTTATCAGGGCTTAATTCTTGTTCTTTTACATTCTGGATTCGATTCTCGATCAATAAAAAAAATTTAAGAATAGCTATTCAATTATAAAGTATACAAATTTCTTTATTAAAAAAAGAAGAAGAAAGAACCGACCCGTTTTTGGATTGCACATAGATTGTAGTACTAAAAATTGTTTTTTTAAGGACCACAAAAGTACTAAAAATTGTTAATCGGGTTAAAATATATCTATCTATTACTATATATTAAACATCAATACAAGGGCAAAAAGTTCCATTTTAATGACTATAAAATTATTATTTTACCCTTATTTGTTGAATATTAACAAAAGTGTCACCCTTTTAATATTATGTAAAAATTAGTTGAAACTACGTCAGTGGGCAAAAAGTTCCATTTTAATGGCTGTAAAATTACTATTTTATCCTTATTTGTTGAATATTAACAAAAGTGCCACCCTTTAAATATTTGAGTAAAAATTAGTAGAAACTATGTCAATGTTGAGAATCGAACGGTTGATCTTTCACTCTTAAACTCATGTCATAACCAATATGCTACACTTAATTTTGAATATGTTTTAAAAATCTTATTAGATAAACCACATCATCTCCTTTTGTCCAATTTTTTATTTCAACTATATATTAAATCTTAATACAAGTGCAAAAAGTGCTAATAAATTGGTTGTAAAATTATTATTTCACCCTCATTTTTTAGAAATAACAATTGTGCCACCCATTTAAAATCCATGTAAATAATGGAAGAATTTGTGTTAGCTTTCAGAGTCGAGCCACCAATCTCGTTTTAAGAGGTTCATGATACAACCACTATATTACATTACTTTTTGAGTTTTCTTAAAAATCTTATAAGGTATCACGCCATTTTCACTTAACTTATTATCATTTTTGTTTTCACTTTTGAGTAAAAAAAATGTTAGTTTACATTATTTATATAATTCCATTTTTTTTAGTTTTCGTAGTTTTATTTATCTATATACTCAATCATCTTATAAATTTTAATAAACATGTATGTTTTCAATTAAATATGTTATTTTTAATTCATATATTTATTTTATATTATATCTCTGATCATACTTTATTTAAACTAGTTGATAATATATACCTAAAAAAATATTGAAATTGGATCCAATATAAGGAATATAGTATATGTATTAAATTTCATTATTTATTACTTCTATCATTCTAAATTAAGAAAATTAGTTTTAAAATTATTTTTAAATTATACAATAATCATGTTTATACATTCATCACATCCGTTTCTTAATAATTTTCTTTTCAGAATGTACACTTCAGTTGTTTATATTTTCTAAAATGATCTACACTCTCTTTGTCATTATAAATGATTAACATGAAAAATAAATTGTTAAGATAAAATTCTTGGTTGTACATGAATGTTACTAAGTCTGGATTTTAAAAAAATTCACAAATATTTATCTCTATGTATATATTAAATTGTTGAAATAAAGTACAATTTAGTTGAGAAAAAAGTTTTTTTGGTTAATCATATATATCAAGTTTACATTTATCCTGAAAAAATGTGATTGTTTAGTGAAATATTACGTAATACCTAATCTCCTTTTGGATATAATATTAAAAATATAACTAACATAATATGATTCTTTGAGGTTGATCTGATGTATAATAATATGAACTATAATTTTATTATTTGTTTACATGTCATTTTTACAAATTCTTCTTTGCAACCTCGGTCTATTTCCTATAGTAATGTTGTTTTTATAGGTTCATGACCGGTGTGAGAACATTGCATTATAGACTTGTAATAGAAAGGACATTAACATATTTCAAGGGAAGCAAAATCTTATAAGATACTTAGCAAAAAAAAAAACTTATAAGATAAATCACACCATTTTCACTTAACATATTTTAATGAGTATGCTACCCGTTACGGCTAATTGTAGACGGTTGTAATCGTGTTGATATGGAAACCAATGCCTATCACTATGGAAAGACAAAGATTATATTCTTACTCTCTCAAATTTATAATTACACGATTTCTGTTCATAACTCAAAATTGTACATCATACTCAACAATTTTATTATTGGCATCTATATATAATCCTTATTGGCATTCACTATTAAAACACATCACTACTTATATTACAATTTCATAACTACGAATTTTCAATCCAAAAATTATTAAACCAACCACTACATTCTTCTTTAAAACAAAATTAGAGGCATTCACATAGAGACCCGTGCCTTGCACGGGCTATTACGCTACATTTAATATCAAAAGAGAATTAATATCAAAAGAGAATTAATCGATCAAATGAAAGTAGTCGTAAGAATTTCGTGCACGTAAATGTAATGAAAAAATGCGAAAAATGAATCAAAATCGAAATCCTATAGGGGATTTATGTGAAAATAAAAGATTTAATTCGAAAATTAAGAATAAATATTTTAAGAAGTTTTAAGAATTTATTCACGGAAGATTAATGAAGGTCAAAAGTTTGTTCAATAATCACGTATTCTATTCTCGTGATTTACACTTTACGTGTTCACACAAATATCGAATACTTTATGCGTCGGTTGTTTAAATTACCGATGCCTATAATATACTTTAGCGTCGGTTGTTTGAATGACCGACGCCTAAAACAAACTTTTAACGTCGGTTGTTTAAGTGACCGACGCTTAAAATAGATTCTTAGCATCGGTTGTTTAAATGACCGATGCCAAAAACACACTTTTAGCGTCGGTTGTTTGAATGACCGACGCCTAAAACACACTTTTAGTGTCGATTGTTTGAATGCCGGACGCTTAGACTTACTTTTAGCGTCGATTGTTTTAATGACCGACGCTTATAATAGATATTATGTGTCAGCAATTTAACCGACGCTATAGTTCATACCTCTAACATCGTCTACATATACTACGCCAAAAAACCGACGCTATAGACCTATTTGATCGACGCTATAGACCCTTTCTGTACTAGTGTAAAGCAATTAGAATTTTATCTAATAAAATGTCCATTCAAAAATCAATCTATAATGATATATATATATATATAAAGGAAAAAAAATAATTGTTTAATTATTATTGAATTATACTTATTACTAATCTAAAACCTAATTTACTATTTAATTAAATCTTACTTAATTTAATTAATAATTAATTTCAAAATTAATTGAAGTAATTTCATTTTTCTACATAATTATTTAATTAAGTGGGCATTTTCCAAACCAGCCCAATCCAATCGAGGTGAAGTAGCAAGAACTTGTAAGATCACCAACACCAAGGGCACTATAATTCTTTAGCAATATCTTATTTTTTGAGAGGTGTATCCCAACCCCAAACCTCCTAATTAGTTTAGAAAAGGAGAGACATAATCGTTAGGTCAAGGATCACGTTCAAATAAAAAAAAATTAGACAACTTATAATAAAAATAATTATTTTAGGATGATTTTGAGCACCTCTTAATTAAAATGTAATATATCATTTAATTTATATAAGTTTCATTTTTTCACATCTTTAATCATTTTTCCTTTTATCTAAAATTTTAAATAATTTATTTCAAGTTGGTTACATAGAACCACATTTAATTTTTTTTATTTTTTTTACATAAACAATGACACTTCATCATGAATCATGATATCATCAATTGTTTATATTTTTAATATATAATCAATTAATTTACATAACATCATTGGAGTATTGTTAGTTACAAAGGCATGCATGTACACATCTAATAACAAGCCTAATTGTTTGTAATGCTTTGCATTACTTACATGACCTCTTAACTGAGGGAACCTCTAGTTGTAGAGTTTCTGTTTGTATTGTACTTGTAGTAGGCATCAAATCCTAGTTGTGTAATTGTACAAATAGAGTCTAGAATAATGCTTGAAAGAAGTTCCAAGGTTCATGCCTCAAACAAGGAGTTAAAGACTGTCAAATAATCACAGTTGGGATTTGAAGAAATGAAGAATTTGCCTAAGTACCAATTCGAGAAGTATATTTGTCTATTCGAGAAGTCCAGCATTCGAGAAGTCAGAGATTCGATATCTCAAGACACTATTCGATATCTCTGAATACACTGTTCGATATCTCATTCGATATCTCAGAGATTAAATATGTCTACTACTCTATTCGAGAACTCAAGAAGTCAACAAGTCAAGATAGTATTCGAGTTCTCAAAGAGTCAACAAGTCAAAGTTCCATTCGATATCTCATGGACTCAGAAAGCTATTCGATATCTCGAGGATTCGATAAGTCAAATGTTCTATTCGACAACTCAAGGAATCCTGATGGAAAAGAGCTATTCGAGAAGTGGTTCGATATGTCAATATAACAGTATTCGAGAACTCAGAGTTATCGATCAAGTCAATTCTAGTTCTCGAATCACTTACTTAGTCACTTCTCGAATATATTCTTGGAGACAAAATACTGAAGAAATTGTACAAGTCAAAAACCTGCAACAAGCCAATGCACTTTATGGACCACAATCTGTAACGTGCTCTGGAAAGCCTACAAGGAAGCTTGGAGAGATATAGAAGAGACAAGGAGCTAAAGAAGTGGATCTAAACAGGCTTTGCAAAGTCAAATCTGTAACCGTTTGGACACTTACTCAAAAAGGATAGACAGACTAGAAAGTAATTTGTTTAGCTACCTTATTTGTAGTAAGTAGGCTGTATCCATGTTCTATAAGGACACAGCCTCACTTCATAACTTAGCAACTTTTGTGAGTCAAGTTTTTCATACACTGTAAGCTATATCTCTCTGAGAAAAACGAAGCTGAGAATACTACCATTTGTATTCACAGATTGTAGTAACCTTTATCTAATAATACATTAGATTAAAGTGATATTGTGTCTTGTGTAGTTTCTTTATCCGCACCTTCACTTCTACACACACAGGCACTTATCTGCTACATTGACTCAATCAAAGAAAAGTTCAAGAATCCATTCACCCCCCCTCTGTATTCTTTTACCGTATTCAATACTCAACAAGTGGTATCAGAGCGGGCTGTTTATTCAAAAACAGAGAAACGATCATGAGTTCGAATACACCAAAGACTACAGGAACGGTGAAGGTCCCTAAGTTTGACAAAGAAAACTTCAACCTCTGGAAGATAAAGATGATGTTGTTCATTAAAGCCTCTCATCCCTTGTATCCTGAGATTCTCAAGAATGGTCCTTTTGTTCCACAACAAGAGATACCAGAGAAGATTGTTGGAACCACAACTATCCCAAGATCTTATGAGGCCAAGGATCCATCAAAGTGGACAGAGTCAGAAAGGGAGAAGGTTGCTCTTGACAGCCACCTCATGTTGTTTATCATTGATTCCATGGACATGTCAATGTTTGCAAACATTGCATCATGCACGTCTGCTAAAGAGATGTGGGATCACATTGAGGTGTTGTGTGAAGGGACTGATGAGGTTAAGGAAAACAGGAAACAGATACTGGTCACACAGTATGAAGCTTTCATGGCACAGCCCAAGGAAAGCATCACTGAAATGTTTGAAAGGTTTCACAAGCTAGTTACTGAGTTGCAGATGAATGGAAAGGTTTACAGCACCAAGGAGTTAAATATGAAATTTCTGTTGTCTTCACCAAATCATTTGGAGCAAAGAGTCATTTCTCTAAGAGAGAGAGATTTTAACAAAGTCACCTATGATGTGCTCTATGGAGTCCTAAAGACTCATGAACTTGAGTTGCTTCAGAAAAGGGCTATCCAAGCCAACCAAGGTAGGATGATAAACACATCATGTGCCTTGATTGTCAACAAATCTATTCTGGACCTAGAAGCATCTACAAGTCAGCTAAGAATAGAGGAGGTAGCAGATGATGAAGAAACTAAAGCTGGGGTGAGTGAACCTGTTGAGGAAAAGGAGGAAGAAGAAGAAGAGTTTTACACTCTGGAAGAACTTGATGGGATGGAAAATACTTCATATGCTTTCATGGCCAGAAAATTTCCAAACATCAGATTTAAAAGAAATCAACCCTTCAAACCAAAAACTCAAAACCATTCAGCCAACAAGAACAAGGCACCTGTGAAACCAAACAGAAATAAGTTCAAAACCAGTTATGTGGATAGGTCATCTGTAAGGTGCTATAGATGCAATGACCTAGGGCATTTTGCCAGTGAATGCAAGAAGCCTAAAAAGAAGGATAGAGATTATCTTGAGCTCGAAGCTAAGTATGAGGCCCTTCTGAAAAAGCAGACGCATGGTAAGGCCTACATAGCTGAAGGGAAGTGTTGGGATGATTCTGAGAGTGATGAAGAGGAACAAGAATTCTGCAACTATGCCTTGATGGCCAACTCCAAGGATGACTCATCTTCATCTGATTCTCAGGTACCATCTCTCACTACTATAGACATGTCTGTTTCTGAATATAAATGCATGATTGAACAATTATCTGTTGAAATGTTTAATATTCATACTAGTATGACTGCTGCTAATGAGGAGATTGCTAAACTGTCTACTAGAAATGAAATATTAACCAAAAAGAATGAGGAACTTGAGCTAACTACTATGCAAGTAGAAAACCTTAAGAAAGAAGTTGAATATTTGAAGAACAAGGTTTTATGTGCTAGTCAAGTAGAGAAGGCTCTTAGGGATGAATTAGCTGAGAATGAATTCAAACTAAAAACTTTCAAGAAATCATCTGGTTTAGTGCAATCCTACTGTGAGAAAATTGAAGCTAAACCCAAAGCAGCTATTGGACTTGACTATGACTCTCTCAAACAAAGGAAAGGCTATGCTGTCATTGAAGAGGACACAACTGTTCATGAGAAAGTGCCTCACATTTTGAGAAAAACTGAAAATCCAATTTTTAAGGAATCAACATTTGAAATTGATGAGGATGCCTTACTCATCAAGCAAATGTTGAATGATGAGGATGAAGCACAATCTAGTGAACAACAAGCATCCTCTAAGGGTGAGAGTGTCAAGTCAAAGACCAAGAAACCAGTAGTTGATAGGCCAAGACCTAAGAAGTTTGTTAAGTTTGTCTCAGCTGGGATGAGTGATTCAGAAAAGAGAGTGACTAAGAAGAAACAGAACAGAAATGGCAAGTTAGGGATTAACAAGGATAACAACTATGCTTATATGCCTAATGCCCCTAGGAAAACTTGTCAGAACTGTTTCAGTACCAATCATTTAACTCATGCATGCAAGAAACCTGTTGGTAGTGTGTCTAAACCTTTCTATGATTGTTCTGTGCCTCTAAGTCATAGAGATGCACCTTTCTGTGATAAATTTGACTGTATGCCATGCAATATGAATGTTATGACTAGTTGTTTTAATTTAAGAAGGCAGTTCATTGATGGTTGTATCAGTCACAATTCTCACACACACTACACAAGGTCAAAGTCTTCAAGTCCTCCTAAAGCTAAGAAGGTACCTTTGTCACCTAAGTCTGAAACCTCAGGTTTTAAGACTTCCAACAGTGACAAGAAAACTAACACTAAGAAAGTTGACAAGCATGTTGTTTATGATAAAACTGTCTCTAAGTCACATGGACCCAAACTTGTTTGGGTACCAAAGGAAAAGTAATACCTTTGTGTTTGCAGGGCAAAGAAAGTGAAAAGAAGGTCATGTGGATTTTGGACAGTGGATGCTCAAATCATATGACTGGTGATATGGCCCTGCTATCACAGTATGAGGAAAAGGCTGGCCCAATGGTTGCTTTTGGAGATGACAGCATGGGTAACACATTGGGATATGGCAAGCTGAAAGTTGGTAATGTCATCATTGAAGATGTAGCACTAGTCAAGGGGCTCAAGCATAATCTGTTAAGTGTTGGTCAGTTTACTAATAGAGGATTCAAAGTGAATTTTGACAAAGATGAATGTTTGATCACCCACAAGAAGACTGGTGATTTTGCTCTATCTGGAGTAAGGAAGGGAAGCCTGTTTGTAGCCAATATGGACTCTGCAAACAAGGACAAAATTTGTTGCTTTTACTCAAAAGCATCAAATGAAGATTGTTGGCTGTGGCACAAGAAACTATCACACCTGAACTTCAAGGCCATTAATTCTCTAGTCAAAAGAGAGTTAGTGAGAGGCATGCCCACACTCGAATTCTGTCAAGAAGGAGTGTGTGAGGCTTGTCAAAAAGGAAAAATGAAAAGATCAAGCCACAAGTCAAAGACAGTGACGTCAATATCCAAGCCATTACAACTCATCCATATGGATTTGTTTGGGCCTGTCAACATAATGTCACTTGGAAGAAAGAAGTATGCCCTGGTAATGGTTGATGATTTTTCAAGGTATACATGGGTGGAATTTCTGGCATCAAAAGATGAGGCTCCACAAGTAATTATTGAGCACGTAAAGAAAGTTGACAAGGAAGCAAAGGCAAACGATGCAAGTGTGATTGCATTGAGGAGTGATAATGGAACAGAGTTCAGAAATGCCACACTTGAAGCATTCTGCAAAGAGAATGGCATTTCTCAGTAATTCTCAGCTCCAAGGACTCCACAACAAAATGGAGTTGTTGAGAGAAAGAATAGAACTCTAATTGAGGCTGCTAGAACAATGTTACTTGATGCAAAAATGCCTACATGTTTTTGGGCTGAGGCTGTGAGCACTGCATGCTACATTCAGAACAGGACCCTCATCAACAAAAACACTGGAAAGACACCTTACAACTTGATGATTGGAAAGAAGCCTACTCTAAAGTATGTTCATACTTTTGGAAGCAAATGCTTTGTACTAAAGGATAATTCTGAATATGTTGGAAAGTTTGATGCAAAAGCATTTGAAGGAATTTTTCTTGGCTATTCTATGGAAAGAATTGCATACAAGGTTTATGTCATCAGTCAAAAGAAAGTTATGGAAAGCACAGATGTAACATTTGATGACAGCAAACTACCTGGACTAGAAGAAGCCAATGATGAAGACAAAGATCCATTGAGATTTGATAATCTAGATGATTCTGATGAAGAGATTGAAACTGGAGTTGAAACTCAAGTTCAACAAACTCAAGTGATTGATGATACAAGAGAAGAATTTGTGCCAATCGATAGTGGAGAAACAAGCATCCAAGACACACCTGTGAGTAATGGCAACTTCACAGGGGGAGGAAATGAGGATGACCATGATGTGGATGATGAAGCAACATCAAGGTTGAGAAGTCAGGCTGAACACTCGAGGAAATGGGATAGATCACACACTGCAGAGCAAATCATTGGAGATCCTAATGCAGGAGTAAGGACTAGGAGAGCAACTCAAAATGAGTGCCTCTATGGATGTTTTCTATCACAAGTTGAGCCTAAGAAACTTGATGATGCACTGTTGGATCCAGATTGGATTATTGCCATGCAAGAGGAGCTGAATCAATTTGAAAGGAACAAAGTATGGGAACTTGTGCCTGCACCAAAGAATAGAACCATTGTTGGAACAAAATGGGTTCTGAAGAATAAGATGGATGAAGATGGTGTAATAATAAGAAACAAAGCAAGGCTGGTTGCAAAAGGATACTCTCAACAGGAAGGCATTGATTATGATGAGACATTTGCCCCTGTTGCTAGATTGGAAGCCATTAGAATATTCTTGGCATTTGCTGCTCATTCAAACTTTAAAGTTTATCAAATGGATGTCAAGAGTGCATTTCTAAATGGAGAGTTGGAAGAAGAGGTTTATGTGCAACAACCACCTAGCTTTGAGGATCCACATTTCCCAGAATTTGTCTACAGATTGCTTAAGGCACTGTATGGACTTAAGCAAGCTCCAAGAGCATGGTATGATACTTTATCACAATTTCTTCTTGAAAATCAATTCACTAGAGGCACATTGGACAAGACACTGTTTTACAAGAAGCATGGTGATGATATTATCCTAGTCCAAATCTATGTGGATGATATCATTTTTGGTTCTACAAATGAGAAGCTGTGTGAGAAGTTCTCTAAACTCATGCAGAGCAGATATGAGATGAGTATGATGGGAGAGTTGACATTCTTTCTAGGGTTGCAAGTCAGTCAAAGGAAGGATGGTATCTTTATCAGTCAAACCAAGTACATTAAGGACTTATTGAAGAAGTTTGACTTGGAAGATTGTTCACCTGCCAAGACACCCATGGCCACTGCCACTAAACTGGATGAAGATGCTAAAGGCAAGAGAGTAGATATCTCAGTCTACAGAGGCATGGTTGGTTCTCTACTCTACCTCACTGCAAGTAGGCCAGACATCATGTTTGCTACATGCTTGTGTGCAAGGTTTCAATCAAATCCAAAGGAATCACATTTGATTGCAATAAAAAGGATCTTTAGATATCTGAAGGGCACTCTAAACTTGGGATTATGGTATCCTAAGGACACAGGGTTCAATCTGGTTGGTTATTCTGATGCTGATTATGCTGGATGCAGAGTGGATAGGAAAAGCACCTCAGGAAGCTGCCAGTTTCTTGGACAAAGGTTAGTTTCTTGGTATAGCAAGAAGCAACAATCTGTGTCAACTTCTATAGCTGAGGCTGAATACATAACTGCTGGAAGTTGCTGTGCTCAAGTGCTTTGGATTAGAAATCAACTTAGAGATTATGGACTTGTGTTGGAAAGAATTCCAATCATGTGTGACAACACAAGTGCAATCTCTATAGTTGCCAATCCTGTCAATCATTCTAGGACAAAGCACATTGACATCAGATATCATTTCATAAGAAAACATGCAACTAATGGAACCATTGAGTTGCATTATGTCTCTACAGATAAACAACTAGCTGATATATTCACTAAGCCATTAGATGAAGCCACCTTCACAAGGTTGGTAAGTGAGATTGGAATGCTGAATTCTTCAGATTCTGGCTAAGTGAATACACCATCTAGATTGTTGCAGCAGTAAACACTTACTTTATCTAAATTCTCAATATTTTTGGAGTAAGTGTTGGCTGAAATATGATTTATAAATATTTCAAATCTGTTGCATATGTTGAAAATCATATTTCTATTAACTTAAAATTTCTATGAAATTTTGAGAAAATCACTATTTAATTTGCTAGGATATTTTTCAATGAATATGTCTGGTAAATTTTAAAAGATGGTGAAAATCAAATTTTTAGGAGTGATGAGTATAGCTCGATAAGTCAGACTTCTCGAATGATTCACTATTCGACATCTCTAATAAGTCTCATTAGAGTACTCTTGAGTTCTCGAATTGAGTCTTTCTGAGATATCGAATAGAGGTATTCTTGACTTCTCGAATATAGTAACTGAGTTCTCGAATGATTGAGTTCTCGAACACTATATTTGAGTTCTCGAATCATTTGAAAAGGCTGAATTCTCGCTGAATTTTAACCGATTTTGGACTTTTGTCTAAAAGTTTAATTCACTCATAAAAACACATTTTATTTAATTTAGAATTATTTCTAAGTTAGATAACTGCCAGCTGTGAGTTTCTATCTGCTTGAGTTATCGATTAAGCCTTTCTTGACTTCTCGAATAGTTGTTTTCTACTTCTCGAATGCCTGACTTGTCGATACAAAACTTTCATCTAATCGACAATTCAAGTACTTCATACTTATACAATTTCACATCTATTCGATTCATTTCATTCGATTTCTCAAGCATCTACACTCTCTAAACCCCTGAAACCCTAGCTACGAAGAGCCAAATTTCTTCTTCAACCTTCAATTTCTTTTCTCTCTTCTACACAAATGGCAACAGTAAAGTTCAACACCAACTTCATCGCTCTCACTAGTGATGTTGAAGCACCCAATGCCAATTTCAAGTGCTTTGTGAAATGGATGGCGGAGTCATATATCAAGGATGCACTCTCTGCCAACCCAACTCTGTATCTAGATATCCTGGAACAGTTTTGGGGCACTGCTATTGTGGAGGTTGTAGCCCTGGAAAACGCAATCACTTCATATATCATCTACTGCAAGATTCAAGATAAGGAAATCACTATCACTACTGCAGACATGAACCAAGCACTGGGCCTACAACAAGAGTCATTTGACAGAATGGCGACTAATGCAGAGTTAGAGGAATTCTTTGAGTTCATCAACTACTCAGATGGGATCAATCTTGGAAATCTAAACAGAAAGAATCTGAGAAAGGAGTGGAGCTATGTGTTTGCAACTCTTCTCCAAGTCTTCACTGCCAGGAAATCAAGCTTTGATCAAATCAGTGCACCTGTGCAGCAAATTAGATATGCTTTGGCCTATGGAAAGAAGATTGATGTTGGCCAAATCATCCTCCAAGAATTATATGGGAGACTTGGTAAGAACACAACCAAGAGAGGTACTGATATTTTCTTCCCTCGCTTTATTCAATCTGTACTTAATTATAAAAATGCTTCATTGATTGAATTGCCTGGGATTGATAAAAATAAAATAGGCTATCCTAAGTCCATGACCAAACTCATTTTTGGTAATTTGGAGACTAGGAATGATGTGGATGTAAGACTGAACATAACTCCCCATATGGAGAGTTTGTTTAGGACTTATCCCCACAAAATGCCAACATTTGATGCAAAATCTAAGTTAGCACAGCCCAAGCAAGTAGAACAAAATGCTAACCCAGGGCCTGCTAACCAACCCTCTCAACCAAACACTCTACCACATACTGAGCCAACTGCATCATCCTCTCAAAAGGGTGATGTTAGTAAAAAGAAGAGAAAGGAAGTAATGTCTGCACCATTAAATATCTTATCTGAAGCAGCATTAGCTGTTGAATTAGGTCTAGGAAGTGAGGAACCTGAGTCACCCTTACACAAGACAAAGAAGAAGAACACTAAGACCACCTCTTCAGTCACACAAATGGCTGAAGTTGTAAAATCAGGGGCACACAGCTCACTAGGTGTATCCTCTCAACAGGGTGCACCTATAGAATCAAGCATCCTCCCCAATGCACCTTCTTGTATAGAGTCAGCACATGGGAGTGATAAGGCTGGCACAACACTGAGTGGAGAGCACATCATATTTGAAACTCCCTCTATCTCTCAGGGGGAGTTGCCAAAATCTACTCTTAAACACACTTCTCTTCCAGAATCTAACACTGAAATTTCTTTGGAACCTGCAACTCAGGCAACTGAGATGCAAGGTATTGATCATCAAGAATTCTTTTCTCTTGATGAGCTAATAATTTCAAGTGACTTAGTGCATGACACTTTGTTCACCACTCAGAACCCACATTTAGATGGTGAGGGAATGCATGTTGAGGCATCTCCTGATGACACCATCACAAACACAGAGGTTCCACTAGTTTTTACTAGAGACTCTGTGCATGTGTCAACTGCTGGTGTAATTCATCCCACTTCTGTGGTGACACCAGTAGTAGAGTCAATCCATCCGATTACAGAAGTTGCATCTGTAACTGAGGAGTCTAGCTTGCCTAGCTCTAGCTCTGACTTTATGTCACAATGGCTGAAGCCTGTGCAACATGACAGTGCTTCAGGATCAGGGTCTGCTCCACAACAATTGACGGTTGAAGCACTTCAAAGCTTAATTGTGGATCAGATTCCTGAGTTCACAAAGATTGCTCAGAACCTTCTCACTGCAGACATGCCTAATCCAGACTATGAGGCTATTCTGTTATGCCATAGGGATGATGTGGAGGTGCAGAAGACAAAGATCATTGATGATGCTGAGAGAGATGGCAACATAGATGCCTGGTTGCAAGGAAAATATGATATTACTCTTGATGAAGCACTTCAGTATCTCAGGGAGGAATACCTCACTTCACTGGGCTCCAATGCCAAATCTCTGACCCCTGGTGAAGTGTATGAGGCTATGAATGATACACACAAGGGATTCCTCAAGGCTGCTCACTATCTGGGAAAAGGTGTCAAAACTGAGGTCAATAGAGTGTGTGATAAGACCACCACCACAGTTGAAGCAATCAAGAGGACCTTTGATGCTAAATTCCCTCAGCTAGACAGTGTGTTCAAGGACATCAAACACTGCAACACTACCTGCACCAAGATGGATAATGGGCTAGCTCTGCTAAAGGATACTGTCACAGGTCTGGGGCATCAATTTCAAATTCTATCTGATCAGACCACAGATGCCAATGCCATGTTGAGGACCATGTTCAAAAATTTATATGGAGACAGACTGCTCACTGAGGTCCCAGTACATGACATGACTAGATTTGAAGTGCAGAGACTCAAAGAACAATCCCTGTCTGGCTTCAAATCTACTGAGTTATTCAGCAAAGTAGATGCACTTGAGAAGGAGGTGGCTACTCTCACCAAGTCCAATGCTCATCTTACAGAAAAGGTTGCACTTCTAAATGATCAGTTAGACACTCAAGCATCCACCACAGCTGATGTCCTTTTGTATCAACAATCCATGTTAGCTGCTATGATGAAGCATATGGGTCTCCCTCTCCCTGATGAATCTTCAATCCCAAAGGACATTTCTACAGCCTCAGTGCCTGACAACAAGCCTAAGGGGGAGAAGAAGACAAGGAACTCAAATTCAAAGAGGGAGAAAGGGAACTCAAATACAAAGGGGGAGAAAGGCATAATAATAAAAGAGGGTGGTCAACAAAGAGCTGCTTCAAAATCTCTACCAAATGTGCCTGGCAAAGGAAAATCCAAAGTGGATGAGCCTCCATCTACCTTGCCAGTTGTCACTCTACCAACTTTGCACATCACTACTCCTGGAGGTCAAAAGCAATCCATAACTACCACAGTGGTTGCAGGGAGTATGCCATCTGACAAACCTCCAACCTCTACATCTGAGAGTGCCAAACCTGTAGAAGTTAAAGTTGTTACTGAGGCCAAGCTACAAGAAGTTGCTAACTCCAATGTTTATCATGATAAAGCCTTCTTGGAGTTTCTGAAAGCCACAAAGAACAGGTTGGTGACACTCAGTTCTATCTGAGGGAGCTGAAGAAGCAGATTGATTGCATCACTGTCATTCCTAAGAAAGTCAATAATCTATGGATTAAGGAGATAGTGATGATATCCAAATTGAAGATATGGCATCTAACATACCAGACTCTACAAGACCTGAAACACTCAGAGATAGATGCCATACTTGAGCTCATTGAGAAGAGGAATGAGAACAGCAAAAGTCTGTTTGATGACTTGAGGAATGACTAACCTTCAAGGCTACCAGAAGTGATCAAGAAGCCATGGACAATCATTTATCAGTCTGGCACCAGAATTGAAGATATCAAGCAATTGGTCATTCCCCATGATCTCACCACTAGAAATCACAGACTGATCATTGCTATCATTGATCAATTACAGAAGAAGGTTGGAGCCAGAAATGCTGAAGAAACTGAGGCACTACACATCCTCAGAACTTATATTGCAACTGGTGAAATTCCAGAGATGTCTCAACCCAGGAGAAATAAGGATGATGATTCTGAAGACAAAGGTGATGGGAGGAGAAGACATCACAGGAGAGATAAGGGTGATGAAGACAAGAAGAAGAAGGGGGACAAAGATAAGAAGAATGATGATGACCAAGGAAGAGTCTATGAGAGGAAGATTGGAAAACAGCAAGCCTTAGGCATTGCTAGCAGTAACCTCATCACAACACAAGGCTCTAAGTCTAGGGTGAATACTGTTAGTGGTGACCTAGCAAAATCTACATCTATGGCTTCTGCAACTGTTTTTCCACCTCAAGAGGAGAAGAAGATTCAAGTCAAGAAACCATGTGTATGTTTCAGAAAGCAAACTGCTAATGGAATACTACTATGGTCTACCAACAAAGGTCAAAGATTTCTGTCAAGCAATCATGTCAAGAGGATGAAATTTAAACATGTTGCAAGAAAGGTGAAGCTAATCAAATCAAGAGCCCTAACAATCATTCCAGGATTGAAACTCCAGCCACTTGATGAAGACTTTGATGAAGAGCAACTGCAATTTCTAAGAGCTCAAAAGATATGCTATGCTGCAATTGTGGATGACCACCTTGAGATCAAGTACACTGATGGGAGAGAGATGAAATTCAAACAAGGGGGTTGTCAACATTGGGGTAAATTGTATGAGATAGAAAGAATCATTGCATTGCTGGACTCTAAAGACAAGGTGGAGAAAGTATGGAAGCTGGAATTGATTGACTTTGTGAAAATGAAGAAAGAATATGCTGAGAAGATAAGAAAGGGCTGCTATGAGAAATGGTTAGAAAGGGAGAAAGAAATTGACAGACTGGAGATTGAAGCAGAAAAGCTAAGGGCAAAGGGATTGTGTAGAGTTCAGTTTGATCCCTATGTGGTGAAGTATAGGAGAAGAAATGGAGACAATGTCAATATAAGAATGGACCTACTCAGTCACTATCCTTCCAACATTCTGAAGCCAGTGCTTGAAGATTTCAAAAACTCTATTATGATTGAAGAATTGGATGCTATGACAGAAATCATAAGAGCAATAGATGAGATTGCAAGAAAGGAGAAAGAAAGGAAACAAAAAGCATATGATGATCTACAAGCCAAAGCAATGGAGATGCAATCAAATGAAAATGGCTAGTACCTCATCATACTGTAAGAGCATTCATCTTGTAATTCCATTTATGTGTTCAATATACATACCTGTACTTTTAAAAGCTTTATCCTTATGTATGTTAGGCTTGTTATCAGACATGAAATTGTGACTAAGGGTCTCACTCACAATTTGGGGGAGATTGTTAGTTACAGAGGCATGCCTGTACACATCTAATAACAAGCCTAATTGTTTGTAATGCTTTGCATTACTTACATGACCTCTTAACTGAGGGAACCTCTAGTTGTAGAGTTTCTGTTTGTATTGTACTTGTAGTAGGCATCAAATCCTAGTTGTGTAATTGTACAAATAGAGTCTAGAATAATGCTTGAAAGAAGTTCCAAGGTTCATGCCTCAAGCAAGGAGTTAAAGACTGTCAAATAATCACAGTTGGGATTTGAAGAAATGAAGAATTTGCCTAAGTACCAATTCGAGAAGTATATTTGTCTATTCGAGAAGTCCAGCATTCGAGAAGTCAGAGATTCGATATCTCAAGACACTATTCGATATCTCTGAATACACTGTTCGATATCTCATTCGATATCTCAGAGATTCAATATGTCTACTACTCTATTCGAGAACTCAAGAAGTCAACAAGTCAAGATAGTATTCGAGTTCTCAAAGAGTCAACAAGTCAAAGTTCCATTCGATATCTCATGGACTCAGAAAGCTATTCGATATCTCGAGGATTCGATAAGTCAAATGTTCTATTCGACAACTCAAGGAATCCTGATGGAAAAGAGCTATTCGAGAAGTGGTTCGATATGTCAATATAACAGTATTCGAGAACTCAGAGTTATCGATCAAGTCAATTCTAGTTCTCAAATCACTTACTTAGTCACTTCTCGAATATATTCTTGGAGACAAAATACTGAAGAAATTGTACAAGTCAGAAACCTGCAACAAGCCAATGCACTTTATGGACCACAATCTGTAACGTGCTCTGGAAAGCCTACAAGGAAGCTTGAAGAGATATAGAAGAGACAAGGAGCTAAAGAAGTGGATCTAAACAGGCTTTGCAAAGTCAAATCTGTAACCGTTTGGACACTTACTCAAAAAGGATAGACAGACTAGAAAGTAATTTGTTTAGCTACCTTATTTGTAGTAAGTAGGCTGTATCCATGTTCTATAAGGACACAGCCTCACTTCATAACTTAGCAACTTTTGTGAGTCACGTTTTTCATACACTGTAAGCTATATCTCTCTGAGAAAAACGAAGCTGAGAATACTACCATTTGTATTCACAGATTGTAGCAACCTTTATCTAATAATACATTAGATTAAAGTGATATTGTGTCTTGTGTAGTTTCTTTATCCGCACCTTCACTTCTACACACACAGGCACTTATCTGCTACATTGACTCAATCAAAGAAAAGTTCAAGAATCCATTCACCCCCCCTCTGTATTCTTTTACCGTATTCAATACTCAACAAGTATGTAATACCATTCAAGATGCTCTTAAAAAGTTAATTATGGATCAAAATCTATAGTTATTATTCATAATATCTGATTTTAAACAAACTAACTTAAAAATCGTGCGATGCACGGATTTTTATTAATATAAGGAATTTTTTATTTTGAATTAAAAATTTTAAGACATGAATTTTAAGGGCTTAAAATTTTAAATGATATGATCTGATAATAATTATATATATGTCGTCCGTAATATTTTAAGAAAAAGATGAATTTTAGTTTGAAAATATTGTGAAGATGATATGTATTAGTTGAAAAAAGTAAACAGTTAGTTATTAGTTTTTATAATGTTATTATTTTATTTTATTTAAATAAAACTGCCCGAATAGGTTAGAAAAAGGTAACGTGGTTTAGCTGAAAAAGATAATTGATTAATTACTAGTAATTATAGTTATAATATTTTATTTATTAAATAGAATTTGTTGAGTATGGGATACACAATACGAAAATACTGGGGAGGGTGAATGTTTTTTAAACTTTTCCGATTTTCTTTAATTATGAACTTGTTTGAATCTGTTGTATTGTTGTCATTTTGAGTGTGTATGTATAACAGATATGAATTGCGGAATAAGAATACACAAACTCACTCTAAATCCAATATTGTATGAACTTTGAAGTATGCTACAAACTGTGAATATAAAGCAAGTATTCTCAGCTTCGTTTTTCTCAAAGAGATATTATGTATTGCAATGAAAAAGTTGGTAACTAAAGAAGTGAGACTCTGCACTCATAGAACATGTGTTTCTTTGTAGGCTTTACAGGAGCACACTGCAACAATTGGACCACTGCAGGTGCCTTGGTTTTTGGAGATTCTTTGTCTCCAAATCGTTGTAGAAGTTTGACTTTAGTAGCATAGAAAAACTGCTAAGTTCCCATTCCATATCTCTGAAATAACTGATTCGATATATTGACTTCTTGAACCAATTTTCTTATGACTTCCCGAATCAGTGTATTTTGACTTCACTAATCAAGATATCTCGAAATAGTGTATTTTGACTTCACTAATCAAGACATCTCGAATCATTGTTTTTGGACTTCACTAATCAAGACATCTGGAATTAGTGTTTTTGGACTTCTCTAATTGAGACATCTCGAATCAATATTTTCTTTACTTCTCGAATCGATACACTTCTCGAATCTTCAATGTGGCACTTCTCAAATTATGACTTCTCTAATCAATTTCTTTTGCACTTCTCGAATTATGATTTCTCTAATCATTTTCTTCTACACTTCTCAATTCATTCATTTTACACTTCTCGAATTATGACTTAGTCAATTTCAACTCCATTTCAGCAACACTTTAATTCTTCATTTTGTCTGTAGAAAGTCTTGAGACATGATCAATAGATCTTCTTTCAAGTTACATTCAGTGACTTATTTAAGGTTACATAAAATGAAACTTACATTGAACTAGGTACAAATATGGGAACCTTTGGTAGATAAAGGGATCCCCCGGATAAAGGGTCAAGTAAGAAATGCAAGACATTACAAACTAGTAGGCTTGTTACAATTGATTTACAGGCATGACTCTTCAACTAACAAAATTTTTCAAAGTGTTTTTAGAAAAGGAAAAATTTAGTAAGATAATATATAAAAGATAATGTGTTTTATGTGAAAAAAAATTGATTAATTATTGAAAAATAAAGAAAGTTACATGTTTTATCTAAAAAAGGAATTTTATTAATTAAGTAAGGATAATTAAATAAAAATAACATTTACTGTAATAAGGATAATTAATTAAAATTAACAGATATCGTACTGACCAATCGACCAAACTTGTAATGTTTCGAATATTATATAATAGTATAGTATAGATTACATTATGTATTTAATTATATTGTTCTTTTGTGCAAAAAGTCTTGCAAACGTTGTGATTTAAGGTAATCATTTTGGATTGATAATTTACTATCCGACATTCTTTACTAACAATCGTTTTTATTAAATCAAAATGAATTATAGTTTCTTAATTTTGAGTTTTTGTTCGATAAATTACTTTAGTTAAGATTTAATGAAGATCTTCTAACTGGATGTATCATTAAATACATCCATTTTTTTGATAAATTTAAAGCAAATTTTAATAATTTAAAAGGAACTCTAGACAAATCCTCAACCGATTATGCAATTAGATCAAAACACAAATAAATGAGCTAAACTATTAGCCGATTTGTAATCCAGTGTTCCGATATTTCAGTTGCACTAACTGAAATCGTAGGTACAAATGCCCCATAATAGGAATAATCTTTTGTTGTGAAAGGTGAGCTCTTACGATTTTCACCACCGTTTTATTCCATACCACTTCGATACATGCATTTCAGATCCCCCCAATACATCATATTAAATTCTTAATGAAACAATCAACACAAAACAACTCAAATCAAATTCGTCTTCTCCCTGGAGGGTTTCTGGCACTAGACTCTCACAAGGAGATATAACAAACAATCCAAAATATTGGAGATAAAAAAAATATGAAACTCCTAGATTTTGATGATCACACTTTGTTAGCAAGTTAGATATTTGCATTGGACTAACTTTGTTTTGCAGGTATTAGTAAGTTTTTAATCTTTAGCAAAATAGGGCTTAGCAATAAGCTGGCACGATATTTGTTCTATTCAAACATCAAGCTAGCAAGTTTCATCAGTTCAGAGTCCAGAAATAGCAAGGAGATTAATTAAAACTTTATATTTGTAAGGACTCTATCAGTTATATAGAACGTATATATATGGGCTCAACAAATTTTGAAATCAATCTATATGTATATCTATACGTATATTCTGTTTTAATTTCTAATCAATAAGAGTTTATTTTCTATACAATTTATTCTACAATAAACTTTATTTTTCTGGGTTTACTTGTTCAAATGAACGTTTGCTCTTAAACAAATTTATTCTTTCCAAACCTCATCTGTTTCTAAACGTTGTTTTTTAAACGTTGGGTTTCATGGACGTTGGATTTGAATTAGTCTAACAACAAATTCGTAAAACTTCAAGTCAAGATCGTTGGTTGTTTGCTGAATTCAGATGCTTTCGTTCACTATATAAAGACTTAGACTTCTGTGTTTTCGTTTTAAAGGTGGTTGAACATCATTCTAAAAAAAACACAAGTATCTTTTCCGAACTGAATTGATATATCTTTATATACTTGAGCTCTCTATATATAATAATATTTATATTCTTGATTAGAGTTCATAGTTTCATTTTTAATTCATTCCATCTTTGTATTGTTCAACTTGTAAGTTGGTAGTTGCTGGATTGACGAGCTTGTGAAATAAGAGTTCAAAGAACAAGTAGGCTAGAGAAGTTTATACTTGGTTTAGTATAGTACTTAAAGAGCTGTGTTCGAGGAAACATGTATTTTAGTTAGTTGTGTTAGTCACAGAGGCATGCCTGTATACATCTAATAACAAGCCTAATCGTTTGTAATGCTCTGCATTACCTACATGACCTCTTAACTGAGGGAACCTCTAGTTGTAGAGTTTCTATTTGTTTTGTACTTGTAATAGGCACCAAATCCTAGTTGTGTAACTGTACTTATATAGTCAAGAATAATGCTTGAAAGAAGTTCCAAGGTTCATGCCTCGAGCAAGAAGATAAAGACTGTCAAATAATCACAGTTGGGATTTGAAGAAATGAAGAATTTGCCTGGGTACCAATTCGAGAAGTATATTTGTCTATTCGAGAAGTCCAGCATTTGAGAAGTCAGGGATTCGATATCTCAAGACACTATTCGATATCTCTAAATACACTGTTCGATATCTCATTTGATATCTCAAAGATTCGATATGTCTACTACTCTATTCGAGAACTCAAGAAGTCAACAAGTCAAAGTGGTATTCGAGTTCTCAAAGAGTCAACAAGTCAAAGTTCCATTCGATATCTCAAGGACTCAGAAAGCTATTTGAGATCTCAGGGATTCTACAAGTCACAATTCTCTATTCGAGAACTCAAGGATTCCCAGAGAAAAGAGCTATTCGAGAAGTGGTTCGATATGTCAATATAACAGTATTCGAGAACTCAGAGTTATCGATCAAGTCAATTCTAGTTCTCGAATCACTTACTTAGTCACTTCTCGAATACATTCTTGGCGACAAAATACTGAAGAAATTGTACAAGTCTGAAACCTGCAACAAGCCAATGCACTTTATGGACCACAATATGTAACGTGCTCTGGAAAGCCTACAAGGAAGCTTGGAGAGATATGGAAGAGACAAAGGGCTAAAGAAGTGGATCTGAACAGGCTTTGAAAAGTCAAATATGTAACCGTTTGGACACTTACTCAAAAAGGATAGACAGACTAGAAAGTAATTTGTTTAGCTACCTTATTTGTAGTAAGTAGGTTGTATCCATGTTCTATAAGGATACAGCCTCACTTCCTTAGTAATCTCACCACACACACACGAACAACTTTGTGAGTCAAATTTTTCAGACACTGTAAGCTATATCTCTCTGAGAAAAATGAAGCTGAGAATACTATCATTTGTATTCACAGATTGTAGCAACCTTTATCTAATAATACATTAGATTAAAGTGATATTGTGTCTTGTGTTGTTCTTTATCCGCACCTACACCTTTGAACACACAAACACTTATCTGCTACATAGACTCGAGCCAAAGAAAAGTTCAAGAATCTATTCACCCCCCTCTGTATTCTTTTACTGTATTCAATACTCAACAAGTGGTATTAGAGTGGGCTGTTTATTCAAAAACAGAAAAACGATCATGAGTTCGAATACACCAAAGACTACAGGAACGGTGAAAGTCCCTAAGTTTGACAAGGAAAATTACAACCTCTGGAAGATAAAGATGATGTTGTTCATCAAAGCCTCTCATCCTTTGTATTCTGAGATTCTCAAGAATGGTCCCTTTGTCCCACAACAAGATATACCTGAAAAGATTGTTGGAACCACAACTGTTCCAAGATCTTATGAGGCCAAGGAACCATCCAAATGGACAGAATCAGAAAAGGAGAAGGTTGCTCTTGACAGTCACCTCATGTTGCTAATTATTGATTCCATGGACATGTCAATGTTTGCAAACATTGCATCATGCACATCTGCCAAAGAAATGTGGGATCACATTGAGGTGTTATTTGAAGGAAGTGATGAGGTCAGGGAAAACAAGAAACAGATACTGGTCACACAGTATGAAGCTTTCATGGCACAACCCAAGAAAAGCATTACTGAGATTTTTGAGAGATTTCACTAGCTAGTTACTGAGTTACAGATGAATGGCAAGGTTTACAGCACCAAGGAGTTAAACATGAAGTTTCTGCTATCTTCACCAAACCATCTAGAGCAAAGGGTCATTTCTCTAAGGGAAAGAGATTTGAACAAAATCACTTATGATGTGCTCTATGGGGTTTTAAAGACTCATGAGCTTGAGTTGCTTCAGAAAAGGGCTATCCAAGCCAACCAAGGCAGAATGATAAACACATTATGTGCCTTGATTGTCAACAAATCTATTCAAGACCTAGAAGCATCTATAAGCCAGCTAAGGATAGAGGAGATAGTAGATGATGAAGAAACTGAAGCTGAGGTAAGTGAACCTGTTGAGGAGAAGGAGGAAGATGAGTTCTATACTCTTGAAGAACTAGATGGGATGGAAAACACTTCATATGCTTTTATGGCCAGAAAATTCCCAAACATCAGATTCAAGAGGAACCAACCCTTCAAACCTAAAACCCAAAACCATTCATTCAACAAGAGCAAGGCACCTGTGAAACCAAACAAGAATAAGTTCAAAACCAGCCATGTGGATAGGTCATCTGTAAGGTGTTATAGATGCAATGACCTAGGGCATTTTGCCAGTGAATGCACAAAGCCTAAAAAGAAGGATAGAGAGTTTCTTGAGCTCGAAGCTAAGTATGAGGCCCTTCTGAAAAAGCAGACACAAGGTAAGGCCTACATTGCTGAAGGGAAGTGTTGGGATGATTCTGATAGTGATGGAGAGGAACAAGAATTTTGCAACTATGCCTTGATGGCCAACTCCAAGGATGACACATCTCCATCAAGCTCTCAGGTACCATCTCTCACTACTATAGATATGTCTATTTCTAAGTATAAATGCATGATTGAACAACTATCTGTTGAGATGTTTAATATTCATACTAGTATGACTGCTGCTAATGAAGAAATTGCTAAACTGTCTACTAGAAATGAAATGTTAACCAAAAAGAATGAGGAACTTGAGCTAACTGCTATGCAAGTAGAAAACCTTAAGAAAGAAGTTGAATACCTGCAGAATAAGGTTCTATATACTAGTCAAGTGGAAAAGGCTCTTAGGGATGAATTAGCTGAAAATGAATTCAAACTGAAAACATTAAAGAAATCATCTGGTCTAGTGCAATCCTACTATGATAAAATTCAAGCAAAACCCAAAACTGCTATTGGACTTGATTATGACACTCTTAAACAGAGAAAATGCTATGCTATCATTGAAGATGACACAGTTGTTCATAAGGAAGTGCCTCACATTTTGAAAAAGACTGAAAATCCAATTTTTAAGGAATCAACATTTGAAATTGATGAGGATGCCTTACTCATCAAACAAATGTTGAATGATGAGGATGAGGCACAATCCAATGAACAACAAGCATCTTCCAAGAGTGAGAGTGTCAAGTCAAAGTCCAAGGAGCCAGTAGGTGATAGGATAAGACCCAAGAAGTTTGTTAAGTTTGTTTCAGCTGGGAAGAGTGAATCAGAGAAGAAAGTGATTAAGAAGAAACATAACAGAAATGGCAAGTTAGGGATTAACAAAGATAACAACTATGCTTATATGCCTAATGCCCCTAGGAAAACTTGTCAGAACTGTTTCAGTACCAATCATTTAACTCATGCATGCAAGAAACCTGCTGGTAGTGTGTCTAAACCTTTCTATGATTGTTCTGTGCCTCTAAGACATAGAGATGCACCATTTTGTGATAAATTTGACTGTATGCTATGCAATATGAATGTCATGACTAGTTGTTTCAATTTGATGGTTGTATCAGTCACAATTCTCACACATACTACACCAGGTCAAAGTCTTCGAGTCCTCCTAAAGCTAGGAAGGTACCTCTGTCACCTAAGTCTGAAATATCAGGTTCTAAGACTTCTAACAGTGACAAGAAGACTAACACCAAGAAAGTTGACAAGCATGTTGTTTATGATAAAACTGTTTCTAAGTCAAATGGACCCAAACTTGTTTGCGTACCAAAGGAGAAGTAATACCTTTGTGTTTGCAAGGCAAAGAAAGTGAAAAGAAGGTCATGTGGATTTTGGACAGTGGATGCTCAAATCATATGACTGGTGATATGGCCCTACTATCACAGTATGAGGAAAAAGCTGGCCCAATGGTTGCTTTTGGAGATGACAGCATGGGTAACACATTGGGATATGGCAAGTTAAAAGTTGGAAATGTCATCATTGAAGATGTAGCACTGGTCAAGGGACTTAAGCATAATCTGCTAAGTGTTGGTCAGTTTACTGATAGAGGATTCAAGGTGGATTTTGACAAAGATGAATGTTTGATCACCCACAAGAAGACTGGTGATTTTGCTCTATCTGGAGTAAGGAAAGGAAGCCTGTTTGTAGCCAATATGGATTTTGCAAACAAGGACAAAATTTGTTGCTTTTACTCAAAAGCATCAAATGAAGATTGTTGGCTGTGGCACAAGAAACTATCACACCTGAACTTCAAAGCCATTAATTCTCTAGTCAAAAGAGAGTTAGTGAGAGGCATGCCCACACCTGAATTCTGTCAAGAAGGAGTGTGTGAGGCTTGTCAAAAAGGAAAGATGAAAAGATCAAGCCACAAGTCAAAGACAGTGACATCAATAACCAAGCCCCTACAACTCATTCATATGGATTTGTTTGGGCCTGTCAATACTATGTCACTAGGAAGAAAGAAGTATGTCTTGGTGATGGTTGATGACTTTACAAGGTATACATGGGTGGAATTTCTGGCATCAAAAGATGAGGCTCCACAAGTAATCATTGAGCACATAAAGAAAGTTGACAAGGAAGCAAAGGCCAACAATGCAAGTGTGATTGCACTGAGAAGTGATAATGGAACAGAGTTCAGAAATGCCATACTTGAAGCATTCTGTAAAGAGAATGGTATTTCTCAGCAATTCTCAGCTCCAAGGACTCTACAACAAAATGGAGTTGTTGAGAGGAAGAATAGAACTCTAAGTCTCTAATTGAGTCTGCTAGAACAATGTTACTTGATGCAAAGGTTTCTACATGTTTTTGGGCTGAGGCTGTAAGCACTGCATGCTATATCCAGAACAGAACCCTCATCAACAAAAACACTGGAAAGACACCTTACAACTTGATGACTGGAAAGAAGCCCACTCTAAAGTATGTTCATACTTTTGGAAGAAAATGCTTTGTATTGAAGGGTAATTCTGAATATGTTGGAAAGTTTGATGCAAAAGCATTTGAAGGAATTTTTCTTGGCTACTCTATGGAAAGAATTGCATACAAAGTTTATGTCATCAGTCAAAAGAAAATTATGGAAAGTACAGATGTGACATTTGATGACAACAAACTACCTGGACTAGAAGCCAATGATGAAGATAAAGATCCATTAAGGTTTGATAATCTAGATGATTCTGATGAAGAGTTTGAAACTGAAGTTGAAACTCAAGTTCAACAAACTCAAGTCAATGATGACACAAGTGAAGAATTTGTGCCAATCAACAGTGGAGAAACAAGCATCCAAGGCACACCTGTGAGTAGTAGCAATCTCACAGGGGGAGGAAATGAGAATGATCATGATTTGGATGATGAAGCAACATCAAGAATGAGAAATCAGGCTGAGCACTCAAGGAAATGGGATAGATCACACACTGCAGAGCAAATCATTGGAGATCCTAATGCAGGAGTAAGGACTAGGAGAGCTACTCAGAATGAGTGCCTCTATGGCTGTTTTCTATCTCAAGTTGAGCCTAAGAAACTTGATGATGCACTGTTGGATCCAGATTGGATTGTTGCCATGCAAGAGGAGCTGAATCAATTTTAAAGGAACAAAGTATGGGAACTAGAGCCTGCACCAAAGAATAGAACCATTGTTGGAACAAAATGGGTTCTGAAGAATAAGATGGATGAAGATGGTGTAATAGTAAGAAACAAAGCAAGGTTGGTTGCAAAAGGATACTCTCAACAGGAAGGAATTGATTATGATGAGACATTTGCCCCTGTTGCTAGATTGGAAGCCATCAGAATATTCTTGGCATTTGCTGCTCATTCAAACTTTAAAGTGTATCAAATGGATGTCAAGAGTGCATTTCTGAATGGAGAGTTGGAAGAAGAAGTTTATGTGCAACAACCACCTGGCTTTGAGGATCCACACTTTCCAGAATTTGTTTACAGACTGCTTAAGGTACTATATGGACTTAAGCAGGCTCCAAGGGCATGGTATGATACTTTATCACACTTTCTTCTTGAAAATCAATTCACTAGAGGTACACCGGACAAGACACTGTTTTACAAGAAGCATGGTGATGATCTTATCCTAGTTCAGATCTATGTGGATGATATCATTTTTGGTTCTACAAATGAGAAGCTGTGTGAGAAATTTTCTAAACTCATGCAGAACAGATATGAGATGAGTATGATGGGAGAGTTGACATTCTTTCTTGGGTTGCAAGTCAGTCAAAGGAAGGATGGTATCTTTATCAGTCAGACCAAGTACCTCAAGGATTTATTGAAGAAGTTTGACTTGGAAGATTGCTCACCTGCAAAGACACCCATGGCCACTGTCACTAAACTGGATGAAGATGCTAAAGGCAAGAAAGTAGATATCTCAGTCTACAAAAGCATGGTTGGTTCTCTACTCTACCTCACTGCAAGTAGGCCAGACATCATGTTTGCTACATGCTTGTGTGCAAGGTTTCAATCAAATCCAAAAGAATCACATCTGGTTGCTATAAAAAGGATCTTTAGATATCTGAAGGGCACTCCAAACTTGGGTTTATGGTATCCTAAGGACACAGGGTTCAATCTGGTTGGTTACTCTGATGCTAATTATGCTGGATGCGGAGTGGATATGAAAAGCACCTCAGGTAGCTGCCAGTTTCTTGGACAAAGGTTAGTCTCTTGGTATAGCAAGAAACAACAATCTGTGTCAACTTCTACAGCTGAGGCTGAATACATAGCTGTTGGAAGTTGCTGTGCTCAAGTGCTTTGGATTAGAAATCAACTTAGAGATTATGGACTTGTGTTGGAAAGAATTCTAATCATGTGTGACAACACAAGTGCAATCTCTATAGTTGCCAATCCTGTCAATCATTCTAGGACAAAGCACATTGACATCAGATATCATTTCATAAGAGAACATGCAACTAATGGAACCATTGAGTTGCATTATGTTTCTACAAATAAACAACTAGCTGATATATTCACTAAGCCATTAGATGAAGCCACCTTCACAAGGTTGGTTAGTGAGATTGGAATGCTGAATTCTTCAGATTCTGGCTAGGTGAATACAACATCTAGATTGTTGCAGCAGTAAACACTTACTTTATCTAAATTTTCAATATTTTTGGAGTAAGTGTTGGCTGAAATATGATTTATAAATATTTCAAATCTGTTGCATATTTGGAAAATCATATTTTCGTGTTAACTTGAAATTTCTATGAAATTTTGAGAGAATCACTGTTTAATTTACTAAAATATTCTTAAATGAATATGGCTGGTGAATTTTAAAAGATAGTGAAAATTAATTTTTGTGAGTGATGAGTATATTTCGATAAGTCGGACTTCTCGAGTGATTCACTATTCGACATCTCTAACAAGTCTTATTAGAGCACTCTCGAGTTCTCGAATAGAGTCTTTTAGAGTTATCGAATAGAGGTTTTCTTGACTTCTCGAATATAGTGTTTTAGTTCTCGATTGACTTAGTTCTCGAATACTATATTTGAGTTCTCGAATCATTTGAAAAGGCTGAATTCTCGCTGAATCTTAACCGATTTTGGATTTTTGTCTAAAATTTTAATTCACTCATAAAAACACATTTTACCTAATTTAGAATTTATTCTAAGTTAGATAACTGCCAGCTGTTAGTTTTCAACCTGCTTGAGTTATCAAATAAGCCTTTCTTGACTTATCGAATAGTTGTTTTCTACTTCTCGAATGATTGACTTGTCGATACAAAACATACATCTAATCGACAATTCAAGTACTTCATACTTATACAATTTCACATCTATTCGATTTCTCAAGCATCAAAGCTCCCAAAATCCCTGAAAACCCTAACTGCTAAAAGCCAAATTTCTTCTTCAACCTTCATGCTCTTTTCTCTTCTCTCCAAATCAATGGCAACTGTGAAATTCAACACTAACTTCATTGCTATCTCAAGTGATGTCGAAGCCCAAAATGTTAACTACAAGTGTTTCGTCAAATGGATGTCTGAATCTTATATCAAAGAAGCACTTACGGCCAACCCAACTCTGTATCTAGACATTCTGGAGCAATTTTGGAATACTGCCATTACAGAAACAGTTGCTCTAGATGATGGCAGTCTGGGTTATATCATTAACTGCAAGATACTTAGTAAAGAGTTCAGCATCACTTCTGAGGACATGAGCAAGGCCCTGGGTCTTCACCAGAATGAGTATGATGGCCTTGTAACAGAAGATCAACTAGTGGAATTCTTTGAACTAATAAGGTACTCAGACACCATCAAGGTTGGAAATCTAAAACGGGCACATCTACGAAAAAAGTGGAGCTATGTGTTTGCCACTCTCCTGCAAGTATTCAGTGGAAGGAAATCCAGCTTTGACCAACTAAGTGCTCCTGTTCAACAGATATGCTATTCACTTGCCTATGATAGGAAAATTGATGTTGGAAAGCTCATAATGAAGGAACTCTATGGAAAACTTGGTAAGAACACAACCAAGAGAGGTAATGATATCTTCTTTCCTAGGTTTATTCAGTCTGTACTTAATTATCTAGATAAAAATGTGGCTGATTTACCTGGTTTAGATAAAAGTAGATTAGGCTACCCTAGATCCATGACCAAACTCATTTTTGGTAATTTGGATACTAGGAATGATGTGGATGTAAGGCTTGTAATAACTTCCCATATGCAGAAGTTATTTGAGTTTTACCCCCACAACTTGCAAACATTTGCCTCCAAATCTGAGTTAGCCAGACCCAAGCAAGTAGAACACAGTGCTAACCCAGGGTCTGCTAACCAACCACCTCAACCAAACACTCTACCAAACACTGAGCCAACTGCATCATCCTCTCAAAAGGGTGATGTTAGTAAAAAGGAGAAGAAGAGAAAACAGGTTGCTTCTGCACCTTTAACCATTTTATCTGAAGCAGCATTGGCTGTAGAATTAGGAAGTGAGGCACCTGAGTCACCCCTAATCAGGCCAAAGAAGAAGAAAACTAAAACCACCTCTTCAGTCACACAAATGGCTGAAGTTGTAAAATCAGGGGCAAACAGTTCACTAGATGTATCCTCTCAACAAGGTGCATCTATAGAATCAAACATCCTCCCCAATGCAACTACCTGTACAGAGTCAGCACATGGGAGTGATAAGGCTGGCACTACACTGAGTGGAGAGCACATCACAATTGAAACTCCCTCTATCTCTCAGGGGGAGTTGCCCAACTCTAATCTACAAGACACTCCTCTTCCAGAATCTACCACTCAAATTTCTTTGCAGCCTACAACTCAAGCAATTGAGGAGCAAGGCATTGATCATCAAGAATTCTTTTCTCTTGATGAGCCAATGATTTCAAGTGACTTAGTGCATGACACTTTGCTCACCACCCAGGACCCACATTTAGAAGATGAGGGAATGCATGCTGGGGCATCTCCTAATGACACCATCACAAACACAGAGGTTCCACTAGTTTTCACTAGAGACTCTGTGCCTGTGTCAACTGCTGATGTAACTCATCCCACTTCTATGGAGACACCAGTAGTAGAGTCAATCCATCCGGTTACAGAAGTTGCATCTGTAACTGAGGAGTCTAGCTTGCCTAGCTCTAGCTCTGACTTCCTGTCACAATGGCTGAAGCCTGTGCAACATGACAGTGCTTCAGGATCAGGGTCTATTCCACCACAATTGACGGTTGAAGCACTTCAAAGCTTAGTTGTGGATTAGATTCCTGAGTTTGTCAAGATTGCTCAACACTTGGTCACCTCCAACATCCCTAACCCAGACTATGAGGCCATTCTGCTATGCCATAGGGATGATGTGGAGATGCAAAAGATAAAGATAGTTGATGATGCTGAGAGAGATGGCAATGTAGATGCCTGGTTGTAAGGAAAATATGATATTACTCTTGATGAAGCACTTCAATATCTCAGGGAGGAATACATCACTTCACTAAGTTCCAATGCCAAATCTCTGACCCCTGGTGAAGTGTATGAGGCCATGAATGATTCTTACAAAGGCTTCCTCAAGGCTGCTCACTACCTTGGAAAGGGAGTTAAAACAGAAGTCAATAAAGTATGTGATACAACAGCCAAGGAAGTAGGTGCAATTCAAAGGGAATTTGCTGTCAAATTTCCATCTTTAGATCCTGTCCTCAAAACCATTCAGGAATGCAAATCTTCCTGCACCAAGATGGACAATGGTTTGGCTTTGCTTCATGGAACAGTCAGCCACCTAGCAACTCATGTTCAGAGCCTATCTAATCAGACAACTGAAGCTAATGCCATGACCTAGTAACTGACTCTTTTTGCTAATCAATATGGGGATAAGCTGGTAACTGAGGTCCCTATGCATGACATGACCAAATATGAAGTACAAAGACTCAAGGAACAATCTATCTCTGGTTTCAAGGCCACTGATTTATTCACCAAGGTGGATACTCTGGAAAAGGAGGTGGTCAATCTCAAGACATCCAATGCTCAGTTAACAGACACTGTTGCTGCTCTCAATGAAAAGTTGGACATTCAAGCCACTGCCAATGCTGATGTTCTTCTCAACCAACAACAGATGCTTTCTGCCATAATGAAGCATATGGGACTCCCTCTACCTGAAGATTCTTCCAACCCAAAGGTCACTTCTACAGCCTCTGTGCCTGACAACAAGCCTATGGGGGAGAAGAGGACATTAAGGAACTCAAAATCTAGGGGGGGGAAACCTAAGGAGAAAGGCATTACAATGAATGAGGGTGGTCAACCAAGAACTCCTAAGTCAAATTAGTCTGAGAAATTAAAGTCAGCATCCAAGGAGGAAAAACTGAAGAAAGTGGTTGTAGATGAAGAGGCCAAGATTCCATCTATCCCTCCTTCTGAAACTGAAGAGAAGTCCCCAGAATATGAATTCGACATTCCTGACATTGCTAAGCAATCTTTTCAAGTTGAACCTTCAGAATTCAGAAATGTTCTTATTCAAAGGGTATGTCAAGAAACTGCAAATTCTAAACTATACCATGACATAGCCTTTCTGAAGCACCTACATGAGCTGAGAAGAAGGGCAAACTTCCACTACTTTGACTACATCAAGCTTCTTATGCAAGATGTGTTTCTAGTCACTGTAGTGAGAAGAGAAATTGTTCAAACTAATCCTTATGCCATCATCACTACCAATGATAGAGAAGTCCTAGTCCACACTGCCAAGAACCTCTTTCACATCCACATTGAAGCTTTGCAAATTCTATCCAGCTCTGAACTTGGAACAATTATCAAGAAGATAGAAAGGAATAACTCATCAGACAACAATATGCTCAAAGATATTCTCACCAAGTGCATGAAATCTCAATTGCCTCAAGTAGTTCCTCAGCCTCACTGTATTTTATATGAAAAGAATCAAGACATTGTTGCCTTCAGATTTAGCCAATACCTCAAATCAAACAACATGTCTACAATAAAAATTTTGGCTGGAGTTCTACATTCAAGAAGTGGAAAATCTAAATATGAAATAGAGGCTCTTGACATTCTGGTGAAGTTTATCAACTCTCAGTCAGACATCAAGCCTATTGCTAAAGAGGGAAAGTCAGACAAAGATAAGGATGATCAAGACAAGAGTGGCAGCAAAGGTGGATCTCAAGGAAGGAATAAGGGTGGTGATGACAAGGAGAAAAGGAATGGTAAAAGCAAGAAGAAAGATGATGACAGAGATGGTGGAAAGGTGTATGAGAGAAAGAGTGGAAAACAGCAAGTCTTAGGCATTACTAACAGTAATCTCACCACAACACAAGACTCTGAGTCTAGGGTGAATGCTGTTAGCAATGACCTACAAAAATCTGAATCAATGGCTTCTGCAACTGCTTTGCCAACTCAAGAAAAGGAGATGCTAATCAAGAAACCACTTGTGTATATCAAAAAGCATACTGCAATGGTATACTACAATGGTCCAAAGAAAAAGGTCTTAAATTTTTCTCAAGCAACAAAGGAAAGAAGCTGAAATGGAAGATGTCAGCCAGAAGGGCAAGAAAGGTGAAGACATCTATATCTCAGGCACTCACAATCATTCCTGGACTAGACTTGCCCTGTCTCAACATAGACTATGATGAAGATGAGGTAGCATATCAACTGGCTCAGAGAATCTATCATGTAGCTATAGTTGATGACTACCTGGAGTTCAAATACACTGATGGGATACGCAAGAGATTCAAGCAAGGCATGTGTGAACACTGGGGCAAGTTACATGATCTACAAAGAATAATGGTGCTACTCAACCTTGAGAATGAAAAGGAGAGAAGGTGGAAAATTGAGATAGCTCATTTTATCAAGATGAAAAGAGATCATGAGGAAGAGTTGAGAAAGAAGAATGAAGCCTTGAAGATAAAGAGAGAAGAAGAGTTAGCTGCTCTAGAAGCCAAAGCTGAAGAATTGAGAGCTAAAGGGTTATGCAGAGTCAAGTATAATCCTTACATTGTGGAATACATGAAATATGGCAGAAATGTGAAGATTAGAATGGATTACATTAGCTCTTACTCTGAAGCCAAACTGAATGAAGTCATCAGAGACCTATCTGGATCACCTCTCATTGAAGAACTCACTGCCATGGAAGACATCATCCAGGCAATGGGTGATGCAAAGAAAGCCAAGGAAGAAAAAAAAAAGGAAGATCTACAAGCCAAATCTCAAGGAGGAGAATCAAAGGAAAATGGCTAGTATCTCTTCATAACTGTAAGAATGCTTCCTTTGTTATAATATTCAATCAATTTCATACATGTACTTGTCAAGATTTATCTTTATGTATGTTAGGCTTGTTATCAGACATGAAATTGTGACTAAGGGTCTTACTCATAATTTGGGGGAGATTGTTAGTCACAGAGGCATGCCTGCAGTATACATCTAATAACAAGCCTAATTGTTTGTAATGCTCTGCATTACCTACATGACCTCTTAACTGAGGGAACCTCTAGTTGTAGAGTTTCTATTTGTTCTGTACTTGTAATAGGCACCAAATCCTAGTTGTGTAACTGTACTTATATAGTCAAGAATAATGCTTGAAAGAAGTTCCAAGGTTCATGCCTCGAGCAAGAAGATAAAGACTGTCAAATAATAACAATTGGGATTTGAAGAAATGAAGAATTTGCCTAAGTACTAATTCGAGAAGTATATTTGTCTATTCGAGAAGTCCAGCATTCGAGAAGTCAGGGATTCGATATCTCAAGACACTATTCGATATCTCTGAATACACTATTCGATATCTCATTCGATATCTCAGAGATTCAATATTTCTACTACTCTATTCGAGAACTCAAGAAGTCAACAAGTCAAAGTGGTATTCGAGTTCTCAAAGAGTCAACAAGTCAAAGTTCCATTCGATATCTCAAGGACTCAGAAAGCTATTCGAGATCTCAGGGATTCTACAAGTCACAATGCTCTATTCGAGAACTCAAGGATTCCTAGAGAAAAGAGCTATTCGAGAAGTGGTTCGATATGTCAATATAACAGTATTCGAGAACTCAGAGTTATCGATCAAGTCAATTCTAGTTCTCGAATCACTTACTTAGTCACTTCTCGAATACATTCTTGGAGACAAAATACTGAAGAAATTGTACAAGTCTGAAACCTGCAACAAGCCAATGCACTTTATGGACCACAATCTGTAACGTGCTCTGGAAAGCCTACAAGGAAGCTTGGAGAGATATAGAAGAGACAAAGGGCTAAAGAAGTGGATCTGAACAGGCTTTGCAAAGTCAAATATGTAACCGTTTGGACACTTACTCAAAAAGGATAGATAGACTAGAAAGTAATTTGTTTAGCTACCTTATTTGTAGTAAGTAGGTTGTATCCATGTTCTATAAGGATACAGCCTCACTTCCTTAGTAATCTCACCACACACACACGAACAACTTTGTGAGTCAAGTTTTTCAGACACTGTAAGCTATATCTCTCTGAGAAAAACGAAGCTGAGAATACTACATTTGTATTCACAGATTGTAGCAACCTTTATCTAATAATACATTAGATTAAAGTGATATTGTGTCTTGTGTTGTTCTTTATCCGCACCTACACCTTTGCACACACAAACACTTATCTGCTACATAGACTCGAGCCAAAGAAAAGTTCAAGAATCCATTCACCCCCTCTGTATTCTTTTACTGTATTCAATACTCAACAAGTTGTAATTAGTGATTGGAGGATCAGGGAGATATATTATTGTATCGTGTAACTATAATTCATTGTGATCAATAATATATTACTTTACCGAGTTGGTAGAGAACCAATACATAGACCATTATATAGGCAATAGGGTTTGAACCTGACTAAAATTGATGTGTGTATTTTACTTACTACGCTTTACATTTACTACACTACATAACTTAGTTAACTACTAGTATATTCATTATTATAATTCTGAGTGTCCAGTAAGCTGTCAGACAACATTTTGGACTGTCTTGTTTCCATACAATCGAGTATACTTGGTAATAAAAAAAAATTGATTATTATTAGTCATAACACCTATTCACCCTACCTCTCTAGGTGTGTATTTTCAAAATACACCTCATCCAAGAGTGAAAATTATGGAAAGAAAAATAAGTTCAAAGCAATAAAGAGGGATTTCGATCGGTAAAGAATCATTATCGGAGAGGAAAGGATGAAGGCGGCTAACTAATTTAATACTTTAAAAGCTTCAGTTAATTTAGGTTAATCTCTTAATTATAAAGTTGACATATCTTAATAGAGATTAAGGTTCCTAAGGTAACCTCAGGTAAATTTTCCTGAGATTAAAAAAATTTACATACAAATACACAAGGACATTATTGTAATTACAGATAATTATATGCATTTACAAAAATACCATTATTATTTTACATGAAAATACACTAGTGCCTCAGGTAAAGTTCCTGAGGTAATCTCAGGAACTTTATTTCCATCTTAATATTACTATTATTTAGTTACATTTGACATATTGAAGAAAAGGGGATTAAATTTGGTAAAGATCTAAAACGGCCAAATTTGAACCAAACCGAAATTCCAGTGTTTCCAGAAACAAGAGAACATAAGTGAATGCATGAATGTTCAAGTGTTTTGATTTGGAAAAATCACATGGAGCATGAACATTTAAATACTACTAGTAAGAATTAGGCCTGTCAACGGGTGGGATTCGGATCGGATTATTCTAAATCCATATCCAAATCCATTAAGATTTTTCGGATCGAATTCGGATCGGATTAGGGGCAGATATTTTTTAGTCCGATCCATACCCGATCCGTTCGGGTTTCGGATTTTCGGATCGGAGGTCCGACCCGCTTAATTAAAAAAAATATCTTCTTTATATAATATATTTTACTCCCTCCAGTCCATTATATAAGGCATTTGACTTTTCTGCACGTAACTTTAGGTGCTTTGAATACATAGTTAAAATTATTATTTTTTAAAATTTCTTTTTCTTGGTTTCAAAAAAAAATTTCTTTTTCTAAATAAAAATTAAAATATTATATTTTTATTCAAAAAAAGAAAAATTAAAAAATAATTATTTTAGCTATGTATTCAAAGCACCTAAAGTTACGTACAAAAAAGTCAAATGCATTATATAATGGACCGGAGGGAGTATTTGGTTTCAACCGAATCTTCTCTTCTTTATATGTTGTTTGCCTCGGTCAACTACAAATGTAAACGGGCACTGATACAGTGATACCGCATTGGAGGCGCGGTTGGAAAAAAAACAGTCAAACATGTGCTGTTAAACAAACGACATGGGCGCATGGCCAATTGATAACTTTTCTTTATTTTATTATTACATCTTTATTTTATTTTATTATTACCACTCTCATGACAAAGCACTAGTTACTAGTCATATTAAAAATAGTAGTGATCAACTATGATCTTCGATCAAATTAATTTTTTATTTTCTGAAACTTTGGGAATATCATTATATTAGATATATATTGACATCCGTATGGTTGGATCGTTCAAAAATATTTTTTAAAAAACAGAAACAATAATCCGTGACAAAGCACTGGTTACGAGTCATATTAAAAATAGTAGTGATCTACTAAGATCTCCGATCAAATTAATTTTTTATTTTCTGAAACTTTGGGAATATCATTATATTATATATATATTGACATCCGTACGGTTGGAACGTTCAAAAATATTTTTAAAAAAATAGAAACAATAATCCGTGACAAAGCACTAGTTACGAGTCATATTAAAAATAGTAGTGATGTACGAGTCATATTATATATAATATAGTATAAATATGTAGATATATTTTTTATATTATATATTATATATATTATATATATATATATATTATATGTAATATATATATAATATATATAAAATATAAAAAATATAAAAAATATTCAATATATAAATATATTCGGATCGGATCGTTAACGGATCGGATCATGCTAAATCCATATCCGCTCCTTATCGGATCGGATCTTTATCGGATCGGATCCTTATCGGATCGGATATTTTTTTGAAGGATCCATACCCGCTAATTTCGGATCGGATCGGATCGGATCGGATCGGATTCTTGATCCATTGAGAGGTCTAGTAAGAATGAATGGCGTGTAGAATAAGTCGCAGTAATCTCACTAATCACCAGTTCACCACCACCTTTCCCTCATCGTCCAAGTCAAAACACCATCACCCAAATCTCACTTCCATAATTTCTAGTAATTATTTACTTATTCAAAAATTTGAACTATTCTTAAAACGATGGTTACGAAAAATTACCCTTATATTTGGAACCTGCTTAATAAAAACGACAAGACACCATTATGTGAACACCGAGTCTATGAAACGACTCAAATAGTTACAAATTAGAATATTTTTTTTAAACGACTCAAATTAGAACGATTAATCGTTCAACTACTCAACGAATTATTGAATTTTACCGATATAATAATTGTTTAGAAATTCATTAAATAAATCAAGGACTGTATCTATCACCAATTCCATCATAATTTGATTTTGATGGAACAATCAACAAACTGCATAAATAAATTTAGTCAATTTATTCATCTACTTAATTTTTTTATAAGTGCATATGACGTAAATACTTATTCCATTCAAATACATGATTTTTTACATATATTTTAAAATAAATAAAAATATAATTTTAATAAATTATTTTTCAAATTTTTTTACTGAACTAAAATTTAATTCAAAAATTTAATTTACAAATTTTTTAAAAATAATCTCGAAACTAATAACATTTTTCTGCACTTTAAAATATAAAAAAAAAATATTTTGGAATAAAAATAGTACACTATGTTTGAAAAGTCAAAGTCTTCCATCTATCTCTCCCTGTCTCCCCAGTCTCTGGTCTGAAGTCTCTCCAGACTCAAACAAAATATCCAACTCCATTAAAACCTTAAATCAAATGTTTCATCCTAACTAACCTTAAAAAAAATCTTCACTTAAAACTTCTAAACTTCAAAAACCCACAAAAATTATGAAAACCCCATTAACATATCTCCTCCTATCTTCATTCCTCGCCGGAATTCTCGCCGCCGACATCCTTCCCGGCGCCTCCATTTCCGCCGGAAACACCACTCAGACATGGACTTCACCCAACAACACTTTCACTCTCTCCTTTATCCCTAACCCCACTTCACCAAACACTTTCTTTGCAGCCATTTCATTTAATAATATTCAAATCTGGTCTGCCGGAGCTGCTGCCGTTGACTCAACTGCTACTTTGACTTTTATGCAAAATGGGAATCTCAGGCTTGTCAATGGAAGCTCAAACGGTGTCGTTTGGCAGTCGAATACTTCCGGTCTTGGGGTTTCGAAAGCTAGTCTTGAAGAAACAGGTAATCTTGTACTTAAGAATGGTAGTAAGATTGTTTGGAGTAGTTTTGATAATCCTACTGATACTATTATGCCTGGTCAGAATTTTAGTGTTAAGCATGAATTGAAAAATGGGTTGTATTCATTTAAGCTTCTTGATAATGGGAACTTGACTTTATTGTGGAATGGGACTACTACGTATTATAATTCAGGGTTGAATTCTTCGGTTAGTGTTAATATAACTTCGCCTAGTTTAAGGTTTGAACCTATCGGGATTTTGTCATTGCTTGATCCTAAGATTGTTGGCTCTGTTATTGTGGCTTATAGTAGTGATTACGCTGAGGCGGGTCAACAAAGGTATGTTAAGTTGGATAGTGATGGGAATTTGAAGATTTTTAGTGCTGCGGGAGGTAATCCGACGGAGAGGTGGGTTGCTGTTAGTGATATTTGTCAGATTTATGGATATTGTGGGAGATTAGGGATTTGTAGTTATAATGGTACGGATTCTAAACCGGTTTGTGGGTGTCCTTCTAGGAATTTTGATCCGATTGATCCCAAAGATGGGAAGAAAGGTTGTAGGAGGAAAGTGGAGATTAGTGATTGTCCGGGGAATGCAACAATGTTGCAACTCGATCATACGAGGTTCTTGACGTATCAGCCTGAATTGGCTTCACAGGTTTTTTTTGTGGGGATTTCTGCTTGTAGGTTGAATTGTCTTGTTGGTCCTGCATGCGGTGCTTCGACATCGTTGGCGGATGGTACGGGGTTGTGTTACTTGAAAAATCCAGATTATTATAGCGGGTATCAGTCTCCTGCACTTCCTAGCACGTCGTATGTTAAGGTTTGTGGACCTGCACAACCAAATCCAACATTAAATTCAAATAATGACGATAAAGATAAAGAATGGAAGTTGCGTGCTTGGATTGTGGTGGTAGTTGTTTTGGCTACTCTCTTAGTTTTAGCTCTCTTGGAAGGTGGAATCTGGTGGTGCTGCTGTAGAAATAGCCCAAAGTTTGGTGCATTGTCAGCACAATATGCACTGCTTGAGTATGCCTCTGGTGCACCTGTCCAATTTTCGTATAAGGATCTTCACCGGGCAGCCAAGGGGTTCAAAGACAAGCTAGGAGAAGGAGGGTTTGGTGCTGTTTATAAAGGAGTTCTTGCTAATAGGACTGTTGTTGCAGTGAAGCAACTCGAAGGAATCGAGCAGGGTGAGAAACAATTTAGAATGGAAGTTGCAACTATAAGTAGCACACACCATTTGAATTTGGTGAGATTAATAGGATTCTGCTCAGAAGGGCGTCACAGGCTTTTGGTGTTCGAGTTTATGAAAAATGGGTCTCTTGATCACTTCCTGTTTGCAACAGAAGGACAGTCAAGTAAATTGCTCAGTTGGGAGAATAGGTTTAACATTGCTCTTGGGACAGCGAAGGGAATTACATATCTTCACGAAGAATGTCGAGATTGCATTGTCCACTGTGATATAAAGCCAGAAAACATCCTTTTGGATGACAATTACAACGCTAAAGTATCAGATTTTGGCCTTGCAAAACTTGTAAATCCAAAGGACCACAGGTATCGAACATTGACGAGTGTGAGAGGGACCAGAGGATACCTGGCCCCAGAATGGCTTGCAAATCTTCCAATAACTTCTAAATCTGATATATACAGTTTTGGGATGGTATTGTTAGAGATAGTGAGTGGGAGAAGGAACTTTTATGTCTCCTCTGAAACAAATCAGAAAAAGTTTTCGTTGTGGGCATATGAGGAGTTTGAGAACGGTAATATTGAGGCAATTGTTGACAAACGGCTTCTAGGGCATGAGGTGGACATGGAACAGGTGAGGAGAGTGATTCAGATAAGCTTTTGGTGCATTCAAGAGCAACCTTCTCAGAGGCCAATGATGGGAAAAGTGGTACAGATGCTAGAAGGTATTATGGAAATTGAAAAGCCACCAGCTCCTAAGTCTGTGACTGAAGGATCTGTCAGTGGTACTAGCATTACCGGGAGCAGCAACATCAGTGCTCTCTCCACCTTTGCAACTTCAGCAGTGGCTCCCTCATCATCGTCATCACTCCAAACAGCAAGAGCTACATCCTTTCCTTCAGGAAAGAATGTGGAGAGGGTATCTTCATCACTTCTAAGTCAAGAAACAGATTAATTTGGTGGCCAAAGATTAAATATGCCTAGTAGTACAAGGAGTGCTTTCCAGAATGGGAATAAACTCCAAGGTCCATAAGCTTTGCTCTATACATGACTCAAGTTTGTATGTTGTATTGTTTTTATTCTTGTTTCCACAGCTATATAGGAATGTGAATTAATTGTTCGCTCTGAAGGGAGACTTAACCGCTTTAAGAGTGATTTATCTAGTCTAGTATATAAGCATGAAGGGAGACTTAACCGCTTTAAGAGTGATTTATCTAGTCTAGTATATAAGCAGCAAGTATATATTGTTATTAACTATTTGCAATACTCTTTAATGATAATTAATAGTGATATCTATTACTATATATTATACATTACTATATATTATACATCAACACAAGGGCAAAATGTTCCATTTTAATGGCCGTGAAATTACTATTCTGCCCCTATTTGTTGAAAATTAACAAAAATGTCATCCTTTGAATATTTATGTAAAAATTAGTTGAAATTATGTTATTGTTGAGAATCGAACCCCTAACCTTCCATTCTTTTTTTGAAGAACAAAGGTGCTAATTCATTAATAAAAAGCCATACGGCATCTACACCAATGATCGAGTCGAACAAACTGTAAATTGCAATCGCCTGTTCTCTTGAAGAGACAGTTAAACGAACCCCTAACCTTCCATTCTTAAACTCATGTCATAACCATTATTAGTTTTGAGTCTATTTTAAAAATCTTAATAGATAAACCTCATTATCTCCTTTTGTCCCATTTTTTTTATTTCAACAATATATTAAATCTCAATACAAGTGCAAAAAGTGCCAATAAATTGGTTATAAAATTACTATTTTACCCTCATTTTTAGGAAATAACAATTGTGTCATCCCTTTAAAATCCATGTAAAAAATGGAAGAATTTGGGTTAGCTTTCGGGAGCCACCACTATCGTTTTAACAGGTTCATGATACAACCACTATATTACATTATTTTTCGAGTTTCCTTAAAAATCTTATAAGATATCACGCCATTTTCACTTTAACTTATTCTCAATTTTGTTTTCAATTTTGAGTAAATAAAATGTTAGTTTACATTATTTATATAATTTCATTTTTTCATCGTAGTTTTATTAATCTATATACTCAATCATTTAATAATTTTTAATACACCTGTAATTTTCGATTAAATAAATATTAAATATGTTATTTATAATTCATATATTTATATTGTATTATATATTTGATCATACTTTATTTGAATTAGTTGATAATTGATACCTAAAAAATAATATTGAAATTTGATCTAATATAAGGAATATAGTATATGCAATGTATTTCATTATTCATTACTTCTATCATTCTAAATTAAGAAAATTAGCTTTAAAATTATTTTTAAATTATACAATAATCATGTTTATATATTCATAACATCCATTTTTTAATAATTTTCTTTTCAGAATCTACACATCAGTTATTTATATTTTCTAAAATAATCTACACTCTCTTTATCATTATAAATAATTAACATGTAAAACAAAATGTTAAGATTCTTGATTATACATGAATGTTACTAAGTCTGGATTTTAAAAAATTCAAAAAGATTTACCTTTATGTATATATTAAAATATTGAAATAAAATACAATTTATTTGAAAACAAGTTTTTTTTGGTTAACCATATATCTTCAAGTTTACATTTATCATCAAAGAATGTGATTGTTTAGCGAAATATTACGTAATACCTAATCTCCTTTTGGATATAATATTAAAAATATTACTAACATAATATGTTTCTTCCAGCTTGATCTGATGTAGAATGATATGAACTATAATTTTATTATTTGTTTACATGCCATTTGTTTTCAAATTCTTCTTTTCAACCTCAATCTATTTCCTATAGGAATTTTGTTTTTGTAAGTTCATGACCGGTGTGAGAACATGCATTATAGACTTGTAATATAGATGACATTAATATATTTTAAGGCAAGCAAAATCTTATAAGATAAATCATGTCATTTTCACTTAACTTATTTTAATGAGTATGTTACCCCTTGCGACTAACTGTGGATGGTTGTAATCGTGTTGACGGTCGTGTTGATATGGATAACAATGTCTATCATTATGGAAAAAAAAAAGATTATCATCTTACTTTCTCAAATTAAAATTACACTATCCCGTTCAAAACTCAAAATTGTACATCATACCAAACAATATTATTATTGGCGTGTATATACATACCTATTGGCATTCCTTATTAACACATATATCACTACTCATATTACAATTTCATAATTTCGAGTTTTCAGTCCAAAAATTATCAAACCAACTGCTACCTTCTTCTTTAGAACAAAATTAGAGACATTCACGTAGAGGTCCGTGTCTTGCACGGGCTGTTACCCTAGTTTCCAATAATACTCCTTCCATCTCTATATTAAATATCAAATGCTGTTTGTTGTGGTAGTTAATTTTAACCATTTTTCTTGTTGTTTATGAAAACTCAACTAATTTGGTTTAGTTGGATTGTAAGTGTGTTATCCGAGACAGGTATGTCGAAAAACTTAAAATCTTTCTGGAGGGTGGTGTGGAGACTGTAGAGCATCCATGACCATAATTTTGTTGGTAAAGGCGAGTCGCAAAAATGTAAGGTCACAGGCCCGTGCCCCTGCTAACACCCGAATCATTGCCTCTTGCTAGCAGGAAAAGGCTAAATTGCAGGGGATCGTAACTTAACATAGTGTTTGGTGTAGATCTTCTCTAAGAGAGGCCAACTTAATCCTGATCAGTTTGCGACTTCGTGTTAAATGTGTGCAGCTCAAATGTCCTTGTCATCACCTGCCTATCCCTTTGATCTCTCTATTATCATCAGGCTTAATATAATTACTTCTATTAACTCTGTTGTGGACCAAGATATACATAAATTGCACGTGGATTGTCACTGTCTGGACCTGCGTATACAGGGAATTCGAACAATGTAAGAAACTGATAGTATCTCAAATTTATGAATTGGTTAACTTCAAATCTTACATGATTCAGATTTTGCTGTAGAACTCAAGGGTAAAATTATTTCCAAGTTGGAAGAAACACATTATTTTCTTACTGTTTTCTGTAAGTAAATCCTTGTTAGATACACCTTTTTAAGAGTGTAATTTTTTTATGGGTCCGGGTCCCGGTCCCTGACAATCGTTCGTCAGGGACCGGTTATTTAACAATCAGTTTCTCAGTCGTTGGATCGTTCAACGATCCAACGGTTGAGATTAAAAAATAAAAAATTACGCTTCGCGGAAATTTTCCGCAGACCGATCCGCGAAAAATTTCCGCGGACAGAGAATTTTTTTTGTAATCCAGGGGGCCGTTAGATCGTTGATCCAACGATTTAGAAACTGATTGTTAAATAATCGGTCCCTGACAATCAATTGTCAGGGACCAGCTTCTTTTTTTTATTAGTGTATGTTAATATAATATATTTTGATACAGGGTTGAATTCAAAATTTGGGAAAAATGAATACTGTTGTGATCAAAATCGTGCAATTTAGGTTTACTATAAGTTTAGGATCCAATCCATAATGACATTGAATGATTAAATGGATTTCCGAGGGATTATGACTGCCCATGAGGGCTACCACGAGATGAATAATAAGTAAATATGAAGTTAATGATCCTAGGAGTGGCCTCTACATAGATTACAAGACAGCTATCAAATATGGTTTACCGGAATAATGTCCATAGACAGTCTATCAGAGGGGTTATTGGAGTTGGGCTACTGCAGAAACCTGGCAGAATCGCATCTAAATTTTAGGAGCATGTCATTATCATCGAAATACATTTTTAAATAGGCAAATATTCCGTAAGTAGAGTTTATATGTCATAATTACATGACAAATTATTAATTATTGAGATAAATATCATCAGATAAGCTTTTATACACTCCTAGAACATCTTGGTCACTTGATGACTACATCATACTCAGTTGATTATCGGAAATAACAGTATTAATTTCTTCACATACGGAATAATTCATCACAACCAATTGATTAGCATTAGATATGGGCTTCATTCATTATAATAGTGGTATGTAGTTAATTTATGTAACTTCTTCGAACACACAACACACCGAGACACTGAGAGCACGTATATTCTTGTATGAGATTGCATAATTAGGGTTCTTGGCTCGTCAACGCAAAGAACACGATTCCTTGAGCTCTATTCCAATGAATTCAATTTAATCGTTTGAGTAATCACTTCCTGTATTCTTTGTGACCCAATTATGAACGTTTTAGTTATCTTAATGAGTTACGAGCCTTACTAAATAAGAATATGATTTCAAATTTATTAATGCTATTCCAATAACAATCTTTAAATTTATTGGGTAAAATTTCTCCCATGACAAAATTTCTCGCACACCAACACCACCTAACTACTCTCGGCCCTATCTTGTAAGAGTGTTAAAATGTCTTCGTAAATAACAATTTTGTATGATTAAAATGTCATTAAGTTTACCAATTTCCTAAAATCACTCTACCAAACTATCCACTACAGTGTACAATTTCAGATGTACATCCAAGTAAACATAGTTATTATTTCCCGAATTAAACATGTACATGCTTAGCTTTTAAACTCCTAGAATTTACCCAAATCAGACATGATATGTGAAATTACCTATCACAAATACGTAACAATGAAATTCAAAAAAAAATAAATTAACTAAATATTGCATTTTTTTCTTGCAAAAAAAACTTGTATTTTTTTATAATTGAGAGACCGCATAATAAAACAACCAACAATAGTTCATGTACGAAGTACAAAGTGAATCTCTTTCTCTCTTGAATCTTGATGATGACGTTGAATGAGAATCTTTCTTCTTTCTCGTACACTCATGTGCTTTGTTTTTCAGTTCACTGGTCTTCCCTGCCTGTTTTATCGGAGGCCGTGACAGACATATATAGTATACTCCTCAATTCGGCTCGATTACTTTTCTGGTATACTACTGAATTGAGCTTTCAAATATGGTACACTTGAACGTAAAGTTTCATTTCTGGTATAGCTTAGAAAAGTTAATAGAAAACGCCACTTGTAGTGGCGTTTTCTATTGAGTTTCATTTCAACAGAAAACGCCACTAGAAGTGGCGGTTTCTATTAGATTTAAATTTTTTACTTTTTCCAGCACTTAGAATAATTTTGTAACCACAAAATGAACTTTGTAGTAGTCATTTTATATGGCTTAGAAAATATATTTGTAAGTAGAATTTATTCATTTTTTTTGTTTCGTATTCAAGTATTGACATTATACTTTGGTATAATACGAAAATTTTCAAAAAGTATTATGTCTAACTAGCTTCTTTTTTGGGACGAACATGGCAACTCAACATCAAATTGTTGAAAAATCTTTCGAGTAGGCATGTTTAGGGGAATAAAAAATATACTTGTACATGTTTTTTTTACTTTGTTTTTATTCCATATTCAAGTATTGACGTTGTACTTTGGTATAATACGAAAATCTCCAAAAATTATTATGTGTAATTATCTTATTTTTTTAGTCCGAGCATGGCAACTCAACATCAAAATGTTGAAAATTCTTTCGAGTAGGCATGTTTAGGGGAATAAAAAATATACTTGTACATGTTTTTCTTACGTTGTTTTTGTTCCATATTCAAGTATTGACGTTGTACTTTTGCGTAAACCAAAATTTAGGCATAAGTAATTTGTGTAATTACGTTAAATGTTCATCCGAATATGGCAACTTCACATCAAATTCTTAAAAAAAAACCTTGGCGGAGTTACGTTGAGGGGCATAAAAAACATATTAGAAAACATTTAATTACTCTAAATAAACATACTACATCATACAAGTACTTCAATTTGAAAACAGAAAATTGAAGCATGATACAATTAGATTTAATTGAAAACAGAAAATTAGAAAATAAGCATACATTGACACGAGAACCACAATACAACTTCTTAAAATTCACTGAGATCAACAGCATAATTCTCGTCCTCAGCTTCCTCAATTTCCCTTGCAATTTGACGTTCCTTTGCAGCTTCTGCTTCTATTACAATTTCACGTTCCTTTGCAGCTCGAGCTTCCATTTCCATTTTAAATTTAACTTGTTGTGCAGCAAATTCAAAATGTTTTGCAAGTTTAGCATCCTCAGCCTGCACATCGTATGACTTTGTGTTTTTCCTGGTTCGTTTGATTTCGGTTTTAGTAGTTTGTGGTTTTTTGCCCTTATCCATCTTATGCTATTGTCTTGAAGAAAGTAAATTTAAGTGGAAACTACTAAGTTGCGTTTCTGAATAAGCAGCAAATTGGGTTTTATAGCCAATTTCATATTATTATTTTACTTTTTTGTTGATGAAAAAGTATCTCAATAATTTAAACAAGCGTTATTGTGAAGTGACTACAGCACTTTGCGTACAAGAAATAAAGCTGGAAATCATCTTTATTTTACTATGCCTGCAGTGAACTTTACTTTTTCATAAATCAGCTTTATTTCACTATGCCTGAAATAAGCTTAACTTTTTCAGAAATCAGCTTTATTTCACTACAGGCTAAGCATGCAGTCCTTTCTCAGAGTGAATTTTGACAGTACTGTTGAGTCACGGGCTAGTTGAACACCAATCAATAATTTATCCCTTGATTCCCAGCTATAAAACGACATAGTGGTGAGGCTTGTTCACCCATCCACTGCAATCTAATTTAGCATTTCACACGCAATTCAACATGTCCAACATTCCCGATTTGAATCTTTGTTTTTGTGATAAGTTGTGCGTTGAACGCACATGGCCCTATGGAAGAAATGCGGGAAGGAGCTATCACAATTGTCCAAATGGAGGCAACGGATGTGGGTACATTCGTTGGCTTCATGAACCATTAGAGGAGCGTGCTGCGCGTGATTTTGAGAAATTGGAAATGCAACGAGTCAGAGAACTAACTCGCCATATGTGTGAACCAATTGATGAAAATGAGAATGAAGGTGAGGACTCCGTGAAGGAGGATGGGATTGAGCAGAAGGATGTGATCGAGGACTCCGTGCAAGAAGATGCGGAAGATGATGATGATGATAATGAAGATGAAGATTAATTTCTTCGGCTATGATTAAATGTGGTTGTTTTTAGTTTCCCCTAAAGAATGTCCTCTACGGATATTCATTTGTATTTCTTGTTTTCATGTTGTGTGATGTTATGGAATTTGATGTTTTAATTAATTACATAGTTTTGTTGCACACTATAACACCATCATAATAGAAGAATACACAGTACAAATACATAATCGAAAAATGCACACTACAAATACATAATAGAAAAAGTAAAAACTTAAATAATTGAGTAGTACTAAATTAAATTTCTTCGTCGGACATGTAATCATCAGAGATGTAACATGGATTTTGTTGAAGACGTTGTTCCTCAACGTCTGTTAGCTCTCTCCCACTTGCACGAACGGAGTCTTTGGCAAGTTGATAGATGTAGTGACGAGTTCTACGTAACAACATTCGGTTGTTCTCAATTCGTATATGTTTGACAGCTCGAATGACTTTACGCTTATAATCATTCCAACCCGATGATTCACCAGTACGCGGAAACATGTCGAGGGAATGACGAATAGGGACCCTTGCACCAATAGCAATTAGGTCATTTCGCAAACGTTCCGATTCTTCACGCCGATATGCCCATTCTCGACGAACGCCTGCAAAATATTCCACTGGATCGCTTTGTCTAAGACGGTTGTAGTCATCATTTCTTTCTCCGAGCAACCAATTGCGATTTGTAGAGGATGACATATTTCTTTTGTAGTTGGTAAATTAATTTGCACTAAACCTATCTGCAAGGTCAAATATATATATATATACATGTACAACCCACTTGCAAGTAGGGTTTTGAGGGTGGGGTTCTCATGTTTTATTGATCCTGCTTGTACTGAAAATTCAACTCAGCTTTGTAGGATAAAGTAATGAAATGACCATTCAACTTTTTCATTTTTTGTAGCTGTGTCCGTATACTACACTTCATTTCAGTCTTGAAGTGACAAACCAACTTTTCCAGAAATGGTAGCTGTCTAGTAATTTTTTAGAATTTTTTTCACTTCAAGAAATCACACTAATTTGGCTATAAATTGGAATGTTTTCATGTGATGTCTCTGTATCTAAAAAGTTCGTCATGTCTAATTCAAGAAACTCTTCATCTTCGGTTAGAAACCCTTACAGACATAGTTCAAGCACTTTCAACTACTTAGGTGAACATGGAACTGTAAGGTGTAACTGCAATCTACCAGCTCCTTGTCAAGAAGCATGAAAAGAAGGTACTCTTGACCCAGGAAGGAGGTTCTTTGGTTGCAGCCAATACAAGGTATGTACAACATCACTTTCTGCAAATTTTGTTGTTTCCAAAATGTATTGATTTTTGTTTAATGTGTTTTTAGGATCCTACAAGAAGATGTAACTTCTTTAAGTGGGCCGATCCATCGTACACCGAAAGAGCAAGAGAAGTGATAAAAGAGTTGAAGCTCAGACTGAATAGAAAGGATGATGACCTGCACAATGCTTGGATGGTGGACGAAGAAATTGGTTTGCTTCAAAATGAGGTTGAAGTAACAAAAAATTTGTTGAAGAAGTCGGAGAAGGAAAACATGACATTAAAGAAGCTTTTGGTCTGTGCTGTACTAGTAATCATGCTTATTTCGTTATGGAAGTAGTGTAATTTCATCAGGAATTTATTAGTATTTGTTCCATGTAACGTTGGTTATTAAGCATGTTGAACTACGTTGATGTAATTTTCTTTGACTAATGGAACTAAGTTGTTTCTTATCAATTTGTGTGTTTCTTATCAATTTCATTTCAGTTATTCAAACATGGTTGTTTTTTTTTATGTAGAGGCCTATATGATTTTGTGTTTCAAACATAACAAATGCCAACAATTATGAAATCATATCAATTGTAGAAATTAACACACTTTCAATGATAAAATTACAATAGTCTACTCCTCGTCGGACATGTCGCAGTCCGATTGATTTTCAGGACTTATGCTCCACTGATGATATTGTCTAGCTTGTAGGATGTCTCCGTCCTCTGCACACATCCTCGCATCTTCTGCTAGGCTGTATCGTCGTACGCGCAAACGCATTCGATTTTCCTCCTCTCGTGCACGAAAGAGCGCGGTTTCCAGTTGTCGAGGAGTGTTACGTGGCATGGATTTAGCGCGCTGTTTTACTACTCGTAGCCCATACTCTCGACATTGGTCAACACAAATGTCAAGAGTTCGTGCACGCCATTCCCACTCCCTCCGCATTGTTGCTACTGACAGAGTTGAGTAACGATGATTAGGGTTCAACGAGTAAGCAAATTCATCTTCACACACCCAACTCCTACCCATAGCTCTAAAAATATCACCAGGAGTATAAGTCATTTTGTGATTGGCTGATAAATATTTTGGTTACATATTTATAGTGAAACGGACTATTGTTTTCCACTTGCATTATTTTCCAGCACTTGCATTATGTCCACAGGACCACATCATCTACTCACATAGTGAATAATCTCGTGCATGTACAGTAATCTGCAACAAACACTAAAAAGTACTGGAAAGATAAGATTGAGTGATCACATCTTGCCTTCACTGTGTTATCATTTTACCATTGCTATTTCAAACTTCCCGTGAATGCACAGCAAAAAAACAACAAGAATCTTTGCAGACCTGAAAATCCATTGTAAAAAGCTGTGAGGTCCCGTCAACATTAACATAATTACAACAATCTCGTGAATGTACAGTAACAATCTCGTGAATGTCTAGTAACAATCTCGTGAATGTACAAATTCCTCTATAAATACGTTCTTCTTTGTCATTCATAAACACAACTTACTGCTTTCCTCTCAAATAACTTTTAAACCAATTTTTTTTCAAGGCACTTGCATCAAATGGATAGGAGGAAGGGGAAGGGGAAAGTGTCAGAAACAAGGGCATATGACGACAGACAGAAGAAGAAAGAAGCAGAGCAAGAGAAGAGGAGGGCTGCGATTATACGGTCTGGTGAGCAGTCCTTGTTCATAAAAAAAATGAAAATTTTTAAGAGCAGGGAGGAGAGAAAGGGAAAAGACTGGGTCAAAACTAAGGACGAGATGTTTAACTTCGACTTCTATAATGATGATTTTGCGACTGAGTTTTGTGATGGTCGTAAAAAGCTAGATGAAGATTTGAAATGGAAGAAGATTTCTGATGAGGAATGGTACACTCAAGTGGAACAGCTGGCTAATCGGATACACAAAAAATACGAGGATTTGTTGGACGCTGAGGAGGCGGAAATGGCAAACTATGTTGAAGAATATGAAGCAAGGGAACGTCAATTTCCTCCAACAAATTGAGGAATGTAGCGACGAAAATTAGGCAGTTGGCCTAATTCAAATTTAAGAACTTGTTGTTGTTTTTTATCTATGCTTTTAAATTCCTATGTTTGCATTTTAATTTAAGTGTGCTTCATCTCCTGTACTTTGTTTCATTTCAATAAAATTTTTAGAAATTTTGTCATTTTCGGGCCTAAAAAAAACATGATTACGCAATTTAATACATTAATGTTTTTCAGCTTACACCAAAGTAGAACATTAATACTTTAATACGGGAAAAAAATAAAAAAACAAAAACATGTACAAATTTGTTTTTTATGTCCCTCAACATAATAAATTTTCGAGATTTTCGTATTATACCAAAGTAAAATGTCAATTTTTTAATACGAAGCAAAAAAATTGAAAAAATTTCATTTACAAAGACATTTTTTAAGCCATGTAAAATGACTACTACAAACTACATTTTGTACTCACAAATTATGCCAAGTGCTGGGAAAAGTGAAAACAAACAAATGTAATAGAAACCGCCAGTTCAAGTGGCGTTTTCTGTTGAAAGTAAATTCAACAGAAAACGCCACTTCTAGTGGCGTTTTCTATTACCTTTTTTCAGCTATACCATAAATGAAAACGTTGAACAAAGTGTACCATAAATGAAAGTTCAATTCAATTCTATACCAGAAATGTAATGGAGCCCAACTAGACCATGCACCTAAGCCATACCAAAACCACCGGCGGCTCCATTACATTTCTGGTATAGTTCTGAACTGAGTTTACATTTGTGGTACATTTTGTTCAGAGTTTTCATTTCTGGTATAGCTGAAAAAAGTTAATAGAAAACGCCACTTGTTGAATTTACTTTCAACAGAAAACGCCACTTGAACTGGCGGTTTCTATTACATTTGTTTGTTTTCACTTTTCCCAGCACTTGGCATAATTTGTGAGTACAAAATGTAGTTTGTAGTAGTCATTTTACATGGCTTAAAAAATGTCTTTGTAAATGAAATTTTTTCAATTTTTTTGCTTCGTATTAAAGAATTGACATTTTACTTTGGTATAATACGAAAATCTCGAAATTTTATTATGTCTAACTAGCTTATTATTTGGTCCGAACATGGGAGGTCAACATCAAAATGTTGAAAAATGTTTCGAGTAGGCATGTTTAGGGGAATAAAAAATATACCTGTACATGTTTTTTTTACGTTGTTTCTGTTCCATACTCAAGTATTGACGTTGTACTTTGGTATAATACGAAAATCTCCAAAAATTATTATGTCTAATTATCTTATTTTTTGGTCCGAACATGGCAACTCAACATCAAATTGTTGAAAATTCTTGCGAGTAGGCATGTTTAGGGGGAAAAAATATATACTTGTACATGTTTTTCTTACGTTGTTTTTGTACCATATTCAAGTATTGACGTTGTACTTTTGCGTAAACCAAAATTTAGGCATAACTAATTTGTGTAATTACGTTAAATGTTCATCCGAATATGGCAACTTCACATCAAATTCTTAAAAAAAAACCTTGGCGGAGTTACGTTGAGGGGCATAAAAAACATATTAGAAAACATTCAATTACTTTAAGTAAACATACTACGTCATACAAGTACTTCAATTTGAAAACAGAAAATTGAAGCATCATACAATTAGATTTAATTGAAAACAGAAAATTACATTAAAGTAAACATAAAGCCGAATACTTATTGTGAAGACTCACTTCCTCGCCTCCCACAACACATGGCTACCTGTGTGACACCTTCTCCCCTTGCCCTTCACATTTCTTGGTGGTTGTTGCCTAAGATGAGGCTCCTCGTTAGGCTCTTCCTCGCTACTGGATGAAGCACGTACAGGTGCAAACTCTCCAAACCCCTGAGCCTGGGGCGTATGTACGTGTGACTACTTTGGTAGTTCAAGTAGTGAGGATTTGGACAACCTTGACAGTGATGCTGACGAAGATGTATCCGAAGACGAGGCCGAAGAGGAGGTGCCTAGGATGACTATGATTGAGACGGCTGTCATTGATGGTGGGAGGCACGTCCCCATCGCACCTTGGTTTGAAACTGAGGCGTATACACCAATTGTGTTACACAACCGGGATGCAAACTACAATGTGGTAGATCCTGAAAATGAAAATCTTTATGTCGGACAGATGTTCAGTGACAAAACTACGCTTGATCATGCAGTGCGAAATATGCACATTAAGAGTAATCGGATGTACATCGTGGTTAGGAGCAATCCTGACCAATTCATCGCAGAGTGCATCGTGCAGAATTGTCCGTGGAGAGTGAGAGCTGCGAAGAAGAAGACTCACGGTTTCTTTCAAATCACAAGATTGACTGAACACATTTGCTTGTGTGATCATCCTGCGCAGGACCACAAAAAGATTACTGCAAGATTGGTTGCAGATATTGTCAAACCACACGTATGTTTTTCATTTTCGAATGTATTATAATTCATTTTCATTACTAAACTCGTTATGACGTGTTCCTTAAAATGTTTGACAGGTTGTAGGCTCACCGAATCTCCCAATAAAGAATGTTTTGAGCTTGGTCACCAAAGAATTAAATCACAACGTGAAATACATGAAAGCGTGGAGAGGTAAGCAGTTGGCGGTTGAGGATGTGTATGGCAAGTGGTTAGCTGGAAGTACCCCGCAGGTCAAAAAACACAATGCCTACATGAAAAGAATAGGGGAGATATCAGTTGCTGCTCTGCAGTGGCTTTGTAACGTTTCTCCTGAACTGTGGACCATTAGTCATGATCGGGGCGGTGCTCGTTACGGACAAACCACTACCAACATTATGGAAGGCTATAATGGAAACATACGAATGGCTCGCTTCCTTCCTATTACAGCAATGATGGAGTACATATTCTACAGAAATGTTAGAATTGTCAACACACAGAGGAACCAAGCCGTTGCAGCTGTGCATGACGGCCAACAATTTTGTCAAAGGACGAATGAAATGATAACACGATATATGGAGAAGGCTAAAGCACATTCGGTGACAACACATAGTCGTCAACATGGCATTTTCACAGTCTTCACTCAACGTTATCGGGTGAAAGGTTGCACGAAGGGGGGAAACCAGCAGAATGTGGACATAAGTAAGAAAACTTGCACATGCGGAAAATGGAAATGTCACCATATGCCTTGTTCTCATGTCATGGCCGGTTGTTTAGTGGACAATATTGATTGGAAGCAGTGGGTTGGACCTTACCACTACTCCTCGAAATTGCATAAGTTATGGGAACCCCTTATATTTCCATTGCCAAGCACGGACTTGTGGAACTATGTTTTACCTGACGAGTGGCAACAGTTTGGAAAATTGATACCAAATCCGGCCTACAAGAAGGTCAAGAAAAAGAGCGGCACAAGGGGACAGTCCGTAAGAATTCGAACTGAAATGGACCAGTCAAGATCGGAGATAAAGTGTAGTCGGTGTAAGCAAGAAGGACATACAAAACGGAGCAGACTTTGTCCACAACGTCCCCGGGAGACATCTACTTGATGAAATAAAGTCTTCACGTGTCTCATGTCATTTTACTTCATGCATGTAGTTTGTTTATCCTAATTTGCTTTGCTGTTAACTGTTTTGTGTGATTTGAATTTTCCATTGTACTTTGCCTCATAATAGTTGTATTTGTGTGCTCCTTATCAATTTCATTTTCAATTATGATAACATGGCAGTTTTGTTTTATGTAAAATTTTTTAAGAATTTGATGCATACGCGTAGGAATTTTTAAGAATTTGATGTTGAGTTGCCATGTTCGGACCAAAAAAGAATATAACTCGTCATAATAAAATTTCGAGATTTTCGTATTATACCAAAGTAAAATGTCAATTCTTTAATACGAAGCAAAAAAAATAGAAAAAATTTCATTTACAAAGACATTTTTTAAGCCATAAAAATTGACTACTACAAACTACATTTTGTACTCAAAAATTATGCCAAGTGCTGGGAAAAGTGAAAAGAAACAAAGTTAATAGAAAACGCCACTAGAAGTGGCGTTTTCTGTTGAATTTCCTTTCAACAGAAAACGCCACTTCTAGTGGCGTTTTCTATTAACTTTTTTCAGCTATACCAGAAATGAAAATGTTGAACAAAGTGTACCATAAATGAAAGTTGAATTCAGTTTTATACCAGAAAGGTAAACGAGCCCCTCAATTCCAATGTTTTATTTTTAGACACACACTTGTATATGTTTTACACACATACTATATCCATATCTGTTTGCTTTTAGACACCAAAAAAAAAAATGTCAGCTTCTGTTGGGGATGAAGGTGGAGGAGGAGGAGTTGCAGCAATTCATAACATGGAGAAAGATAATAATATTAATATTAATAACAATAATAATACAAATTCAACTAATGCAAATCCAAGTAAGCCTCCTCTAAGGTCTAAGAGCTTTACATTCAGGGCCCCTCAAGAAAATTTCACCATTAAAGACTTTGAATTAGGCAAGATCTATGGTGTTGGTTCTTATTCTAAGGTCTTTTCCTTTTTTATTAACTCATTTATTGTCTTCTGTTTTTGTTTGTTATTATCTTTGTTTGATTTATCTGATATTATTGTGTGTTTTTATAATGTTTTGAATGCATGTGTTTATGTATTAAATTGGTGTTGCTTGCTTACTGCATGTAGCATGTCCCTCTATCAATTTTGAAGTAACTTTTTTTTTTGTGGGATTTTAGAATAAGCATAACGAATATGGTCATTTGGTGATGCAGTGGTTAGAGGGTTTTTCCCGTGTACTAGTGTTATACTCTGTTTATGGGAAATGGTATAATTTGTTTATTTTGGTTAGTACGAGTGTGAGATGGAGGGAGGGGAGGTTGATTCGAGACTTGCTCAGATTCCTCGTATTGTTCCTGCATTTTATCCGGTCTGTAACGACATATGACATTTTCCTAGTGCAATATCAATTTCGTTACGGGTTACGGTCTTGAACTTTAGTGGAAAAACCTTCTTTGGATCGAATTGAAGTGTTGAATAGAATGACAAGCATTGCTGCTAGCCTGTGGCTGATTGCTAAATTGTTGAGTTAGTTACATAGAGGGTTATTTTTTTTGTGCTTCTGAGCATGTATTATGAAAATCTCAAAATAGTGGTAAGACTCTGTTACATTAATACGTTTTAGTAAGATGCAATCAGTAATATTCGTGCACGCTTTCTGCAATACCAACAACAGAGGCTCTGCTCAGGTAACTGTCTCAGTAAGAAATATTAGGCCCTCATCTATCCTTCTCTTGTTCTAGACATAATTGGTGGTCAGAAAAATTATGCCGTTACTTTTATTTTTTCAAGCAATTTTTCCTACACCCTGATTTTTAGCCAGATATATCTTGTTCTTAACCAATACTCATCATGATTCAACTGTCCTAAAATGTCATCGTAAAAGTTTTCCATTGCTATTAGATCTCTCTAATGCGTGTCATAGATTTATTGGCTTCAGGCTTCTTGTCAATTGTCATGGGGGCAGGCTGCTACAGTGGGATTCTTAATGACTTGCATAAGCACCCGCTATATTACAGGCTTAAGGTTACCACAGGACATCTGTGATGTGCATTTTAGTCTAGGAAGAAAATAGAGGACCTAACTGTGTTGGAATATGATTGTAGGTCCAGATATTTTCTATCTTGGGCAGGCGATTGCAGTTAATCTGAGTTTAAAAATATTGAGCTTTTAGGGCTTTCCCGGACATTGTCTTGCTAGTTTGTAAGAGCAACTTCAACGTACTCACTATGTTTTTTTTTTTTTTTTGCAATTTTTAGCTAGTTGAATGGCGATTTGCTTGCTTCAACACTCTGACGTGGCTATTCAAACTTTTGCTGAGCCTTTATTTCCTGGCTACATTTGCTGAGCATCCAGTGAATTGCCACTCAATATATTATAGTTTTCTCCCTCTCTTGCTTCCATACTATACACATGTAAAGTACATCCAGCCATTATTATATGTATATTAATAATAAAAGAATGACATAACTAGCCAACTTAGCTAGCATGGGTGGAGCAAAAACAAAATTTAGCTATTTCATATTTGACTAGTTAATATTTTTTGATATTTTTGCTAGTATTTGTCTAGCATGGTTGGAGTTGCTCTAATAGTGAGCTTCTAAGTAAAAGCCCGGTTTACTTTTATATTAACTTCTGGGTGAACAACAAGTTACCTGCAGATTCATACTAAATTAATATTCAAAAATGTATAGCATAAGATGTTCTGGTTTGCATAGTGCAGGGACACCCTAAAATAGTATTCACCTCGTTCTTCCTAAGGCACCTTATATTCTTCTTGTTCTTTGGCGTTTTATTTTTTATACACTGCAATTATTTCACCAGGTTGTCAGAGCAAAAAAGAAAGACACGGGAAAGGTTTATGCATTGAAGATCATGGATAAAAAGTTCATTACTAAGGAAAATAAAACGGCATATGTGAAGCTAGAGCGGATAGTACTTGATCAACTGGATCATCCTGGCATTGTGCGTTTGTTCTTTACATTTCAAGATGCTCTTTCCTTATGTAGGTACTCTTGGTTGAATCTTGTTGGTAAATTAAATACTCCAGATTTTGGTATGTGCTTGTATTTATTGTATTTTGTTATTGATTATGGTTCATGTGTCGGTACTATGAAGACATGGCACTAGAATCTTGTGAAGGTGGAGAACTTTTTGATCAAATTACAAGGGTGAGTTAATTATGAATTTGTTACCAATTATGTCCTCATCATAGGAAAATCGTAAAAAGTTTGTTGAAATTATTTTGTTGCATGGCCCCTTCATCATTGAATATAATGCACCTATAATTTCTTCTCAAAAAGTTTCGCATCATTAAGTAATTATACTAAAGCGGAATTCCTACATATATTAATACAATAAGTACAACTTTCAGTGAAGGCATACCATTGCTGTATATTACATATTATTTGCACTATATACTGTTTAGTGTCACATACTATTTCTCATCATATGAATATCATAGTTCAACTTTTATTGAATTTTAGTTTGTCATCCCTACTTTTGAATATCATCATTATTTCTTGCCTGCGTGTAGTTTTACAGTTTCAAGTGTCCAATATCGATTGAATTTGTGTCAGTGTAGAAAGGTCGATTATCAGAAGATGAAACCCGTTTTTATGCTGCTGAAGTTGTAGACGCGCTCGAGTACATACATAAATTGGGACTGTTACATCGTGATATTAAGGTGCTTCACTGAATATTATTATGTGTCCTTGGCATAAGAAAATTGCTGACAGGTTGTTGGATGGCAGCCAGAGAATCTATTACTTAGTCACGATGGGCATATAAAAATTGCCGATTTTGGTAGCGTAAAGCCTATGCAAGTTAGCTCAATAACTGTCCTTCCTAATGCAGCATCGGGTAAAATATTGAACTACGTCCATATATTATAATAGACTTCTGGAGTTGTTTCGACAGTGTAATGTGTGCCCCATTTAGTTCTTAACAGGACCCCATACCAGCTTAAAGCTCATTGGAATGCTGGTCAGTATAAACAAATTATTCGTGTGTTAAAATATGACAATGTTTCTTTACAGATGATAAAGCTTGCACCTTTGTTGGAACTGCCGCTTATGTACCTCCAGAAGTGCTAAATTCATCTCCTGCTACAGTTGGGTGAGAAACTGTTCTCGGAAGAGCTTTGATACTTGCATGGATGTAGAATCAACCAAAATATCTTGCAACTGTAGAATTTTCAACTGAAATTTTGATGCTTCTAATACTCCTTTGCATCTCTATGAGTTATGAATCTTGTTTATTGTTGTAGGATGGCTTACTACTACTTTTTATGTGTTCGCGCTTGTGTTAACAGAAACGACCTATGGGCACTTGGCTGTACCTTGTATCAAATGCTTGCCGGAACTTCTCCCTTCAAAGATGCTAGTGAATGGCTGACATTCCAAAGAATTATTGCCAGAGACCTCAGATTTCCAGAATACTTTTGTGATGAAGCTAAAGATCTGATTGATCGATTATTGGTAAGTTGTAATTGTCCATACGCAGATTATAATCAAAATAACTCAGCTCCTTTCTTATGAGATGCATGTAAAATTTTCTCTTTTTCTTTTCCCATTGTCCAGTCACATTGTTTTCGAAATCAAATGTGTTCAACAAACTTTACTTCTCTCTTAAAGGAATCACTAATTCACAAATGTATACAAATATGTTCTTACTATCATTTATTTGACTTCTGTTGTCATGGGAACAGAGCATGGGCATTTGCCCTTGGATGCTTTAAGCAGATATGAAGAGTCTTTAAATAAAACAAATTTATGTACATACATGATACAACTCTCCACCCATGCACATACACACCACACAAAGTATGACATACAGAAATTAACTACTAATCTTGTATAACTTTCTAGAATACCATGACAAACTACGGCTCTGCATATAAATGCCGCCAAAATTTTAAGCTACGAATATGCAGCAGAATGACTTCTATTGCTGTACTTTTACTAGTGTTATATATGTAGGGCTGTTACAGAAACAGAAATAATCTGCTCCATTGTAGAGAAGAAAATTTATCCAAGTAATAAGAACAGAAAAAGACTGATTGCTATGTGCTACTTATTTTTTTTTTTTCAAATGTTATTTTCCGAATGCCTAAATTAATCAAGATTCTTTCACTTGCACTTGTCGGGCTTTAGTATAGTTGAATGATGAGTCATTATTCATATTGTTCTAGCTCCACAGACATACGAACTGGGCTGAAATGCTTTGTTTATAAATCGCCGAATCTACAGCTGTATTAAAAATTCTTTTTAGGATCAATTGTGAACAGGTGTTAACATTTCACACCCCAATGGTTGTAGCTACAGAGTGTCCTTAAAAACAGTAAAAGATGAAGTTTGTATAGAGAATGTTACTCTCTTCATAGATTTTTTGGGTACAAATTACTAGCAACAAGTTTTACATGTTGCAGGGTCCTTTAGAAACTTCGTTTTCACACAAAGCATTAGTTAATCAATACAAAGTATCCAATTCAATGAATTGATATAGTTTATGAGGGTAAGTTGATAAATTAAAGTCTTAAAGTGAGATATGGGTCCTAAAGTGAGCAAGACCTGAAGAGAAATTTGTCAAGTCCATTGGTCTGAACTTAAGTATATTAATTTATTTTTCGATTATTCGCTCATATACATACAGACAATAGAACTGCTCTTACTTCTCTTGAAGCTTTTCCACTGCGACTTAACGTGAACAATGATGCAGGATGTTGATCCTAGCAAGCGACCAGGTGCAGGGCCAGATGGCTATGCTTCTTTAAAGAATCATCCTTTCTTTAAAGGAATTGATTGGGATAATTTAAAAGCATTGAAGCCTCCTCCACTTGCTTTGCAGCGAAAGGTATGTTTTATCTGTACTTTGAATGAGGGGCGTAGCCAGGATTTCGATTCACTGGGGTCAAAATCTCCGGTCGTCTTCTCCGGCGACTGGTCATCTTTTTCGACAGCCCCGCAGGGATTTTTTTACCGAAAATTATCAATGTGTTAATTTTTCCTAATTTAATACATATAAATATGCATCAGTTATACATCTTGGGGTGGCAATTACAGGGTTTCACTGTCAAAATTAAAAGTTAGTGGGGTCAAAAATGAAACTAGTTACAATAATTATTTTTTTCAGTGGGGTCAAAATTCAAATTTACTACTATAAATATTTTTTCTAAAAAAATATATACATAAAAATTTTGTTTTTTAAAATTTCAGTGGGGTCAGATGACCCCGCTCGCCATACACTGGCTACGCCCCTGCTTTGAATGACAGATTTAGAAATAACTGGCTTTCTGTAGTGGTTTTCAGATCAAAGAAACAATATTGTTTTCTCTTAATATTATAAACTTACCATTCTGACTTAACTTTGGCTTATTCACGCGGGGTTGATGATATTTAGAATTCTTCACGGAACCTATCACATGCTGCGGATAGTTCAGAAAGACATACCGGTGGAAATAGTGAATCTGCATCTTCTATTACTAGACTTGCTTCTATTGATTCTTTTGACTCAAAATGGTAATTTTCCAACTTCTCTGTTGCTCAAACTCACATTAATTCCTTTCAGCTGCAACAAAAAAATGTGGATACTAGATGCATTGAATCTTATAGTTCACAATATCCTTTCCTTTTCTCTCCCTCTATCTTTTTTCTTTGACTCTTACTCCGTCTTTTGAGTAATCATTTAAAGATGCACAATCCCACTACTCACTAGACTATTATCTATGTGTTGATGGCTTGATGCTTGTGAATATATTGTGTATGGATAATGTAATCACTTGGAAAGTGTATACATTGTGAATGAATAATGTCATTACCTCAAAAATTTATGATTAAGTCCATTAAAAAATACCGTTTGAACCATGATTGTGATGTCTGAAGCTCTCTTTTCACTTGCGTATAGAAAATTCAACATGCCTTGGGATGGCCACATTGGCTTTCTTCTGTTGCCAAAGCTGCTATTTATGTACTTAATTTTTGCTCTTAACAGGCAACAATTTTTGGAGCCTAATGAGTCCATTCTTATGATATCCATGGTCAAGAAACATCAAACACTAACAAGCAAGAAAGTCCAGCTTATCCTCACCAACAAGCCAAAGTTGATTTATGTGAACCCCTCAAAGCTAGAAGCTAAAACAAGTATAATTTGGTCAGACAACCCTAATGAACTTAACGTCCAAGTTGTCAGTCCTACAAATTTCAAGATTTGTACAGTAAGTCCTTCCTCTCTTTATTTAAATCCAATTACAATATTACATTAGTAATTAGAATGATCTTAAGCAAATTTTAACAGATTTACTCATGACAAGTCACATCAGATTATTCCTGAAACCTTGTTGTATGATGCGTGATATTTATCATAATTAATTTAGATCAACAATGTGTTCATATGCAGTATTCTTGAACACTTTCAATCTCCTTGACTTGAGAATTGTCCCGCGGCTTCTGTCAAATTTTGGCTGTATTTGCTTAAATATAGTGATATTGGCCTAATTTTTTTCTCATGTTCATAATCTGACATTTGCAGCCAAAAAAGATACTGTCATTTGAAGATGCAAAACAGAGAGCACATCAATGGAAAAAGGCTATTGAGGCTCTTCAAGACCATTAACTGTTTTTATGTTTTCAAGTTGTTTTACTGTAACATTATCATCAAGAAACTAGGGGATCCTGAATTAGGCTGATGCTCTATGCGAAATTATTATTTCGACGAAAGAGTATGTAACAAGTAGTCATTTCTAAAAGGGGAAAGAACATTTCGATACTTCAGTTGGGTATTCACCTGGATGAAACGACACACATCTTTTAATTCGTGGCTTACATATATCTACTTACGCGGAATTATGTAATTTGTTGCTTTACCACATACAAATATGCAAAGATAAAATGTGCCGATATCAGGGATTTTAGTGTTGCTCAGATTTAAAGTAAAGAAAATATAGACTGAAGAATCTGAATAACCTGGAAAATTCCTATTGCAATTTTTATTTGGAAAAGAGTCCTAGCAGGTATACAATACTCTGAAATTAAAAAAAGGAACTGCAAGGATATCTGTAGAGAAAAAACAAAAAAGAATACTTGGTAAAATGATGACCATCTCTAAAAGAGAATTAGTTGCAAATTCTGTTGAGAAAAAAGAAAGAAGCAAATTGCAAGATAGTCAATTCCAAAATTGATTTTTATATCATGATACAAAGTTTCACATACAAAACTTGATACTAGCATATTAATCTGAAACACAGACAACTGAATTAATCAAGTATAAAAATGTACAGTAATACTCTCAGACTTTCATACAAGATAAGAACCTACCCTGCTCGAAAAAATTACAGACCCTCTGCTAGTAAATAGTATTGTACCTTATTTTCATGATAAAGAATATGACAAGGAATTTACATCGGACCAAAGGTTGCATGAATTGATCGTATGGTATCTTTGAAATATGAAAACTGGGCCCCACAAAATTTCAATGCAACCCTCAAGATTAGACTAAGCTTAATGTAAATGGATAGCTTGTGGTTGTAAGTTGCATCATCAGCGAATCTTGGAAGAAACAACAATTTTTACCAATTCTGCAGTTGAGAGGTAATACTTTTCACCACAGGATGGTATTCTGTGTGCAAGTGTCTCTTAGCTTGTTCTGATCCAGGTTGCTGGAGCCACTCATCATATAATCTTTTGGCAAGGGGATTGTGGAAAGGATCACTTATCAAGATCTAGAAAAACAGAGTGAAGAAATGATAATAAGATACAATACAGAAAATTAACTTCAGACATAATGTGCATATGTGCTACAGAAATACATGTAGGCAACAACTGGAGCCCCACTGGTAATTTTACTGTAATCTATTACTAATGTACATGTTCAACCTCATGCCACCAAAAACAAAGAAATCTTTAAGAAAGATAATTAGCATTGATATACACACAAACTAACACAAGTACACAATCCAGTAAGGAGCCAAAACTTACACTTTCTATATATTTGGCCTCTAGTGACTGAATTAAATCCTTTCCAGACTGACCAGGTTTTGGCTTTATTTGACCTCCACCATTCAGGCACCCTATAAACAACAGAATACATATATTAACTTCGAAGCTTCAAGCATGATAGGAAGTACCAAGATTCTTTCTTCTAGCTACATGTGTTATCAGCATTATTGTTGATGTGCTAGGTTTAAATTAAAAAAGAGATATAGACATATACTACCTGAAGGGCATGCCATGACCTCCAGAAACTGGTAGTCACATTTTCCTATTTTAATTTTCCTGACAATGTTCTGCAGATTCCTAAACCCGTAACACAGTGCAAACTTCAATACAGTTTTACCCTCCACCTGCAGCAAACAATAATGGCAGATACAGTACTTACATTATACCAAAGATAATGCAGGTGTACATTATATCAAAGATAATAAAGGTGAATGCATAAAAGTTTAACAGTGCCTGCGTATGAAAATTTAACAGCATTTGCTAAACTGCACAGCAGGAGCTGTCGTACATTTAGGCACATAAATTAAAATTTTGAATTTTTTTGTTTATTCATCCCCAAGGGGTTAAGCCCCAAGCAAACACCGAATCGACTCAAAGTATTAACCTAAAGCTTCCCTCACACGCGTGAACTAGAATTCCAAGAACAGAACTCAAACACATAGTTGCAACTTGCAGGGAAGCAAAATACTTATCAAAACACTGAATAATGTTTTGTATCAACAATTAAGAGACTGCACTAACCAAGAAGTGTGCGCCAAAATACAATTGGAATATAACGGTCTGGGAGCAACAGATACTTAATCGAGTTTTAATTACGAAAATCCTAAAATTAAGTCGTCTTTCTAATTATACAGAAGAGAATAGTTTTCGAATAAGAAAGACCTAGATTTAATTTATGCATACGAAAGGGTATTATAGAGGTTTCGTTTGATGGGTCCTAAGAAAGGAGAAAGCACTTGGCACCTATGCAAACATTAATACTTGAAAATATGAATTTTTTTTATTCAACCTCAAAGATTTAAGCCTAAGCAAACACCAACCCGACTCAAAGTTTAACTTAACTGTTCTATCCTAAAGCATAAACCCAAAGTTTCCCTCACATTTGTGAATAAAACTTCCAAGAAGAGAACTCAAACACATAGTTGCAATGTCAAACATTGAACAATGTATTGTATCAATCATTTTAAGCATCAGTAACCAAAAAGTGATGTGCCAGAAAACTTCTGGAATATAATGGATCTAGGAGCAACAGATAATTAATCAGTTTTAACATACACAAATTTTAGATTAAGCTGTTTTTCTAATTATACAGTAAAGGAATAGTTCCAAAAAAGAAGAAAGGCCTATAAAAGTAATATCCATTAATCAAAGAGATGAATCTAAAAAAGTTTTCTAGAGGCTCCATTTGGTAGATCCAACAGAAGGAGAAAACAGGCAGCAACTATGCATGCAAGAACGCAACTACTATGGAATATAACGACATGTAGGTTGATTTGAATATTAAAGTTCTAATGAATATGCATAGATCAACCTCGCTAAAGTAATTAAGGAAGATAATATAATTTATTTCTTCCTCGTGTATTCTTATTCTGTTCCAGCCTACAAGAAGCTTTCAATGACAAAGCCATAGAATGTTCTAAAATGGGTACTTTTCACCTTATTATTTGATGATAATGAATTTTACGGTAACAAGAAACAGAAGCCCAGCTTTTATAATTAATTGAATGGAATTCTTAAAGATTCGAACCAACCATTTGACAAAGTACTTAAGTCGGCCCCGGTTTTGGTTCTTGTCCAGGTAAGCAAAACAAGCGGACGACCTCTTATGTGCCTTGCCCAGAGCTATCCCTGGCCTTCTCCGATTAGCAACCTTCTGATACAGACAAAACTACCCCTTCACAGTTAAGCTATCATCATTTTTGGGTTTCCGATTCCTAGTTTAACATTAAAGTTTTTTAGTTGCAACTAAGCAACAAAGTAAGCTTAACAAGCATAGCAGCTAAAATGAATTCGACTCTTAGACTGGAATTTGTATAAATAACCACTACTGAAATTTAGAAACAAAAAGAAGGAATATACCATGGGAAGATTAAAGAAACATTTTATCCCCCAACTTCGCATGAACTAGACTTGCTCTACTCTGGGTTTTTCATCTACCAGAATTAACATGGAACGGACCATTCCCCAAGCTAGACTGCCTATGTACCCTATTTAAAGATTAGCTCATCCACTTAATACTCATTGTTAAAGTTAGACTTTTTGGTTTGCATTAATTAAGGGTATATTGATCACAATACCAAATTTGCAGTCAAACAATCTAGCAGCGTTTGAGGCCTTGTAAGTGTGTCCGGGTGTATGCACACCTCTATATATACACGTCTTCTTATATGTTGAGCAAGGTAGTGTCCACCTATAGACTAACTTAGACATTTTTCTTGGTAACCTTTTACTTTCATATCACTTACTGCCATCATCAATATTTCTAGTTTACATGAGGCTCCTTTAATATAAACTAGTACAACAGAAAGAAAAGGGTACTAGAACAGTTGAAGACATGTCAAACCTACCTCTAGACTCACTTCACGGAAATCTGAATTCCTTACTGTCTTAAAGACCAGAGGCTCTTGAATTTCTTGACCGTAAAGAGTTTTAGCAGCATGTCTGAAAATTGTCTCGGCGTATCCTCCGGAACTTCCACTGACACCATAAAGCTGTCCTTCTTCATCAACATTTGTAAGACTGCAGATATGAGAGAATGGGTTATACATCAAACCTTGCTAAGATATTAATAAACAAAAATAGAAATCCAAAAATAAATTAAACTTCTCACAGTTGGTCGAGTGGAGACTCTTCCAATGCTTTAAAATCAACTCCTTTTGACTACAAGAATCAATAACAACAGATAAGATTCGTCAAGCGTCCAATTTAAGTCTACGAAAAACAATGAGATTTGTGTTTCTACCCTCCTCTCCCCCTTATTGCTTAGTTTGGGGTCGAAAACCAACTTCCATCAGATGATTGTGCAGACAAAAATTGGAAGTATTTGGGCGACAGCAAGAGTAATTATAAACTTGAAACTGAACCTCTGTCATACCTGTATTAGTTCTAGAACTTCTCCAGATGTCAACACTGAATCTACCTCTGTTAGGTTTACAACAGGCCCATCACCATGTGATTCAACACCAAAGACAAAGTCATCCCTTGAAGCCTCAAGCTTTTTGTCATAACATGGCATCACTGTCACATGGTAGATATCTTCAGGCCTGCTAGCCAAATGTTCAAAAATCAAACAGAACTCATACCCAACTGCTATACTCTATTTATGTTGCTTTATACAAAGACCAATTACAAAATCAGGAATCACAAATAATAGCTAACTACTAACATATACACACACAATACTGCAAAAAGGCTTATGCACAACACATAAGGATAGATTTAAGCCGATAACTCAAAAAATGTTGCCTATATTTCTGAACCATGGTCCGATTAGACTTCTCTCTATAAAAAAACCTAAATTTATAATAAAAGTAAGATAATCATAAGTTTGTTTCTGGATGAGACTTCCTTCGTTTCATTCAGAAATAAAACTTAGATGAAGTAAAATCATGTTTCCATGATAAGTGCACATTCTAATACTAGATGATAGGAAAAGTAATGGGTCATCATCTACAACTCACATGTTGACAATATTTAAAGCCAAGAGTGCAATTTTTTCAATCACAGACAACCGTTTTTTGATCCGTTTAAACTTGTCGAACACATACTTACACTTTCAGATCATAATCTTGATATTAAATGTATTAGATTGCAAACCAGTATAACACAAACCTGATAGACATCTTCTGGCTCAAGTGTTTCTTAATGATTGCTCCTATGGTTTGTTGAGGGCTCTTAACTGAAGAAATATAAGGCAGAATATAGGAGCCAAGTGTTTTCTCAGCATAGCATATCCAACCTGGTACAGTACGAGGAACATATAACACATAGTTACCAAGTTACCATGATGAACTAAAACTTAAAAGCTCCAGTTGATTTGGTCGCAAACAGAACTAAAAAAGATGGAAGAATACCTGGACATGCAGAGGATATCATGGGTACCAATGATTTACTTTCATCATCACCAGACGAATGGCTTTGCTTATAACGTGTAATAAATTCATTACAAGATTCTATGAGTACAAGGTCTCTGCTGCAGCAGGTATCAAATAAAGTCTTTACTCCTAAAGACTTAAAAAATGTAGTTAATTTTTTGAACACCTGATAATTGAAGAAAAGTCAAACTGTCAGAAAATTATATTTGCAATATGTACCAATATTTTTTAGTTTTTTTTTAAATTATAAGACATGACTGCAAATTAACAAACATGTACAATGCAACAATGACATTGAACACTCATGCTATACTTGATCATATAACATTAATACAGTAGGCAAACTATTTAAATTACAAAATTATACTGTATATATTTCCTACCTGTAGAGGAGAAAGCCCAAAGTACTCTGCAAGGGAAGCCCTAGATTGGGGAGACAAAGAGACAATAACAGTCTTTCCTTTATCAATACTAGAAAGAAACTCATCCAAACTCTGCTTCTCAAGCATAACAGTCTCTGCAGAAGTTATGCAACCACTGTACGACCATCAAAAAAATAATTCAAGTTCAACGCCTTCTAGAAGGTACAAAAAGCAAATAACTCAAAAAAAAAAAAAGCAAATAACTCAAAACAAGAATCAACACAATACAACAAACTAGAGCAAAACACTGGCCAAACCTAATATTCTCATCAATTGACAAGCCAAACAAGATCCACAATCATGTAACTTTATCTAATGAAAAGGGTAGACAGTAGCAGATAGACATGTATTAGACCAGTCATCTCATGTAGGCATGATTGTAATATCTTCAGATGGTTCACCTTCCCTGACCTAAATTTTCTATATCTAGTAACATGAACGGTATTATTTTTTAATAACATAACATATTCCCACATGAGGCATGCAACAACTAACAAACTTCACCTCAAATAACTAAAACTTCATCGACGACAATAAAAAACAGCCTATCATGAATTGCATTATTCAAACTTCAAAGAGAGTGTATACCTGCACGCTAAACAATCCTTGAGTGATATCTTTACTGGCTCAACTTGCATTTGTTTAGGAGCAATCGCAACTTTCGGGCCATTGTTCTTTAAATTGAAGACAATAAATTCAGAGCAACAACATATTAGAGTCATCCCAAAAATTAAAACATAAGAACAAGACAATAAATTCCCATCAACAACACATTAGAATCATCCCAAAAATAAAAACTTGACCACTTATTATTCATTCGAATTAAAAAAGTAAAAACTAGAGCAACATAACACGAGTCATTCATCCAAAAAAATCAAAACTTGCCCACTCTTCATTTACATAAATTAAAAAATTATAACAACAAAAGCAAAAAAAACAAAAACCCACATAATAATATTTTCAAAGACTAAAACTTTAAGTTGTCATAACAAGAAAAGAATCACTAATATTCACTTAGCAACAACAAGAAGAAACATTAAATTAATAAACTTTCCTATAACAATGAATTAATTGACCTAATTAATAAAATAAACAGTTAAATAACAATAAAGAGAGAGAGAGAGAGAGAGAGAGAGAGAGAGAGAGAGAGAGAAATTACCCCCAATCTGTTGACAGTTGATTTAGAGTTTAAGGAAACAACACAACCCTGGGAAGGAGCTATGTAATCATTTAGGTCTCCTATTCGTAACGTTGCTGAGAACTTTTCAGACATCCTCTTCTTCTTCTTCCTCGGTATCTCTTTGTTGTGTAATAATACAACAGACACGAGCAGACAGACAAGGAGATTGAAAAATCCGTTTATTAGCCGCAGTGATGATGTTATTGTAGGTGGGTTTATTTTTGGACTTGGCTTGCACCGCCTGATTGTTTGTGGGTTTTTTTAGATTTTTTTTTTTATCATTTTATTATTTTCTCAAAATATTTGTAAAATACGATTTGCAATTAAAATAATCAAATGCAAATTTTTTTAAAATTAATTGAAATTATTTGGGATAATTTTTTGTTATTTACATTTTATTTAACTAATGTAACTTATTAAATAATTAAGGAAGTATGCGAAAGGTGACGGCCTTAAATACCCACATTCCAAAAGATTTGGTCCAAAATATCCATATACGTTCAGAACGGTCCTATTTACCCACGGGACACGCATGTGGGAAAGGAGTATCTGAACACTCCTTTAACACATGTGTGTCCTTCACAAAACTAAATGTTGTAGTCGTGAACAGTACTTGGGACACGCATGTTGAGAATGCGTGTCTTGAGATGCGCATGTTCAACATGCGTGTCTGAAGCACTATTCACCTTCGTCCCAGCCGTCGTCGGAGACGAGTTTTGCTCGTTTTTTTCAACCAATTCGTTTACCCCTTTCCGGCACTCGAGCACACACGTTCTACATACCAAAATGATCGTTTCTCCACCCTCTACAACACTGTACCAGTAGATTTCAGTTTGTTTCGCCGGATTAAAATGTCCCAAATCGAGATCCATTTTCCGATTGGTTTTTCGACTTGCTCGTGCACGTCCCTGCGGGGCTAGAAAATAACAAACGAATATGGTAAAATGTAGAGGAAGTTGTGGGCATCATTTTGGTGTCCTCAATTTTTGTGGAGCTTGCCGGATTGTCAAGAACGGAGGGTGACGATTTCTGAGGCGATTTGGAGGTTAGAGCACGTCGGAGCTCGTCTGTAGATAATGACGTCATCTGACGTCATCCCCCTGTTATGCGTAACCCTATACACGCATTCTCAGAATGCGTAACCTGTGGGTAAATAGGACCATGTTTCCGGAAATCAATATTTCGGGCCTTAAAAGCTCAAATTTAGGCATTTTGGGCATTTTCTCTATACGAAGGTACTACTACGTATTTATGAAATGTGTTGGTTTTTTATTTTTTTTAATTTCTTTGTCCATCACATGCATTTAATCGACGCGTAAAAATGTCTCAATTTAAAAAAATTTAAAAATTCATTCTGCATGCGCATAAAAATGATGCGAATGATGGACCACGCATTCCCCATATATGCTAGTTATTTTATTTTTTTTAAATAAATAAATTGTTACCTTCATTAGTTTTTTTGCTAAATATATATTTGAAAACACTATTAAAAAATTAATTAAAATGATCAATTTAAATTGTGTTTTTTTAATAAGCACGGTTTATTCGTAATTCTGAATATTTCTAAAACCCAAAATGAAAAAATTGAACCCCAAAGTTAACTATTGAACCCCTAAGGGAATACATGTAAGTTTAAAAAATTTAAATTTATAATCAAAACGTCAATTGAAATTTCTTTATCGGCTACCCCGATTTTTTAAAAACCAGAATAAGTTAGGGTTTGAGGTCAACCATAAACCTTAAGTTCGTATACGGTTTATTCGTCATTCTGAATATTTCTAAAACCCAAAATGGAATTGTTGAATCCCAAAGGTTAACCATTGAACCCACAAGAGAATATTTCTAAATCACAAATGAAACTCATTGAATCCTAAATAAAAAGTATTTAACCCCAAAGAAAATATTGATAAAATTTTAAAATATTAATTAAAAAAATAATATATAAAATTTTAATATTTGAATTTTTAATAATTTATTTACTGAATGGTTATTTAGGGTTGGTTTAGACATACGTATACGGTTTTTTCAAAATGGGTGTGCTACAGTGACTTAACTCTTCTTAAGTCAGGGTGTGATGTTCAGCTAGGAAAGAAAAAAAAACACATACGCATATGGCTTATGCGAAGGTAGTTGGTTAAAACGAGCAATTGTTACGATAATTGTTATTTTGGGTACAGGGATATCCATTTTGAATTATTTAGATCATTTTATCCTTCTTCCCTACCTTGTGGATTTGAGGATTTGAGAAATGAATTTGATAAAAAAAAATTTTTTAACCAAATAAAAGGTTTGGATTTTGTTCAAACCACCCCAGTAGAACCGAACTCTTTAAATCAATCTCTACTCGATCATACGTTCGTCTTTCTCCATAATTCATCACGAGCTCCTCTAGATTCCATCTACATGTGCACTAGTTCTTAACCGGGCCTCCTACTCGTACCTATACAAAGGTAAAATATTACTTCAATACAAAACCAACCAAAACTTTATAAAATCTCAAACATATATTAAATACAAATTAGAGATTCCTAACTTTTTCCTGAAAAAATTTAACTTCTTTTGCAACTTATAGAATCTCAAACATATATTAAATACTTGTATAAAAAAATTATCAAAATATAAAATAAGTCCTTAACATCTTAAAAAAGGGGTCCGGTCTGTGGCAAACGGGGTCCGGTCTGTGGCAAACGGTTGCCACAGACCCCTTATTTAGCATACTATTTCAGAGCCGTTGGATCGTTGATCCAACGGCTCTGATTTAAAAAAAAAATTCGCACCGTACCGCATAAACTTTATGCGGTACGGAGTAATTACCAAAATGTCCCTACTGTTCACGTACCGCAGAAACTTTCTGCGGTACGGTGAACAGTAGATTTTTTATGTGAAAACAGGGGGGCATTTTGGTAATTACTCCGTACCGCATAAAGTTTATGCGGTACGGTATTGTTTTTTTTAAATAACAGCCGTTGGATCAACCATCCAACGGTCCAGAAATAGTATGTTGAATAAGAGGTCCCTGGCATACGTTTGCCAGGGACCGGGAGCCCTTAAAAAAAAGGTGAGCCACGCTCATACACACACTAGACTAACAACCTCACACAAACATACACTTACACACCCTAACACAGACTCACCAGTCACCACACCTGCACCTCAACACATATACATACACCCGCGGCACCCATACAAATCAACAACACCGCCTCCCCTTATTTTATTTTTTTACTCCTTTTCTTTTCACTCTTTTTCTTCTTTTCTCTCAATATCTCGGTTCTCTTTCTTTCTTTCTGTCCACTCTCTCTCTCTCGGCTCCACAGCCTTGTTAAGTTGTAACACAACCACACACACACACTTCCTTGTTTCTCTTCTCCTTATTTCACTTCCAAATTCTCTGAGCTCCCTCTCCCTAGCAACACCAAACACTTCTCAACAACCCACCATTAGACTAACATCAAAAGTTTAACTTGCAACCTATTAACAAATAATAAACTAACAAAATCAATAATATAACTACTTGCAGGTACATAACATCCATAATTCATCATTGTCGGGGTTGGAACTTCCCTCCGATGGACCTGAAATTCGTGGGTCTTCATCAAGGGTGGGTTCCCAAGCTTCAATTTGCTCCCAATTATAAAGGTTACATATAAACATGGAAAAACCCAATTCACATACCAACTACAATCTCAAAATTTGAGTATAATGGCAAAAGAAAGCAAAGAGGAATCTCTAATTCAAGCTTACAATTGGGTTTAAGTTTAAAGTGTGGGTGATTTGTGAAGGTTCGAAAGTGATAACAGAGTCGTGAATTAAGGAAGCAGCTATTTTGAGTTGAAAAGAGCTAAGCGCATTTCTGTAATTTCAAAATGCTGAAAACTGGAGTACTTTAAAATGATTTAAACAGCTTTTACAAATCAAGTTAAAATGAAAAAAAAAATAGTGAAAAAGTTAACACTTTTCATTTTTAAAAGAAAGAGTATAAACTTAAGAATGCACACAAGAGAAAAATGGGTCTGAGGTTGTTTTCAGGGATTTTTCCTGAGGTTATAACACAAATACCCTACAAATTAAGTGGCCCTGCATGAACATTTTTGTAAATATTTATTTTTTCTCAATAAATTTATCGAAATATCCTTAAAATTGTATTGAAAAGTTTTTAACATCAGCGAGAACTTGAGGTCATCCTCAGGCACATGAAACCCTACTTTGAAAACATTTTTTGGATAAAAAATGAATTTTGCAAATAAAAATCCTTTAAATGTAATAAAACCCTTAAAATTATTTAAAAATACTTAAACACCCAAATTAATTCTCCCAATAAATTTTAAAAACTATTTAATTTCATAAAGAAGATAACACAAAAGATTTCATGATTTTTAATAACTTCGATGATTTTATAAAATTTTCATAAGATCAATACTGCATAATTTAAATAGATTTAATCATCAAAAATACAAATAAAAATGCACGAACTTACACGACACACATAAATCATCATTTAAACACGTGAACACAATATCACTTATAATTGACCTTCTCTAAAAAATAATATTCACCTCATATAATCCATATTTAATATTAAATAAACATTTATAATTACAAAATTTTCTAGGATGTTATATTATAGACTTGAACATTTAATATGATTTTTTTCTTTAATTTGAATTGAATTTTTTAAGACAAGTATTTTGTAAGCTTAAATTTTGAAATAATATAATTTGATAATAATTATATAAAAGTTGAGTGATTTTAGTTAGAAAATATAGAAAGGATGATAGGTTTTAACTAAAAAAGGTAATTGATTAATCCTTTATTAAAATACTTGAGTCTACCAATGTTCAGTTAACCAATCAGAAAACTATGAATTATTTTATCCTTTATTATAATACCTGAGTCTACCAATGTTCAGTTAACCAATCAGAAAACTATGAATTATTTTAGAACCAATCATAGCTAATTCCTAAATTTTAGACCAATCATGTTATATTAAGAGTTTTCCTTATTTACAATCATACCCTAGCTACCTCATTAACCATGGTTAGTTAAAACTTCTAATTTAAATACAATAATGATTTTATTAGACATACCCATAAATACATATTTTTTAACATTTACATATCCATAAATACATATTTTTTGAATAAAAGAATTACTGAAAAATCACTATTTTAATTTGAAATCAATCACAAGATACTATTATATATTTTAAATTATAATTCATAATTACTCATTCATTAATCAACCACTTTTTTAATATAAAATCAATCACCATCATATTATCATACATTATAAATTGATTTTCATAATATATATTATACAATTATAACCAATTTTAAATAATTGTAATATAACTCAACTAGAAATATGAAAAATATCGGATTTGAAATCAAATTTTAAATAATTTGGATAATTTCCATATCTTCAAATACTCATTTTTTTAAAGCTCAAAAATTTATTTATTCACAATTTGTTAATAAAATTAATTAATAAATGCATATAATCCAAAGCTACATATATTTTAGTTATTTAAATTATTAAATATATGCTGGAAGAGTATTATTATTGGTTGGTGAATAAGATACCAATCAAAAAATAAAAATTATTTTAGAGACAATCAGAATTCACTTCTAAATTTTCAATCAATCAATCATATACAAAAATTTTATTATTTACCATGCTTATTCTATTTTACTAACCGCGTATATCATTCAATAAATTCGTATATCACAGGTTTTTAATTTTTAAAAATTACTAATAACCGTAAATAATATTTTTTATAAACTCACATAACAGTAAATTACATATGTTTAAATATCTTTTAGTTATGAATTTTTTTTTTGAACATCCTTTATTATAATACCCGAAGCTATCACGTATTAGCTAAATAATCGTAAGATTGTGAATTATTTTAGTATCAATTAGAATCTAGATCAATTAAACTTAATGTAACATGTTTCTCTATGGATCTAGATTATACGTTTCAGCCAAAATTAAACTCAACTCAAGTTAAACTCATTAACAATAGATTTTTGTTTTTTTATATCAAGTAACTAAATATAATAACTGCTTGTATATTAAAAAAAGACTAAACATAAAAACTACTAATTTTTATTTTAACGATTAACTAATAATCAATTTACTTAAAATAAAAATACCTCAAATATAAAATTCTTACAAACTGAAAATTAAAATTATTATACTAATTTAATCATTACAAGAAATCTAAGCCGCTTATTCCCTATTCTCCATCAGACCTAGCCAACTTTGATGAACTAAGTGTATGTATCAATAGCTTAAATCATCGGTTAAGGTACTACTTTGTATCTTTTTATTAAATGATATACTATACTTGGATATATATATAATTTTTTATTTCGATTATATATATGTATCATATGTTTTGTGTTTTAATTGTCCAATAAAATCAATAGAAAAACGATTTTGACAAAAAAATCAATTGAAAACAATTTAGGTTTTTATCATCCCTATTCCAAATCCTTCCAAGGTTACTTCCTATTAGAATATTCAGTGGTCGGCTTGAATAATTCTGTGACTTACTGAATTGTAGGCATCAATCCTTACCACATATATTACACCGATTTGTTTACATTATTAGGTGTTCCTATAGATAAATTTTTTTTTTTTACAATGTTGAGTTACCAATGTTATCCTTCATAACTTACCTTCATGATCACTAAAATATATATTATATCATTGTCCATACATTTAAAAGTACAATATAGTTTTTCTTATATGGCCTTTCTGGAAAGTGGTCAACGCCCATATAAGATTAGTTTCTCGATTCCTCTGAAGCAGAATTTTTCTAGACCCTTGGAAGTCGATTCTTGAGAAAAACACACAGGTCACATTCAATAAAAATGCATTCAATAGTTTTTTTCTTCGATACATCAATAAAAAATCTCTTTCCTTCATCAACTTAATTGTTAATAACTTTAATATTATATATATTGCTATTTTACCAACTTAATATTCAAATGTACATCATTAATGGCCATAACCATTTAGAAGACATCTTGAATTTATAACACGAATCAATGACAAAAGGTTCGGAAACAATCTTAAAACTATTAATTGTCATTTATTTTGAACAAATTTTAAAAATAATTATCATTTAAAATCAAACCCATTCATTTTTTTATAATTATCATTTTGATTATTTGTCCTTAAATTTATTTTGTGGTTTCCTATTAGTTAAAAAATCCAACAGTGTAAAGTCAATTAATTAGTAAGTCCACATTAAAATTAATATTAAATTAGATTTACTAATATTTAAATAAACGTTTTATAATTATCTTTCAAAATAAGAACTAATCATTTTTTTCATTATTAGCATTTTAAATATATGTCCTTAATTTAATTTATGGTTTACCATTAATTAAATGAAATCCAGGAATGTAAAGACAATTAATTAGTAAGTTCGCAATAGATATAATATTAAATTAGATGTACAATTAGTTAAATATATATAAATTTGACGTGATGCATGTGTAAATAAAATTTTTAAATTATATTTTTTTTATGTCTAATATTTTTCTCCGCTTCTAACCTTTTTCACTTCCATCTTTTACAAGTTAATCAAATTAATGTATATGAAATATATGCGTTACCTTGAAAAATTAAAAAAGTTGAAATTATATCAATGTAAATTTTATTTATGGTATGTTGTTAGACTAACAGACAAATCTACTGCAAAAAACCAGTTTTTCTATTTTTTTGAGATTATATCATACCCCGGTGATAGGGATGACAATCGGGTCGGATCGGATCAGGTTTGGCAAAATCAAAATCCAAACCCGATTTTTTGTACCAAACTCGAACCCGAAAAATACCCGAAAATTGAAATCCGAACCCGATCCAATGGATTTCGGGTGGATTTCAGGTATACCCGAAACCCGAAAATTCTTGGATTTGGATAATACCCGAAACCCGAAATCCAAAATTTTAAATCCAATTTTATATAATACACACTTTAATATTTTATACATTATAAAAAATATCATTTATATTATTTAAATAAATTATATTCTTTGCATTAATTTTAATATTTTAATATTTAATTTTGTTAAAAACTTTTACTTTTAATCAATTTTTAAATGAATTTTAAATCATTAAAATAGCCAAATAGATTTGATATAAAATACATCTTAAAGACGTAGAGTCTAAAATTGTTTTAATATTTCGGTTTTAATAATACAAGGTTATTTGTTATACGATGCACCAATGATTTTTATATAAAATGTATTATATTGTGAAATATATAAAGTATAAATTATATATATATATATATATATATATTCGGGTTCATACCAATGATTTTTATATAAAATGTATTATATTGTGAAATATATAAAGTATAAATTATATATATATATATATTTTGCCTCATACTTAGCTTCTAGCTCAAGATAATCTCTATCCTTCTTTTTAGGCTTCTTGCATTCACTGGCAAAATGCCATAGGTCATTGCATCTATAGCACCTTACAGATGACCTATCCACATGGCTGGTTTTAAACTTATTCTTGTTTGGTTTCACAGGTGCCTTGCTTCTGTTGAATGAATGGTTTTGGGTTTTGGGTTTGAAGGGTTGATTCCTTTTGAATCTGATGTTTGGAAATTTTCTGGCCATGAAAGCATATGAAGTGTTTTCCATCCCATCTAGTTCTTCAAGAGTGTAAAACTCTTCTTCCTCCTTCTCCTCAACAGGTTCACTTACCTCAGGTTCAGTTTCTTCCTCTTCTACTACCTCCTCTATCCTTAACTGGCTTGTGGATGCTTCTAGGTCTTGAATAGATTTGTTGACAATCAAGGCACATGATGTGTTTACCATTCTGCCTTGATTGGCTTGGATAGCCCTTTTCTGAAGCAACTCAAACTCATGAGTTTTTAAAACTCCATAGAGCACATCATATGTAACTTTGTTCAAATCTCTTTCCCTTAGAGAAATGACCCTTTGCTCTAGATGGTTTGGTGAGGATAGCAGAAACTTCATGTTTAACTCCTTGGTACTGTAAACCTTGCCATTCATCTGCAACTCAGTAACTAGCTTGTGAAATCTCTCAAACATCTCAGTAATGCTTTCCTTGGGCTGTGCCATGAAAGCCTCATACTGTGTGACCAGTATCTGTTTCTTGTTTTCCTTAACCTCATCAGTTCCTTCACACAACACCACAATGTGATCCCACATTTCTTTGGCAGATGTACATGATGCAATATTTGCAAACATTGACATGTCCATGGAATCAATGATAAGCAACATGAGGTGGCTGTCAAGAGCAACCTTCTCCCTTTCTGATTCTGTCCATTTTGATGGATCCTTGGCCTCATAAGATCTTGGGATAGTTGTGGTTCCAACAGTCTTCTCTGGTATCTCTTGTTGTGGAACAAAAGGACCATTCTTGAGAATCTCAGGATACAAAGGATGAGAGGCTTTGATGAACAACATCATCTTTATCTTCCAGAGGTTGAAGTTATCTTTGTCAAACTTAGGGACTTTCACCGTTCCTGTAGTCTTTGGTGTATTCGAACTCATGATCGTTTTTCTGTTTTTGAATAAACAGCCCGCTCTGATACCACTTGTTGAGTATTGAATACAGTAAAAGAATACAGAGGGGGGGTGAATGGATTCTTGAACTTTCCTTTAATCGAGTCTATGTAGCCAATGAGTGTTTGTGTGTGCAAGAGTGAAGGTGCGGATAAAGAACAACACAAGACACAATATCACTTTAATCTAATGTATTATTAGATAAAGGTTGCTACAATCTGTGAATACCAATGGTAGTATTCTCAGCTTCGTTTTTCTCAGAGAGATACAGCTTGTAGTGTATGTAAAACTTGACTCACAAAGTTACAAAGTTAATGACTAAGGAAGTGAGGCTGTATCCTTATAGAACATGGATACACCCTACTTACTACAAATAAGGTAGCTGAACAAATTACTTTCTAGTCTGTCTATCCTTTTTGAGTAAGTGTCCAAACGGTTACAGATTTGACTTTGCAAAGCCTGTTCAGATCCACTTCTTTAGCCCCTTGTCTCTTCTATATCTCTCCAAGCTTCCTTGTAGGCTTTCCAGAGCACGTTACAGATTGTGGTCCATAAAGTGCATTGGCTTATTGCAGGTTTCTGACTTCTAAAATTTCACTCTTCCTTGTTTCTTTTCACTCTTTTTCTTCTTTTCTCTCAATATCTCGGTTCTCTTTCTTTCTTTCTGTCCACTCTCTCTCTCTCGGCTCCACAGCCTTGTTAAGTTGTAACACAACCACACACACACACTTCCTTGTTTCTCTTCTCCTTATTTCACTTCCAAATTCTCTGAGCTCCCTCTCCCTAGCAACACCAAACACTTCTCAACAACCCACCATTAGACTAACATCAAAAGTTTAACTTGCAACCTATTAACAAATAATAAACTAACAAAATCAATAATATAACTACTTGCAGGTACATAACATCCATAATTCATCATTGTCGGGGTTGGAACTTCCCTCCGATGGACCTGAAATTCGTGGGTCTTCATCAAGGGTGGGTTCCCAAGCTTCAATTTGCTCCCAATTATAAAGGTTACATATAAACATGGAAAAACCCAATTCACATACCAACTACAATCTCAAAATTTGAGTATAATGGCAAAAGAAAGCAAAGAGGAATCTCTAATTCAAGCTTACAATTGGGTTTAAGTTTAAAGTGTGGGTGATTTGTGAAGGTTCGAAAGTGATAACAGAGTCGTGAATTAAGGAAGCAGCTATTTTGAGTTGAAAAGAGCTAAGCGCATTTCTGTAATTTCAAAATGCTGAAAACTGGAGTACTTTAAAATGATTTAAACAGCTTTTACAAATCAAGTTAAAATGAAAAAAAAAGTGAAAAAGTTAACACTTTTCATTTTTAAAAGAAAGAGTATAAACTTAAGAATGCACACAAGAGAAAAATGGGTCTGAGGTTGTTTTCAGGGATTTTTCCTGAGGTTATAACACAAATACCCTACAAATTAAGTGGCCCTGCAGGAACATTTTTGTAAATATTTATTTTTTCTCAATAAATTTATCGAAATATCCTTAAAATTGTATTGAAAAGTTTTTAACATCAGCGAGAACTTGAGGTCATCCTCAGGCACATGAAACCCTACTTTGAAAACATTTTTTGGATAAAAAATGAATTTTGCAAATAAAAATCCTTTAAATGTAATAAAACCCTTAAAATTATTTAAAAATACTTAAACACCCAAATTAATTCTCCCAATAAATTTTAAAAACTATTTAATTTCATAAAGAAGATAACACAAAAGATTTCATGATTTTTAATAACTTCGATGATTTTATAAAATTTTCATAAGATCAATACTGCATAATTTAAATAGATTTAATCATCAAAAATACAAATAAAAATGCACGAACTTACACGACACACATAAATCATCATTTAAACACGTGAACACAATATCACTTATAATTGACCTTCTCTAAAAAATAATATTCACCTCATATAATCCATATTTAATATTAAATAAACATTTATAATTACAAAATTTTCTAGGATGTTATATTATAGACTTGAACATTTAATATGATTTTTTTCTTTAATTTGAATTGAATTTTTTAAGACAAGTATTTTGTAAGCTTAAATTTTGAAATAATATAATTTGATAATAATTATATAAAAGTTGAGTGATTTTAGTTAGAAAATATAGAAAGGATGATAGGTTTTAACTAAAAAAGGTAATTGATTAATCCTTTATTAAAATACTTGAGTCTACCAATGTTCAGTTAACCAATCAGAAAACTATGAATTATTTTATCCTTTATTATAATACCTGAGTCTACCAATGTTCAGTTAACCAATCAGAAAACTATGAATTATTTTAGAACCAATCATAGCTAATTCCTAAATTTTAGACCAATCATGTTATATTAAGAGTTTTCCTTATTTACAATCATACCCTAGCTACCTCATTAACCATGGTTAGTTAAAACTTCTAATTTAAATACAATAATGATTTTATTAGACATACCCATAAATACATATTTTTTAACATTTACATATCCATAAATACATATTTTTTGAATAAAAGAATTACTGAAAAATCACTATTTTAATTTGAAATCAATCACAAGATACTATTATATATTTTAAATTATAATTCATAATTACTCATTCATTAATCAACCACTTTTTTAATATAAAATCAATCACCATCATATTATCATACATTATAAATTGATTTTCATAATATATATTATACAATTATAACCAATTTTAAATAATTGTAATATAACTCAACTAGAAATATGAAAAATATCGGATTTGAAATCAAATTTTAAATAATTTGGATAATTTCCATATCTTCAAATACTCATTTTTTTAAAGCTCAAAAATTTATTTATTCACAATTTGTTAATAAAATTAATTAATAAATGCATATAATCCAAAGCTACATATATTTTAGTTATTTAAATTATTAAATATATGCTGGAAGAGTATTATTATTGGTTGGTGAATAAGATACCAATCAAAAAATAAAAATTATTTTAGAGACAATCAGAATTCACTTCTAAATTTTCAATCAATCAATCATATACAAAAATTTTATTATTTACCATGCTTATTCTATTTTACTAACCGCGTATATCATTCAATAAATTCGTATATCACAGGTTTTTAATTTTTAAAAATTACTAATAACCGTAAATAATATTTTTTATAAACTCACATAACAGTAAATTACATATGTTTAAATATCTTTTAGTTATGAATTTTTTTTTTGAACATCCTTTATTATAATACCCGAAGCTATCACGTATTAGCTAAATAATCGTAAGATTGTGAATTATTTTAGTATCAATTAGAATCTAGATCAATTAAACTTAATGTAACATGTTTCTCTATGGATCTAGATTATACGTTTCAGCCAAAATTAAACTCAACTCAAGTTAAACTCATTAACAATAGATTTTTGTTTTTTTATATCAAGTAACTAAATATAATAACTGCTTGTATATTAAAAAAAGACTAAACATAAAAACTACTAATTTTTATTTTAACGATTAACTAATAATCAATTTACTTAAAATAAAAATACCTCAAATATAAAATTCTTACAAACTGAAAATTAAAATTATTATACTAATTTAATCATTACAAGAAATCTAAGCCGCTTATTCCCTATTCTCCATCAGACCTAGCCAACTTTGATGAACTAAGTGTATGTATCAATAGCTTAAATCATCGGTTAAGGTACTACTTTGTATCTTTTTATTAAATGATATACTATACTTGGATATATATATAATTTTTTATTTCGATTATATATATGTATCATATGTTTTGTGTTTTAATTGTCCAATAAAATCAATAGAAAAACGATTTTGACAAAAAAATCAATTGAAAACAATTTAGGTTTTTATCATCCCTATTCCAAATCCTTCCAAGGTTACTTCCTATTAGAATATTCAGTGGTCGGCTTGAATAATTCTGTGACTTACTGAATTGTAGGCATCAATCCTTACCACATATATTACACCGATTTGTTTACATTATTAGGTGTTCCTATAGATAAATTTTTTTTTTTTACAATGTTGAGTTACCAATGTTATCCTTCATAACTTACCTTCATGATCACTAAAATATATATTATATCATTGTCCATACATTTAAAAGTACAATATAGTTTTTCTTATATGGCCTTTCTGGAAAGTGGTCAACGCCCATATAAGATTAGTTTCTCGATTCCTCTGAAGCAGAATTTTTCTAGACCCTTGGAAGTCGATTCTTGAGAAAAACACACAGGTCACATTCAATAAAAATGCATTCAATAGTTTTTTTCTTCGATACATCAATAAAAAATCTCTTTCCTTCATCAACTTAATTGTTAATAACTTTAATATTATATATATTGCTATTTTACCAACTTAATATTCAAATGTACATCATTAATGGCCATAACCATTTAGAAGACATCTTGAATTTATAACACGAATCAATGACAAAAGGTTCGGAAACAATCTTAAAACTATTAATTGTCATTTATTTTGAACAAATTTTAAAAATAATTATCATTTAAAATCAAACCCATTCATTTTTTTATAATTATCATTTTGATTATTTGTCCTTAAATTTATTTTGTGGTTTCCTATTAGTTAAAAAATCCAACAGTGTAAAGTCAATTAATTAGTAAGTCCACATTAAAATTAATATTAAATTAGATTTACTAATATTTAAATAAACGTTTTATAATTATCTTTCAAAATAAGAACTAATCATTTTTTTCATTATTAGCATTTTAAATATCTGTCCTTAATTTAATTTATGGTTTACCATTAATTAAATGAAATCCAGGAATGTAAAGACAATTAATTAGTAAGTTCGCAATAGATATAATATTAAATTAGATGTACAATTAATTAAATATATATAAATTTGACGTGATGCATGTGTAAATAAAATTTTTAAATTATATTTTTTTTATGTCTAATATTTTTCTCCGCTTCTAACCTTTTTCACTTCCATCTTTTACAAGTTAATCAAATTAATGTATATGAAATATATGCGTTACCTTGAAAAATTAAAAAAGTTGAAATTATATCAATGTAAATTTTATTTATGGTATGTTGTTAGACTAACAGACAAATCTACTGCAAAAAACCAGTTTTTCTATTTTTTTGAGATTATATCATACCCCGGTGATAGGGATGACAATCGGGTCGGATCGGATCAGGTTTGGCAAAATCAAAATCCAAACCCGATTTTTTGTACCAAACTCGAACCCGAAAAATACCCGAAAATTGAAATCCGAACCCGATCCAATGGATTTCGGGTGGATTTCAGGTATACCCGAAACCCGAAAATTCTTGGATTTGGATAATACCCGAAACCCGAAATCCAAAATTTTAAATCCAATTTTATATAATACACACTTTAATATTTTATACATTATAAAAAATATCATTTATATTATTTAAATAAATTATATTCTTTGCATTAATTTTAATATTTTAATATTTAATTTTGTTAAAAACTTTTACTTTTAATCAATTTTTAAATGAATTTTAAATCATTAAAATAGCCAAATAGATTTGATATAAAATACATCTTAAAGACTTAGAGTCTAAAATTGTTTTAATATTTCGGTTTTAATAATACAAGGTTATTTGTTATACGATGCACCAATGATTTTTATATAAAATGTATTATATTGTGAAATATATAAAGTATAAATTATATATATATATTCGGGTTTTTTTCGGGTTCGAGTCGGGTTCAGATCGATTTTCGGGTTTTGGATCGGGTTTAAAAATCATATCCAAATCCAAAAAATCAGGTTCGGTAAATCCAAAATTTCGGGCATAGATCGGATATCCGTCGGATCGGATTATTTTGCCGTCCCTACCCGGTGAGCATCCTTATTCCTTCCTCAAACTAAGTATGACTACCGTAGTTGTATATCTACGAAGTGTTTTTATTTGTCAATTTAAATTATTAAATTGAGAAAAGTTTATGTTTATGAATGATGCTATTTTTTTTGTAGGAGTTAATCACTTTATGTATCTACTTTTGATGTTCTTACTAACAAAAATACCTACACATTTATTCACACACACATGCATGTTCCAAATTAAAGCATATAACTTTTCTCAACTTAATAATACTTATATTAATAAATTTGTTCATGTGTCGAATACATATTATGCCACAAATTTTTTTGCTTTGGTAGTCAACTTTAACATAGGTACTCTATAAACTCAAGTCACGAAATTATATAACCTGCTAAGAGAATAAACTTTACCACTGCTTACTCCCTCAAAAGATATTCAATTTTAGTCTTTTCTTATAGTTTATGAATTTACGTAAATCCTAAATATGAATGAATTTCATGCCATAGTTAATGATTGTTATTGATTATCCGAGAATATAAGGAGAATTTTATTTTAAATTTTTTTGGAAACTAAATTTTTCAGTTTACTTTACTGACAAGTCACCAGAACATACGCAAACAAGGCAAACAATGATATGTTATTAATGGGATATGTACTCTCAATAAAGTACTTTATGGTGTATGGCTACAAACTTTTATTGCCGCATTCGCATTCGAAAAAGTAAGAAAATATATGATAAGTATGGTCGTTTGGCCTGTGTCGTTAACAGTATTTGTAACATTTTTCTGACCTTTATGGTCAAGTGCAATTTTTTCTTATGAATAATTTAAAAATTACTAAATAATATATGTAATTTTCTTATTTAGTTAAAATCTATTATTATAGTCTCTATTAGTAACATAACAAACATGTTGATATCTGACATATTATGATAAAAAATTTACTAACTATATGTATGTATTATAAGATCTTTACGGTTTTACAGATACATTGAATCAGGAAGTTACATCTATATATAACAAGATTGCTCGGTTAATAGTGTGTTAAGGTCACTGACAACGAGCTACTTCAATACGATGAAATTTCCATTTTACTTGACTTTAAACGTAAATATTCATTTGTCATGGGTTTAAATGTTTCTAAACTTATGATTTATTATCACTCACTCAATCAATTTATTATTTCTTTTATTATCCTTAATATAATTTATCCATTGCGCGGGGAAAAAATTATAAACAAGCTTTTGATGCTTTTGAGACTTTTTTTGAATTCCAACGAGACTTTTTTTATGAAATTAACAAAGTAAAAATTGAACAAAACACCAAGTTACTAGAAGTAATTTATGTGTAGTGCAATTACGGCTACACAACATTTCGATCTAGACAGCTAAATAAGATTGTATCGGGTCTGTCAGTCCAAGACCCGGACCGAATCGTTGACAAGGCCGTCGCGTGCCTATCAAATAATAAATCTAACAAATCCTTCTAGCTATGTAGTAGGGTAAGTCAGAGTCGATCCCACAGAGACAAATGTATCAATCACTAGTTGTTTCTGATTTAATTCGGCTAAGCAAGTAACACAATAAATGTGGAGAGATTATTAAACTAATTTTATACTAAAGAGAATTTTGTTTGTATTAATCAAATATTAAAAACATCCAGAATTAAGTGTCCCCACTAGCATGAATTGATGTAATTGTGAATTCCCGCCCCAATTAATCGTACGCTGCTCAACAGGAAAGATGCGCCCTATAAATACCAATAACCTCTCTCGAGTATTAATGGCTTCTCTTAAAATACAATCAAGCCTATTCTCATGGTATCATGTAATTTAGAGACATTAATTACAGCACCCTAAATTCCTAACAATCCATTCTACCTATTCTCATGGAGAATTTCATGTTCTTACTGGATAAATCACAACCCTCTAATCCAACTCTCGTTGATAATTAGATATTGGTTCAAACAATAAACATAATCACGTCTGATTTGTAATTGTTAATTAAAACAACTCAATAAGCAAGAGTAATTAAACAATCAAATTGGGGGAATTGGGAAAATTACACATCAATCATAACTAGGGTTCTACTTAACCCTAGATTAATTATCTACTCACTCATGATTGAATTAATAAAACAAGAATTAATAATTGAACACATAATTATAAGAATGGAAGAAAAACCTTTAATCTTGATCTTCAAAGAAAATAAATATTCTCCCAAAAATCTCCAGAAGAAAGTGTTTACAAAGTTGTGTCTAATAATATTTTTTCGATCCCTAAATTAATAACCTAGATGTGTTTTTATATTAGTGTTACAAGGCTAAAATAATTGCTACAATTAAATAGAGCCCAGCTGGAATAATTAATGGAACCCAAAATAGGATAATAATAGAGACGAATTCTGATTATCCTCTAATTCTTGCACAGGTCCATGTGTTTGTGTTGTGGGTCCAATTTTTAAATTCTGTTGAATGACTGTCACGGTGCATGCATGTGTGGAGCAGGTAACCAGGAAAGAAACAGCTACAATTGCTGTTCGTCAAAATCACGCGCGCCTTATAATTTTTTTTTTATTTTCGTTCCACGCGCTAGACAAGTGAAGAAGTGAAGTGCGGGTCCATTAGTCTTTTTTTACAGAATTTTCTACACGGGTATCACAAAACCCGCATGGCCATTACTTTATATCTGTTCCTCCCATTCTGCTGGCTTCAATTAGCACGGCCGTCCCAAATACTACACGGCCATTAATAATTTCCTGTCCCCTGTTTCAAAGTGGCACCTGTTGATCACAAAATTCTGCTCCAAAATGCTTAGAAACGAACCGAAATTTCATCATTTCTCCTCATAAAATTATTCCTTCGAATTAAAAACACCGTAAAATCATCAAAATCATCAAATAATGTCAAATCCCTTCCAACTTGGCATTTATTTATTTCCTGCAACAAACTCAAATAAAACTAATTAAATTGACACGATTATTCACAAAAGCACCGTAAACGTGGGAATAAAATCCTATAAAATATATAAAAATACACTCTATCAAATATCCCCACACTTAGCACTTTGCGCGTCCTCGTGCAAACTAACATAATAATTATACTAACTAATTAGTACCACTTCCGTAGGTGATCACGGTTGCATTTGGCATATGCAACAAGCCCTTTAAACCCCTAGGTAGCCCTAGTGGACGAGTAAGGTCTCGTGAGGGTTTATAGTGAATATACCCACAAAATTCATCCAACCATGCAAAAGATTAATGCCAACACAACACCACACACACAAGTCCTCTCATGCCACATCAGCTTAAGAATCAAAATGAAAATGCAATGCCTTGGTGTCTAAAGTGCAAGTATCCACATAGTCTACTCAAAGAAGATGCATAAGATCATAAAAATTCATGTCAAATGTAAGAATAAGTTGGTAAACATGCTAAGCACACAAGAGCACATCTTTGAGACAAAATCTGGGATCTCCTATGCCAAAAGCAAAAACTCACCCTTCACTCACAAAAATATTCACTCAAAACAAAGGTAAGTGTTTCACTCAACTCCAACAATATCATAAACATGCTTCGTCCTTGTTATCAATCTAACCTTTAACGCAACATACTTCATCAATGACAATCAAAAGGTCTTTGTTAAGGTTGTAACGGGGCTAGGGACAAGGTATGTCAAGAAAGCCAAAGAGGGTTAAGTCAAAAGCTAGTACCTGACAATAAAATTCAAACAACTCCCATACTTCCATCCCCACACTTGAACTTTTATTTATAAACAACTTGACTAGTCGAAACAAAGTAGGATCACAAAAGATAAAAATGCTCTCAAATTTATTTTTCTACTTTTTTTTCTGTTTTTTATTTTTATTTTTTCTTTTTTTTTTCTATTTTTTTTTCAAGAGAGCAAAAATAATAGCAAGAACAACGATCCCATAAATATGATTTCAAACTTCGACTAACAAGCTATGAACCAAACCCCAAATATTCCCCCAAAGTTATGATCATCAATAAAACCCCCCTTTTATACACACCTTATCACTCCCTTACGAACAATACTAGCCTTTGACAATTGGGTTCAAATTACTGTAAGGCCAATAGAATAAAAAGGATAATGGCAAGTAACTTGGTGTGTCACCGAAAGAATAAGATTAGGCTCAAAGGGTTAACTAATGGATCATGTATAAATGGTTTGGATATATGGGAAATATGAGGTTATACCTAATTGCCTTTATCATGTTATCATCAATTAATGTCATGCATCTTAAGAAAGACCTCAAGCAAGTACTAGCAATGCAAACGACAAGTGGACACTCAAGCAAACGAAAAATCATGCAAAAGATATGCATATAGGCTCAAAACTCACTTGGTGTGACAAAGCATAATCAATCCCAAATAACAGTCTCTCTAACGCACCTACTTGTACTCAAAGCATATAGACCAAATTACCTTGCACATATTCATGTCATTCTAATCACTTAGCACATTCAAAAAGTCTACTAGTTTCTACTTGCTAGTGTAAGTGTGTGCACAAGAACATCACATATCACTTCTCATACAAAAGCATCCATAAACACAAGATTCCTACGCATGCATGGGTGTATTTAGCAAAATACAACAACTAATCAAATTGCATGGCTAGAATTATTTTTGGTATTTTTCATTTTTAATTTTTTTTTTTTTACTACTACAAGCACATCCCCACACTTAAATGTGACAATGTCCTCAATGGCACAATACTAAGAATATCAACTAATAACAAAAAGGAAAGAAATACTCCCCTATTCCGAAGCATGAAGTGCACCAGTCCTCCACAGTATACAGAATCCATGGGTTGCCTCCCAAGTAGCGCATTTGTTTAACGTCGTTAGCCCGACACCGACTCATCAATCATTCTGCAGAAGGAGTAGATAACAGAATATCCACCTCCTCGTTAATTGGTTCACCAGCTCTATAGTGCTTTACTCTTTGCCCATTCACCTTGAATGACTCTCCATGGCTATTCATCAATTCAACTGCACCATAGGGAAAAACCTTGCGTACCTTGAACGGACCCGACCACCTAGAACGAAGTTTTCCGGGAAAAAGTCTCAACCTTGAATTAAACAGAAGAACTAACTCCCCTTCCTTGAATTCTCTTCGTAACAGCCCTTTGTCATGCCACTTCTTTGTTTTCTCCTTGTAAAGCTTAGAGCTTTCATAAGCCTCAAAACGAAGCTCATCTAGCTCATTAAGTTGTAGAAGTCTCTTTTCACCCGCTGCTAACATATCAAAATTCAAACCTTTGATAGCCCAAAATGCACGGTGCTCTAACTCAACGGGAAGATGACATGCTTTTCCATATACCAATCTGTACGGAGTTGTCCCAATAGGTGTCTTAAACGCAGTTCTATAAGCCCAAAGTGCATCGTCAAGCTTCATAGACCAATCCTTCCTTGATTTTGCAACTGTCTTCTCCAAGATATTCTTTATTTCACGGTTAGATATCTCCACCTGACCACTGGTTTGGGGATGATAAGAAAGTCCCACCTTATGATAAACTCCATATTTCTTCAACATTGCTTCAAAACGTTTTTCGAGAAAATGCTTTCCTCCATCACTAATCAAAATCCTTGGCACTCCAAATCTAGGAAAAATCGTCTTCTTAAAGAACTTGCTCACAACACGAGCATCATTAGTGGGTGATGCAATGGCTTCAACCCATTTCGAGACATAATCCACAGCTACCAAGATATACCTATTCTTAAAAGACGGAGGAAATGGTCCCATGAAATCTACTCCCCAAACATCAAAAAGCTCCACTTCAAGAATGCTATTAAGAGGCATCTCATTGCGTCTTGAAATATTCCCCGTTCTTTGGCAACGATCACAAGAATGAACATATTGGTGGACATCTTTAAAAAGAGTTGGCCAATAAAAACCGCAATGAAGAATCTTTGCAGCAGTTTTCGTAGTACTTGCATGACCACCACTTGGCAAATCGTGACAATGTGAGATTATAGAGGAAATCTCATTATACGGAACACATCTTCTAATAACTCCATCTGCACAAGATTTATAGAGAAAAGGATCATCCCAAAAGTGCTTCCTCACATCATAGAAAAATTTCTTCTTTTGCTGCGATGAGTAACCATGAGGAACAGTTCCACTAGCTAAGAAATTAGCTATGTCAGTATACCAAGGAACCTCTAGACTTGCAATAGAAAGTAGATGATCGTCAGGAAAAGAATCATCAATTGGAATAAATTTACCATCATCCGCATCAAGAGTAAGGCGTGAAAGATGATCAGCAACCACGTTCTCAGCCCCTTTCTTATCTTTAATCTCTAAGTCAAATTCTTGAAGAAGCAAAATCCAACGAATCAGACGAGGTTTAGCATCCTTCGTACTCATCAAGTATCTCAAAGCTGCATGATCAGTGTGAACAATAACTTTCGAACCAACGAGATAAGATCGAAACTTTTCCATAGAATACACCACTGCTAGCAATTCTTTCTCCGTTGTTGCATAATTAATCTGAGCCCCATCCAAGGTCTTGCTTGTATAGTAAATAGCATGAAGCTTTCCATCTTTCCTTTGGCCTAGGACTGCACCAATAGCTTGATCACTAGCATCACACATGATCTCAAATGGTAGACTCCAATCCGGTGGTTGCATAATTGGAGCAGAAACAAGAGCTTTCTTTAACGTTTCAAAGGCCTCAACACAAGCATTAGTGAACACAAAAGGTACCTCCTTACCCAAGAGCTCAGTAAGAGGTCGAGCAATCTTCGAAAAATCTTTGATGAAACGGCGATAGAATCCCGCATGACCAAGAAAACTTCTTATCCCCTTGACTGAAGTTGGGTGTGGTAAGCGCTCAACAACCTCGACCTTGGCTTTATCAACTTCAATGCCTCTCTTCGAAACAACATGACCCAGAACAACTCCCTCTTGTACCATAAAGTGACATTTTTCCCAATTGAGAATGAGATTAACTTCTTGACATCTATGAAGCACCTTCTCCAAGTTATGTAAACATGCATGAAAAGAAGTTCCACCAACTGAGAAGTCATCCATAAAAACCTCCATAATGTCTTCAATGAAATCTGAGAAAATTGCCATCATACATCTCTGAAAAGTGGGAGGAGCACAACATAGACCAAACGGCATTCTGCGGTATGCAAATGTACCATAGGGACATGTGAAAGTCGTCTTTTCTTGATCATTTGGATGGATAGGAATCTGGAAGAAGCCTGAATATCCATCTAAGAAGTAGAAGTAAGAATGTTTTGCCAACCTTTCAAGCATTTGATCAATAAAAGGGAGAGGAAAATGATCTTTCCTGGTGGCCTTATTCAATTTCCGATAATCAATGCACATTCGCCACCCTGTCACAGTTCTAGTAGAGATCAATTCACCCTTATCATTCTTCACCACGGTCATTCCTCCTTTCTTTGGAACAACATGCACAGGACTAACCCACTTGCTGTCAGAGATAGGATAGATTATACCTGCATCAAGAAGTTTTAAAACCTCCTTTTTGACCACCTCCATCATATTAGGATTGAGTCTCCGTTGAGGCTCAATAGAAGAAGCTTGCTCATCTTCCAGAATAATCTTATGCATGCAGAATGATGGATTAATGCCCTTGATATCATCAATGGAATACCCAATAACATTTTTATATTTTCTCAAGACCGTGAGCAACTGCTCAATTTGAATGTCATCAAGCTCAGAATTAAGAATAATAGGATATGATTCATTAGGGCCCATAAACACATATTTCAAAGATGCAGGTAGTGGTTTCAGTTCTACCTTATGAGGCGTGGAACTCTCCTTAACTTCCTCATGCTGTAGCACATTAGAATGTTCATGCTGATATGTAGGTGCTGCATCCAAAAGCTTCTCGTAACCCTGACACTCTCCATTTTCTTCATCAACATTACCCTCAAGAACAGCTTGAAGTGGATCCTCAAATAAAATAATTTTGGCTTTCATGTCGATCACTTCCTCTAGTGCATCCACCCTATTTACAGACTCATCCATAGAAGGATGTCCCATTGTACTTTGCAGCTTGAATTCCATCTTCTCTTCGCCTACCTCAAAAGAAATCCTTCCATTTTTCATGTCAATAATAGCTCCAGCTGTTGCTAAGAAAGGCCTCCCAAGAATGATAGGAATATTTGCATCTTCTTCCATTTCCATGACAACGAAATTACACGGAATATAAAACTTTCCTACCTTAAGGGGCACATCTTCAAGAATTCCCAATGGAAATTTCACACTTCTGTCTGCCAGTTGTAGAGAGATACGTGTGGGTTTTAGTTCACCCATCTGAAGCTGTTCACAAATCGACAAAGGCATCAAACTGACACTTGCTCCAAGATCACATAGAGCTCTTTTTATTTCGACATCCCCAAGCTGAACAGGAATAGAGTAGCTACCTGGATCCGCTAACTTCTTCGGAAGATCATTTTGCAAGATGGCACTGCACTCTCCCGTTAATGAGATGGTAGAGCTTTCTTCAATTTTTCTCTTCCTTGACAAAATATCTTTAAGGAATTTTGCATAAGATGGCATCTCAGTGATAGCATCCATGAATGGGATATTGATATGTAGCTTCTGCAAAATTTCAAGGAACTTACCATACTTCTTTTCTAGCTTTGCTTGTGCCAACCTTTGTGGAAAAGGAACAGGCGGCACATATGGTTTGAGAGGAACAGTTTCTGATTCTTTCCTTTCTTTTTCCACGATCTCTGGTTCTATCGGTTTCTCAGTTGCAATCTCCTCTTCACCTTCCGTAGCATTCACAACATTTTTGCTCACTTTCAATTCCGGCTCCTTCAATTCTTTACCACTTCTCAAAGTTACAGCATTGATATGGCCCCTTGACGGTTGCTCAGTTTGGCCAGGAAGTTGGCCTGAAGATTTATTAAGTTGACTCAACTGTTGAGAAATTTGAGTGATCGTGTTTTCCATCATTTTGTTGTGAGCCTTTATCTCATTGATGCTTGAATCGAAGTGCTCATTCTTCTTCGATTGAGTAGAGATAAATCCTTCCATAAGACTTTCCAAGTTAGATTTCTGCGGCTGAGCTTGCTGAAAACCAGGAGGCTGAGAAAAGTTATTCTGTGAAGATTGAGCTTGACCCTGATTGTTCATGTAGGAGAAATTTGGATGATCTCTCCAACCTGGATTGTACGTGTTGGAGTAGGGATTATACTGCGGCCTCTGATTCTGATTGTAAAGAGCATTAGCTTGCTCAACTGCCATTCCAGAAGGATTGTATTGACAAGAAAGTTTGGTGTGTCCAACAACACCACATATCTCACATGAAGCAACAGTAGATGAAGTGCTTCTGGCATCCAATTGCTCAATCTTTTTGACCATAGCCTGCATAGTAGTATTCAACATGGTTAGAGCATCAACATCATACTTACCACCTTTCTTAGGATGATTTCGATCACTGTATGGATAATTATCATTAGACGCTATCTCGTCTAACAAAGCTTTCGCATCCTCAGTACTCTTCTTCATAATAGAACCACCAGAAGAAGCATCAACAAAGTTTCGGAACTCTTGTGTCAACCCATTATAGAATGTTTGGATCAACAACCAATCAGGAATTCCATGGTGAGGACATTGTCTTTGAAGTCGCTTAAATTTTCTCCAAGCATCATGAAGTGACTCGTCATCATCTTGACGAAAGTTAGAGATCTCATTCCTGAGTTTAGAGGTCTTCTTCTGACTGAAGAATTTAAGTAGAAAAGCCTTCGCAAGACTATCCCAAGTAGTGAATGTGTTTGGTCCTTCATCTTTCAACCAATCTTTTGCTGTATCTCGGAGAGAGAATGGAAATAAGCGCAGCTTTATAGCATCATCACTAACATTGGTCAGCTTTATTGTATCACACTTTTCAAGAAAACTCTCAAGATGATCAACAGGATTTTCAGTGGACAATCCTGCGAAAGAATCATTGGAGATGAATTGGATGAACTGAGGCTTGAGCTCAAAGTGTGTAGCTGTGACTACTGGTCTGACAATGCTGGAGAGTACACCTGTAGCATCTGGCATACCATGCTCCCTGAGAGCTTTAGCTGTTGTATCAGTCATAATTTCCTTATCCTTGTTTTTCCTTCGCTTGCCTGCTTGCCTTCTTGCTGTAGCTTCAATTTCAGGATCAATTTCAATTAAGTTTTCAGTACCTGAACTTCGAGTGTGCATGCAACAAGAGAACTAGAAACGATGATTAATTAACAAGGGAATAATAGCCGAAGCAACTCAACTAAAATACTTAGTTAAATCAATTCAAAATTAACTAATCTAACACTGCTTTGTCCCCGGCAGCGGCGCCAAAAATTTGACAAGGCCGTCGCGTGCCTATCAAATAATAAATCTAACAAATCCTTCTAGCTATGTAGTAGGGTAAGTCAGAGTCGATCCCACAGAGACAAATGTATCAATCACTAGTTGTTTCTGATTTAATTCGGCTAAGCAAGTAACACAATAAATGTGGAGAGATTATTAAACTAATTTTATACTAAAGAGAATTTTGTTTGTATTAATCAAATATTAAAAACATCCAGAATTAAGTGTCCCCACTAGCATGAATTGATGTAATTGTGAATTCCCGCCCCAATTAATCGTACGCTGCTCAACAGGAAAGATGCGCCCTATAAATACCAATAACCTCTCTCGAGTATTAATGGCTTCTCTTAAAATACAATCAAGCCTATTCTCATGGTATCATGTAATTTAGAGACATTAATTACAGCACCCTAAATTCCTAACAATCCATTCTACCTATTCTCATGGAGAATTTCATGTTCTTACTGGATAAATCACAACCCTCTAATCCAACTCTCGTTGATAATTAGATATTGGTTCAAACAATAAACATAATCACGTCTGATTTGTAATTGTTAATTAAAACAACTCAATAAGCAAGAGCAATTAAACAATCAAATTGGGGGAATTGGGAAAATTACACATCAATCATAACTAGGGTTCTACTTAACCCTAGATTAATTATCTACTCACTCATGATTGAATTAATAAAACAAGAATTAATAATTGAACACATAATTATAAGAATGGAAGAAAAACCTTTAATCTTGATCTTCAAAGAAAATAAATATTCTCCCAAAAATCTCCAGAAGAAAGTGTTTACAAAGTTGTGTCTAATAATATTTTTTCGATCCCTAAATTAATAACCTAGATGTGTTTTTATATTAGTGTTACAAGGCTAAAATAATTGCTACAATTAAATAGAGCCCAGCTGGAATAATTAATGGAACCCAAAATAGGATAATAATAGAGACGAATTCTGATTATCCTCTAATTCTTGCACAGGTCCATGTGTTTGTGTTGTGGGTCCAATTTTTAAATTCTGTTGAATGACTGTCACGGTGCATGCATGTGTGGAGCAGGTAACCAGGAAAGAAACAGCTACAATTGCTGTTCGTCAAAATCACGCGCGCCTTATAATTTTTTTTTTTATTTTCGTTCCACGCGCTAGACAAGTGAAGAAGTGAAGTGCGGGTCCATTAGTCTTTTTTTTACAGAATTTTCTACACGGGTATCACAAAACCCGCATGGCCATTACTTTATATATGTTCCTCCCATTCTGCTGGCTTCAATTAGCACGGCCGTCCCAAATACTACACGGCCATTAATAATTTCCTGTCCCCTGTTTCAAAGTGGCACCTGTTGATCACAAAATTCTGCTCCAAAATGCTTAGAAACGAACCGAAATTTCATCATTTCTCCTCATAAAATTATTCCTTCGAATTAAAAACACCGTAAAATCATCAAAATCATCAAATAATGTCAAATCCCTTCCAACTTGGCATTTATTTATTTCCTGCAACAAACTCAAATAAAACTAATTAAATTGACACGATTATTCACAAAAGCACCGTAAACGTGGGAATAAAATCCTATAAAATATATAAAAATACACTCTATCAATCGTATATAAGCAGTCCGGTCTCTGATCCTTCAAATAAAAAAATATCTGATTTTCCGTCATGTCCGGTCCAAACCCAGAAAAAACCCGGATCAGATCGAAGTTTGTGTATGTAATTCTTTTATATTACTTTATTTATGTAATATAGATATTAAATATTTTAATACTAAGAAAGAAAAAAAAAAGAGGGGTACACCCTTGCTCTATGACAGGCCATAGAGGAGGACAATAATGAGGAAACTAACAGGGTGAAAACACCAGTACGAAAGAAACAATCTTAGGAAATCAAAAAAGGAGCCAACTATCATACTCATGGTTTTGGGAATTAAACCAAGTAGAGCTACGTAACCTACTCTTGACGTCAATAAGAATCCCATCTAGCAGCTTATAAGGATTAAAGCAACCCTTGTCGTGAGCACGCGCATTTCTCTCGCGCCAAATATGGTACATAAAAACTTGGGCTGACAGAAGAGCAAGGGTACGATGAGCCACACGCTGTTATGATCAAACCAGATTGAAAGGAGGTGAATCCACGCATCAGCTTGAGAAGTTAACCGAAGCTTTGAAGCCAACTGGTGAAGAACCCAGTGACTATACGAGCATTGGAGAAATAGATGATTAGTGGTTTCAACACCATTCACACACAGATAGCATTGAGTGTGAGTGTTAAGCCCCATGTTAAATAATCTTTGAAGAGAAGGCAACCTATCCAAACAAAGAAGCCACTCATAGTGAGCGAATCTAGAAACCTGAAGCCTATGCCAAACGTGTTTGTGCCATTGAACTTCTGGGATTTTGAAACGAATCGCATCCCATATGTGCCACGTTTTTAATTTAGAGAGATGAATGTCATTCCAAGTGATCTTATCGTTCTGATGTAAGTTGAACGTAGGATAGGAGAATGTTGACAACCATCTCTTTAGGGATTCATTAATGTGCCTAAGCCTGCCATTCGGGGATGGGAGAGCCCAAACACCAGTGCTAATAAGAACGTGGACTGTTGCATCCGGAGAAAGACCAGCCTGGGAAATAATAGGATCATTCCTAGAGTAGGCTAAACAATCCGAATTCCACCATGAAGAGAACCATAGAGAAGTATTAAGACCATTTCCAAGCACATAAGAAATGAACTGCCTAGCAATAGGGCGAACCTTAAGAACGCGGCTCCAAATCCAAGAACAATCGGATGGAATTTCCATAGTCCAGAAGCACTTGCGTTTAAGAACCGTGGTGTTAACCCACATAGCCCATAAAGAACTGCTCCTATTCACTACTTTACACAAGTGGCTTAAAATTTGAGCTTTATTCCACTCCTTTGGATTCTTAAAGCCAAGCCCTCCTTCTGCTTTCGGAAGACAAACATGCTCCCATTTGACTTTAGCCCCACCCTTATTCATGATATTGCCTCGCCACAGGAACCTAGTAAAGATAGATTGCAGATGTTTATGGACAGCCCCAGGCAAAATGAAGTGATTCGACCAGTAGGATTGAATTGAGAATAGAACAGATTTGATTAATTGAGCACGACCAACAAGGGATAGGAGATAGTTCATCCAGACATAAATCCGAGCTGTGATCTTTTCAATTAAGGGAATGCAGTCATTACTACTGAGCTTGGTTGTAATGAGAGGAACACCAAGAAATTTTACTAGAAGCTCCCCATGAGGTATGTGAAATTCCTCGCCAAACCAGTTTATAAAGGCCTGATCACAGTTGCAGAAAAAGAATGAACTTTTAGCCACATTTGGTCGAAGCCCACTCCAAGAATTAAATCTATCCAGCGAATTCATCAAGTGCATTAAGGATGGTTTATCACCGTGAGCAAAAAGAAGGATATCATCAGCAAATAGGAGGTGGGTGAGCTTCATATCTTCGCACCTCCAGTGAAAGTTGAAATTGCCAGGAATATCAGCAAGGATAAGAGAGAGAACATTCATTGCAATTGCAAACAAGTAGGAAGACATAGGGTCACCCTGTCGAAGCCCTTTTGCACCTTTAAAATATCCTTTAAGCTCTCCATTAACTTTAACTGAGTACATAGGAGTTGTAATACAAGCTTTGATCCAACGAATAAATTGACAAGGGAACCTCATTTGAGCCAAGACACTAAGCAGAAAATCCCAGTTTAAAGAATCGAATGCTTTATGCAGATCGATTTTTAGGGCACATTTAGCAATTCCCGAATTTCTATTGTAACCTCGAAACAATTCTTGAGCAGTTAAAATGTTGTCAGAAATGTTACGACCCTTGATAAAAGCAGATTGGGAGATATCTATAAGGCCAGGAAGAACCCCTTTCAAACGATTGGCAATGATCTTTGCTATGCACTTGTAGGCTACTGAGCATAAAGATATAGGTCTGAAATCTTTCATCTTTGTAGGAGTGGGCACTTTGGGGACTAAGGCGATACTAGTAGAGTTGATGGCTGGATGCATGTTTGAAGATTCAAAGAAGTACATGATTGCTTCACAAAAGGAACTGCCCACAACTTCCCAGGAATGTAGAAAAAATTCCACTGTAAATCCATCAGGGCCTGGGGCCTTGTTACCTTTCATCGACTTTAAAGTAGCAAAAATAATTTCAGGATAAATTCTATCCTCAAGGTGAGAGGCTTGATGAGGAGATAAATGTGGAAGGTTTATGTTAATGTCCATGATATTGCATGCATAATCAGGGGTGCCTATCGAATCCTTGAAGTAATTGACTACAACATCTGCCACTTGGGCCTGCCCAAAAACAACAGAACCCTCATCGTTTTCAATAGCCAGGATTTTTTTGTGATTCCAGTTTGCTCTAACCTGATTAAAAAAGAAGTTGTTATTACGATCTCCAAGGGAAAGCCATTTAACCTGAGATTTTTGATGCATAAGAGATTCTTCCTGGGATAAAGAATCTTCCAATTTCTTTTTTGCACAGGATTCAGATTCTCTAAGACCTCGATCCATGGGATGACACTGGATCATTTCCTGCAAGCTAAGAAGCTCCTGTCTCGCAGTAGCAACATTAGAGTGGACATTACCATTACTTCTATTTAGATTAATAAGAGCATACTTGACTTGCCTAAGCTTCCTAGAAAGGATGGCCATGGGATTGCCAAACCACCTTTCCTGCCAAGTATCCTTAATAACATTTTGGTACCCCTCTAGATTACACATAAAGGAATAGAACTGAAATGGTTTATAGTACCTTGTAATTTGCATAGGAACTGAAATAAGCAGCGGACAATGGTCCATTATACCTTTTTGATGGACAATGGTGGTGCTATCATCAAAAGTTGTAAACCAAGCTTGGTTTGCCAAAGCGCGATCCAGACGTTTCTGAATAAATTGCTCTGGCCTATTGTTAGCCCACGTGAAAAGAGGACCTACTGTTTTAGTTGGCCCCAACGCAGCGTTGAAAAGGCAATCTTTGAAGTTCTGCATATCGGTTGTCCAGTGCTCTCTCCCACCATTCACCTCTGAGATACTTGTGATACAATTAAAGTCACCAAGAACGCACCAAGGATTAGTTATGAGTTTGCTAAGTTGAATTAAGTCATCCCACAGAGGTAACCTTTGGTGAGGTTGATTCTGAGCATAGACAAAAGTAACACAAAAATGCACTTGTTTTTCAATATGCGTTATAAAACAAGTGATTGTCTGAATAGTTTTTGAGTGAACTGAGAGATGCCAAATGGTAGGATCCTAACCTACCCAAATCCTTCCATTATTGTGGTGCTCATAGTTGAATTGCCAAGACCAAGAACTATTGATACGTTTAGAGACACGCACAGAATTGGGAGCCTGTACTCTTGTTTCAATGCAACACATAAGAGATAAATTGTTTGTTGAAATAAAATGCTTGAGTTCTTTTTGATGAGAACTTTTATTGAGACCCCTAACGTTCCAAGAGGCAAAATTCATAACAAACGTTTGAGATTAGTTGACCTGCCTGCCAACCTTGCACTTTTCTTCCGAGAAACTTTTATAAAACCATCATTATCATCTGCACTAGGTTGTTGCAGAATCTTAGTTGCTGGAGAATCATTTTCTTGGCTTGTACTTTTTCTTTCTTCAGTTGGAGGCGTTTTGTAATTTTTCCGTTTACTCCCCTGAGCCTCGTTAAATCCATCTTGTGGTTCTACTTCCCCTTCTTCAAGGACTTGACCATTAGTACGAGTCTTACCATCCATTTCTTCAAAATCTGAGATAGAATGGAAGGCATTCATTAGCATAAGTGGTTGGGGTTCGAGGGTATATTCTCCTGCTTCAGTTGTCTCGGTATCATTAGTAGCATCAGAACAACCCTGTAGAGCATTTTCTAGAATTTGGTCTTCATCCATAACAACTGGACACCCACAAAATCTTCCAATGGTATATGGAACTAGTTCCCGATTAGAAACATAGTTCTCATTATCTTCCACATTACTGGAAGTTTCTAAACCTTCTTCATTGCAAGTTGGATCTTGGCCATCTTGGCCATTTTGTTGAGTTGCACGCTTTTGAGTCTTTTTGTTATTTACTGCCTCTGGGTTGTTGTAACACCGAGATAATGAATGGCCAAAAGCCTGGCATATGCTACAAGAATAGGGCACCTGTGAGTATTGGATCTCAACTCTTTCTTTCTCCTCAATACCCCTACTGTTGATAACCTTAACCCAGACATGATCGGGACGTGGGCTAGAATATTGTAGTTCCACCTGTATGTTAGCATACTTTAAAGGCTCGAGTTTAGAAGTAGCGGAGTCGAACTTTAGAGGTTTGCCAACCGCCTTTGGTATAGCACGAAGCCCTTCTCTGAACCAATAAGAATATGGCACATCAACAAGCCGAATCCAGACGGGAACTCTATCAATGACATTCCGTTTGAATGTAGAACCTTCCATCCATGGCATAAGATACATAGTTTTTCCCCCTACTTGAACCGAATGAAGGCCAAGGATATCATTCTTCTCTTGTACCGACTTAAAACAAAAAGTGAAGTAGCCTTTAGAACTATAATAAACTCGTGTAAGGCCTAGGTTACTCCAAAATTTGAAGGCTTGTTCTCTAACAAATTTAAATGAATGACTTCCTCCAATGAAATGCCCTATGAGACTAGAATCCCATCTTTTTTGAGCATTTAAGAGAAAATCCCGTGGTGGGAATATATTGGCAGAGCCATCCTCATTGTATGTTACCTCAATTTCAGGAATATTGTTGTCACCTGGCTGTGGAGTAAGAAGAGAGCTCCAAGTAACAGTTTTTTTACTTTTGCTGCTGTCTCCTTGAGCTGGGATTGAGTTAACCTCCTCAGGAGATTGACCATTGCTTGGCGAAGCTTTAGAAGATGCTACATCTGGGCCTGAATCTTGGCGAACTGAACCATCATTTAGAATAAGTTGGATCTGTTCTTGCATCCTACGTTGAGTTCTTGGAGAGAGAGGTTCTCCCATAATATCATCATCATGGAGAGGATGAGCCTGCAAGTTAGGAATAGGCAATGGAGCATAGTTGTGACCTATCAAATTAGTAAACTCATCAGAGTTCATCGACCTAGAATGCTCAGAGTTATGAGATCCCATTAGAAAAGTAACAGATCGAGAAAAGGAAAGCCAGACAGAAATAAAGGAGGAAGGTAGGAAAGCAAAAGAAGAGGGCGTGAAGCGAGTGAGAGGGAGAATCTATCGCAGTAGGAAGGTCAAGATTGGCCGGAGAAAGGTAGAGCTAGAGAGCATCTTGATGGCCGGAGAAAGGTAGAGCTAGAGAGCATCTTGATACCAAATTAGCGAAAAAAAATAAAAAAAATTAATACATCATAATTTAACTAATTAAATTAGTAGATAAAAAATTGATGAAATACTGAAATAGTAGAGTTCAACATTACAATCTAAATAATTAAATGTAAATTTTTTATTTTTTGATACTTATATATATTTTTGGTAATTATTTAATATTTTTTATAATTGTACATTCGGTGCGTAGCACGGGTAAAATGCTAGTTATTAGTAATTAATATCATTATTTTATTTTGTTAAATAAATTCGTCCGTGATATAACTGGAAAAAGAGAGATTTTAGTTAGAGAAAATAGAAAAATTAACATGTTTTAGTTGAAAAAGTAATTGATTAGTTAATCTATACTATATTATAATGAGTCTTGCTCCATTGAGAACCATCTTATTATGAGAACTATGAGAACCCACGTCATGATGATGTCATAAATATATTATTTTTTTTAAAAAATTATTATTGGAAAAAAATAATTTTCGAATATTTTTTTTGGGAAAAAAATCTGGGGAAAAAAAATCTGACGTCATGCTATTGATTTTTTTACAAAATCTGGTAATTTTTTACGAAATCTGGTGATTTTCCAGATTTTGTAAAAAATCACCAGAATTCAACAAAAATCACCAGATTTTGTAAAAAACACTAGGATGACGTCAGCATGATGTCAAAAAAAATTTTCCCAGATTTTTTTTCCAAAAATATGAAAATTTAAAATTATTTTATTAAAAAATTATATTTATGACATCATGATGACGTCATCAGGGGGTATGGTTAATGTGTGTGAGGGTGTAGGTTATTAGTGTGGGTGCCCCTAACGGGGTCATTAGATTAGATTAAAATGAAGGGATGAGATTAGATCTCATATCTCACCAAAACAATTGGTTCTCACTTGAGCAAAAACCATATTATAATAACCGAAACATTATGTTTAACCTGAAAAAGGAAATTAATTAGTTATTAGAAAGGAAAATTGATTAATTATTAAAAAGGATTTAATTTAGATAAAAATATAAAAATATTGGGTTTTATATCAAACAGGCCACCGGTTTCACTCAAAATTATCTATTAGACCACTTATTCTAAAACTATATCATTTGAACCATTAAATTCATAATAAATATCAAATGGATACCTTTAAAATGTACCGAGAAGTAAAAATAATTTTTCATCGAGTTCTACACATTTTTCTTAAATACTACTACTGTAATCAAATGAAAGGTTATAATTCTAGTATTTTTGATAATATATTTAGAATTTAAAAAGTTTATTTACTATTTATTTTTAATAAAACAAGGAAAATGACAATAAAATTAAAAATAAATAGTAAATGAATTTTTAAAAATCTAAAAATATTATCAGAAATACTAGAATTATTAACCTTTCGTTTGGTTATTGAAGCATTAAAGAAAAATGGGTAAAACTCAATGAAAAATTATTTTTACTTCTCGAGTACATTTTAAAAGTATCCATTTGATATTTATTATGAATTTAAAGGTTCAAATGATATAGTTTTAGAATGGGTAGTCTAATTGATAATTTTGAGTGAAATGGGTGGCCTATTTGATATAAAACCCTAAAAATATTGTATTTTACCGGAAACGATAACTTAATTAGTTATTAAAATATACCCAAAGTCGAAAACAACATTTAAATATCCTGAAGCCGAATGGAAGCTAGCATGTATGTCAACAAACAAAATCAATCAGTACATAAAATTAACGAGCAGAAACAAGAATCCAGGCCACGTATATACAGTAACTTACAAAACGAAACAAAAATCTCCAAATTAGCAACTAAACGGAAGTACTTTCCGATGAACACCGAAACTCAAAATCAAAGTAGGAACAAAGATACACCACATGCAGGTTGCAAGTACTCATATATCAGCAATACCGATTAGAACTTTCATCTCAGAATCGATCAGAAAACAAAACTTAAAACAAAATTTATAAACCGATTTTTGAAAATTAAAAAGAAAACAACAAATTAAATATGCAGATAACATGGGGCAAGCAGCAAATCGGAACGGAGCAACTATGACAAAAAACTGGTCGCCATCAAAGTCCGTCTCGCCGGAGCTCATCGCCGGCGGCGGCGATTGCATCAGAAAACACCCTAATCGGGATATTCTCATATTTTAAACAGAATCCTGCACTCAATCCTTTTTAAGTACAAGTTGTGCGCTAATTGTTTAAGGGTTCCAGAGTAAATCAAAAAAATACCTTAAGCATCTCGATATTCCAAGTAATTTGATGCGGCCGAGATCCAAGACTTGCTATACATTAATTTTATCACGAAACTCTACAACTTGCAAACTTTGAAAGTTGATACTACTATCATTTGCTTCAAAAAAAGGTCAGCAAACATGTAAACTGGAGACATCTTTTTATTGGCAATCCAAGAGGATGTGGATTTCCTATTGGCAATCCAACAAGACACGTGATTATTGGGATAGAGAGGTTACATTGTCACCTTAGACAACAAGGGAGGGATTAAAAATCTCAAAGGTTCGTTTAAACTCTGTTGCCTTGCAGAGGTAGCCATGTCCAACGCTGCCCTTCCCCACTTTGATTCAACACAAACCTTGAAAAAACCGAGATGTTGAGTAACTCAAACGTGTAATAAACCTCCTCTTTAGTATAAACCAGACTATGGTTATAAATTCCATTGTTGCTTGTCTTTGGCCTTCCACTAAACCGAGCACCATCCCAGGGTCCTGTTTGATACATCTCAGCCTTACCAATTTTCAAAACAAGATGCGGATATCCAGCAGGATCCAAGTGATAATTATAAACTCCAGGTGCCGGATGATCATTACTCTTCCAAGAAGAAAGATACCTCTCAAAGCCAATTCTAAAATCAATCCCAAGTTTCATAACCTTTTGTTCTTAGAAGACCAAATGATCAAACCATCAGTACTATTATGAAGATTAAGAGTTCCTGAACTAGTCAACTTTAAAACACTAGCAGTATCGTTGACTCCAGCCTCTCTATTAAAGAAATAAGTAATAAACTGAAGATTGTTTATTAAACCTTGAATACAATTGCTTGATATAGCACACCTATTTATAGTGTGCTTGACAGTGAACTACATACACTGCAAAGACAGATCATAGATCGATCGCACTATACTCAACATGTGCTATCCTCTCATTACATCATGTGCTACCACACACTACCACTACTGACACTCCACACACACTCCACACTATCACTACTGATGACTGCACATGTGGTTCTCCAGATGATGTTGGTTGATATGGTTTATTACCCTCCTTCAAATTGGACGTGACATGAGCGAAAGGCCAAGTTTGCACTTCAATTCATCAAAGTGAGACCGGGAGAGAGGTTTGGTAAATATATCAGCAACTTGCTGAGCAGATGGAACAAACTGTGTAGTAAGTGTGCCTAGTGTAACCTTCTCCCGAATGAAATGATAATCAATAGCAATGTGTTTAGTGCGAGAATGAAAAACAAGATTCACAGTCATGTGAAGAGCAGAGATATTGTCACAAAACAAAATTTGAGGCCGTTCATGATAGATGCCAATATCACGAAGTATGAAAGACACCCAAGTAAGTTCAGCTGTGGTGGAAGCCAGTGACCTGTATTCAGCTTCAGCGCTCGATCTGGAAATCGTAGGTTGTTTCTTAGCACTCCAAGAAATGCAATTGGAACCTAAGAAGGTGCAGTACCTTGTTGTTGATCGTCGTGTAGTTGGGCAACCAGCCCAATCAGCGTCAGATAAAGCATAGAGATGTAAAGTACTCTCTTTCAGAATACGTAGCCCCATGGAAATTGTGCCTTTTAAATAGCGAAGAATTCGCTTAACCATCATAAAATGGGCATTGGTAGGAGCATGCATGAATTGACAAACAACATTGACTGCAAAAGCTATATCTGGTCGAGTGAGACTAAGATATTGCAGTGTACCAACAATCTTTCTGTAATAGGTCACATCAGAATAAGGAGCATCACCATATGCAGAACTGATTGGTTTGGTAGACATAGGAGTTGACACAGGCTTGTAGTCTGCCATGTTGGTATTATTGAGTAAATCAGTCATGTATTTGGACTGTGAGAGAAAGATGCCATCCTTAAAACGTTGAACCTGTATACCCAAGAAATAATGTAAGTCACCAAGATCTTGTATTGCAAACTGAGCTCCCAATTGAGTAACAAATTCATCAAGCATTGCCGTGTTGCTTCCTGTTAGAACGATATCATCGACATATATTAACATGATCATGACAGAATCATTAGTTCGATACACAAACATGGATGGATCAGCTACACTGCAGTGAAAACCATAATCAAGAATAAACGAACTAAGCCGATCGAACCATGTTCTTGGACTTTGCCTTAGGCCATACAAGGACCGCTTTAAAAGACAAACGTGATCTGGAAATTGATCATCTCTGAAGCCGGGAGGCTGCTCCATGAATACTGTTTCAGTAAGGAATCCATGAAGAAATGCATTTTCCACGTCGAGTTGCCGAAGGTTCCAACCTTTTACAGTAGCAACAGTAAGGATCGTTCGTATAGTAGTTGGCCTAATGACAGGACTGAAAGTCTCCAAGAAATCAACACCTTCCCTTTGATTATACCCTTTTGCGACAAGACGAGCTTTTAATCTATCCAGTGACCCATCTGCTTTAATTTTGGGTCTGTAAACCCATTTACAGCCAATGACATTCATAGAGGGCTGCCTCGGAACAAGAACCCATGTTTGATTATCATGAAGTGCCTTAATTTCTTCAAGCATAGCTGCATACCAACCAGGATGTTGTAAAGCATTCTTGGTTGTTGTTGGTGCACGAGGAATATCTGAAATAATAGTTGTAAGTGCATATTTGGGATTGGGTTTAATAATACCAACACGACTTCGAGTAGTCATCTGATGAGCAGGAGGTATAGGAGGAGGAAAGTTGGAACCTGTAGCTGGTGTTTTAGAAGGTGTTGGAGGGGGCAAAGCAGCAATGTCATGAGTAAAAAGATGTGCATGATTTTTATCAAGAGATAGTGTAGGCTGTGAGTCAGAAGGAGTGGGCATGACAGAATGGGAGAGCCAGTCTTGAAATTTAGAAGGAGTATGCTGATCATTGTTAGAGGCTGAATTTTCAGTGAAAGGAAATTTGAGTTCATCAAAAACAACATGTCGAGAGATGTAGACACGACCAGTAGGAATGTGAAGACAACGATATCCTTTATGTTGGTCACTGTAACCCATAAAGATATAGGGGAGTGATCGAGGTTCAAGCTTATCCTTCATATAATGACGAAGATAGGGATAGCACTGGCAGCCAAACGTGCGAAAATGATCATATGCAGGTTGCTTCTCATAAAGAAGGGAGTATGGTGTGTGCATTTCCAGAGACGGCGATGGCAGGCGGTTTATAAGATATACTGCAGTTAGAAAAGATTCTACCCAATATTTCTTAGGTAATGAGGCATGTAACATCATTGCAAGACCAAGTTCAACCACATGTCGATGCTTACGTTCAGCTATACTGTTCTGTTCTGGTGTACCAGGGCAAGACAAGTGATGAATAATGCCTTTCTGTGCAAGATGATTAAGAAATTCTTGTTTAGAAAATTCACCTCCTTGGTCTGAATGGAAGATTTCAATTTCTCTATGGAATTTTTTTTCAACCATAGCTTGAAATTTTATAAACACTGTGTAAAAATCTGACTTATTTTTTAGGGGATAAATCCATGAAAATCGAGAAAAATCATCAACAAGAATTACATAATAACGAAAACCTTGATTAGATAAAATCGGAGCAGGGCCCCATAAATCACAATGGATCTTGACAAGTGGTGCATTTGCCCGATTGTTTGAAGAAAAGAAAGGAAGTTTAGAGTTTTTACTCAAAGCACAACTCTTACATAAACCAGAAATCTTTTTATTGACTGAAATAAATTGATGATGCTGCAAGTAGTTTAACACTCTAGATTGAGGGTGCCCCAGATGTCCATGCCAAGTATCTGCATCTACCACACGAAATCGATTTGAAAAGAATGCTTTAGCAACTTTAGCAGGTATGTTGTCTAGAACATATAGTCCATCCTTCTTACTCCCCGATGCCAGAACCTGATTCGTCTTTAGGACCTTAATAAGAAAACCATGATCATCAAATATAACACAACAAGGGTAATCGGTGGTAAGTTTAGGAATGGAGATTAAGTTCTTCTTTATATCAGGAACAACAAGCACATCATGTAAAGATAATTGAGAATGTCTAGGAAAGATATGTGCTTGACCTGTATGTGTAATGGTTAATTGTTCGCCATTACCAACCATAACAGAGTCACAACCTTTATAATTTCGTATATGAGATAAGGTACCTGGATGATCAGTGATATGTACTGTTGCTGCAGAATCAGGGTGCTAGGTTCCCTCCTCAGGTGAAGTGATATGAAGTGCAGCTAAAGCTTGAGGCACATGGTTATCCTGATAACTGTTATCAAACCTATACCAACATTTGAGAGCCTCATGACCCCTTTTCTTACAGATCTGACACTAATTAGTATTTGGAGAGTTAGGATTGCGTGAATATGGTCGTTGCATATTATTAGGAGGACGTGAGCTAGTTGGGTTAAAGCCTCGACCACGTGAATTAAATGATGAACCAGATCCTCGTCTAAATTGATAACGTGAAGTAGAACGTTCACCAACAAATGCAAGTGTGGGATTTGAATGCTCAGACAAGGAAGATGCACGAATTAATTCATGACTATGTAACAGTGGAATCAGATCATTATAAGTTGGTACAGGAGGTTTAAGCATAGCTGTAGGAAAGGATTCGTACAGTGAGCCAAGACCACTTAAAAGCCAAAATACCTTTTTACGATCAGGCACAGGTTTCCCAATAGCATTAAGATGATCACAGGTTAATTTAAACTCTCGAATGTACTCATCTAGTGTAGTAGCCTCCTTTTTCTTTTGTTGAAGTTTGAGAAGTAATTCAAATTCACGAGCCTCAGAGTCTTGTGAGTAGGTATTAGTTAGAGCTTTCCATACTTGAGCAGAAGTGACAAGCCCAACAACGGTTCCAAGAGCTTCTTCTGAAATGGTTGCTGTAATCCAAGCCTTTACTAACCTGTCTGTGCGTGTCCAGACCGGTAAATCCGGATGTGGTACTTCGCCATTGGGTTCAGGTTGTGGTGTTTTTCCAGTGATGAAACCAAGTAAATCTTGACTTTCGATCAATGATAGAACTTGTGTTTCCCACAAAAGATAGTTAGAGGTAGATAGTTTCAAAGAAACAAAATTGGCGATATTAAGATTCGCAGGGTATGGATATTTGGGTGTAGATTGTGGTGTAGATTCTGGTGTAGACTGGCCAGCCATTTAGTTGATAAATAACAGACTTATAGAAATGGATCAGACTCGTTAGAGTGTGAGCTCTGATACCATAAAGAAACAAGTAATAAACTGAAGATTGTTTATTAAACCTTGAATACAATTGCTTGATATAGCACACCTATTTATAGTGTGCTTGACAGTGAACTACATACACTGCAAAGACAGATCATAGATCGATCGCACTATACTCAACATGTGCTATCCTCTTGTTAGGAATAATTCATAAGTTGTGATGTTAAGAATAGAATTTATACATTATACTTCTTGTAATCCTGATCTTATAAAGGATTTAGCACTATATATAGGATTTATGTGTAAGACAGTTATCTGTACAGTTTAGTCAGGAATGAACAGTGTATCGGAGACTATATGTCAGGAACAAAGAGCAAATCCTGATGACGGTCTAATACTGATGATGATCAGATACTGATGCAAGATGAAATCCTGATATCAGTCGTGTTACTGATGATGTCATTATGGATACTACAGAAACTGGCAAGTGCTATAAAACAGGATCGTTGTTTGAAGAACAAGCAAGAAGATATTATGAAGGAAAGAGTTTTCTATTGATGGAAACTATCGACTAGAAGGCAGAACATTGTCATGTATAGATTATATCTTTCTGTTATTAGTTGATAGGTAGCATTATAAATACGCTCTATATCATTGTAAAAAGTGTCGTAGTCGAACAAACGTGAAAATTGAGTTCGTGTGCGTAGCTCTGTATAAGGTTTGTATTCGAGAATTCGAAACAAACAGAGAGAGAGATTTGTATTATCAGCAGCTGCTAAAGGTATTGTGCACCTTTGGTAGAGTTTGTATTTGATCTTATTAATACAAACAGAGTTTGATTTATTCATTTATTCTTGTTCATATAATTAAGTAAAAATCAGACACGATTATATAACTTGTATTCAACCCCCCTTCTACAAGTTATTCGAGTTAACATTTGGTATCATAGCAGATTGATTTCGAATAATCATAAAGATCTGCAATCATGTCTGGTTACAAGGATGGGAATACTAATATTCCTATGCTCAAGAGAAACGAATATACTCTATGGGAAGTAAAGATGTTGCATCATCTGGAAGCAACAGATCCTGATTATCTTGATAGAATCAGAGATGGACCTTTTGTTCCAACAAAGGTCGTTGGACAAGCAACTGTTGATGGTGTGGTTGTTCCAGAACATACAGCTGAGAAGCCAAAATCTGAATGGTCAGATAAAGACAAGGAGAATGTTCTTAAAGATGCTAAAGTGAGAAACATATTATTCAACAGTCTTGATTCTGTTCTCACTAACTATGTTCTCTCTTGTAAAACTGCTAAGGATATATGGGACAATCTTAAGGTTCACTGTGAAGGAACTAAGCCTGTCAGGAAGAATATGAGGACATTACTTATACAACAGTATGAGTACTTTGAATCCAAGTCTGGTGAGTCACTTACTGATACCTTTGATAGGTTTACAAAACTCATCAATGAGATGGCCATGCATGGTAAATATTATGACTTGGAGGATATGAATACAAAGTTCATGAAAGCTTTGCCTGATTTCTACAATGAGAAGATATCTGCGATTGAGGAAGCTAATGATCTGGATGAGATTTCATTAGAGGCAGTATATGGAAAATTAAGAGCTTATGAACTTGACAAGCAGCAGAAGAAGAGCAGGAGTGAAGGAAAGATGAAGACTATTGCACTTACTGCTCAATCTGAAGTAAAGAAGCTTCCTGAAGAACAGCATGAAGAGATTGCTGTAAAGAATTCAAGGAAGAAGAAAATCAAAGAAAGTTCTGAGTCAGAGACTACTGATATGGACTCTGACAACAATGATTCTGAATCTGAGATGCAGGAACTCTTTGCTATGTTTGCTAAAGCCTTCAAGAAAGGTAGATTTAACAGGAGAAGATTTAGCAAAGGACCTTTTCAAAAGAAGGAGGAGAAGAAGAGTGACAAAGGCAAAAGTACAATTGTCAAGCTTGATAAGGCCAAGATCAAGTGCTTTAACTGCAGCGAGCTTGGACACTTTGCTAGTGAGTGTAAGAAGCCTAGGAATTCAGGAAAGGGTAATGCACTTATGGTCACACAGAAGGATTGGGCTGATTCCAGTGATTCTGAAGATGAATTGGATTATGACAACATTGCATTGATGGCAAATAGTTCAGACAAACCTGGATCTCCAAAGAAAACTTCTCCATCCTCTGTTAAGGTATCACTTCACTCTCTTGATTCATTTGATAGCTTAAATTCTGATGAAATTAGATCTATCCATGCTGAGTTTAAGAATCTTATGACTAATTTTAGAATTCTTACTTGTGAAAGAGATGAACTTAAGGTCAAGAATGATAAATTAGTTGATAGAAATAATTTTCTTGAATCTGAATTAATTCAAATGGAAGAATACAAGTAAAGTTCTGATAAAGCTAAGCATGATTATAGTGTTATTCTTGAGGCTTATGACTATGTCAGAAAAGAACTAGAAGAAGAGAGAGATGTGATTAAGACCATTAACAATTCCAGTAAAAAGACTATAGAAATCTTTGAAAGTGGAATTCGTGGTAAGGTTAATGGTTTAGGTTTTGATAAGGCTAGACAAGAAGAAAAAGTAGCTATTGTCAATGATGATAGTAAAATAGAAGCTAACACATCTGAAGGTAAGAAAATTGTTTCTGAACCTAATCATGTTAAATTTGTTGATTCAAAAGGTACCCCTGTTGTACACAAAAGGATTAACAATAATAATTCAGATGAGAAAGTGTTAGAGAAACCTAAGAATGTAAACATAGGATTTTTGTCTAAGTCTCAGTTGAAACAGAGATTAGATGGTCTTTTAGAGTCTAGCAAGATCAAAAGAAATAGGAATGGAAAAGAAGGTATTAACAAAGAGAATAATTACAAGAATGTACCTGATGCACCTAGGAAAAAATGCTATAAGTGTGGAAATCATAATCAGTTGGCCCTAGACTGCAATCAAAAACCTTCTTGGAAAACTGAGTCCAGATTCCCCAAGACTCAGAAAATTCAATACCAACCACAAAAAGCTTGTTATCATTGTGGTAGTTTACTTCATTCCATTTACATGTGTAAAGAATATCATGAACTGTATTATGACTATTATTCCTTGAAATCTGAAACTCCTAGTCACAAACAGTTTGTGAAATCAGAGTCTAAGGTTGACTCTGCAACAGGTAAAATAAAAGCAAAATTCTCAAAGCCTATCGTTTCTAAATCTAGTAAGAAAGGATCCAATCAAAGTTGGGTCCTAAAAAATTCTAACTAGTTACTTTTTGTTTACAGGGCACAGGAAAGAAGCATTCAATTATCCTGGACAGTGGATGCTCTGGACATATGACTGAAAAGAAGTCCCTGCTTACAAAGTTTGAGAGGAAAGCTGGCCCAGTAATATCTTTTGGAGATGGCAACAAAGGAGAAACTCTGGGATATGGCTCAATTGTTTTGGGGAATGTCATCATAGAAAATGTAGCACTGGTTGAAGGCTTGAAACATACTCTTTTAAGCATAAGTCAACTGGGTGATAAAGGTTACAAATCAATCTTTGACAAAGAAGGATGCAAAATCTTGAATATGCAGAGTGGAGACATTGTTCTAACTAGTCAAAGACATGGTAACATATATGAAGCCAGCTTAAGTGATACATCTAAAGGAATTGTTAGATGTCTCTACAGCAAAGCAACAAGTGATGAAAGCTGGAATTGGCACAAGAAGCTCTCACATCTTAACTTCAAGAAGCTTAATCAACTTGTTAAGCACAATCTGGTGAGAGGCCTACCTCAGGCAAATTTTGTGCAAGATGGACTTTGTGATGCATGTCAACATGGAAAGCAAAGAAGAACCACTTTCAAGAGCAAGACTGAAAATTCAATTACTGAACCATTTCACATGCTACATCTTGATCTGTTTGGTCCAGTAAACATTATGTCTATCAGCAAGAAAAGATATGCTCTAGTTATAGTGGATGATTTCACAAGGTTCACATGGGTGTTCTTTCTACACAAGAAGGATGAAGCTCCTCAGCAAATCATTGAACTTATCAAGAATATTCATAATAACTCTGAGTACAAAGTCAAAGTACTTAGAAGTGACAATGGTACAGAATTCAAGAACTCTACAATGGAGGGGTTTTGTGTAGACAAAGGAATCACTCAACAGTTTTCTGCACCTGGTACACCTCAACAGAATGGTGTAGTGGAAAGAAAGAACAGGACTCTCATAGAGGCAGCAAGAACCATGCTTGCAGATGCAAAACTTCCAACCTACTTTTGGGCAGAAGCTATTAACACTGCATGTTTCACTCAAAACTGTACCTTGGTAAATAGTCATGGAAAAACTCCCTATGAGATGATCAAAGGAAAGAAACCAAGTGTGAAATACTTTCACATCTTTGGATGCAAATGCTATGTCCTAAAAGTTCATCCAGAACAACTTGGAAAATTTGAAGCCAAATCGGATGAAGCAATTTTTCTAGGATATTCAGCATCTAAGGCCTTCAAAGTTTATAATCTCAGAACTCACATTGTTATGGAATCAATTCATGTTGCATTTGATGATAATAAATTTGGAATTCTGCAAACTGATGAAAGTCATGACAAATTAGAATTTGAAAATCTGAAGAATTCTGAGATACTCTCCAGTGATGATGAAGGTTCTCCAGAAGGAATTTCTATTGCTTCTCAAAGGAATGCTACTGTTGAGGGGGAGCAAATAAATCAAAGAGAACACAGTGATCATCAGGAGCAGACTAGCCTTTCAGAGTCTACTCCATAAGGAATTGACGTTTCAGAGTCTACTCCATCAGGAACTGATCTTTCAGAGTCTACTGAGGAAAGATCAGTAACTAGCAGCAATATGGAATCTACTGATTCCATTAATCAAAGGAGAGTTTTTAAAGGTAGAGAGAACTTTTCTACAAGAGATACCACTAACTTAGGGGGAGAGTCTAGCAGAGTTAATCTACCACCTGTTAGAAAATGGACAAAGGATCATACTGAAGATTTGATTATTGGTGATCCAAATAGTGGTGTTCGAACTAGAAGATCAATTCAAAATGAATGCTTGTATAGTTGTTTTCTCTCAAAGAATGAACCTAAGAAGGTTGAAGAAGCCTTACAGGATCCTGATTGGGTAATTGCAATGCAGGAGGAGTTAAATGAGTTTGAGAGAAACAAAGTATGGAAACTGGTACCAAGACCTAAAGATAGATCAATTATTGGTGCAAGATGGGTTTTTAGAAACAAGCTAGATGAATCTGGTATGATTGTAAGAAACAAAGCTAGACTGGTGGCCAAGGGTTATTCTCAGGAAGAAGGCATTGATTATGATGAGACCTTTGCACCTGTAGCAAGATTAGAAGCAATCAGAATGTTTCTTGCATTTGCAGCTCATTCAAAATTCAAGGTATACTAGATGGATGTAAAGAGTGCTTTTCTAAATGGCAAACTTGACGAGGAAGTTTATGTGGAACAGCCACCTGGATTTGTTGATCCAAAGTTTCCAAATCATGTCTACAAACTTGACAAAGCACTCTATGGACTAAAGCAGGCACCAAGAGCATGGTATGAGACTTTGTCTAAATTTCTTCTTGAAAATGGCTTCACAAGAGGTACAATTGACAAAACTCTATTCTTTAGAAAGATAAAAGGTGAATTGTTTTTAGTTCAAGTTTATGTTGATGATATTATTTTTGGTTCTACTAATGAAAAGTTGTGTGCTAAGTTTAGCAAGCTTATGCAGTCTAAGTATCAGATGAGCATGATGGGTGAATTAAATTATTTCTTAGGCTTGCAGGTCAAACAGACTGAGACTGGTATCTTCATTAATCAGTCAAAGTATATCAAAGATCTTTTAAGAAGGTTTGACTTTCAAGACTGTGCAGTTGCAAAAACACCCATGGCAACAGCCACTAAACTAGACTCTGATCCTAAAGGGAAGATTGTGGATAATACTAGTTATAGAGGCATGATAGGCTCATTGTTATATCTAACTGCAAGTAGGCCAGATATAATGTTTTCTACCTGTTTATGTGCTAGATTCCAAAGTGATCCTAAGGAATCTCATTTAATTGCTGTGAAGAGAATTTTTAGATATCTCAAAGGAACTCCAAATCTTGGTTTGTGGTATCCTAGAGAATCTGATTTCTTTCTAATTGGCTATTCAGACTCTGATTATGTAGGGTGTAAGATAGACAGGAAAAGCACTACAGGTACATGTCAATTCTTGGGAAATAGATTGATTTCTTGGGCAAGCAAGAAGCAACAATCTGTTTCAACCTCAACTACAGAAGTTGAGTACATAGCAGCATGCAGTTGTTGTGCACAGCTCCTTTGGATAAGAAATCAGTTGATGGATAATGGTATGACACTTAGTAATATTCCTATGTTTTGTGATAATACTAGTGCTATTAAAATTGCAGAAAATCCAGTTCAACATTCAAGGACTAAGCACATTGATGTCAGGTATCATTTTATTAGAGAACATATTGAAAATGGTACTGTGGAACTTCATTTTGTTCCTATTGACAAACAGCTTGCAGATATTCTAACTAAACCACTTGATGAGACTACATTCAGTAGATTAGTAAGTGAGTTAGGAATGTTAAATTTTTAGATCTTTAACATCTGCAATAGTAGCAAGGTATGTTGTTTTTAGCTTATAGACTTGATATTCTTGTCAGGATCTATATTTGATTGTTAAATGCTTTAGCTATAACACTTTGCCTTGATAAATTTCAGTATGATAGACTTATTAATAATCATCAGGATTAGATTTGTTATCAGGATGCTGACGTCATCAGTATTGTGTCAGTATCAGGATTATGAAAATTGTTTCAGATCCTGACGTTTACTTTGTGTAGTAATCTAATTCTATGATGTGTTAAGTCTATGCCAGCATGTTTTGATATTTGCATACTGATAATTTATACATCATTCAATAATCAAAAGACAAGTAGATAACAAGTAATTGTATTTTCATTAATTGAAAGCATTACATATATGGAAATGAAATACAACATCTTTTTGTCTAATTTCTACTGATAATTCTATACTTGTCTATTGATATGAATTCTGAGGTACAGGACAAGGTGCATCTCAAGAAATCCATCAGGGGATTGAATAGCCTCGTCTACTCTTGAATTCCTTGTCTGGGCGACTTGAATGAGAGCAGCTAACTTAAATGAATAGCATCTCCATCAAGATCAACCTCAGACTCTCGGCCAAATTCTTCATCCTCAAGTTTTGAGGAGGTTAGGGGAAGATTGTATCCAACAGATGGATGTTCTAGGAGAAACCTCTGGATATTATCGGAAACCAATCCATCCATGATTAGTTCGATGAGAAGAGTCATCTTTTCAAAGAGATGATCAAGAACAGGATGTTCATCGACCGTGAAAGATCTAAAGAATGGGTTTGAATGGAATTTTGGTTTGAGAAGCATTGTTGAGAAGAAAAGAAATTGAAAGGTTTATGGAGAATGGCATAAGGCGTCTGTTTCTTTTAAAGAAAGACGTGAGAAGCTGAACAGTCACTTGGAAGTTTTAATGAAGTCAGATGTTAATTATTGTGTGTGACTGTATTTCTTGTTTTCAAGAAATATTGAATATATCTAACCAATTGATTTTTGTTCAGATTAATTGTTTATTTCTTTTTCAGATAAAAGAAAAATGTCACGTGGAAACTCCATATTAAGTCTCTGGAATCATGATGACATTGATCAGGATTTCATGTGTGACCATCAGGATTTGAGAATTATTATCACATCGTATTTTGTGATTATTTTGATGAGAGGTCAACAGGAAAAGGAAGCTGATCAGTATTGATTATTTATACCCTGATTTATTTCATGAAAATCAATTTTGGATTTTATTTTCCAAATATCGTGGGTAACCGCACTTTTCAGGGACTGACACCTATCAATCTACGTGTCAATGTGGGATAGTGGTCTGAAAGATTTGTGAAATATATTTGTTTTGAAACTCTAATCGTGTAATTGCTTTCTCTAATTTTACATTCTCTAAAGCAAAAACCACTCTTGAGTTTTCAAAATCACTAATCCATTTCAAGAATTTTTCAAGTTCTTTTCAGATCAAAAATGGCAACTCAGAGAAGATTACTTAAGTCAGTAGCCTTCAAGTTTGGTGATTTCGATTTTATGACAAACAATTTCGATTTTATGACAAACAATCATGTAGCAGCTATCACCAACAAGGAAGGAGTGTCATTTGATTTTCATCCAATCATGGACTTTCTGGCGTATGGACCATTAAGTTATGCATTGACAGCATCTCCACAAATTAATCAAGCAGCTGTTTCACAAGCTTGGGAGAATGCTGAGGTAATTGATTCTACTCAGAGTCAATCAGGTAAGATTGTTCTACATTTAGGACAAGATTCATTTGACATTACTGAATCTGTTGTTAATTCAGTACTTTGCTTACCTGTTACTGATAGTTATGCAAGTGAACCATCTGATGATAATGTAAGAACTATGTTGTCTGAATTAGGTTATAGTGGACCTCTAGACAACATGAGCCAGTTGAATAGGTCTTTTCTTAGAAAGGAATGGTCTTTTTACTTTGATCAAATTGCTAAATGTTTTACTGGTAAATGTAGTTCTTTTCAGCAAATTACTTCTGTTACATCACATATTGCTTATAGTTTGCTTTATGACAGAGCAATTAACATTGGTCATATTATCTTAAGTCAGATGAGTATTAAACTTGGGTTAAGAGATCAAAACAGGAAAATGGTTTATTATCATAGATTTATGCAAATGTTTATTAACCATTTTATTCCTGATGTTGAAGCTAGATTTGGTAGGGAACATTGTGTTTCTTCTTATGAACAGCAAAAGAGAATTTTCTCTGACATTACAAAGAAGGACAATGAAAAGAATCTAGATGAAATACCTGAAATTCATTATCCACATCATGTTCAGGTAATTCTTAAAACCCATCTTCCTACTTTCTACAATTCTTCTTTCTTTTGTGGTGAAATGGCTCAGGAATCTCAATTGGAGGAGAACCCACCTGTATCTACCCAAGTAGCCCAAAACATTATAGTCTCTGAAACAATTCAAGAACCAAATTTTGATCCACAGCCTATTGTTTCAAAGAAACCAACCTCTGGTGTTTCTCAAAAGACATCAGTTGTAAGGAAGAGAATATTTGTTGTGTCAAGTAGTAGTAATTCTAGTGAAGATGATGATAATTTAACTCTTGCTGAGAGAGCAGAATTGAAGGCTACAATTCAACTTTCTCTGTTAGCACAAAGAGATGAAAAACCTAGTCACAGCCAGGCTGCAGTCTCCCAAAAGACTGTAGTTCTTAAAAAGGGAAAACAGTTACTGGATACTGTCTCTCAAAAGACTGTGTCTATTGAACAAAGATCTCATCCCAAGATCACTTCTGTGTCTACACCTCTTGAGTCTTCTCAGGATAAATCTTTTGCTCACTATACCAGGAGAACAAGGAGAAAGATTCAATTGTCACCTACACACACAGAGTCTAGTCCAACTAATATCATGCAGGTCTCTACAAATGAAGCTATAATTAAGTCAGCAAATGACCATAGAGATCTAGATATTGATTCTTCATGGGAAACTACATTATCATACAGACTGGCTATGGGACTAATTTCTCTCAAAGTGAAGTTGTCAAGGCCTGTTCTAGATTTTTTGGTTGAAAGAGTACCAAAACTTTTATTTCCAGATGAATATGGACTTCTACATCAAAGACTTGACTTAATGAAGATGTATTTCTATGTATCTGTCAGAAGACAATTAGTCAAGAAATTTGGACTCTCGAAGCATGTTGCACTTCAATCACTTCATGCATATTTATTTGACAAAGATGTCATTATTGAAGATGCCTCAGCTCAAGGTGAACAACTGGAGGAAGTAGATAGGGGAAAGCAGTCAACAGAAGATACTATTGCACCAGTGGTGAATAGTAAGAAAGATCAGATCACAGTCACTGCAACACAAGAACCATCTAGTCAGAGGTTGGATGACTCAGGAGCTGTGATAGCTGATGTTGAAAGGACTTCTGTGATGACTGAGAATGCAAGTGAGATACCCTATGATATGGAAGGAATGACTTTGGTTGATTTTTCTGAAGATCAAACAAATTTTGTTCAGTCAGAGTCTATCCACCTTGAGGGTGAGTCTCAGCAAACAACACTTCAAGACGGTGATGTACTAACTATGGTGTCTAATGAAGTATTACTGAAGACATCAGAGTCTGGTAAAGAACCTGAAAGTGGTATACTGGAGCCTGTAGTCTCTGGAAGGAAGGGTTCAGAGATTATAGCAGCTCACTCCTTGGAGAAAACCTCAAGCCACATGCCAAATGAGGAACCCTCTCTCCATGTGAGTTCAGGTATAAAAACTCCTTCTAAACCCTATTTTTATGTAGGTCATGAGAGCACTTATCCAAATTTGAGTGATACACTTGAAAAGATGGACTTAGATCCACAAACTGAGAGGCTGGCTCCTGACCAGGCAAAAGGTGAGGTAGAAAGAGTGTTGACTTTAGTAAGTCAAAATGAGAATGAGGGTATGGATGATCAACTCCATAGCGAGGGAGAGAAAATTAGGAAACCTCCATCATTTGATTTCTGGGATCAGGTTTTTCCTGAATCTTGGTCTGAAAATTTAGGTATGGATGCTGGTACTTATTCATTCATCAAAATGTATCAGAAGAATGACCTAGCACATCACAATGCAAAGCCAGAAGTTAAAGCTCAGAAGCAAAAGGAGAGGCTTGCAGGAATCATTAACAGAAGAGGTGCCAGGATAAAGCAATCTCTTGATACATATGTACCAGATAAAGTTCCTAATGATCCTAGTGTTCCTTTGTATGTACTTCCAATATCAGCTAGAATTGAGACATCTACAGTCTCTGATCACTCTAAGGAGGAGTCAGGATTTGAAGATGTTAGTACACAGAATACTGGTGAAGGAGATGATGATCATGTTTCAGCTACAGATCAGAAAGATGAAGATGTTGATACTTCTAATCAGGTTTTATTACTTGAATATCATACAACCCAAGCAACTTCTTCTACAAGACTTGAAGATACAGTTCTTTCTGATTCTGATTCTGAAGATACTAGAAGCACTTCCAACATTTAAGTTCATTCTGATGTTTTGAAAGATATTCAGAATTCTCAAATTGCTATTCAAACAAGACTTCAATCACTTAAAGATAACCAAGTCACAATTATGGAAAATCAAGCAGTTCTGATGAATATCATTTGTTCTGTTTCTGAATCTCTTGGAATTAATGTTGCTGATGTCAAAAAGGGGGAGATAAAGACAATTCAAAGACAACAACAACAACACCAGACCGGGGGAGATAAAGAGCAGACAAAGGGAAGTAAAAAGAAGAACTAGGAGTGACAGTGGTGAATCTCAGCTAGGAAGTGGTAAAGGAAGAGCAGCATTAATAGTTAAAATTCTTTCTTCTAAGTACTAGATAAACGTCTACATCTGGGAAGGAGGTACTTAACTTCATAATTCTACATTCATAAATTCTATTCTGGTTGTTTTGTTATATGTTTTGACATCCACAACTTAGATTTATGCTTCAGATTTTAAAGCATAAATAGGGGGAGATTGTTAGGAATAATTCATAAGTTGTGATGTTAAGAATAGAATTTATACATTATACTTCTTGTAATCCTGATCTTATAAAGGATTTAGCACTATATATAGGATTTATGTGTAAGACAGTTATCTGTACAGTTTAGTCAGGAATGAACAGTGTATCGGAGACTATATGTCAGGAACAAAGAGCAAATCCTGATGACGGTCTAATACTGATGATGATCAGATACTGATGCAAGATGAAATCCTGATATCAGTCGTGTTACTGATGATGTCATTATGGATACTACAGAAACTGGCAAGTGCTATAAAACAGGATCGTTGTTTGAAGAACAAGCAAGAAGATATTATGAAGGAAAGAGTTTTCTATTGATGGAAACTATCGACTAGAAGGCAGAACATTGTCATGTATAGATTATATCTTTCTGTTATTAGTTGATAGGTAGCATTATAAATACTCTCTCTATATCATTGTAAAAAGTGTCGTAGTCGAACAAACGTGAAAATTGAGTTCGTGTGCGTAGCTCTGTATAAGGTTTGTATTCGAGAATTCGAAACAAACAGAGAGAGAGATTTGTATTGTCAGCAGCTGCTAAAGGTATTGTACACCTTTGGTAGATTTTGTATTTGATCTTATTAATACAAACAGAGTTTGATTCATTCGTTTATTCTTGTTCATATAATTAAGTAAAAATCAGACACGATTATATAACTTGTATTCAACCCCCCCTTCTACAAGTTATTCGAGTTAACACCTCTCATTACATCATGTGCTACCACACACTACCACTACTGACACTCCACACACACTCCACACTATCACTACTGATGACTGCACATGTGGTTCTCCAGATGATGTTGGTTGATATGGTTTATTATCTATTCGCAACCCAAACAACCGTTTTGACAGAAACTGTCTTGTACCAAATACCCACATATCGATTCTTGGATTCACCTGGGTAGAAAAATCCCAACTCAAATATTTACATTTACACTGGAGGAACAGTGTATTTGGATGGAAAGACAGAAAATATAACGCTTACAATGTAATGAAAGGATTAAGTTGAGACATTTGTTTATTGAGGAGGCACATGCATCAAGAAGATGCATGTTTACTAGCTGGATCCAGAGAACTCTATAAGCATAGTTTAGTGTGCCTTGTAGTACTGTACACTAATGTTCTTGTAGATACAAAAGTATTTTCTAGGAAAACTGAACATTTCTTAACAGAACACAATCTGTAAGCTATGCATATTCGGATGATGAATGCAACAAAGTTCAATATATATATGATGGCATAACCAAGTCGATTTAAGAACCGGAACAAATGCGGATTTACATATAAGTGTGCCTCTATTAAGAAAACTAAGTGCCCCACAGGACATACATAGACATATATAGAGACATAACATCACGTTCCATGAGTCAAATCAATGACATAATAATAGTAATATAATTGACATGCAGCGCAAATAGTCAAACTTGCTCATCTACGGAGCTTACAGAAAACATAGAAACATTAATCTGGAAAGTCTTGCGGAAAAATATTAAATATCTGAGAAGATACATTGAAGTTGAAGACGCCTGGACGTTCATTTCATGACAAATGGGTGTATTTATAAATAAATGCATATTTCGGAATCCAAGTCTCCAACCATCAACACAGGCTCCGCTATGGCTACAAAATAAAATTACTTCATTAAAATGAGAACGATTGCAATTATCAGTTCACATCCAATGAAAAGAGGTTGATGGCATATAGCAGTATAAACAATCTAACAAGAAGCATGCATTGAATACTGGAAAATGATTTGGCAACATAACAGAAGGTGTTGAATGTCGAATAGCTTCCAACACCCTTAATCTCAATAGATAATAGCATTAATCCCGACAATTTACAATTAGATACAATATCTATAGAACCTTAACATCATGTAAATGTACCAACATTAACAGATTTTCCATGCTGCCTTTTGACGGTGATCAACCAGGCCATGACCACCACCAACATACTTAGCAATGCGTACCAGAGCGCATGTATTTGGGCATTGTCAAAGACGTTAGGTAACCTACCATGTCTAACATGGACAAAGACTCAAAAGTTCTAGCTTCTAATTACATATCGTAAAGTTTTCTTCACAGAAATCATTAAACCAACTACTACTAGGTACAAATGATGATATGAAGATATTGTGTCAATTGTATCTTTGTTACTCCATGATGGCACATCTACAGATACACCCAAGAGTTTCATCTATTTCTATCAGATGTTAATGTTACCCTAATAGCAGTTTAGACTAGGTCTGAACCATATTGACAGAGGATTCATCAAGCAACAAAAAATAATAAAAATTGAAGAAGAAGAATTAATACCTAAAGTGCAAGGCAGTCGGAGACAATCAGGAGGTTTTCAAAGGAAAAGCTGTTGAAAGCAACATGAGTGACATGCACCTCTTGAAGATTGGCGCGCTTAACTCTGAATCTGGCAAACTGCACACGGGTGGTTGTTAATCCAGCCTCAGGTATATGAAGGTGGGCGTAGTCGATCAAGCACAACATGCCATCGCCCAAATGAATCATTTGGAGGAAGTCAGAAACACGATATGGCAGAGGAAAGGGAGATGAATGCACAACCTTCAACCGTGATTTGGTGGTGACATCATAGGCAAGAAGAAAATCAGAAGTCTGTATGTGGGAATAAAGAACACCATCAACCAAAGCTGAGGTAGAAGAGCAGGGGCGCCAGAAGTTAGGAGTGTCAAGGCATTCCCAGTTTGTAGTAGCAGGGTAATAAGCACAAAGAACAGGAGCCCCCCTGAAATGCACAAGAAGCCTGTCATTCTTTTCATCAGGAAACACAAGAGAAGACGCACTGAAACACCCCTTAGGAAGATCAAGTGGTGGCAAGCATTTCCATTCCTGGGACTGGGGATTAAAAACATCGCCAAAACAGTACAGGGAAGAAAAAGTCAAGGCATAAATTTTACCCCCAAGGGAAGCACAAGCAGGATAAGACAGTATGGGATGAGAAGAAGCAGCAGGGGGAAGCTGCTTGCAAGTGTTGTGGGAGGGTGAGATAAATTTGACAGGGTTGTCTACGGAATGACAAGTATTATTATGTGGTTGGTTTAGGATTGAAAGTTTGGGCAAGTCGAAATAAGATGTGCCCCCGCTGCTATGAATGTATTGATCATCATCACCGAGTTGAGAATCCTCCTCCTCCTCCTCCTCATCATCATCATCATCATCATCATCATCTGGACGACGGCCGCCAACAACATAGATGCGTGATCCCAAACGCACAATACCAGCATCTCCACTTTCGTGCGAAACAGCAACAGGCGTTTCCAACACTTTATTTGCTTCCAAATCAAACACGTAAAATCTAGACGTTCGTCGTCCTCGACATAAAACATGTGCCAACACCAATTCTTTACCCATCGTATCGTATCCTTCCAAAAAAACCAACATTAAATCAATCAATATTATTAACAAGGGAATTGAAACTGAAATTGAAATTGAAATTCAAATAAAAAATATAACTAACAAACAAGCAGATTAACAAGTACCCGCGCCGCGCCACAAAACTTCTGCTGGAAAAGGGGTTAGGGTTTGAATTTCACCAGGACTGATGCATTCAATCAATTTTTACTTAATCTATACTATTCCCTCCGTCCCCAATTTATATGAACTAGTTTGACTTAAAATGGGTTAAATATCAAGTAAGCCACTGATTGGAACAAAATGTATCAAAATGGTCCCTAATTGCAAATTTGACTCATTTTAGTCCCTAACTTCTTTAAAATGTATCAAAATGGTCCCTAATAATAATAATAATAATAATAATAATAATAATAATAATAATAATAATGCCCACATGTATGCACATAAATTGACCAATTAAGAGGTTATATTCATAATAATAATAATAATAATAATAATAATAATAATGCCCCCTCCATGCATGCACATAAATTGACTAATTAAATCTTGACAACTCATATTTGTGGATTTTTTGGTGAATTGATGTGCATACATGGGGGCATTATTATTATTATTACGAATATAACCTTTTAATTGGTCAATTTATGTGCATACATGGGGGCATTATTATTATTATTATTATTACGAAGATAACCACTTATTTGGTCAATTTATGTGCATACATGGGGGCATTATTATTATTATTATTATTATTATTAGGGACCATTTTGATACATTTTAAAGAAGTTAGGGACTAAAATGAGTCAAATTTGCAATTAGGGACCATTTTGATACATTTTGTTCCAATCAGTGGCTTACTTGATATTTAACCCGACTTAAAATGTAGTAAAAATAAAGTAAAGTAAGTTGAAAAGTGGTTAAAATGGTAGGACCTATCAATAGTTAATAATAGATAAAATGTAGTAAAAATAGAGTAAAGTAAGTTGAAAAGTGGTTAAAGTGGTAGGACCTATCAATAGTTAATACTCCCTCCGTCCCAATGGGATGTTAACGTTTGCTTTTTGCACGGAAACCAAGATAGTGGGTGTAATATTGTTAAAATAAATGAAGTAGTGGGTGTAATAGTGATTTTATAGTTAAAATAAGTTAAGTAGTGGATGTAATAGTGTAAAGTAATGTTAAAATAAGTGAAGTAGTGGGTGTAATAGTGTTAAAACTTACTATTTTAGGAAATGTTAACAATCTATTGGAACATCCCAAAATAGAAAGTGTTAAGAATCAAAAGGGACGGAGGGAGTAATAGATTTGAGATAGTGGAATAAAGTAGTGAATAGTGTTTTTTATTACTCCCTCCGTCCCTTTTTAGTTGGCACATTTGCAAAAAACACACATATTAAGAAAAAAATTAATAATGTAATTTGTTTCCATGTTTGCCCTTAATGTTAACATTAAATGATGAGTTATGGGTGTGTATATTAAATATAAAGTCAAACATTGGTATTAGAAATAAAGGGTATATATGGAAAAATTGTTAAAAATATGTATTGGAACAAGGAATGTGACAACTATTTAGGGACAATTTTTTTTTGCAAATGTACCAACTAAAAAGGGACGGAGGAAGTATTAAATATGAGATAGTGGAGGAAAGTAGTGGGTGTAATAGTGAAAAGTAGTGTTCAAAAATAGTAAGTAAATTATGTTCATTCTTTTTGGGACGTACCAAAAAGGAAAGAGGTTCACATAAAATGGGACGGAGGGAGTATTATACTATCTTTATCTATACTATATTATTATAAGCAAACTAGAGATCTTTTGTACTTTGTAGTTTGGTTAACCAAACTACTCACATCCGTTGGATCTTCAATTCAAGTAGATCATGACCGTTACATACAACAGTACTAAAAGTTATAATATACAGAGGCCTATGGTTCGATTCCCGCTAACAACATATTAATTCATATTTAATATTAAAAATTTTTACATACAAAGATTTAAGGTTCGAATTCTTCCATTAACATATTAAAATTAATATTTATAATATCATATTACACTATAAATAAATTATAAAAAATTAAAAATAACCCGTGCTTTGCACGGGTTATAAGCTAGTTATATAAAAGCCAAAATTTGGTGGGAAATTTGGTCGGTACAGTACTTGTTGATTTTACTTATTTACCCTTACTCCTACTAATTTCCTTCTATACTACTCCTTCTATCACAATCATTTTTATACGTTTATTTAAAGTGTCTGACACGCATTTTAAGGTGTATAACTAGTATAATTCCATAATTTATTTTTAAAATTTTCTTTTTTTTTGTGTAAAAATAGGATTGTTCTATTTTTATACAAAAAAAGAAAATTGTAAAAATAATTTATCTAACAATAGTAGTTAGAAGCCTTAAAATGCGTGTCATGCCCCCTTCCCCCAATGTATACAATTCATTGGGACGGAGGAAGTATTATATAAAAGCTAAAACATTAAAAGTAGTCGATTTTACTTATTTACCCTTACTCCTACTAACTAATCATTAGATAAAATTCATCCTACTAACTAATCAATTTCCTTTTTCATGTTAAGCGTAAGTGGATCTTATCCATAAATTTTGATTTGGTCACTCTGGTTTGGTCAATGTACCGTTAAAATAATCTCAACCGTCGAATCTAATATTTTTAAAAATAGATGATCAAGATTATATCATATTAAAAAGGATAAGAGAGAGATCTTATCCAAATTTTTGGTCTGGTCACTGTACTACCAAAATCATATGATCCGTAAAATTAAAAATAGACGATCAAGATTAGATCACAGTAAAAAGAAAATTAAAATTTAAAAAGGATATGTTTAGAAAAAGTTGCATTAGAAGTGAATTTTGAAAAGGAATTATAATCTAAAAAGGATATAATAAAAAAATGTTGCATTAAAATTGAATTTTTAAAAAAAATATATATTCTGGAAAGTTAATTAAAAAGGGTTGTATTAGAATTGAATTTTATTTTTTTCCTGAAAAGGATATAATTAAAAAAGGTTGTATTTTTGGATTTTATTTACTTTTTATTACTGTTTTAAAAAATTCATATTTACTATTTTGGACTTTATCTTGAGTTACAATCCATGCGAACCTCATAAAATTATCTTTAATTTAGTGATGATTTAATAACTATTATTTAAATGGAAATACTCAGAATCTCAACAGAAAATATAATTACCAATTTAACATTAATCATATTCAATGTAGAAGTACTACATTGATAATGCTATTCAATGTAGAAAACATAATTATATATGATTTAAATCATTGACATATATATTTTCGTATTACAATATAAAAACACTTATTAGTTTATAACATATTAAATATAAAATATTTTTTGCAAGATCCAACGGTTTTCATCTATTTATTTTAAGATCCTTGTTGTACGGAGGACCAAACTACCGATTATCAAAATTTTGGATAAAATACCTCTTACACTTGTTATTAAAAATATATTTGGTTGTTAGTAATACTATCTTCAAATAATTACAAGGTATTTTGATAATCAAAACGAATTATAAGTAGAATTCATAAATCAAATAGAATTTTCAGCGTAAAAAATCGTCAATTTCTTCACTTCTTTATTTCTACGTAGATTTAATTAGAAAAAAATTATTAAACCATCACTAAATTAAAGTTTATTTTGTTAATTTCATGTGGGTTGTAATCGTCCAAATCAAATTTTAAGAATTCAAGATAGATTACAAATTTAAATCCAACGATCAAAATCTTGTATATATCAATTCTTTAATAACAATTTGATACGTAAATGATATGGGCTAAAAGTAAGCCCTAAAGACACATTTAATGTGGCATTAATTAGACCTAGAATGGTCCAAATGTGGGGCCCACCAGATGGGCCCAAACCCTATTTATAATATTAATTTCGTAATTAATATTAGGGGCAATAACCAGCTCAGCAATAAGAGTTAAACAAGGATATTACTCTTGCCTGACTTAGCCTCCAAGATACATACTTCAACATGGAAACTGATTCCTACAAGGAAGGGGTCTAGAATCTTCCTTGAAGCGGTGGCTTGCCCACCAAGTCTCTGACTCCTACCATAATTCTGAGGCTTCTCAGCCTATATAAAGGGTCAGACCCCTCACCCTAGAACTACGTTTTCTTGGCTTGATTCTCTAATACAGAGATACGTAGGCATTCTGTGAGGACCGTTTAGTCTCGAACGCAGAAGCAACCATTAAAGCATGAAGCTCCCGAACCCTAGCCGTCATAATCATAACCTAGTTTTTATTCCACAACATTTGGCACCGTCTGTGGGAAGAAGACATCAACCATGGTAAATACACGAAGAACAGCACCAAGCACTACAGAGCCAATCGCTACCGAGGCTCTACCTCTTAGCTCTGCTCCTCCTGTCACTGAACAAGTACCTCCAACATCCGGGACTATTGTTCCGTATCAAGTTTCTCAACCCCTAGGGACGACTTCCCATATTGAGAGTACGCTACCTCCGATCGTCCACACAAATCCAGGGACTAACCAGGTGGGGGTTTCTCCCCTGATTGTAGATCCCAACAACCCTCCACAAGGGGTTCAGATCCACACTACGGATCTCCCCTTAAGCACCAATCCGATGTATGGGCTGCCTAACTACCCTCCTACCCAAGGAGCTGGATCAAGTGGTCATGCCCTGTACATCCGAGATCGAGATTATCGCAATTTTTCTGGTCCTTATACGGATGATTCATCCTCTGACGATGATTACGATCGTGATGAAGCTCCAAGGAGGCGACGTACAAGTAAAGAACCTCGAGGAAGAACTCGCACTACTCACGATGGACTCCCTTCGACAACTGCTGAGAGGATTAAGGCTTATGAGGCCGAGATCTTAAAATTGAAGGAAGATATGGCAAGGGAACAAGCGAGGTTGAACAAGAATGGACCTCCTCTAACTTCAGGAGGGATCCCTTTTGTTGATTTGGAAAGACCTCCGAGGAGGAAAAAAAGGGCTGATGCCCCAACTGGAAGAACAACGAGGGTAGAAACCCCCAAGAGCAACCCCAAGGATCTGATGCCACTTGGGGATCCTGATGATCCCACGCCCCCGTTTACCGAGGAGGTGATGAATGCCCGCATATCAAAGAAGTTCAAGATGCCGACAATTAAGGCTTATGATGGAACGGGTGATCCCGCAAATCATGTTAGGACGTTCTCGAACGCACTATTACTACAGCCTGCAAGTGACGCCTTGAAGTGTAGGGCGTTCCCTCAAACCTTGTCGGGCATGGCTCAAAGATGGTATAGCCGACTTCCTGCAAACTCAATTGGCTCCTTTAAGGAGTTAAGTGCTGCTTTTGTTAGTCAATTTATCAGCGGGAGAGTTCATGAGAAAAGTTCTGCATCTCTCATGTATGTGGTACAAGGGAAGAATGAGAATCTGAGAGATTATCTTAAGAGGTTCACCAAGGAGACATTAAATATCACTGATTTAGAGAACAAGGTGGCCATGGTAGCCCTGGAGCACGGCACCACTGATCTGTACTTTAAAAGGTCATTGGCAAAGCACCCACCTGAGAATATGGCTGAACTCCAACGAAGGGCTGATAAGTATATCAAGGCCGAGGACAGTACCATGAAGGATGTCGTGATAAACAATGGCAAGGGTAATAATGAAATGAAGAAGCGAAAGCAAGAGCAGGAGTACGATGCTCGGGACAAATATCCCCGGATTAGCAAGGATTCCGACTCACCACCAAAGAAGAATTTTGGACCGAGATTTTCTGATTATGCAAGGTTGAATGCTCCAAGGAGTCAAATCTTGTTAGAAATCGAGAAGGATAAGGACTTTCGATGGCCGAAGCCACTCAGGGGTGATCCCGCAAAAAGAGACAAAGATCGATACTGCAGGTTCCACCGAGATGTGGGGCATGATACAGATGATTGTAGGCAGTTAAAAGATGAGATTGAGCTTTTGATTCGAAAAGGAAAACTGAATAATTTCACAAAGGGTGGAGATCGTGGAACCCAAAGAGGAGACTACAACAGGAGAGATAATGATAGATGGGATAACGATCGTGATCGTAACCCACAGCCTCGAGGGCCAGTTATCAACATGATTTGGGGAGGCCCGACAGCGGCCGGTACAACTCGAAACTCTCGAAAGGCGTACGCCAGGGAGGTGATGCACATCGTGGGAGAAGCCCCGAAACGTGCTCGAACCGAAATAGCAATTGGTTTTGATGATTCTGACCTTGAAGGGGTGAAGTTCCCCCATGACGACCCGTTGGTCATAACCCCTGTGATTGGGAACTCGGAAGTGAAACGAGTCTTGATAGACAATGGAGCTTCTGTTGATATTTTGTTTCATGATGCGTTTATTAAGATGGGGTATACTGATTCTCAGCTGACCCCGTCCAACATGCCGATTTATGGATTTAATAGAGTTGAGTCCAAGGTTGAAGGAACAATTCAACTACCTATGACTATTGGGCAAGAACCTAGAGAGGCTACTCAGATGTTGAATTTTCTGGTGATTAAGGCATCCTCTACCTACAATGCAATCCTGGGAAGGACTGGACTTCATGCGTCAAGGCTGTTGCCTCTACCTATCACATGAAGATTAAGTTTCCAACCCGGAATGGAGTTGGAGAACAGAAAGGTGACCAGAAAATGGCAAGGAGCTGCTATGTGTCCGCACTGAGATCTGATGGAGTCGGGGGGCAGGTACTCCCGATTGAAGACATGGATGTCCGTAGTGATGATGAACACCGAGGGAAGCCAGCAGAGGATTTAATACCCGTTCCTCTGAAGCTGGGCGACCCTGAAAAGGTTACTTACATAGGAGCATCTCTGAAAGAACCCCTGAAGGGCAAGTTGATAGAATTCCTACAAAAGAATAGCGACGTGTTCGCTTGGATAGCAGCTGATATGCCAGGGATTGACCCCCAACTCATAACTCATAAGTTAAATGTTGATCCCAAGAGGAAGACAATAAAGCAGAAGAAGAGAAACTTTGCTCCGGAAAGGCTAGAGGCCATTAAGCAAGAAGTGGATAAGCTCTTGGAAGCTGGTTTTATTGAAGAGATTCAGTTTCCCGAATGGTTAGCAAACCCTGTGATGGTCAAGAAAGCGAATGGGAAGTGGAGGATGTGTATAGACTTCACTGACCTGAATGATGCATGTCCAAAAGATTGTTTTCCCCTGCCAAGGATTGATATGTTGATAGATGCCACAGCTGGACATGAGATGTTAAGCTTCATGGATGGATTCAGCGGCTATAATCAGATTAAGATGCACAAGGATGACATCCCTAAGGTATCTTTCATAACTGACTTTGGTGTCTTCTGTTATCTTGTTATGGCGTTTGGTCTAAAGAATGCAGGAGCTACTTACCAACGGCTGGTGAATAAGATATTTGCCCATCTGATTGGAAAAACCATGGAGGTGTATGTTGATCAAGAGCCTACTCAAGGCTGATCATATTAAGCACCTCGGAGAGGCATTTGAAGTGCTGAGGCACCATAAGATGATGTTGAATCCCGCCAAGTGTGCCTTTGGCGTTGGATCTGGAAAGTTTTTAGGACTGATGGTTTCAAAGAGAGGCATTGAGGCCAATACTGACAAGATCAAGGCGATTTTAGACATGGAGCCACCACGTTCTATAAGAGATGTGCAGAAGTTGACAGGCCGAGTTGCAGCCTTAGGGAGGTTTATATCCAAGTCTGGTGATAAGTGTTTGCCTTTCTTTCAAACATTAAAGAAGGTAAAGAATTTTGAATGGACACCCAAAAGCCAAGAGGCATTTGAACAATTGAAGAAATACATGGCTGAAGCCCCGTTGTTGGCCAAGCCTAGTCCCGGAGAGACTCTTTATCTATACCTGGCGGTATCTGAGCAAGCATTGAGTGCCGTCCTCATACGGGAAGAGAACAAGGTTCAGAAACCCATCTACTACATGAGTAAGGTGTTGCATGGAGCTGAGTTGAATTATTCTACCATTGAGAAGTTTGCTTTAGCATTGATAACAGCTTCAAGGAAACTACGACCTTACTTTCAGTCTCACAAGATTGAAGTCCTGACGGACCAGCAGTTGAGAAGTATCCTGCATAGCCCGAAGGCCAGTGGAAGGCTAATTAAGTGGGCAATCGAACTCGGAGAATTTGACATTGCATATAAGCCTCGGACAGCCATCAAGGCTCAGGCATTAGCTGACTTCGTGGTTGAATGTACCATTGGCAACCAAGAAGTCGGGGGGCAGGAGATAGTAACCACCCCTGGGGTTGAGAGTAAAAATGAAGAACTTGTACCTGATCAGAAGGAATATTGGGTGTTCTATTTTGATGGAGCATCAAAAACAAAATCTAGTGGTGCATGTTTGGTTTTGCAAAGCCCTGATGGGTTCATAGTTGAGTACACTTTGAAGTTGAACTTTCCAACAACCAACAACGAGGCTGGGTATGAAGTCTTGATAGTCGGATTGGGTTTGGCCAGAATCATGAGGGTCAAGAACCTCAAAGTTTGTGGAGATTCAAGACTGGTAGTGTAACGACCCGAAAAAAATTACGTGTTATTTATTATATTAAAATATATTTTTAGTTGATTTTAATGTGTATTAGTTTATTTTTAATGCATTTAAACGCGTTATGATTTTTATTAAATAGGGAAATTATCCCATACGTGTTATGTGACTTCTGTGTATCATGGAATATTTTATTCTATTTTTCTATAATTTTTATATTTTTAGAATACAATTATTTCGCGTTTTAATTTCCGGATCCAGCCCCTATACTGAATCTGAAGCCTTGTTTTTGATAAATTTATTTTTATATAATGATAGGATATTTAAAGATGCATTATTTTGTAATTTTTGTAATGTTCATAATTTTTGAAAAATTTTGACATATATATTGTATTTGTTTAAAAATAAAAATTTTACATTTTTATCCCATAAAAATTATTTTTAGGGCTTAATAATTTTAATTAGGGGTTAAAAATATTTTTGGGGTATTAATTTTCAGATTTATATAAATAGCAGAATTTTATTTTTAATTGTTAAAATTAATCAAAAAATCAGATTTTTGATTTTATTTTCTGGAAAATTCTTTGAATATTGTTCTTGGTGTTCTTGGAGATCAAACACACTTTTGACAGTGATTCCGGCATCCAAATCGTTCATATGGGTAACCAAACTGAAGCTCTTGATCTCTACTACATGTTTATGTGTGTTTTAACATCATAAATTGCTTGAATCGAAAATTTATAATTTTAGTTTAATATTCGAATTTTCTCGAATTTATTGTGAATCATACAGTGATTTGTTGTTGATATGGTTAGTATCTATAGATTGTATATAATCTCAGGAGCATCATGATAATTTTTGTTTGATTTTTAGTATCTTAAAACTCGAAATCGAATTTTGTGGGGGTGAGAATAATTTTCAATTTTCCGGATTGATTGTTGATTGTTTGATGATTTTGATGATTGATATGAGTCATTGAACTCCTGGGCTTTGATTTGGTATATAGAACGTTTGATTTGGTTGAGAAATGAGTGAAAACGAATTTTGACCGGATAATTCTTTGAAGGTCGCCGGAATTTAATCGGGTTTGGCCGGATTTTTGATTCGGTTGATTCTGGGTTGGAATGAATGGTATAGTTAAGTTTAGGAGGTGATTTGGAACGAGTTGGAGCCTTAAACCGTAGCAAATGGTACGTTTTTAAGGTTGCCGGAGTTCGCCGGAATATTTTTCCGGTCGCCGGATTCTGGAAATCTGCCATTGATGGTGGTGGTGTTCTTGAAGCATTCATGTGAAGGTGGTGATGAATAGTACCTGTTTGATCCTAAAAATCTGTTAAACCTTTTCTGAAAAATGATTTTGAGAATTGATTTTTACTTTTTACTAATTAGTTTTACTTTTATTTACTTTTATTTACTTTTAATTACTTTAAAATTCTGAATTTAATTACAAATTTCAGAAAAATTATTTCTGAAAATGTTTTATAAATCTAGAATTTATTTCTGAATTTTATTTTTATTATTTCTTTATTTCTTTATTTATTTGTTTTTAATTCGAAAATAATTAAGAATTAAATTCTTTTAATTATATTAATTAATCTCAAATAATGATTTAATTAATTTGATTATCTAATAAATGTAATTATTTATTAGATAATTTTATTAATTAATTATTACTTGATTCTAATTAATTTATTTAGGATTATTAACCAATTTTCTGTTTAAAAGTGATTTAAAATAGAAAGAAATTGTTTTAAATTCTAAAAATAATCCGGGAGCGATAAAAATAGTTTTAAAATTCTAAAATTATTTATAAACCCGGATTAAATATTTATTAAAATATTTTGGAGATCCAATAATTACCCGGAAGGTTTATTAACGATCCTTTTTATTCAAAAAGGGTTAATTAAATCTTTTAAAATTCTTTTAAGTGCTTTAAAAATATTTTTTTAAATATTCTAAAAATACTTTGAGTGCTCTTTTATTTGTGAGTCGTATCTGCTATGTGAATTACGTGCCATGTGATTATGTGATCTACTTATCGAGTCCTTATGCGTGCCATGTAAACTGTCAAGGTATTAAGTATCAAGGGTTAGGTTATAAATTGAGTTGTGACCGATATATATTTAATGTGTGCTTAATTGTTTATATGGTTTATATTATAAGATGCCATTAAGAGTAGACGACGTTTTCTTTGATTTACTGGCAACGATGACGATATCGTTTATTTTCAAGGATTAATTGGTAAGTATTGATTTAGGTTGTCAGCGGAGATAAGAAGATTTAATGAAGAGGGATTGGAGATGGATGTAATATTTTTTGTGGGTTATGAAGAAGGTTGAAGATGGATGCAGTATTGTGTGGATAGTAATAAAGAAGGTTGGAGATAAAAGTATTGTTTGTGGAATTGATGGTTTACTTGTGAGGTGTTTTAACACCGGGAAAACGTCTATGTTCAAAGGGGATATTTCCAATTATTTTCTTCCAACAGAGATATTGTAGACGCGCGGGCTCGATGTCAGCGGATCAGACTTGTGGCAACCGCTAAAGCGTAAACCAAGGCACGATTAAAACAGAGGATGTGATGACGTAAGATAGAAGAAGAGGGTAGATGTGTTACCTCGACTTTGCGCAAAAGCTAAGGACCAGAGGCAAGTATTTTCTTGATCATCCTAAACACTTTTTATTTTCTGTTTCATTTATTCATATCATGACAAATAGTTATTGTTCAGAGCTATTTGTGGTTCTTAAATATTTTTATGCGAAAACAGTTGCTTGATATTGGTATCCTTGATGTGGGGAATTGTTTAAGATAAACTCTTCATATCCTTATTATCGTAGTAAATAATAGGGATGTGAACTGTATGTGAAACTAAGCATTTCCTGTTGAATTCGGAAATTGCTCTATTGGATTGGAAGATGGTAAAGCGTAGGAGGCCATGGTTGCTACTATGGTCCAGCAATATTTAAGGAGGATATGGTAACCATTCCATCTTCCTATAGGCTAACATTACTTGCCTATTTTGGTACCTTTATTTGAAATCCGGGTTATACACACGGGTATAGAAATGTACCGGTGGTAGTATAAAGGGTCCCATTGCTTTTGAACCTGATCAGGGGGCAATGGTGGTTTGTTTTTCTTTTTATCCAATCCATATCGCCAGAATGGCTATTATATATTGTGAATTGGCAGATGATTCATTTTTATGACATGCCAAATGATTTCAGTTATGGTTTGAATTATATCACAGTTGTTGATTCAGTTTTCTCTATACACTGTTTTACATTTCAGTTGATTTTATGCCCCACTTATCCTGGTTTAATATCAAAATTTTTATACGCTTGCTGAGCATTTCTTTCGCTCATACTTGCTGTTATAAATTCTAACATTTCAGTAAAGTAGTATGGCGAGACGTATCCGCACAGTTCAGAAAGAGAAGAAGCGTGCTGCTATTTCGAAGATGACTTGGCTCAGGATGTCTGGATTTAGTGTAAGATCTATTTTATATAATTGAGTTCTAATATTTATTATTATTATGTAATGGTCTGGTTAGCCTGGCGTACTTCTTATCGAAGTTACATCAGTGGTTTAAGATTTGATCAAAGAGAATGTTGGGAATGAATGTTTTTTTTATCTAATGGAATTTGGATTCTTGTTTCTAGCCCTATAACCTTAAAAAGATCTTGGTATGTTGGGGTCACAGATGTTATATTTCCAGTGTTGGACAATCACAAGTGAGTGATTATTATTAACCAGATGTTTTATTTTGAGGATTTTTGCGTGACAACCAAATCTCCTGACCCCGGATTTGGGGGGTGTCACAGGTAGTCTCGCAGGTGAATGGTAAATTTAAGGCCAAGGATGAAACTATGGCAAAGTATTTGAGAGTTGTGAAGGCTGTTATGACTCAGTTCGACGAACGCTATGTTGAGCATATTCCGAGAGAAGAGAACGTTAAGGCCGATGCCTTGTCTAAGTTCGCTTCTTCTGAGGTAGAGAACTACGTCGGAAATGTTTACTTTCAGGTCTTGAAGGCCCCGTCTATTATTTCGAAATTGGCAGCACCAGTTGATGTAAGATGAAGGATAGACCCTCTTAAAAGCTCATCCTGAGACTGGTTGGCTCCCTGATAATGCCTTAAAGGCATAGAAACTGTTAGTGAGAGTGTTGAGATAAGAGGTCCTTTGTCATTCCATACTTAAAATCTTGAATCTCAAATCCTGACACAAAATTTTAGCCTTGATGGCCAAAAAGGCTGTCTGCCTCCAATCGAGTTTGTCGTTTGAGTTTAAGGACTTGGATCAAGAGCCGCCAATCAAATTCAAACCAAAGTAAGGTCCTGTGAGCATAAGAGGAAGGTTGGAAACCTAGAATCAAGATAAAGGGTTGACAACCAGCCAATCAAATTCAAACCAAAGTAAGGTCCTGTGAGCATAAGAGGAAGGTTGGAAACCTAGAATCAAGATAAAGGGTTGACAACCAGCCAAGGCACACCAAACTTGAAGTCAAGTGTCTAGTGGAAATGGAACTTCTTGAACGATCAACCGAGAAGCAAGACGTCCACCGTATGTAGCAAGGGGGCAAGAACTAAAGGACTTCATCATTTTTACATCTTAGAATGAGAGTTAAGGGTTGATGATAGCCAACAACCACGAATGAATTCAAGGTTTTGAATCAAGGATTCAACAAGCGAGTTAAGGCCCAGAAGGTCATGAAAGTTATGAGAGTTAATTTGAAGTCAAGGATGTCTATTTGGTCATCGACTTTAAATAATGACATTCGACGATCGAATACTGACACTGAGGTCCAAATATCGACGTTTCAATACTGACATCGAGATGCCAAGGGCGGAGTGCCTCCAAGAGGCCTCTAGCCGAGGTGCCAAGGCCGAGGTGCCTCGAGACAATCCCTAGGCCGAGCAGCCTCAACCGAGAAGACCCCCAGGAGACGTTGGTCGAGCTACTCTGGCCGAGCTCCCTCACGAAGGACCTCAAGGCCGAGCAGCTCAGGCCGAAGCACCTCCACAAGGGCAACAACCGAGGCTACAAGGCCGAAGCACTCGAGAAAGCCTCAAGGCCGAGTAGCCCCAGCCGAAGTCCCTCGTAGAGGGCAACAGCCGAGGTGCCACAGCCGAGCAGCCCGTGAGGAGCGCCTGGCCGAGCAGCCAAGGCCGAGCAGACCTCCAAGAGGCCCCCTGCCGAGCAAGCAAGGCCGAGGTGCCTCAAGGAGACCCCTGGCCGAGGTGCCACGGCCGAGGCAACCCATGCAAGCCCTCAGCCGAAGAGAAGAGGCCGAGGAGGCTCCAAGGGCATGCCAGCCGAAGAGACCAAACCGAGTAGGAAATTTTCTGGGGGATGACCGAGGTGGATCAGCCGAGGTGAGCTCCTGCAGGGGTGATGGCTCTGCCCCTTGGACCCCGCCAGGGGCTGCCGCCCCTTGGACCCCGCCCGGGGGCTGCCGCCCCCGGACCCCCGCTAGTGCCGTTTAGCACCGTTTAACGCCGTTTAGCATCGTTTAACACCGTTTAAACGTTTTTTAAGGCTAATTAGCATTGATTAGTGCCGATTAGCACAGATTAGTGCCGTTTAAGCACAGATTAGTGCCGATTAGCACAGATTAGTGCCGTTTAATCACAGATTAGTGCTGATTAGCACATATTAGTGCCGTTTAAGCACAAATTAGTGCCAATTAGCACAGATTGGAGCCGATTAGCACTGTTTAGCGCCGATTAGTGCCGTTTTATGACGTTTGACATCGCTTAACATTGTTTAAATGATGTTTAAGGCTAGTTAGCACTGTGTAGTGTCGTTTAACACCGTTAAGTGTCGTTCAACATCGTCGTAAATGCGTCGGTCGCTCCACGCTTTACATTAAGATGATATTGTTGAAAATACTCGTGTAAGAGCAATAAACCCTGACCCAAGTCTCGGAAAAGGCCGTTATAACTTCAAGGAAAACCTGATCAGTTTTCCTAGAAGTTGGGGGGCAAATGATATGGGCTAAAAGTAAGCCCTAAAGACACATTTAATGTGGCATTAATTAGACCTAGAGTGGTCCAAATGTGGGGCCCACCAGATGGGCCCAAACCCTATTTATAATATTAATTTCGTAATTAATATTAGGGGCAATAACCAGCTCAGCAATAAGAGTTAAACAAGGATATTACTCTTGCCTGACTTAGCCTCCAAGATACATACTTCAACATGGAAACTGATTCCTACAAGGAAGGGGTCTAGAATCTTCCTTGAAGCGGTGGCTTGCCCACCAAGTCTCTGACTCCTACCATAATTCTTAGGCTTCTCAGCCTATATAAAGGGTCAGACCCCTCACCCTAGAACTACGTTTTCTTGGCTTGATTCTCTAATACAGAGATACGTAGGCATTCTGTGAGGACCGTTTAGTCTCGAACGCAGAAGCAGCCATTAAAGCACGAAGCTCCAGAACCCTAGCCGTCATAATCATAACCTAGTTTTTATTCCACAACAGTAAATTAATAACATATAAAATTAAAAAAATTAATATAATTATAAATATTAAAAAAGGAGCTGTGCGTTGCACGGGTCATAAGGTAGTCTATACTATTATATAAAAATCGAAACATTAAAAGTTTGGTCGGTACAGGTACCTGTTGATTTTACTAATTTACCCTTACTCCTACTAACTAATCAATTTCCTTAGATAAAATCTGTTTACACTAAATCACGCAAGCGTACGCGGTCACAAGTAATATAGAATAAAGTTGAGTTCGTTCCCACAGAGATCTGGTTTAGGTTTCAATTCAGTTAATGCACCTATGCAACAATGTATGGATTTTATTCACTGCTAAGACAATTAACAATTTTGGGTTTTAAATAACTAAATTAAGTAAAAAGCAATTTAACAAACTAAGAATTAATTAACTAACGAGACTTGAATTCGAATTACATATGCTAGAGAAAACATGGGTCCTAACTTCATTAAATACTTCGCTTAGAGTTGATGCCTTTAATCAATGCATGCGATAATTATGATATCTGATCAGACAACACGAAACAAGTATACGCTACTTCTCAGTATACGAATACCAAACTAAACATACATTCACAAAAGAGATAGAAGATGAATAGACACCAATTATGCTTAGACCCTATATCTCTATAAGATTTGAAAACATAACGGTTGAAGAGCAAGTTATCCATAAAGATCACATAGGGAAATATAAGTATTCTCATCTCATACTACGAATCATGTTGATAAACAATCATGAACCTATGCTAGCATGACAAGTTCTAAATCTCAAGATCCACTTTCACTTCACAAGAGATTAACAAAATAGATGTTAGCTACGCATCTAACAATTAAGCATAACCATACGAGGATATCAAATATACATCACACACAGATCTTTAAAGCATCAAGATACTAAAGCTCCATAAATAAATCCGTTAGAATCCCATGACAACGATTAGTTCGTAATTGAACCTCTCGTCATCATGGGATCAAGTGAAACCATGATAATAAAACAAGATATGAATTCTATGTTATAATATGCTAACTAATGATACAAATTACAATGGTAGGATGTGTTTAAATAGGCTCTAGAAGTCTTGCCCAGCAAGAAAAAGACCTAAAATACAATTAGAATTCGATTAGGGGCAAAAACGGAATTTTCCAGCGATTCTGGGCGCTCTCAGCGCGCAATGGGGCGCTCTCAGCGCGGTCTGTTACTGTTCAGAATTATAGAAAATTTTGCAGGCTTCGCGTGGATGGTAAGATCGCTGAAAACGGACTTCTAGAACTCCAGATATGGCCAAAACAGTGTAGACTACCCGGAAATCCGAATTTTCCACAATTTGCTCATTTTTCATCCGTTTTCTCTTCCGATTCTTTTGCCACTTCCCGTTCTTCAATTCTTGAGCGTTATGATCTTCATGGTAGCCTAGGGAAATATGCCATCCTTCATTCCATTGCTCAATTTCAACTCCAAGATCAATGAAAACCACCAATCCTAGCCGATAATTGCAATCCTGCACAACTACACAAAACACATCAGAACTACAACAAACTTGAGGTCAAGTGAATCAATTTAAGCCGATATGGAATGCTCTAAATGGATATAAAATCCATTTATCAAAATCCATCCTACTAATTAATCAATTTCATTTTTCAGGTTAAACATACTATCTTTTCTATTTTTTAATAACAAAATAATTTCCTTTTTTAGGTAAAAAAATAATATCTTTTATATTTTATCTAACTAAAATTTCTCCTTTATTTTTTTCCCAGGTTATACATATTACATTTTCTATTTTTCAATAACTAAATAATTGTCTTTTCAGGTAAATATTTTATCTCTCAAAATGGTCAGTTTTCTCCCTCTTCCTATCAAGAGAATGTCCTTCCTCCTTTTTCAGTTTTTAACTTGCAAATGGTTAACTTAAATGTCAATGTTGGCTTAAATTAGAAGGTTTTTATTAACATTGTGAATGCTAATGAAGAGGACAGTAACATTGGGTCATATTTCAATGATAACTCAAAAGGAAATGATAAAGTGCTTCAGGGCTACGCTTTTAACACTGATGGCTTATTAAGCCAAGATGAAATCAGAATCCTTGACAGTGGTAGCCTCTTAGCTATTTCTGACACGTTTGGTAAGCAAGAGATTGACTTGGAGGAGAAGATTTGTGAGGGTGTTTATGCAAAAGACATTCTTCATGCTGTAGTGATTGGGAAAGTCGATGAGCTCCTGGTAAAGGTAAACGATTGGAAAAACAAAGGTGTAGAAATGGTAGACTCAACTCAGGGCAAGCGTAAGGTGGAGGTAGGAAATGTGCAGCTGAATACCTTTGATGATTACATGGTTTTAGATGAAGTGTTTCTCCAGATGGCTATGTTCAAGGAATGGGCTATGTTTCAAGGAAATGAAGTCTAGGCTGATTACTGTCTATCTGCATGGGTCTGTTTTATGCTTTAATATTGTAGTGGCTATGGTTTTGCATGTCTTAGTTTCTAAGCTGCGTTATGTAGACTCAGGTGGTGTCTTGTGGTCTAGGTTGTTTGTTTTACCTTTCAGTATTGTCCTAAGGCATGGCCTTGTTTTAATATATTCTCTATGTTTATCAAAAAAAAAGTATAGGATAACTAAATCGAAAACCAAAACTTTCAATGTTTCGGTTTTAATATAATAGTACTAGCTTATAACCCGTGCGATGCACGGGTTTCTTTTGATATGTTATAAATTTTATTTTATTTTATAATTATGTTTTTATATAATCATTAATTTTAAAAATTATTTTAATATTAATTTAATTAAATTTGAATTAAATTTAATAAATGATTTGCATGATTTAAAATTTACATAATAAATTTAAAATTAAATATGTCGTTGACGGGATTCGAACCATGAATATCGAGTAAAGTAATTTAATCATTAAATATACCTTATAATTACATCTAACGTTTCTTATTAATTACTAAAAATCTAACGGTAATATGATGTTTTATTTTTGGGTATACATTAATGATTGTAAATTTATGTTTTAAATTAAAAGGTAGTGTATTTAATTAGAAACAAAATATTAATGATTGGAAGATTATGATTGCAAAATTATGTTTTCAATTAAAAGGTAACGTGTTTTAATTAGGAAAGAAATATTAATGATTGGAAGATACAATAGTTTAGGTGTGTAAAAAAGATAATATGTTCAATTAAAAATAAACGTCTTTTAAATTGATTGAAAGATAAGATATTTTAGGTATTTATAAAATTTTAGTTACAAGTACAATTATGTTTTTATATAATTGTCAATTTAATAATTTTTTAAATTTTAATTTAATATACTCATATTTACGTATTATACTAATATTTTCTTATTGTAAACAACGTATAGGGATTTTTCATATATTTTATTAATAATTGAAAATATGGTGTGATATTTTTGGGTATATATTAATTATTGTAAGATTATTTTTTTTTTAAAAAAAAGATAACGTATTTTAATTAGAAATGAAATATTAATGATTTGAAAATATGGTACGATTGATGTTTTTATAAAATGTAATATTTTCAACTAAAAGTAGATGTGAAAATGGCAATGTCTAATTACCATTAATTATATTATGTCATTATTTATTTTAATAATTAGGATAACCAAACAAACCAAACTTTCAATCTTTCGGCTTTAATATAATACTAGCTTATAACCCGTGCGATGCACGGGTTTGTTTTGATATGTTATAGATTTTATTTTATTTTATAATTTTGTTTTTATATAATCATTAATTTTAAAAATAATTTTAAAATTAATTTAATAAATTTTGAAGTAAATTTATTAAATGATTTGCATGAGTTAAATTTTATATAATAAAATTTAAGTTAAACTAGCTTAAAACCCGTGCGATGCACGAATTGTTTTAATATTATATGAATATTTTTTATTAATTTGAATTGATTTTTTTAAAACATGAATGATTTAAATTTTTCAATGAGATGATTTCATAATAATTATATAAAGGTTATCCGTAATATTACTAAAAAAAGGGGATTGTAGTTAGAAAATATAGAAAAGATGATAGGTTTAGTTGAGAAAGGTAATCTGTTAATTATTAGTATTATAATACTATTATTTTATTTTATTAAATAGAACCACACGTGATATAATTGGAAAATGAAAGATTTTAGTTAGAGAAAATAGAAAAGGTAAGGTGAAAATTCAAAAGGTGACATGTTTTAGGTGAAAAAGGTAATTAATTAATTTATAGTAATTATAATTTAATTAAATTATTTTACTAAATAAAATTGCTCGTAGTGTTTTTAGAAAAAGAGGTATTAAAAAAGATAGAAAAGATTATACGTTTTAGCTAAAAAAAGTAATCGATAATTATTAGTATTATAATTTTATTATTTTATTTTATTAAATAGAACCGCCCGTGATATAATTAGAAAATGAGAGATTTTAGTTACAGAAAATAGAAAAGGTAAAGTGAAAATTAAAAAGGTGACATGTTTTAGGTGAAAAATGTAATTGATTAGTTTATAGTAATTATAATTTAATTATGTTACTTTACTAAATAAAATTGCTCATAGTTCTTTTAGAAAATGAGAAATTAATGTTACCCGTGATATTTCTAGAAAAAGAGGGATTTTAGTTAGAAAATATAGAAAAGACAATACGTTTTAGCCGAAAAGAGAGATTTTAGTTAGAGAAAAGAAAAAAAGGTAATATATTTTGGTTGAAAAGGGTAAGATCGATTAATTAATAGTAATTATATTAAACAAAATTGCTTGTAGTGTTTTTAAAAAATGAGAAATTTTAGTTAGATAAAATATCATGTGCATGTTTTAGGTGAAAAAGATAATTGATTAGTTTATTGTAACGCCCCCAAGTTCGCCCTGACTGGGGACCCGGGTCGTCACATTGTCTCGATATCCTGCAGCACACGTTAGCTCAATAATAAGCAATTATTTATTACAACGGAGCGGAGAAGTCCCACTCCACAGATCCAAGATCGATCTCACACTTTATTACAATACGAATTATTACATCTCTGGATAATATCTTACACAAGTCTATAAAGTATAAAGATAACAGGTTCCAGCTGTTTGTTCTAGTCCTTGTCCGCATAGCCCAGAGCTTTTCCCTTTCCTCTGGATCCCTGGCTGGACGTCTCACATCTTTCTTTCTTGACGGCTGGACAAATGTTGTAAAGCAAGAGTGAGCAACTATGGTGCTCAGCAAATTCTCTCCTTGCTCGGTATATAAATATAATAAGATTTACCGAAAGAAATACTCTAAATTTAAATAAAAATCGGATATCAGAAATCTGACACTTTGACTCAAGACTCATCTCGAAAATAGGTACTCAAAGACTCATCTCGAAAATAGATACTCAAAAGACTCATCTCGAAAATATATACTCAAAAGACTCATTTGGTGAAACTCTGATGACTCAAGATAATTGAATAACTGGTCTTCCATCCTCTCGGTATCTCGGCGGGGCGATCAACTATCCGACCGGGAATACCGTCCTCCAATGACACCGCACTTCGCCCGATCACGGCTACAATACGATATCAACGAATTTAATATATAGTATGAATGCTAGCATCATAGTGGGTGATTATATCAACCCTGGCATCATAGTGCCTCAATATTCTCGTGTCCTTAAAACGGTACACAAGTCTCTCTTTCTCTAAATGGGCCTCTTTCCCAAAATTGACCAGTAGAATACAGAATTCCCGAACATTTAATGAACTGATACTTTGAGATAACTTCACAAGAAAATATGCAATCAATCTGGCGGACTGCCAGTTTTACTCAATGTACCACCAATCCGAACAATGGACTGATGTAACTCTCAATAAATATGTTTTAATCGATTGACACGAACAAAGTGCCAACCCTTGACAAAAAGGGCAACTATCTCGAAATAATGTGAATAGTCTAAAAATGAAATATAATGAGTCGTACTGAAAAAGTAGTACTACTCGAATAATTATAATACTCCAAATCGATGAACGTTAAATAGAATATTTTTCATTCGATACAAGAGTACAACTCTAACAAAATTTAAATAGCATAATCCCTATTGATTGATTCGAACGATGAACCAATTAAAAGATAATCGATAAATGTTGTCGAATTTGTACAATAAATCCGACTGAAAAGAATGAATTTAACTATCTCGAACAAATGAGAATAGTTCCACTGAATCGAAATAAATAGTCGTCTCGAATTAAAGAGACCGACCCGATAGCAACGAAATTGCTTCTACGCTTATAGGGAATGTATTTCGCAAGTAAACTAATTCTATCAGTATCGTAATATTTAACGAGAAAATAATACTCAAAAGAATTATTGCATCTTAAAAAGAGCAGCAAATAATTCTCATAATTGATAGCTCGAAAATAATCAAGAATGAAATAATACGAACAGAAATACAAAGTTTCCGAGAGTTAGGGTAGGAATGAACTTGCCTCTGTCTCGACGCTAAAAGTACCGAATAAATAAAAGCGTTACCCGCGAGCGAAAATCTCAATTCTCAGAAAGAATCTCTATAATAAATTATCAAAATGAGTTTAGTACTCGAGTAAAAATTAATCACGTAATGTCAACATAACTTGGTAATCATGCTCTTGATAATCAAGTAATTTTTCGAAAGTATAATTTAGGACTATCCTCAAAATCCTTTAAAAGCTTACTAACACATTATTCGCAAAATAATATCCTTGAATGGAGGCTCTAATCGTTTACCTAATTATTATTACAATAAAATTATTGGGAAAAAAAACCCCTCCCCCACTTCCTCTTCTTCCTCCCCGCTGCTCACCACCACCGACCGGCGGCAACTCGCCGAACCACCACCGACCGGCGACAACTCGCCGAACCACCACCGACCGACGATCTCTCTCTCTATCTCTCTCTCCCTCTCTCTCTCCCTCTCTCTCTCCCTCTCTCCCTCTCTCTCTCCTCGTCTTCTCTGTCTCTCTCGCTCCCATCTCTCTGCTCAATCCCTCTCTCGATCTCAATCTCTCCCTTTCCGTCTCAATCTCTCTCATTCTCCGTCGTCTCTCTCCCTCGCAATCTCTATCTCTCTCATCATCTCGCCCTCTCTCTTTCTCTTTCTCCCTCTCTCTCGCCTCTCCTTCCCCGATCTCTTCCCTGATTCTCCGATCACCACCGCCGTCGTCTCCGACGACTCCGACGGGGTACCTCCGCCCCTCTCTCCTCACATGCAGCCACTGAACAACACCCCCCCTTATCAATTACAAAACTACATAAATACTAATCACACTAAACACCCATGATTTAGAGATAATCACATCAATTTAAAACCCTAATTGCATCACAATTAGTCCTAATTATAATTTAAAACATGGACAAATTTTGATAAGCGTAATAAGGAGCTTTGAAAAGAATAGTTTGTGGGTACAAAATCATACCCTTGGTGAAAGTCAATATAGAGCCTTGTCCTTAAAAAAAATCACTTTCTTGAAAACCCTTATTAATGGGTATCAAATTAAAGAGTGTTTAAAAAGCTACACAAATATATAAATGCATGTATGATCAAGCTAGTATTTTAGTAGGTAAAGGATTTTGAAGGTGGAGTTTTAATGGCTTGTAAAAGAGAGAGAGAGTGTTTTGTTTTCTTTTGTTCGGTTGTGTACAAGAATTAGGGAGATGACTCTCTCTTCTCATCATTTTATTTATAAATTCTATTCCCCCACTTGGGCTCTTAATGGGCTAAACACCTATTGGGCTCAATTCATACACCCCACTTGACAATTAATCTTAATCAAATAAAATTCTCATTTGCTATTGTCTTTCTTGTTTTAAAAATAATAAGAAAATAATACTAGTAATAATAATGATAATAATGATAATAATAATATTAATAATAATACATTATAAATCACAATAAATAAACAGGTAGCATTGCACTCAAATAAATATTTGCATGCAACCCTAAAACTAATTAAAATCGAGTTTACCAAATTTATTCCGTGAGAGCTCGACATTAATATTAATAAAATTCACGGTTATTACAGTCTCCCCTCCTTAAAAGGATTCCGTCCTCGGGATCCATATTAATGGCCAAACAACTCGGGATATTTATTATGCATTTCTCTCTCAAGTTCCCAAGTGGCTTCCTTGATTTGACGGTTTCTCCAAATTACTTTTACTACATTTATTTTCTTATTTCGCAACTCATGCACTTTGAAATCTACAACCTCTGCTGGTTGCTCTGCGTAGGTCAGGTCAGCTTTGACATCGATGGGTTCATACTCAAATACGTGTCGATGATCAGGATGATAAGCTCTCAATATTGATACGTGAAATACATCGTGAATATGCTGAAGGTCTGGCAGTAAGGCTAACTGATATGACACGGCTCCAACCTTCTTAAGAATCTCAAAAGGTCCAATATACCTAGGACTCAGTTTTTTTTTTCTTTCTTTCCAAATCTCATCACCCCTTTCCACGGAGAAAATTTTCAGCAACACTTTATCTCCTATCTCGAATGATTTATCCTTTATCTTCATAGCTGCATATTTTCGCTGACGGTCTTGAGCAGCAACTAACCTCTTTCGTATCTTCTCTATGGATTGTTTTGTCTGATGGACCATTTCTGGCCCTAGTAGTCTCCTTCACCAACCTCATCCCAACACAGTGGAGATCTACGCTTTCTTCCATATAATGTGTCATACGGGACCATTCCGGTACTGGAGTGATAGCTATTATTGTAAGAGAATTCTACTAATTGCATATGCTCATCCCAACTTCCCTTGAGATCTAAGGCGCAAGCTCACAGCATATCTTCTATTGTCTGAATTGTCCTTTCGCTCTATCCATCGGTCTGAGGATGATAAGCGGTACTCAAATTAAGCTTGGTGCCAAGGCATTCCTGAAAACTTTTCCAAAATCTAGAAGTAAAGCGGGCATCTCTGTCTGACACGATTGACACGGGCACTCCATGACGAACTACCACTTCCTTCATATCCAAACCTACCAGTCTTTTCACTGAATACCTTTCACTGATCGGAAGAAAATGCGGGGACTTCGTAAGTCTGTCAACTATAACCCATATGGCATCGAAATTTGCTCTGGTTCGAGGTAAACCTACTACAAAATCCATTGCGATGTGCTCCCATTTCCACTCTGGAATCTCTAATGGTTGAAATAATTCACTTGGTCGTTGATGTTCTGCTTTCACTTTCTGATAGGTCAAGCACTTGTTTACCCACTCTGCAATCTCTCTTTTCATGTTGGGCCACCAATAATTTAGCTTGATGCCCTGATACATTTTTGTGCTCCCTGGGTGAATGGAATATCTCAAGTTATGCGCTTCTCTCATGATTTCTTCTTTTAACTCTGTAACATTAGGAATCCAAATCCTCGAAGCAATTCGTTTAATTCCCTTATCATCTCTTGAACTCCAAAAACTCTTCTTCTGTCAACTCTGATCTCTTGTCTTCCATTACTTGTTACTAACAGCGGCGAATCTCTAATGGTTGAAATAATTCACTCTGGTCGAAAATGAATGTTGTAACTTCTTTCATTGTTTTGGGCTGGGACCTTGACTTCTAATTCCATTTTCTCGAATTCTCTGATTAATTCTTCTGAGGTTATCAACAAGTTGAGTCTTTCCTTTCTATTTAAAGCATCAGTCACTACATTAGCCTTTCCTGGTGATAGTTTATTGCACAGTCATAATCCTTGATTAATTCCAACCATCTTCTCTGTCTCATGTTCAATTCCTTCTGCGTGTATATATACTTTAAGCTCTTGTGCTCCGTGTAAATCTTGCATTCCTCCCTATACCGGTAATGACTCCAAATCTTGAGTGCAAATACAATAGCAGCAAGTTCCAAATCGTGAGTAGGGTATCGGGATCCATATTCCTTCGGTTGTCTAGAGGCATAAGCTATTACCTTCCCGTGCTGCATCAATACACATCCTAAACCTTTGTGAGACACATCACTGAAAATCACGAAATCGCCTTTTTCATCGGGTAAGGTCAAAACTGGGGCAGTAGTCAGTCTTTTCTTCAATTCTTGAAAGTTGTCTTCGCATTTGGGGGTCCACTCAAACTTTTCACTTTTCCTGGTAAGTCGAGTCAGTGGCGTAGCTATCTTTGAGAAATCTTTCACAAATTTACGGTAGTATCCGGCCGGTCCAAGGAAACTTCTAACCTCTGTTGGAGTCTTGGGTCTCTCCCAATCGGCTACGACTTCTATCTTAGCAGGGTCTACAGATATTCCTTTGCCGCTCACAATATGTCCTAAAAATTGAACTTCTTTCAGGCAGAATTCGCATTTCGAAAATTTTGCGTACAACTTTTCCTTCCTCAGTGCCTCCAAAACTAGACGGAGATGTTCTGCATGTACCTCAGGAGACTTCGAGTATATCAGAATGTCATCAATAAATACAATCACGAACTTATCCAAGTATCTCTTGAACACACGATTCATTAAATCCATGAAAGCAGCGCGCTGGAGCATTCGTTAGTCCAAAAGACATCACTAAGAACTCGTACTGTCCATACCGGGTCCTAAAGGCAGTCTTAGGAATATCCTCAGGCTTGATCTTCAGTTGGTGATAGCCGGATCTCAGATCAATCTTCAAAAAAATGCGTAGATCCCTTAAGTTGGTCAAACAGATCGTCGATTCGAGGCAGAGGGTACCTGTTCTTGATAGTCATCTTGTTCAGTTCTCAAAAATCAATGCATAGTCGCATAGATCCGTCCTTCTTCTTTATGAACAAAACTGGATCTCCCCACGGGGATACACTGGGTCTGATTACACCATTTTCAAGTAGCTCTTGCAGTTGTGTTGCCAATTCCCTCATTTCCACTGGTGTCATTCTGTAAGGTGCTTTTGAAATGGGTGCGGTTCCTGGTGCTAGATCAATTGTGAATTCTATCTCTCGGTCTGGTGGCATTCCTGGCAACTCGTCAGGAAAAATATCCTTAAACTGATTAACTACAGGAATCTCCTCGATGGTAGGTGTCTGTTTATCGGTATCTATCACATGATCCAAATAGGCTTGACATCCTTGTCGAAGTAATCTCTTAGCTTGAATTATTGACAGAAAATTTTTAGCCGATTTTCATCCGCGAAACGGAATTCTCATACCATTGGGTCCACTTAAGCTAACCTTCTTCCGATGACAATTTATTTGGGCATCGTAACTTGCTAACCAATCCATCCCTAGGATTACATCGAATTCCCTTAACTTGAAAGGAATGAGGTCCGCGTCAAAACGTTGTCCCTGTATCTCTATAGAACAATGCGGGCACAACCGACTCACTGGAATGACTTCCTGATTAGCTACTTCTATATTCAGAATTCCCTCTAAGGACATAGACTCAAGATTAAGCTTATTCATGAAGTTCTCAGAAATAAAAGATTTGGTAGCTCCAGAATCAACTAGAACACACGCTTCCTCGGAATTTACTAGAAGCGTACCTGCTATCACATTGCTGTCATCAATGGCATCTCTTATAGTCATGTTGAAAGTTCGTGCTGTCGGTTTGTTGTTAGGAGGTCCTGTGGGTCGAGGTACTGGATTCTCCTTTAAAGGCTGACTGTAATCTCGGGACACGTGACCCCTCTTTACACAGTTGAAACAGGTGACGGATTTATCCTTGCAATTAGAAACATAATGACCTTTCTGACCACAATTACAACAATTCATGCTGGCTTGATGATAGGGTCCAGGGTGTTTCTTTCCATATGTCTTGCAATCTGGCAAAGGTGGTCTTCCTTGCATCACATTAACTGTCTGTGGAGGTTTGAACCTCTGGTTGCTTCCTCTTGTGTCATGATTCCCAATCCTTCTAGTATCAGTGCTTTTATCCTCTCTTTTCACAAAAGATTTCTTCTCGCTCCGATGATCAAACTTCTTCCCAAAATTGCTTCCACTACTCTGAAATCTCCTCTTCTTTCCGTCCTTATCCTTCGGGTACAACTCGCTTCCACGCATCTTATTATCTTTTGTAGGTGGTCAGTTTCTACTTAATAAAACTACCCGTGTAGTTTGAACTTCCTCAGATTTTCTCTGTTAGTATTTATGTTATCATTATACATGATTCTCTCTTTACTTTGTTCAGGCAGCTTCTTTGTCACATTCTAACGTCAACCCTTTTTATTAACAAAAATATTCTCAATTTCACTTTCATTATCAATATAATCCTTGAGATATAATTCTCTCTCATTTATCTCTATTACCACTTTCTAAACTGATGGGGTGTAGTAAATATCTTTTTAAATAGTGGCTTGGTTTGAACCATGCTTGTAATCCTTATAAGAATATTGAGCTACAGTTCATTGGTATCTTCATGTTAAGAACAAATCTAGAGAGTCCAGTTCACTTAGTTTCGAATACTATAACTAATATTTCCTTTTTACTTCAATCTTAAGGAACTTGATCCTCGTACGATTGTCTGAATACTTAGCAAAGTACCCCTTAATATTTTTAGCTCACAACATTATCATTGTGCCTTAATAATTCTCATTTACCTTTCACTAATACTTTAATTCATTCTTCAATATATTCATAGTAACGATGGTCTTCCCATCATATTCAACACAAACAATCTCAAGAATCTTCTCTATTTCTCTCAACCATGCTCTTGTCTCTTCAGAATCAATGGTCATTGAGTTTCTCAATCATAAGATGAATTTCTTCTCGTATTTTTTTTTAAAGAAAATTAGAGAAACGTTTCAAGGAATCACCCTTAGTTTTGGTTTAAATTATAATTACATCTAGTTCATGATCTTAAGGTATTCTCACTTGGGGTTCCCTCAGGTCTAGGCTGAGTGGTTATTCAAATATTTCACCTTAACGACATCTCTCTAAAACATGGTACCAACGGACAGGTATGTATATGTAGAATAAGTCACAATGAGTTCTTGAATGTTTTCACTAGATATGACTCTAAATACCTTTGTCTATACCTTGTGCGTATCATCTCCCATTCAATTCCATATAGTAAATCTTGATGTCATAATTCCATTGAAAATACTAATACTATGTAGTTATCAATCACACTGATACCTGATTAACATTCATAGCAATACTCGACTTTTAATCTGTTGGGAAAAGGTCGATCCAAACTAATTCATAGTATCTTCGATGAGTTCTAATATGAAAAAGGCTCAAGATCCTCTAAAAATTCTCATACAATAAATTTCCATACTTCCAAAAGTTACGTCATCCTTTAACTAGTATAGTTAAACTAAAAGATAGGAAAATGTAAATTATTACTCTTCCATCATCTAACACATACCGTAAGTGACCTCGCTTCATTTCTCATTTTGGAAGAATTGGTTTCAACATTTGCTACTTATTCAACTCATATTCATATAACTTCAATACAAGACTACGAAACACTATCTATGAGTTTTGAAGATCTACACAAGAGCACTAGCGCGATGGTCTATTTCTGATCAGTACTCAAACATGATTTGCTGAAATTCATATTTTCGAAAGAGAAGTTTCATCACTCCTAAATTCCAGTATACACTCTTGAAATTTCGAAGTACTAATCATTCCAGGTTTAATTAGAACTTTGAAAAAGATAACTCAGAATATAATAATGTGAAGCAATAACATAGGTATGATCAACTCTTGCTAGTGGGAATCTTTTGTAAAAGGATTAACTGAGAGATCAATATGATCATCGAACATTTGTACATTGCATGTCACTAGCATAACTGCCATAGTACCCAAGGTGGCCAGCCTTTAGTACTCTCATGACAAACAATAGCACAACCGGTGGCGTCCCACCAGACCTCTATCATAAAGACAGATAGTCTTCCCCTATATATGTAGGGTTGTTCATCTCAGTATCATAAAAGGGTAACAAATATATGAATGGATATGAAAGGGTTTGCATTTATAAATGTACATAATGCTGGGTAACTTAACCTCTACGCAATATAGGTCCTTTTCAAACAGGATAGAATTAAATTGTCTGAGTGAATTCGAATGGTACAAATTATTGATAATCATTGCTAAGGAAGTTATTTAAAGAACAATTTCCAACACCAAATAAGCTCTTAGGAAAAAGTATCGATTCTTGAACGAAAGCGACACTTGCAGACTTCGATAGCTCGTCAGGGAAGAAAATCTCAAAGAGGTTATAATACTAGCTTATAACCCGTGCGATGCACGGGTTTGTTTTGATATGTTATAGATTTTATTTTATTTTATAATTTTGTTTTTATATAATCATTAATTTTAAAAATTATTTTAAAATTAATTTAATAAATTTTGAAGTAAATTTATTAAATGATTTGCATGAGTTAAATTTTATATAATAAAATTTAAGTTAAACTAGCTTAAAACCCGTGCGATGCACGAATTGTTTTAATATTATATGAATATTTTTTATTAATTTGAATTGATTTTTTTTAAAACATGAATGATTTAAATTTTTCAATGAGATGATTTCATAATAATTATATAAAGGTTATCCGTAATATTACTAAAAAAGGGGGATTGTAGTTAGAAAATATAGAAAAGATGATAGGTTTAGTTGAGAAAGGTAATCTGTTAATTATTAGTATTATAATACTATTATTTTATTTTATTAAATAGAACCACACGTGATATAATTGGAAAATGAAAGATTTTAGTTAGAGAAAATAGAAAAGGTAAGGTGAAAATTCAAAAGGTGACATGTTTTAGGTGAAAAAGGTAATTAATTAATTTATAGTAATTATAATTTAATTAAATTATTTTACTAAATGAAATTGCTCGTAGTGTTTTTAGAAAAAGAGGTATTAAAAAAGATAGAAAAGATTATACGTTTTAGCTAAAAAAAAGTAATCGATAATTATTAGTATTATAATTTTATTATTTTATTTTATTAAATAGAACCGCCCGTGATATAATTGGAAAATGAGAGATTTTAGTTACAGAAAATAGAAAAGGTAAAGTGAAAATTAAAAAGGTGACATGTTTTAGGTGAAAAATGTAATTGATTAGTTTATAGTAATTATAATTTAATTATGTTACTTTACTAAATAAAATTGCTCATAGTTCTTTTAGAAAATGAGAAATTAATGTTACCCGTGATATTTCTAGAAAAAGAGGGATTTTAGTTAGAAAATATAGAAAAGACAATACGTTTTAGCCGAAAAGAGAGATTTTAGTTAGAGAAAAGAAAAAAAGGTAATATATTTTGGTTGAAAAGGGTAAGATCGATTAATTAATAGTAATTATATTAAACAAAATTGCTTGTAGTGTTTTTAAAAAATGAGAAATTTTAGTTAGATAAAATATCATGTGCATGTTTTAGGTGAAAAAGATAATTGATTAGTTTATTGTAACGCCCCCAAGTTCGCCCTGACTGGGGACCCGGGTCGTCACATTGTCTCGATATCCTGCAGCACACGTTAGCTCAATAATAAGCAATTATTTATTACAACGGAGCGGAGAAGTCCCACTCCACAGATCCAAGATCGATCTCACACTTTATTACAATACGAATTATTACATCTCTGGATAATATCTTACACAAGTCTATAAAGTATAAAGATAACAGGTTCCAGCTGTTTGTTCTAGTCCTTGTCCGCATAGCCCAGAGCTTTTCCCTTTCCTCTGGATCCCTGGCTGGACGTCTCACATCTTTCTTTCTTGACGGCTGGACAAATGTTGTAAAGCAAGAGTGAGCAACTATGGTGCTCAGCAAATTCTCTCCTTGCTCGGTATATAAATATAATAAGATTTACCGAAAGAAATACTCTAAATTTAAATAAAAATCGGATATCAGAAATCTGACACTTTGACTCAAGACTCATCTCGAAAATAGGTACTCAAAGACTCATCTCGAAAATAGATACTCAAAAGACTCATCTCGAAAATATATACTCAAAAGACTCATTTGGTGAAACTCTGATGACTCAAGATAATTGAATAACTGGTCTTCCATCCTCTCGGTATCTCGGCGGGGCGATCAACTATCCGACCGGGAATACCGTCCTCCAATGACACTGCACTTCGCCCGATCACGGCTACAATACGATATCAACGAATTTAATATATAGTATGAATGCTAGCATCATAGTGGGTGATTATATCAACCCTGGCATCATAGTGCCTCAATATTCTCGTGTCCTTAAAACGGTACACAAGTCTCTCTTTCTCTAAATGGGCCTCTTTCCCAAAATTGACCAGTATAATACAGAATTCCCGAACATTTAATGAACTGATACTTTGAGATAACTTCACAAGAAAATATGCAATCAATCACTGCCAGTTTTACTCAATGTACCACCAATCCGAACAATGGACTGATGTAACTCTCAATAAATATGTTTTAATCGATTGACACGAACAAAGTGCCAACTCTTGACAAAAAGGGCAACTATCTCGAAATAATGAGAATAGTCTAAAAATGAAATATAATGAGTCGTACTGAAAAAGTAGTACTACTCGAATAATTATAATACTCCAAATCGATGAACGTTAAATAGAATATTTTTCATTCGATACAAGAGTACAACTCTAACAAAATTTAAATAGCATAATCCCTATTGATTGATTCGAACGATGAACCAATTAAAAGATAATCGATAAATGTTGTCGAATTTGTACAATAAATCTGACTGAAAAGAATGAATTTAACTATCTCGAACAAATGAGAATAGTTCCACTGAATCGAAATAAATAGTCGTCTCGAATTAAAGAGACCGACCCGATAGCAACGAAATTGCTTCTACGCTTATAGGGAATGTATTTCGCAAGTAAACTAATTCTATCAGTATCGTAATATTTAACGAGAAAATAATACTCAAAAGAATTATTGCATCATAAAGAGCAGCAAATAATTCTCATAATTGATAGCTCGAAAATAATCAAGAATGAAATAATACGAACAGAAATACAAAGTTTCCGAGAGTTAGGGTAGGAATGAACTTGCCTCTGTCTCGACGCTAAAAGTACCGAATAAATAAAAGCGTTACCCGCGAGCGAAAATCTCAATTCTCAGAAAGAATCTCTATAATAAATTATCAAAATGAGTTTAGTACTCGGGTAAAAATTAATCACGTAATGTCAACATAACTTGGTAATCATGCTCTTGATAATCAAGTAATTTTTCGAAAGTATAATTTAGGACTATCCTCAAAATCCTTTAAAAGCTTACTAACACATTATTCGCAAAATAATATCCTTGAATGGAGGCTCTAATCGTTTACCTAATTATTATTACAATAAAATTATTGGAAAAAAAAAACCCCTCCCCCACTTCCTCTTCTTCCTCCCCGCTGCTCACCACCACCGACCGACGGCAACTCGCCGAACCACCACCGACCGGCGACAACTCGCCGAACCACCACCGACCGGCGATCTCTCTCTATCTCTCTCTCCCTCTCTCTCTCTCCTCGTCTTCTCTGTCTCTCTCGCTCCCATCTCTCTGCTCAATCCCTCTCTCGATCTCAATCTCTCCCTTTCCGTCTCAATCTCTCTCATTCTCCGTCGTGTCTCTCCCTCGCAATCTCTATCTCTCTCATCATCTCGCCCTCTCTCTTTCTCTTTCTCCCTCTCTCTCGCCTCTCCTTCCCCGATCTCTTCCCTGATTCTCCGATCACCACTGCCGTCGTCTCCGACGACTCCGACGGGGTACCTCCGCCCCTCTCTCCTCACATGCAGCCACTGAACAACACCCCCCCTTATCAATTACAAAACTACATAAATACTAATCACACTAAACACCCATGATTTAGAGATAATCACATCAATTTAAAACCCTAATTGCATCACAATTAGTCCTAATTATAATTTAAAACATGGACAAATTTTGATAAGCGTAATAAGGAGCTTTGAAAAGAATAGTTTGTGGGTACAAAATCATACCCTTGGTGAAAGTCAATATAGAGCCTTGTCCTTAAAAAAAATCACTTTCTTGAAAACCCTTATTAATGGGTATCAAATTAAAGAGTGTTTAAAAAGCTACACAAATATATAAATGCATGTATGATCAAGCTAGTATTTTAGTAGGTAAAGGATTTTGAAGGTGGAGTTTTAATGGCTTGTAAAAGAGAGAGAGTGTTTTGTTTTCTTTTGTTCGGTTGTGTACAAGAATGAGGGAGATGACTCTCTCTTCTCATCATTTTATTTATAAATTCTATTCCCCCACTTGGGCTCTTAATGGGCTAAACACCTATTGGGCTCAATTCATACACCCCACTTGACAATTAATCTTAATCAAATAAAATTCTCATTTGCTATTGTCTTTCTTGTTTTAAAAATAATAAGAAAATAATACTAGTAATAATAATGATAATAATGATAATAATAATATTAATAATAATACATTATAAATCACAATAAATAAACAGGTAGCATTGCACTCAAATAAATATTTGCATGCAACCCTAAAACTAATTAAAATCGAGTTTACCAAATTTATTCCGTGAGAGCTCGACATTAATATTAATAAAATTCACGGTTATTACATTTATTGCAATTATAATTTAATTACGTTATTTTACTAAATAAAATTGTTCGTAGTTTTTATAAAAGGAGAAATTAATGTTGTCCGTGATATTTCTAGAAAAGAGGGATTTTAATTAGAAAATATAGAAAAAATGATACGTTTTAGCTGAAAAGAGAGATTTTAGTTTAAAAAAAGAAAAAAAAAGTCACATATTTTTGTTGAAAAATGTAATTGATCGATTAATTAATAGTAATTATATTAAATAAAATTGCTCGTAGTATTTTTTAAAAAGGAGAAATTTTACTTAGATGAAATATCATGGGTCGTCTGATTTAATGAAATAAATTAATAATATCATAACTACTAATAACTAACTGATTACTTTTTTCAGCTAAAAGGTAGTATCTTTTCTATATTTATAACTAAAATATCTCATTTTCAAACTTGCTTTTTTTACTTCTTTTTCAGCTACCCTTACTTAGTTATTCTTTATTTATTTTATATTTCTTAATAAGTAACCAAATACCTTTTTCAGTTATTACCTTTTGTACATTTTCCAACTAAAATATATTATTTCCAAAAATAACATGGGTCGTTCTATTTAATGAAATAAACTAATAATATTATAATTAGTTATTACCTTTTGTACATTTTCCAACTAAAATCTCTTCTTTCCAAAAATAACATGGGTCGTTCTATTTAATGAAATAAACTAATAATATTATAATTATTAATAACTAACTGATTACCTTTTTCAGCTAAAAGGTAATATATTTTCTATAATTTTAAACTAAAATGTCTCATTTTCAAACTTATCTTTTTTTACTTCTTTTTCGACTATTATCTTTTCTAACTAAAATCTATTCTTTCCAAAACTTGGCTTTTTTACTTTTTTTCAAGCTATTCTTTCCAAAACTTGGTTTTTTTACTTCTTTTTCAAGCTATTACCTTTTCAAATATGGATTTTATCTATAATTAAATAAGGGTAAATAAGTAAAATCAACAGGTACCGTACCGACCGACCGACCAACCAACCAAACTTTTAATGTTTCGGCTTTTATATAATTGTATAGATATACTAGCTTAAAACTCGTGCGATGCACGAACTTTTTAATTTAAAATAAATTTTTTCATTAATTTGAATTAATGTTTTTAAGAAATGATTTTTGAAGACTTAAATTTTAAAATGAGATGATTTGATAATAATTATATAAATATTATCTATGATATTTCTAGAAAATGAGAGATTTTAGTTAGGAAATATAGAAAATATGGTAGGTTTTAGTTGAAAAGGATAATCGGTTAATTATTAGTAATTATAAAATTATTATTTTATTTTATTAAATCGAATCACCCGTGATATAATTGGAAAAAGAGAGATCTTAGTTAGATAATATTATAAATGTAACATGTTTTAGGTGAAAAAGGTAATTGATTAATTTTTAATATTTATAATTTAATTACGTTATTTAGCTAAATAAAATTGTTCGTAGTGTTTTTAGAAAAGGAGAAATTAATATGAGTGCAATAGGAAGAGAGAGAGTTATTCAAATTTCAAATTCAGATCTACAACCCATCGGTGTAGCAGGTGATCGGAGCAAAAAGGAAGCTAATGAAGAGCAACAATGGTTCCAAGTCAGGAGGGATGTAGTCACGGGTAAGAGGAAAATACTACCATCAGGAGATCACCACAAAGAATCAAGCAAGAATAGATCATATGTGGAAGTATTGAAGAGCAACAGTTACCTCCAAAAAGTCAAAATCAACACCCCAAATTCACAGGGAAAACCAAATACTTTTTCTGTAATGATCCACAATCTCCCACCTCAAGCCACCCTCAAAGAAATATGGATGTTCCTCAACAAGAAAAGGGTAATAAGGGATATAGTTCTGCCCAAGAAGAGGGATAAGAACAACTATAGGATTGGTTTCATGCTTATGCTGGGGCAAGAAATGGCTGATACACTGATAAAAGACTTTAACAAAAAATCCTCTATGGGTCACAAACTTTTGGTAAAGATGGCGAATAACAAAACATCAGCATCAAGATCGACTCACACAGAAGCTGCACATGATTCCCACCCACCAGTAAGAAAAGAATCAACATCCATCCATCAAAACTATGATGCAAAGTTACAACCTCAGCCCTTATGCAGAACAGTTGAAGGCCATGTCAGTGAGAAGGACAGAGATATTTTGGTAAGATCGGTAATTGGCATAACAGAGCATCCAACATCTGCTGAAGCACTTACAGAAAAATTTCTAGCAGAAGGCATACTATATGTCAACATAAGGGGTATTTCACACCTATGGTTTCTAGTAACCTTTGAAGACTTAGAAATGAAGGAGCAGAGTATGGATGTTCTTAGCTATAAATTCACCAAAATTAAAGAGGCCACTATGCTAGACATGGTAATCCCAAGAATTGCTTGGATCCATTGTGATGGGCTCCCTATCTATGCGTGGAATCAGGCAACATGGCAAGAACTAATAGGAGACTGGGGCTACTTATTATCTGGAGAGGATATCAAAATACATAAAGGTATGTATTTCTGTCCAAAATTATGTATCCAGACTCATAAGGTGTTGAACATAGACGAAACAGTCAAGGTAATGATCCAAGGATTGGGATACTGGGTAAGGCTTAGAGAGGCAACATATTGCTATGATAGCAAAGAAATGCTCAATGCGGTTGACAGGATAAGTGATGAATTCACTTCTAGCACCCCTCTAAGCATGCCCAGTCCAAATATAGATAGAACTTGTCACACAGAATCCCCAAGGATAAGTAATCAATTTGAGCCCATCCCTTTTGCTGACCAGTATGAAAACACCACGTTTGATAAGCATAATGAACACACCACATTTGAACATTATGATCACACTACATTTGCTGATCAGAATGATCAAAATGAGCTCACCCCATCTTCTAATCAAACAAAGCATAAATCTACGGACGTAGATCATCTGAGCACTGCAAATTTATGGCAAAGTAGAGAGAACTCAAATCTATCATCGGAAGGGTCAGAGGAATCAGGTCCACAAATACCTACAGTTAATAAAGAGCTCACTTTACCTTCAGATGGCTCAGACTCGGGGGAGGATGATGAGACAAGTACTATACATACATCCATGCATAATCTGAGTACAAAGATCTTCAATATTAAATTGGGCAATAAGGTTGGTCGCCCCAGGAAATATGCCAAAGGATTCAATTTCTTCGACTTCAAGCTGTGTGGGAGAAAAAAGGCCACAAAACAGAAAATAAGAAAAAAGAATCAACATATGGTGAACAAGAGAAGGAGAACGAAAGAGAATAAGCAGGAAGAGTGTAAAAGGATTCTTGTAAACGAAGTAGGAGAGGGCACTTTAACGGAATGTAACAAAGATCTGGCTACAGAAATTCTGGAAACAGGGCAGTTAATGGGATTAATACCAACTACGGACTTTGAATCTTCAGTGGCGATCATTAGATCAAGACTAGGTAGTGCTTGAAGACACTTCATCAACTGAAAATCAGACAATCTTTTTTTCATGAATGATCTCACTTTATTAAGCTGGAATTGCAGAGGTTGTAATAACTCAATCACAAGAAGGAATATACAGGGTTTGATTGAAAAAGCTAAGCCGCAAATTCTTTTGTTACAAGAGACAAAATGTGACTCTTGGAATGATCTGGAAAAATCAGCAATCTAGGATCCTAATCAACATAGTTGGCTAATCTCTCCGAGTGTAGGAAAATCTGGGGGACTCATCATCTCATGGGATGAAAATCTACTTATAATTGCTAACTCGCTAATAAATCGTAATTGGATATGGGCCAAATGGAAAATAGGAGATGGATCACAGGGCTTCTGTAATTGCATTAACATTTATGGACCACATGATTTGGACCAGAAAAGACAAGTGTGGAGGGACATAACAGAATTAATATTATCCATGGATGAGGAACCGTTGTGCATTATGGGAGACTTCAATAGTATTGTTTGTGAAGAGGAGAGAGTAAATTGTGTGTACAGAAGAAAAGACACCGCATATTTTAGATGGTTCATCACAGAGAACAATCTAAAAGAAGTGCCTCTAGGTAATTACTTTTATACTTGGTTTGGACCACAAGCAAAATGTAGTAAGCTGGATAGAGCATTGGTCAATCCTACATGGCTCTTAAGTGGTCATTGGCAAACTTATGGTCTAGGAAGAAAAAATTCAGACCATATTGCTCTCTGTCTCAGAGTGAATTCTCTCAACTGGGGGAAGAAACCTTTCAAAGCTTTTAATATTTGGTTAAAAGATGAAAAGTTCTTGGAACACATCACAAATAACTGGTGCCGCAAAATCAAGGATCAAGAGGACCTACATGGTATCTTCAAAGCACTCAAAGATACTTTAAAGGCATGGAACTCGCAACAAGGTAACATAAAGGACAAAATCTCATCATTGGAGGAGCAAGTACAAACTTTAGACAAATTACAAGCACTCAATGAGAGTCAGTATAAGTGCAAACTCAACAAAGAAAAGGAACTTTCAGAAGCTTATATTACGTGGGATGGGATGCTAAAGTAGAGATCTAGACTCAATTGGGCCTCACAAGGAGATGCAAATACTAAGTTCTTTCACAACTACGTCAGATACAGAATGAGCAAAAACCATGTTCACGGCATTTTCTGGGAAGGGAAGTGGGAAACTAATCCAGAGTGTGTTAAAGGTGCATTCTTCAAGCATTATAGTGCTTTCTTCACTAAGACAGGGCCACCGAGAGTGTTCTCTTTAGGAACCTTGATAAGGAACAAGTTAAATGTAGAACAAAGGTCCATGTTAGAGGCACCATTCTCAACAGAGGAGTTATATTTGTCATTAAAAGAAATGGGGGTGAACAAATCGCCAGGGCCGGATGGGATAACAACTGAGTTCATTAAAAAATTCTGGAATTGGATTCTTAAGGACTTCAGTAAAATGGCTTCTAATTTTCATGAAGAGGGTTTTATCCCTAATGGTCTCAATTCATCCTTCATCACATTGATTCCCAAAGTCAAGCAACCCAAGATGGTAACAGACTTTCGACCTATAAGCCTCATTAATTGTTCTCTAAAGATACTACTTAAAACGTTGGCAAATAGGCTAAGGCAGGTCATAGGGTCTATAATCTCAGAAGAACAATCGGGGTTTTTACAGGGTAGGAATATTGCAGATAGTGTGATAGTTGTATCAGAAATTGCTCACAGTATTCAGTTGAAGGAATCAGAAGGCTTTATTCTAAAATTAGACTTCGAAAAGGCCTTCGATTCAATGAGTTGGGATTTCTTATTACACACCATGGATATGTTTGGCCTGGGATCAAAGTGGAACAATTGGATATTATCAATTCTAAGCACGGCAAGGATGTCAGTGTTGGTGAATGGTAACCCAACTAGGGAATTTAGCCCAACCAGAGGACTCCGTCAAGGAGACCTTATATCTCCACTGTTATTCAATATAGTAGGTGAGATTCTCCACTTGCTAATTGATAAAGCAGCAACCCTGGGATTAATTCAGGGCATCTCTTTAGGTTCGGGACCACCAAGGACGCATCTTCAGTTTGCGGATGACTCCATTATCTTTCTCAATGGATCCTATCAATCTTGTAGAGGTATCAAAGTCATTCTAAAGCTTTTTGAAATATTATCAGGCCTGAAAATCAATTACCAGAAGATTTCTCTATACACTGCTAAGAAGAGACACATAGAAGCTACTAGTTGGGCTGAGATTATAGGTTGTAAAGTTGGCACTTGGCCATTGACTTATTTAGGAGTTACACTAGGTACATCTCCTAGGAAGAGGAAATTCTGGGTGCCAATCATAGCCAAAGTCAAAACAAAATTAAGTGGCTGGAAATGCAAGTCTCTTAACAAACAGGGTCGATCTATTCTCATAAAATCAACCATAAACAGTCTTCCGAGCTATTGGATGAGCTTCTTTACAATGCCAAAAGGAGTAAGTAAGGACATTGACCTAATCAGGAGAAGATTTTTCTGGGGTGAAATCAAAGGCCCAAATGTTATGGTACGAAAACTACATACGTTAAATTGGGATACATTATGTAAGAGGCGAGAGGAAGGTGGTCTTGGCCTGGGCAACTTGGAATGCAGAAATCAATCTCTACTTTCTAAATGGGAATGGAAACTACGTACAGATAGGGGCAAGCTCTGGCATCAAATGATCACTGGCAAATATGGTGATTTGGCTATTAGTTCAAATGATTTACACTTACGCCCTTCACCAACTATGGAGGGTATGGTAAATCTAAGAAACACAACTAATCTGAGAGCTCTTTATCAACATCCTTTCAGATGGAGGTTAAGAGATGGTGCGCTGATTGATTTTTGGAACGATCACTGGCACAATGAAGGAGTGCTGAGGGCACGTTTTGGAAGACTTTATCATTTGGTAAATAGGAAAAATATCTCTGTGAAAGAAATGGTAGCCAACTGGAGATCAAATGAGAATAATCGATGGAAAAGGCAGCTTAGAGGTTGGGAGTTGGATGAAGCTTTAAAACTGACTTAGCTAATCAACAACATCACCCTTGCGAAAGGTATTGACATACTCCATTGGGGAAACATGAAGGAAGATTTCAGCACCAAACAGGTCTATGAGACACTTTACAATTCTCAGTCAATAGGAACACATCTTTGGCAATTCATATAGAGTACGAAAGTTCCACCAAAAATCAGATACTTTCTTTGGCAATGTGTACATGGAATCCTACCAACTCTGAGTTTTTTGTCTAGCAGGGGGATCCAAACAGATACAGAATGTACCCGTTGTAGAGCCCCTATTGAAGATATAAATCATCTGTTCTGGGAATGTCCTTTGGCACAAATGGCTTGGTTTTTCTTCATCAAATGGACAGAATTACAATTCAGTTTCCAGCAGCCTTTCAATATTAAACATATATTGCAACATCTCAAAGTCAAAGCGTACAAATCAGGGGGTATGATATGCTTAGCATCGTTACTTTGGTCTTTATGGCTGGCCAGGAATGAGTGTGTATTCAGCAAGGTGAAAATTTCGCAGTCTAACCTTCACTTTATCATTAAGCATAGGGCGTATGCATGGAGTGTGGCTGCTAAAATTATTCAGCCAGACCAAGAGAACATATGAGAATGTTATCCTATGCAAGCATTTCATTTACGCAGGACTAGGTCAAAGCGAGAACTTTTATAATTGTCCTTTGCAACATCAAACTTTCTTTGCTTTACAGATGGAGCATGGAAAAATGTACAAGGCGTTGGTGCTAGGGCAGGAATAGGAGGATTCATTTTAAACAATCATCACAGGGTGTTATTTATCTTCTCTGGGCCAACATTACAGGAAAACGCCTTCGATACGGAATGTGAAGCTTTATTCTTCCTAACAGAAAGTATCAGGCATAGCAGCTATAGGAACGCAAAATTCACATTCCTCGTAGACTCACTACAGGTAATCCACACGATCAATAGGATCAAAGGGGGAAGAGGTGTCTTGTTTCAGAATAACCAGTTGGATAAATGTATTGTAGCTAATAATAATTTTGTCCACATTCCAAGAGAGTTAAATTCGGAAGCAGATTATCTTGCCAAACAGGGTATAAACGCAAACAAAATGCGTTCAGGATGGATGCTCGGGAAGGTGAGTGATTAAGGCTTCATTTATTCGAGCTCCTGTTGACATGACAAATCAAGATCAGATGGAAGGATTCAAAGTTAAGCCATTTTCAAATTTTGCTGGGAAGCCTTCAAGCCACCAGCAGTCTGCATCAATTCAGTAAGATTCTCAGTGCCCTTGTTTATGACTTATGGAGAGAGACCAGCAGTCCATAAAATTCTATCTGTTGTGGATTTTATGAGAGCATCATTATGTACATGGAGGAGAGACAGAATGGATATTCCTGCACTGTCAGAAGGTGGAGGCAATAAGGGATCAAGTTTCAGTCTCTAAGCATAGTACTTGAAGATCGTTTAGAACGCTTTTGTTGTTTATTATCGAACTAGGACCAACATTATAATGTTTATATAGTCTGTATCGGATGTTTGTATTGGTGTTTGGCAACTCTTTCGTCTTGAACCAGTATCAAGAGTTGAAAGTTTTGCAGGACTTGTAATTTTCAATATATAAAAGTCCAGGCTTATCTAAAAAAAAAAAAAAAAAAAGGAGAAATTAATGTTGCCCGTGATATTTCTAGAAAAAGAAGAATTTTAGTTAAAAAAATATATATAAAAGATAGTATGTTTTAACTGAAAAAGGTAATCGGTTAATTATTAGTATTACAATATTATTATTTTATTTTATTAAACAGAACGACCAATGATATAACTGGAAAAAAAAATAGATTTTAGTTAGAGAAAATAGAAAAAGTAACGTGAAAATTAATAAGACAACATGTTTAAGGTGAAAAAGGTAATTGATTAGTTTATATTAATTATAATTTAATTATGTTATTTTTACTAAATAAAATTGCTCGTAGTGTTTTTAGAAGAGAAGATATTAATGATGCCCGTGATATTTCGGGTGAAGGACAAGAATACCCACTTTTTATTATCCAGAACCCAAAATACCCACACGCGCGGAGAGGTGCCCAAAATACCAATCTGTCACGCCCAACGCAAAGGAGTATTGTGTGTCACACCTAACCCTGAAACGTATGTCCACATGATACGCATATGGTGGTAGCGCATCCAGTCAAGACGCTCATGGCACAGACGTATCATCACCGAAAATGACACATGCACAGGCGTAACACACGATATGCAGCTGAAGAGCGCGTATCCTCACAAATCACAAAAAAAAAACGCAGCAACTCTCTCTCTCCCTCATGCGATTCCAGGCGATTTTCGAAGCAACTCCGGCCAAGATCCATCCATCGATCTCCTTGACTTTCCCATCATCTCATATATACAATTAGAATCGACTCTCGATCCTCTACAAGCCTATACTAAATTTATACCATTTCATATGCCGAATTCTGAATGCCTAATTTGAACCCTAATTCGCGGTTTTCCGGCGTGAGCTCGCAACTTCTCAGATTGGTGGGTTTGTACGCCACGGGGCCAGAGAGATAGAGATGGGCAGTGACGGGGAGAGAGATGAGAAGGGAGAGATGGGGTTGTGGTGGTGGTAGAGAGAAGTGCAAGAGAGAGTAGTGCGAGAGAGATTGACGCGAGGTGAGGAGGATAACACAGATGTCGATGAACAGTAACACGGATGCGCCGTTTGAGTGAGGAGGAGAACACAGATGTCGATGAACAGTAACACGGATGCACCTTCTCAAACGGCGCATCCCGTGGGCAATTCGGTCAGTGTTTCCGCATCTGGGTATTTTGGGCAGTGGGTAGGGAAAAAATGGTTATTTTGGGCATTCTTTCTGATATTTCTAGAAAAAAAGGATTTTAGATAGAAAATATGATACGTTTTAGCTGAAAAATGTAATCGATTAATTATTAGTATTATAATAATATTATTATTATTATTTATTACATGGAACCTCTCATGATATAATTGGAAAAATAGAGATTTTACTTAGAGAAAATAGAAAATGTAACATGTTTTAGTTGAAAAAGGTAATTAATTAGTTAATATTAATTCTAATATGATTATGTTATTTTAATAAACAAAATTGCTCGTAGAGTTTTTAAAAAAGGAGAAATTTTAGTTAGATAAAATATAAAAGATATTGTGTTTTACTTGAAAAGGGAAATTAATTAGTTATTGAAAAAGAGAAAAGGTAATATGTTTAACATGAAAAAGGAGATTGATCAGTTATTAAAATGAATTTTATATGTAATTAGGTAAAATCAATAGATATTGTACCAACCAACCAAACTTATAATGTTTCGGCTATTATAATATACTAGCCTAAAACCCGTGCGATGCACGAATTTTTTTAAATATTATATAAAAAAATCATTAATTTAAATTAATTTTTTTAAAACATGAATTTTGGAGGCTTAAATATTTATATGAGATGATATGATAATAATTATATAAATGTTATCTGTGATATTTCAAGAAAATGAGGGATTTCAGTTAGAAATTATAGAAAAGATGATAGGTTTTAGTTAAAAAGAGAAATCGATTAATTATTAGTAATTATAAAATTATTATTTCATTTTATTAAATAGAATGCCCGTGATATGATTAGAAAAATAGAGAATTTAGTTAGAAAAAATTGAAAAGGTAATATGTTTTATGTGAAAATGGTAATTGATTAGTTTATAGTAATTATAATTTAATTACATTATTTTACTGAATACAATTGCTCGTATTGTTTTTAGAAAATAAGAAATTATTATCCGTGATATTTCTATTAAAAGAAGGATTTTAAAGATTTTAGTTCAGAAGAGTAATCGATTAATTATTAGTAATTATAAATTATTACTTCATTATATTAAATAGAATGTCCGTGATATGATTAGAAAAATAGAGAATTTAGTTAGAGAAAATTAAAAACGTAATATGTTCTAGGTGAAAAAGGCAATTACTTAGTTTATAGTAATTATAAATTTAATTACGTTATTTTATTGAATACAATTGCTCGTAATGTTTTTAGAAGAGAAAAAATTAATATTGTCCGATGATAATTTTATTAAAAGAGAGATTTAGTTAGAAAATATAGAAAATATAATACGTTTTAGATGAAAAAGGTAATTAGTTAAATAATAATAATATATTATTATTAGTTTATTTTGTTAAATAGAATCGTCCGTGATATAATTGGAAAAAGATAAATTTTAGATAGAGAAAATAAAAAGGTAACGTGAAGATGATATGATTTATGTGAAAAAGGTAATTGATTAGTTTATAATAATTATAATTTAATTATGTTATTTTACTAAATAAAATTGTTCATAATTTTTAGAAAATGAGAAATTAATGTTGCCCGTTTGATTTCTTGAAAAAAGGGGAATTTAATTAGAAAAAATAGAAAAGATGATATATTTTAGCTGAATAGGTAATCGGTCAAATATTAGTATTATAATATTATTAATATTATTTTTATTTTTTTTTTATTAAATAGAAACGCCCATGATATAATTGGAAAAAAGGAGGTTATAGTAAGAGAAAAGAAAAAAGGTAATGAACTGTCCATGATATAATTGGAAAAATAGAGATTTTAGTTAGAGAAAAGAGAAGAGATACCATGTTTTGACTGAAAAAAGGTAATTGATTAGTTAATAGTAATTATAATATAATTATGTTATTTTACTAAACAAAATTACTCCTAATGTTTTTAAAAAAGAGAAATTTTAGTTAGTTAAAATTTAAAAGATATTCTATTTTACCTGAAAAAGGAAATTATTTAGTTATTGAAAAATAGAAAAGGTAATATGTTTAACCTGAAAAAAGAAATTGATTAATAAAGGAGAAATTTTAGTTAGATACAATACAAAAGATATTGTATTTTTCCTGAATAAGAAAATTATTTAGTTCTTGAAAAATAGAAAAGATAATATGTGTAATCTGAAAAAAAAAATTGATTAATTAATAAGATGAGTAAGGGTAAATAAGTAAAATCAACATATACCGACCGACCGACCAATTTAATGTTTCGATTTTGCGATGCACGGATATTTTTTAATATTATATAAAAAAAGTTCATCAATTTAAATTAATTTCATAATAATTATATAAATGTTATCCATAATATTTCTAGAAAATGAGGGATTTAAGTTTTAAAATATAGAAAAGATGATAGATTTCAGTTGAAAAAGGTAATCGATTAATTATGAGTAATTATAAAATTATTACTTCACTTTATTAAATAGAATGCTCGTAATATGATTAGAAAAATAGAGGATGTAGTTAGAGAAAATAAAAAGGTAATATGTTATAGGTGAAAAAGGAAATTGATTAGTTTATAGTAATTATAATTTAATTATGTCATTTTACTAAATAAATTGCTCAAAGTTTTTATAAAATGAGAAATTAATGTTACCCGTTATATTTCTACAACAAAAGTGAATTTAATTAGAAAAACTAAAAAAGATGATAAATTTTAGTTGAAAAGGTAATCGGTTAATTATTAGTATTATAACATTATTATTTATTTTTATTGAATAGAAATGCCCGTGATATACTTGGAAAAAAGGAGGTTTAGGTAACGTGTTTTGGCTTAAAAAGAAAAAGGTAACCGTCCAAGATATAATTGGGAAAAAGAAAGATTTTAGTTAGAGAAAAAAGAAAAGTTAACATGTTTTGATTGAAAAAGCTAATTGATTAGTTTATAGTAATTATAATATAATTATGTTATTTTATTAAATATAATTGTTTGTAGTGTTTTTAAAAATGAGAAATTTTAGTTACATAAAATGTAAAAGATATTATAATTTACTTCAAAAAGGAAAGTATTTAATTATTGAAAATTGAAAAAGGTAATATGTTTAACCTAATACAGGAAATTGATTCATAAAGGAGAAATTTTAGTTAGATAAAATATAAAAGATATTCTATTTTACCTGAAAAATGAAATTATTTAGTTCTTGAAAAAGTAGAAAAAATAATATGTTTAATCTGAAAAAAGAAATTGATTAGTTATTAAATATGTAATTGAAAAATAGAAAAGGTAATATGTTTAACCTCAAGAAAGAAACTGATTCATAAAGGAGAAATTTTAGTTAGCTGAAATATAAAAGATATTGTATTTTAGATGAAATAGAAAAGGTTTTGTTTAGTTGATTTGAGTAAAAATTGAAATTGATAATAGATTAATAATATTAATATTAATTGGGTGCAAGGGTAATTGGGTAAATTCAATAGGTACCTTGATTAGTTAGGGCTCATTTGTTAACCCCCGAATGAAACCTAAATAACTGGACGAGACATTTTTGTGTTATTAAGATGGTTTGTTATGAATTTTGTAACACTGGATGACACCTAAATTGTCTGAACGATTGATCTTACAAAACAAAGGCCCCATCGTCCAGAAGCTGTCTAGGGTTTTGCATAATATTGAAACAATTGCAATTGTAATGTTGTATTTTTTTTAGTTCATTTTTTCTCTTATTTTACTTTTCACAATTTTTTATAAAATTAATGTAAGATGAGTCATAATTTGGAGCATAAATATTATATATAAAAATATCATAAAAATTTTTCAATTGTAAGCATATATTTCCTATATTAATAAACAAATATATTAAATAAACTTATGTGTATAATTAGAAGAAATAATAACAAGTTTTTATCTAATAATTATATTAATCTATTTATGTGCAGTATTTAAAAAAGTGTAAGTTCTTAAAATTATAAATTTTGTTATTCAGAAAATATCACATATTTTTATCAAACGTCATTACTCGTTCAGCGTTCATATTTATCATTCATCCAGATATTTTTATCATTCAGAAAAAATTGTTCAGATTTAACAAATGGCCCCTTAGTAAATATGTAATTGAAAAATAGAAAAGGTAATATGTTTAACCTCTAGAAAGAAACTGATTCATAAAGGAGAAATTTTAGTTAGCTGAAATATAAAAGATATTGTATTTTAGATGAAATAGAAAAGGTTTTGTTTAGTTGATTTGAGTAAAAATTGAAATTGATAATAGATTAATACTATTAATATTAATTGGGTGCAAGGTCAATTGGGTAAATATAATAGGTACCGTTGAACCAAACTTTTAATGTTTCGGAATTTATATAATAGTATAGATATATATAATATAGATTTAAGTAAGGATAATTAAGTAAAAAAAAGCAGGTTTGAAAATGAGATATTTCAGTTAGAAAATATAAAAAAGAAACTACCTTTTAGTTGGAAAAGGTAATTAGTTAGTTATTAGTAAATATAATATTATTAGTTTATTTAATTAATTAGAACAACTATATTTTTTGAAAGAAAAGACTTTAGTTAGAAAAGTTGAAAAAGGTAATAGCTGAAAAAGGTAATTGGTTAGTTATTATTCAGGAGAAATTGAGATATTTTAGTTAGAAAAGATAGAAAATATATTACCTTTTAGCTGGAAAATTAGTTAGTTATTAATAATCCGATTATTTGATTAATCATTCCGATTAATCCTCAAATACCCGATTAATCCCCGATTAATCCCTGGACAGTGCCTCTACCGATTAAGTCCGAATCCCGCTTTTTACAACACTGGTTATTAGTAAATATAATATTATTAGTTTATTTAATTAATTAGAACAACTATATTTTTTGAAAGAAAAGACTTTATTTAGAAATGTTAGAAAAGGTAATAGCTGAAAAAGGTAATTGGTTAGTTATTATTCAGGAGTAGTTGGAAAAGATAATCAGTTAGTTATTAATAATTATAATATTATTAGTTTATTTCATTAATTAAAACAATCATATTTTTGGGAAGAAGAGTTTATAGTTAGAAAAAGTTAAAAAGGTAAAGGTTGAAAAGGTAATGTAAAGGTTGAAAAGGTAATAGCTGAAAAGGATAATTGGTTAGTTATTATTTAGAAGAAAATGAGATATTTTAGTCAGAAAATAAATTAGAAAAGGTAATAGCTGAAAAAGGTAGTTGATTAATTATTATTTAGGGTAAGTGTTGGGAAGAGCTGATTGTGATATTTTGTGAAAAAATTGTGTTTTGTTTTTTAATAAGTAAGTAAAATAATTAATAGTAATAAAGTAAAATAATTAAATAAGGTAAGTACTGTACCGTACCGTACCAAAACTTTTAATGTTTCGTCTTTTATAATATAGTACTAGCTTAAAACCTGTGCGATGCACGGATTTCTTTTAATATTATATGACTTTTTTTATTAATTTGAATTAATTTTTTTAAAAATATGAATTTTGGAGGCTTAAATTTTTAAATGGGATGATTTGATAATGTTCATATAAACGTTATCCGTGATAATTCTAGGAAATGAGGAATTTTAGTTAAAAAATATTGAAAAGATGACAAATTTTAGTGGAAAAAGGTAATCGGTTAATTATAAGTAATTATAAAATTATTATTTATTTTTAACAAATATAATGCCCGTGATTTAATTGGAAAAAGAGAGATCTTAGTTAGAAAAAATTAAAAAGGAAACATATTTTAGGTGAAAAAGATAATTGATTAGTTTATAGTAATTACAATTTAATGATGTTATTTTACTAAAAAAATTGTTCGTAACGTTTTTAGAAAATGAGAAACTAATGTTACCCGTGATATTTTTAGAAAAATAGGGATTTTAGTTAGAAAATATAGAAAAGATGATACGTTTTAGTTGAAAAAGTTAACTGGTTAATTATTAATATTATGATATTCTTATTTTATTTTATTAAATAGAACCACCCGTGATCTAATTGAAAATGAGAGATTTTATTTAGAGAAAATAAAAAGGTAAAGTGAAAATTAAAAAGGTGACATGTTTTAGGTGAAAAGATAATTGATTAGTTTATAGTAATTATAATTTAATTTATGTTATTTCACTAAATTAAATTGATCGTAGTGTCTTTAGAAAGTGAGAAATTAATGTTGTCCGTGATATTTCTAGGAAAAAGGAATTTTAATTATGAAATATGGAAAAGATGATACGTTTTAACTGAAAAAAGTAATTGGTAATTATTAGAATTATAATATTACTATTTTATTTTATTAAATAGAACCACTCGTGATATAATTGGAAAAATAGATATTTTAGTTACAGAAAAGAGAAAAGTTAACGTGTTTTGGTTGAAAAGGGTAATTGATTAGTTAATAGTAATTATAATTACAATATAATTATGTTATTTTATTAAACAAAATTGTCTCTAGTGTTTTTAAGAAAGGAGAAATTTTAGTTAGATAAAATATAAAGATATTGTGTTTAACTTGAAAAAGAAAATTAATTAGTTAGTGAAAAATAGAAAAGGTAATATGTTTAACTTGAAAAGAAAATCGATTAGTTAGTAAGAGGGATTTTATATGTAATTAAGTAAGGGTAAATAAGTAAAATCAATAGGTACCGTACCAACCAAACTTTTAATGTTTCGGCTTTTATTTAATAGTATAGATATCATGTGCATGTTTTAGGTGAAAAAGGTAATTGATTAGTTTATAGTAATTATAATTTAATTACGTTATTTTACTAAATAAAATTGTTCGTAGTTTTTTTAGAAAAGGAGAAATTAATGTTGCCCGTGATATTTCTAGAAAAAGAAGAATTTTAGTTAGAAAATGTAGAAAAGATGATACGTTTTAGCTGAAAAAGAGATTTTAGTTAGAAAAAAGAAAAAAAGGTAACATATTTTGGTTGAAAAAGATAATTGATCGATTAATTAATAGTAATTATATTAAACAAAATTGCTCGTAGTATTTTTAAAAAATGAGAAATTTTAGTTAGATAAAATATCATGGGTCGTCTGATTTAATGAAATAAATTAATAATATTATAATTACTAATAACTAACTGACTACTTTTTTTAGCTAAAAGGTAATATCTGTTCTATATTTTATAACTAAAATATCTCATTTTCAAACTTGTTTTTTTTACTTCTTTTTCAGCTACCCTTACTTACAGGCCGTTTGGCAACCACTTATTAAGAGCCCATTTGGCATTAAGTCGTTTTAGGTGCGTTTGGGTACCATGGCTTTAAGTCGACTTTAAGCTAAAAAACTGCTTTAAGTCATAAGTTCTGTTATGGGAGGAATTTGTCACAACAAAATAGGAGGCCTGTTGCTGGAATAGCGCCAATGAATACGGAATCGTCCAACCACCCAGAAAGGCTCGTAGTTGGAGATCAATAGCTAGCCGCCCGGAAAGGCTCACGACTAGGGGTTTCCGAAGAACACGGGAGGTGGTTCCTCGGAGGATCAGACTGAATCTACGGGATTAGAGCTCAAGGACCGTGCAATGATGATGCGTTGGCCAACCAAGAACCCTAATAATGATGTGTCACACAAGAGTATACGTGCTCTATGCTTACTCAAGGTGTCAAAGTGTTTAAGATATCCCGTAAACTGCCTACATACCACTATTTATAGTGGATCAAGCCCGTATGTAGTTCTTGTAATGATATGTTCGGTTGTTTATGATGAGTTATCCTCTCTCCAGTGGGATAATGATTGTTATTTCTGATATAAATCGAGTATGATGTATATGTTCAGGTTACCAAGCTGTTTTGGTAATTGTAGGATGATTATCCTTTATATTTATCATGATTTTGTATCATTTATCAAGTAAATATGACATATATCCTCTATTAACTGAATACATATCTGTTTGAGAGTGTTTTTAGGTGATATAGACGTGTTCCTAAAAAGTAGGAGGTCTACCTTATCTGAATTGGCAGCCTAGTCGGGCTCCCGGCGGAAGCTGGGGTTACCTCCCGGTAGCCTGGCTCCGGTACCCCTTCCGGTAACCCTACCATGGAAGCTACTCTGGAAGCCTTACTGGATGACTGGTAGTGGTTGCAGGTTATCCACAAGGGGATGCCCTTGGGACCCTAAGCCACACATTTCCTTGCTGCCATGTACATGGTAACCCCTAGGGCTGCCATGGGCCTTTGGAAGCCTGACAGATAACTCATTTCTCGCATGGATCTGGACCCTAATCCTCTAGTGGGCCTAAATCTAACCCATGCAAGATTTTGGTCACAACAAGTTCAATTTAGGTACTTATGACTTATGACTTACGACTTATCGAGTTTTTTTTTCTCGATTCTTGTAAAGTTTAAATATTATGAATTTAAAATTTTTTTAAGTCAAATTTCACTTTAAGTCAATTTTATTAAACCCCTATTTTACATAAAGTAAAATTACCCAAACACATTCATTCAACTTAAAGTAAACAACTTTACTTTCTCCTTTAAGTTAAAAACACCTCCATTAAGTCAAAAGTAACTTATTTTAAGTAAGCTCAAACGGCCTCTTAATTATTCTTTACTTATTTTATATTTCTTAATAAGTAACCAATTACCTTTTTCAGTTATTACCATTTGTACATTTTCCAATTAAAATCTCTTCTTTCCAAAAATAACATGGGTCGTTCTATTTAATGAAATAAACTAAGAATATTATAATTATTAAAAACTAACTGATTACCGTTTTTCAGCTAAAAGGTAATATCTTTTCTATAATTTTAAACTAAAAAAATCTCATTTTCAAAGTTATCCTTTTTTACTTCTTTTTCGACTATTATCTTTTCTAACTAAAATATATTCTTTCCAAAACTTGGCTTTTTTACTTCTTTTTCAAACTATTACCTTTTCAAATATGAATTTTATCTATAATTAAGTAAGGGTAAATAAGTAAAATCAACAGGTACCGTACTGATCAACCGACCGACCGACCAACCAAACTTTTAATGTTTCGGCTTTTATATAATAGTATAGATAGATATGTTATAAATTTTATTTTATTTTATAATTATGTTTTTATATAATCATTAATTTTAAAAATTATTTTAATATTAATTAAATAAAATTTGAAGTAAATTTAATAAATGATTTGCATGATTTAAAATTTATATCATAAATTTAAAATTAAATATGTCGCTGACGGGATTCGAACCTTGAATATCGAGTAAAGTAATTTAATCATTACATATACCTTATAATTACATCTAACGTTTCTTATTAATTACTAAAAATCTAACGGTAATATGATGTTTTATTTTTGGGTATACATTAATGATTGTAAATTTATGTTTTTTTAGTGTATTTAATTAGAAACGAAATATTAATGATTGGAAGATTATGATTGCAAAATTATGTTTTAAATTAAAAGATAATGTGTTTTAATTAGGAAAGAAATACTAATGATTGGAAGATACAATATTTTTAGGTGTGTATAAAAGATAATATGTTCAATTAAAAGTAAACGTCTTTTAAATTGATTGAAAGATAAGATATTTTAGGTATTTATTAAATTTTAGTTAAAAGTACAATTATGTTTTTATATAATTGACAATTTAATAATTTTTTAAATTTTAATTTAATATACTCGTATTTACGTATTATAATATTTTCTTATTATAAATAACGTATAGGGATTTTTCATATATTTTATTAATAATTGAAAATATGGTGTGATATTTTTGGGTATGTATTAATTATTGTAAGATTAAATTTTAAATAAAAAAAGATAACGTATTTTAATTAGAAAAGAAATATTAATGATTTGAAAATATGGTATGATCGATGTTTTTATAAAAGATAATATCTTCAACTAAAAGTAGATGTAAAAATGGCAATGTCTATAGTTACTATTAATTATATTATGACAATATTTATTTTAATAATTAGGATAACTAAACAGAAAATCAAACCGAAATTGAGCTAATCTCATCTATCTATTCTATTATATTAAAGCCGAAACATTAAAAGTTTGGTTGGTTGGTTGGTACCTATTAAATTTACCTAATTACCCTTACTTAACTATTAACTAATTACATCATTTCCTTTTTCATATTAAACATATTACCTTTTCTATTTGTCACTAACTAATTAATTTCCCTTTTAAGGTAAAGCACAATACCTTTTATATTTTATCTAACTAAAATTTCTCCTTTCTTATAAACACTACAAGCAATTTTGAAAATAACATAATTATATTATAATTACTATTAACTAATCAATTACCTTTTTCAGCCAAAACATGTTACCTTTTCTCTATTCTATAACTAAAATATCTCTTTTTACAAATATATCACGGGTGGCTCTATTTAATAAATAATAATATTTTAATACTAATAATTATCAATTACCTTTTTCAACTAAAACATATCATCTTTTCCATATTTTATAATTCAAATTCCTTTTTTCTATAAATATCATGGGCAACATTAATTTCTCACAATCTAAAGACATTATGAACAATTTAATTTAGTGAAATAACATAAATTAAATTATAATTATTATAAACTAATCAATTACCTTTTTCACCTAAAACATGTCATCTTTTTAATTTTCACATTACATTTTCTATTTTCTCTAAATAAAATCTATCTTTTTTCAATTATATCACGGGCGGTTCTATTTAATAAAATAAAATAACAATATTATAATGTTAATAATTAACCGATTAAGTTTAAGCTAAAATGTATCATCTTTTCTATATTTTCTAACTAAAATATCTCTTTTCTTTAAAATATCACGGGCAACACTAATTTTTCCTTTTCTTAAAACTTTACGAGCAATTTTATTTAGTAAAATAACATAATTGAATTATAATTACTATAAACTAATCAATTACCTTTTTCACCTAAAACATGTTTCCTTTTTAATTTTCTCTAACTAACACCTCACTTTTTTCAGTTAAATCACGGCATTCTATTTAATAAAATAAAATTATAATTTTATAAGTACTTATAATTAACCGATTACCTTTTTGAACAAAGATGTATTTTCTTTTCAATATTTTCTAACTAAAATCCCTCTTTTCATAGAAATATAACGGATAACATTTATAAATATTTTTTCTGCTAATTAACATTTATGTAATTATTATCAAATCATCTCATTTAAAAATTTAAACCTCTAAAATTCATATTTTAAAAAAAGTAAATCGAATTAATAAAACATATCATATAATATTAAAAGAAATCCGTGCATCGCACGGGTTTTAAGCTAGTACTATTATATAAAAGCCGAAACATTAAAAGTTTGGTTGGTACCTATTGATTTTACTTATTTACCCTTACTTAATTACAGATAAAATCTTTTTTTATATTTTATCAACTAAAATTTTTGATTTACTAATCAATTCTTTTTTCAGGTTAAACATGTTACCTTTAAAAATTTTACTTTAATAATCAATTTCCTTTTTCAGGTTAAACATGTTAACTTTTCTTTTCTTTTTAATAACTAAGCAGTTTCCTTTTTCAGGTAAAATATAATATCATTTATATTTTATCTAACTAAAAAGCATATTATAATTATATTAATTAATTAATTAATTTTTCATTCAAATTATTTTTTCTCTTTTCTCTAACTAAAATATCTCTTTTTCCAATTATATCACGGGTTACCTTTTAAAAATCTTCTTTTATATTTTTTTAACTAAAATTTTTTACTTTACTAATCAATCTACTTTTTCAGGTTAAAAATGTTACCTTTTTTTTAATAACTAAGCAGTTTCCTTTTTCAGGTAAAATATAATATCTTTTATATTTTATCTAATTAAAAAACAAATTATAATTATTGTTAACTAATAAATTAATTTTTTATCTTTTCTATTTTCTCTAACTAAAATATTTTTTTTCCAATTATATCACGGGTTACCTTTTTCAGCCAAAACAAGTTACCTTTTTTATTTTCTCTAACTAAAACCTATCTTTTTCAAATTATATCACGGGCGATTCTATTTAATAAAAATAAAATCATAATAATATAATGCTATTAATTAACCGATTACCTTTTCAACTAAAAACGTATCATCTTTTTATTTTTTCTAATTAAATTCCTTTTTTTAGAAATATCACGGGTAACATTAATTCCTCATTTTATAAAACTATTACCAGCAATTTTATTTAGTAAAATAACAATTAAATTATAATGACTATAAACTAATCAATTATCTTTTTCACCTAAAGTATGTCACCTTTTAATTTTCACGTTATCTTTTTCTATTTTTTCAAACTAAAATATCTCTTTTTCCAATTATATCACGGACGGACGGTTCTATTTAATAAAATTAAATAATAATATTATAATACTAATATTAACGATTATCCTTTTTAGCTAAAACGTATCATCTTTTTCCTATATTATCTAACTAAAATTCCTCTTTAGAAATATCACGGGCAACACTAATTTCTCCTTTTCTAAAAACATTACGAGCAATTTTATTTTGTGAAATAACATAATTAAATTATAATTATTATAAATTAATCAATTACCATTTTCACCTAAAATATATTACCTTTTTAATTTTCTCTAACTAAATCCTCTTTTTTTCCAATTATATCACGGACATTCTATTTAATAAAACAAAATGATAATTTTATAATTACAAATAAATGACTTATTATCTTTTCAACTAAAACCTATCACATTTTCTATATTTTTTTGACTAAAATCATTTCTTTTCTAGAAATATCATGGATAACATTTATACAATTATGATCATCATCTCATTTAAATATTTAAGCCTCCAAAATTCATATTTAAAAAAATTAATAAAAAATTTTAATATAATATTAAAAAAATTCCGTGCATCGCACGGGTTTTAAGCTAATCTATATCTATCTATTCTATTATATTAAAGCCGAAACATTAAAAGTTTGGTTGGTTGGTTGGTTGGTACCTATTGATTTTACTTATTTACCCTTACTTAATTACAGATAAAATCTTTTTTTATATTTTATCTAACTAAATTTTTTTTCTTTACTAATCAATTTCCTTTTTCAGGTTAAACATGTTACCTTTAAAATTTTTGCTTTGCTAATCAATTTCCTTTTTCAGATTAAACATGTTACCTTTTCTTTTCTTTTTAATAACTAAGCAGTTTCCTTTTTTAGGTAAAATATAATATCTTCTATATGTTATCTAACTAAAAAGCATATTATAATTACTATTAACTAATTAATTAATTTTTTCATTCAAATTATCTTTTCGCTTTTCTCTAACTAAAATATCTCTTTTTCCAATTATATCACGGGTTACCATTTAAAAATCTTCATTTATATTTTATTTAACTAACTAAATTTTTTTCTTTACTAATCAATTTCCTTTTTCAGGTTAAACATGTTACCTTTAAAATTTTTGCTTTGCTAATCAATTTCCTTTTTCAGGTTAAACAGGTTACCTTTTCTTTTCTTATTAATAACTAAGCAGTTTCCTTTTTCAGGTAAAATATAATATCTTCTATATGTTATCTAACTAAAAAGCATATTATAATTACTATTAACTAATTAATTAATTTTTTCATTCAAATTATCTTTTCGCTTTTCTCTAACTAAAATATCTCTTTTTCCAATTTTATCACGGGTTACCATTTAAAAATCTTCTTTTATATTTTATTTAACTAAAATTTAATCAATTTACTTTTTCAGGTTAAAAATGTTACATTTTTCTTTTCTTTTTAATAACTAAGCAGTTTCCTTTTTCAGGTAAAATATAATATATTATATATGTTATCTAACTAAAAAGCATATTATAATTACTATTAACTAATTAATTAATTTTTTCATTCAAATTATCTTTTCTCTAACTAAAATATCTCTTTTTCCAATTATATCACGGGTTACCATTTAAAAATAATCTTTTATATTTTATTTAATTAAAAATTTTAGTTTACTAATCAATCCACTTTTCAAGTTAAACATGTTACCATTTTTTTTAATAACTAAGCAGTTTCCTTTTTCAGGTAAAATGTAATATCTTTTATATTTTATCTAATTAAAAAACAAATTATAATTACTGTTAACTAATAAATTAATTTTTTATCTTTTCTCTTTTCTCTAACTAAATTATTCTTTTTCCAATTATATCACGGGTTACCTTATTCAGCCAAAACAAGTTACCTTTTTTATTTTCTCTAACTAAAACCTCTCTTTTTCAAATTATGATTCTATTTAATAAGAATAAAATCATAATATTATAATGTTATTAATTAACCGATTACCTTTTCAGCTAAAAATGTATCATCTTTTCTATTTTTTCTAATTAAATTCCTTTTTTAAAAAATATTATGGGTAACATTAATTTCTCATTTTCTAAAAATATTATCAGCAATTTTATTTTGTAAAATAGCAATTAAATTATAATTACTATAAAGTATAAACTAATCAATTACCATTTTCACCTAAAGTATGTCACCTTTTAATTTTCACGTTACCTTTTTCTATTTTTTCAAACTAAAATTTCTCTTTTTCCAATTATATCATGGACGACTCCATTTAATAAAATTAAATAATAATATTATAATACTAATATTAACGATTATCCTTTTTAGCTAAAACGTATCATCTTTTTCTTATATTATCTAACTAAAATTCCTTTTTAGAAATATCATGAGCGACATTAATTTCTCCTTTTCTAAAAACATTACGAGCAATTTTATTTTGTAAAATAACATAATTAAATTATAATTACTGTAAATTAATGAATTACCCTTTTCACCTAAAATATATTACCTTTTTAATTTTCTCTAACTAAATCCTCTCTTTTTTCAATTATATCACGGGCATTCTATTTTCTCTAACTAAAATCTCTCCTTTCATATAGTACTATTATATAAAAGCCGAAACATTAAAAGTTTGGTCGAACGGTACCTACTGAATTTACCTAATTACCCTTGCACCCAATAAATATTAATATTATTAATCTATTATCAATTACAATTTTTACTCAACTCAACTAATTTAACTTTTACGGAATTTCCTTCTCCAAGAATCCTTCCCAATTCATAGTTGCCTACTTGCATTTCCTTTTTCTGCTCATTCACCTTCTTCTTCCACGCAAATAACACCATCATCAATTCTTTTGGTACAAAAGATAGGTTTGAAAATGAGATATTTTAGTTTAAAATTATAAAAAAGATATTACCTTTTATCTGAAAAAGATAACCAGTTAGTTATTAATAATTATAATATTATTAGTTTATTTCATTAAATATAGAAGGATCCATGTTATGGGAAAGAAAGGCAGAAATAATAAAGTATGTTTGAAAAGAAGATATTTTAATTGGAAAATGTACAAAAGATAATAATTGAAAAAGGTAATTGTTACTTATTAAGCAATATAAAATAAGTAAAGAATACCTATGTAAGGGTAGCTGAAAAAGAGGTAAAAATAGTAAGTTTGAAAATGATATATTTCAGTTATAAAATATAGAAAAGATATTAACCTTTAGCTGGAAAAAAGTAATCAGTTAGTTATTACTAATTATAATATTATTTATTTATTTCACTAAATCAGACGACCCTTGATATTTTATCTAACTAAAATTTTTCTTTTTTTTAAATAATACGAGCAATTTTGTTTAATATAATTAATATTAATTAATCGATAAATTACCTTTTTCAACCAAAATATGTTACCTTTTTTCTTTTCTCTAACTAAAATCTCACTTTTCAGCTAAAACATATCCTCTTTTCTATATTTTCTAATTAAAATCCCTCTTTTTCTAGAAATATCACGGGCAACATTAATTTCTCATTTTCTAAAAAAACTACGAACAATTATGTTTAGTAAAATAACGTAATTAAATTATAATTACTATAAACTAATCAATTACCTTTTTCACCTAAAACATGCACATGATATTTTATCTAACTAAAATTTCTTCATTTTTAAAAACACTACAAGCAATTTTGTTTAATATAATTACTATTAATTAATCGATCAATTACCTTTTTCAACCAAAATATGTTACCTTTTTTCTTTTCTCTAACTAAAATACATTTTTTCAGCTAAAATGTATCATCTTTTATATATTTTCTAACTAAAATCACTCTTTTTCTAGAAATATCTCGGTTAACATTAATTTCTCTTTTTCTAAAAAAACTATGATCAATTTCATTTAATAAAGTAACATAATTAAATTATAATTACTATAAATTAATCAATTACTTTTTTCACCAAAAACATGTCACTTTTTTAATTTTCACGTTACCTTTTCTATTTTCTTTAACAAAAATCTCTGCTTTTCCAAGTATATCACAGACATTTCTATTTAATAAAATAAAATAATAAAATTATATTACTAATAATTAATCGATTACTTTTTTCAGCTAAAACGTATAATCTTTTCTATCTTTTTTAATCCCTCTTTTTCTAGATATATCACGCACAACATTAATTTCTTCTTTTCTAAAAATACTACGAGCAAATTTAATTAGTAAAATAACATAATTAAATTATAATTACTATAAATTAATTAAAAGCCTTTTTCACCTAAAATATGCCACCTTTTAAATTTTCACCTTACCTTTTCTATTTTCTCTAACTAAAATCTCTCCTTTCCCAATTATATCATGTGCGCTTCTATTTAATAAAATAAAATAATAGTATTATAATACTAATAATTAACTGATTAGCTTTTTCAACTAAATCTATCATCTTTTCTATATTTTCTAACTACAATCCCCCTTTTTTAGAAATATCACGAATAACATTTATATAATTATCATGAAATCATCTCATTGAAAAATTTAAGTAATTCATGTTTTAAAAAAAAAATTTCAAATTAATAAAAAATATTCATATGATATTAAAAAAATTCCGTGCATCGCACGGGCTTTAAGCTAGTACTATTATATAAAAGTCGAAACATTAAAAGTTTGGTTGGTCGGTCGGTCGGTACGGTACCTGTTGATTTTACTTATTTACCCTTACTCAATTACTACTAACTAATCAATTTCCTTTTTCAGATTAAACATATTATCTTTTCTATTTTCAAGAATTAAATAATTTCCTTTTTCAAGTAAAATACTATACCTTTTATATTTTATCTAACTAAAATTTCTCCTTTATGAATCAATTTCCTTTTTCAGGTTAAACATATTACCTTTTCCATTTTTCAATAATTAAATAATTTCCTTTTTCAAGTAAATTAGAATATCTTTTACATTTTATCTAACTAAAATTTCTCTTTTTTAAAAACACTACGTGCAATTTTGTTTAATAAAATAACATTATTATATTATAATCACTATTAACTAATCAATTACCTTCAGTCAAAACAACACGTTACCTTTTCTATTTTCTCTAACTAAAATCTTTCTTTTTCCAATTATATCATGGACGGTTACCTTTTTCAGCTAAAACACGTTACCTTTTTTCTTTTCTCTTACTAAAACCTCTTTTTTTTCCAATTATATCACGGGCTATATAAAAGCCGAAACATTAAAAGTTTGGTCGGTCGGTCGGTCGGTACGGTATCTGTTGATTTTATTTATTTATCATTACTAAATTACTACTAACTAATCAATTTCCTTTTTCAGATTAAACATATTATCTTTTCTATTTTCAAGAATTAAATAATTTCCTTTTTCAAGTAAAACACTATACCTTTTATATTTTATCTAACTAAAATTTCTCCTTTATGAATCAATTTCCTTTTTCAGGTTAAACATATTACCTTTTCTATTTTTCAATAATTAAATAATTTCCTTTTTCAAGTAAATTAGAATATCTTTTACATTTTATCTAACTAAAATTTCTCTTTTTTAAAAACAATATGTGCAATTTTGTTTAATAAAATAACATAATTATATTATAATCACTATTAACTAATCAATTACCTTCAGTCAAAACACGTTACCTTTTCTATTTTCTCTAACTAAAATCTTTCTTTTTCCAATTATAGCATGGACGGTTACCTTTTTCAGCTAAAACACGTTACCTTTTTTCTTTTCTCTTACTAAAACCTCTTTTTTTCCAATTATATCACGGGCGTTTCTATTTAATAAAAATAAAATAATAATATTATAATACTAATAATTAACCGATTACCTTTTCAACTAAAATATATCATTTTTTCTATTTTTCTAATTAAATTCCCTTTTTTCTAGAAATATAACGGGCAACATTAATTTCTCATTTTCTAAAAACTATGAGCAATTTTATATAGTAAAATAACATAATTAAATTATAATTACTATAAACTAATCAATTGTCATTTTCACATAAATCATGTCATCTTCATGTTACCTTTCTATTTTCTCTAACTAAAATATCTCTTTTTCCAATTATATCACCGGCGGTTGTATTTAACACTATTAGCAATTCTGTTTAATAAAATAAAATAAAATAATATAATTACTAATAATTAATCAATTACCTTTTCAGCTAAAATATGTTACCTTTTATATTTTTCTATTTTTTTCAGTTAATTTTATTTATTTACCCTTATTTAATGGTACATGTTATTTTACGTAATTATCCTTACTTAATTATTTATAAATACTAATAACTAATAAATTTCCTTTTTCTGGTAAAACATGTTACCTTTTCTATTTTTCAATAACTAATCTTTTTTCACATAAAATATAAGAAATTCTTTTCTTTTTCAAGTAAAATATGCTACCTTTTCAATTTTTCAATAGCCAATTTTTTTTTTTACGTAAAATACAGTTTATCTAGCTAAATTTTTTCCTTTTCTAAAAAAACTATGAGCAATCATGTTTAATAAAATAAAATATTATAATTACTACAGTAATAATTAACCAATTACATTTTTCAGCTAAAATACATTACCTTTTCTATTTTTTTATTTTTTTTCAGAAAAACCTATTTGGTTTGCTTTATTTAAGTACAATAAAATAATAACAATATAATAACTAATGACTAACCGATTACGTTTTTTAGCTAAAATATTTCAGCTTTTCAATATATTTTCAAACTAAAATCCATCATTTTCTAAAAATATCACGGACAACATATATATAATTATATCAGATCATATTTTTAAAAGTTTAAGCCAAGAAAATTTATGTCTTAAAATTTTTAATTCAAATAAAAAAAAAATTCTGTTATATTAATGAAAATCCGTGCATCGCACGGGTTTTAAGCTATCTATATTATTATATAAAAGCCGAAACATTAAAAATTTGGTTGGTCGATTGGTCGGTCGGTCGGTACGATACCTGTTTAATAAAATGAAATATTATAATTACTAATAATTAATCAATTACCTTTTTCAGCTAAAATATGTTACCTTTTATACTTTTCTATTTTTTCAGTTAATTTTATTTATTTACCCTTATTTAATGGTACATGTTATTTTACGTAATTATCCTTACTTAATTATTTATAATTACTAATAACTAATAAATTTTCTTTTTCAGGTAAAACATGTTACCTTTTCTATTTTTCAATAATTAATCTTTTTTCACATAAAATATGAGAAATTCTTTCCCTTTTCAAGTAAAATATGCTACCTTTTCTATTTTTCAATAGCCAATTTTTCTTTTTAAGTAAAATACAGTTTATCTAGCTAAAAATTTTCCTTTTCTAAAAAAACTAGCATTTTGCCCGTACTTCGTACACGGCTTCTTATTTAATTTAAAATGATAATACCAAAAATTTAACAAATTTGATTGATTTCTTAAAACATCTTACTTAATTTAAATTGACAATACCAAAAATTTAACAAATTTGATTGATTTTTAAAAAGATATTGTATGCAATTATATAAATAATCAATTCTTAGCAAGATATTATATACAATTATATAAGTATTTAATAAAATAATGATATGCTAAAATTTATATAAAAAAGTAGCATAAAATTCTATTTTAACAATGTTGAAAATTTATTTAATCCATCAAAATCTGCAATAAAAATAATAAATATTTTTACAAATATTGTTCTCTAATTGAAAACAATAATAAATTGTCTTCATTATTCAAATGCGGAAATGATAATTCCTTCACCCCCAATGACTCCAAAACATTAAATGGCTCCAAAACATTAAACCTCATATAATATCAAGAACATGTTATATTAACTATGAGACCTCATAGTTAATATAATGTGTAAATGTTGGAGAACAATGAGATCATATTTCAAGCAATTTTTAATTTTTTTTTTGTTAAACTTTTTTATGAATGGATAGAGGGTAGAATTATAAGACTTTTATGTGAAGATGCCCCTAGCGGGGCCCTTTAAAATAGTTTGAAATGTAACGAATATGTGTGTTCTCACTGTTCTCATTTTAATTTTTTTGTTAATTTTTTTATGAATGGATAGAGGGTAGAATTTTATGACTTTTTTTTGTGAAGATACCCCTAGCGGGGCCCTTTAAAATAGCTTGAAATGTACTGAATATGTGTGTTCCCACTGTTCTCATTCTCACCAGAGCGTGACCATTAAACTGTATTAGTAAATTCATGTATGAAAAAACAGTGTATATATATTATTAATATAGATTCTTTTATTAAAAATAAGTAAATTATACAATTAAATAAGCAAGCCAAAATATCATATAAATATTCTAGTAGATTTATTGTTTATGTTCAAATTAAGGTCTTTCACCATGGATGACTTTATTATATTAAAAGTATGTTCTTATTGAAATGAATATAATAATTTGAATTTGAATATATTTTTAAACTACTTATTTTGCTGGAGGTACAATCGTAGTACTACAACGTTACTGAAAATAAGTACAATATCATATTAGAATTTTTTGTTCCAATCTAAATTGGGTTGCTCCAAATGCTGTGTAATGACAAAAAGGGGCATTAAATAAATAAAGAAGATTAAAAAAATGAAGGATAATACTGTTTACCAAAAACACAGGTCTCCGCAAGAAGCTCACATATTCACTTTTATCTTCAAATAATGTATGATTACAAATTATAACAATCACATTTTCCATTACTTATTCTCTCTCAAAAAGCCAACTAAACTGAAAAAGGGAAAAGTTAGTGCTTTTATATTTTAATATGGAGCTCAAGTGAAAGTGCTAAATATGAGATCATATATGAAGTGAAATTGAACGCGAGTAAAGAAGATATTTAGACCATAAATAAGAGCAATGTTACCTGACCCAGAGGGTGAGGCTTGTGACGTGGGTCTGAGCTTCTAAGTATGCTATTCCATAGTCCCTTCGGAGACATCCGATAAAATGTATGCTATTCCATAAGACCTTCTGGTACGTAGCATGTCTACCCCATGAACATTAAGTTGAACAAATTCATAAAGAACATAAACTTGCTTGAAAACAAAATAATGTCTATAAGTATCAAACTGAGTCCCAAGATTATTTACAAATAACATGGTTCGTACTGTGTCAATGTTATTAACTGGTAATCTTTCCAACTACCTTTGTTATTACGACATGTAAAATAAAAAATTGAAAGGCCAAGCAAATATTTTAAAGGTACCTTTCTGGTGTCCTGTATATTATTATAACATCGGGTAATTCATTAAAACTTTAATTCTTAAATTCTAAACCAAAATCAAAACCAAAAAAATATTATCCTGTCTAATTTTTAATATTTTGAAATCAATAAAAACTTAACTCTTATGGCCAAACTGAAAACTTGAACCAAACATATATGACCCGTACAGAGGTCTAGTACACATACCTTAACCCTACTTCAGGGGGTTGAGATGTTAATTTGGTGAAAAACCCAGCTTTCAAATCTGAAAAGTGCAAACATGCATCAAAATCCAGCAGTGTGAAGATTTGAGCGGAATGGACTTCAAGGTGAAAAATGACAGAGATAGATTTGAGTAATGACAAAACGGAGAATCAAATAAATAAAGAAAGATAAAAAAATAAATAAAGGATAATACTATAGTAGAGGTTTAGATTTGGGTCGATCCAATTGGGTTACTCCAAATGTTGTGTAATGACAAAAAATAATATATGTTTAGATTTGGGTCGATCCAATCTAATTTGGGTCGCTCCAAATGTTGTGTAATGGTAAAAAGGGGCATCAAAGAAATAAAGAAGATTAAGAAAATGAAGGATAATAGTATCGTTGATAGAATTCGAACCTAGAAATTTTAGTAAATAAATTTAATCATGTAACATATTTAATCATTAGATCTAACAGTTCTAATTTTAAATAAAATTCTAACGGATATTATTCGTTGTATACGAATTTTTATTATATTTTGTTAGTGGTTAGAAGATATGATGTCATATTTTTGGGTATGCAATTAGTAAATAAATTTAATCATGCAATATATTTAATCATTGAATCTAACAGTTCTAATTTTTAACTAAAAATCTAACAGATATTATCCGTTGTATACGAATTTTTGTTATATTTTGTTAGTGGTTAGAAGATATGAAGTCATATTTTTGGGTATGTATTAATTATTGCAATATTATGTTTTAAATTAAAAGTCAACGTGTTTTAATTAATAGAAAAAAATTATTGATTGGAAGATATGATATTAATTTATAAAATGTAATATCATCAATTATAAGTAAACATCTTTTAATTGAAAAAGACAATCAGCTAATTATCATTAATTATATTATTAATAAAAAAATGAAGGATAATAGTAGAGGTTTAGATTTGGGTTGATCCAATTGGATCGCTCCAAATGCTGATTAGAGAGAAAAAAATTATTGATTGGAAGATATGATATTTTAGGTATTTATAAAAGGTAATATCATATCAATTATAAGTAAACATCTTTTAATTGAAAAAGGCAATCGGCTAATTATCATTAATTATATTATTAATAAAAAATGAAGGATAATAGTAGAGGTTTAAATCCCCTCGGATCTCCTTTATATATTTATATAATAGTTCAAATTTTTAACTAAAAATCTAACGGATATTATTCGTTGCATACAAATTTTTATTATATTTTGTTAGTGATATTTAATTTCCACTATTAATAAAATTTAAAATGCAATTGAGTTGTATATTTAGTTTTCTCGATTAGTAAAAATTTAAAATGCAATTTAGAGAAATTGATTATTTTAATATGTTTTACTTGAAAACAGAAATTGATTAGTTATTAGGAGAAATTTTATTTATATTTAAGTAAGGGTAATTAAATAAAAACAATAGGTACCGACCAACCAACCAACCAACCGACCGGCGCCATATAACTGGAAAACTATAGATTTTAGCTAAAGGAAATAGAAAAGGAAACATTTTTTTTTTAAAAAATGGATTATTTTAATAACTTGAAAAAAAAAATTGATTAGTTATTGGGAAATTGTTTATTTATAATTAAGTAAAGGCGTCATTTAATTGGAAAAAAGAGATTTTAGCTAAAAAAAATAGAAAATGTAACGTATTTTAGAAGGAAATTGATTATTTTAATATGTTTTACTTGAAAACATAAATTGATTAGTTATTAGGAGAAATTTTATTTATAATTAAGTAAGGGTAATTAAGTAAAAACAATAGGTACCGATCGACCGACCAACCAACTAACCGACCGACCAAACTTTCAATGTTTTAAAATGAAATTTTAAAGGTAAGGATATTGAAATTGTATATTTAGTTTCCTCGATTAGTAAAAAATTAAAATGGAATTTATATATTTACTTTACTTCATTAGTAAAAATTTTATAGGTAAAAAATAATGAAACTATATATTTAGTTTCCTCTATTAGTAAAGTTTTAAAATGGAATTGAGATTTTTTTTAATCATTTGAATTATTAATTCCAAATTTTGAGAAATTTAACAAAATAGAACCGAGCTATTTGACCGGCACCACTTTACCTCCACTCGTTTCTCCTTTATATAAGTATATAACAGTTCTAATTTTTAACTAAAAATCTAACGGATATTATTCGTTGTATACGAATTTTTATTATACAAGCTTAAAACCCGTGCGATGCACGAATTTTTTTAATATTATATGAATTTTTCATTAATTTAAGTTAATTTTTTTAAAATATAAAGTTGGGAGGCTTAAATTTTTATAGAGATTTGATAATAATTATATAAATGTTATCCGTGATATTTCTAGAAAATGAGCGATTTTAGTTAGAAAATATAAAAAAAATTATAGGTTTTACTTGAAAATGGTAATCGGCTAATTATTAGTTTTTATATAATTATTATTTTATTTCATTAAATAGAAATTGATACGTTTTAGATAAAAAAATGCAATCGGTTAATTATGAATATTATAATATTATTAGTTTATTGTATTAAACAGAACCGCCCGTGATAAAATCAGAAAAAGAGAGATTATAGTTTTAAAAAATAGAAAGGTAACGTGAAAATTAAAAAGATGACATAATTTATGTGAAAAAGGTAATTGATTAGTTTATAGTAATTATAATTTAATTCTGTTATTTTACTAAATAAAATTGCTCATAGTTTTTAGAAAATGAGAAATTAATGTTGCCCTTGAAATTTCTAGAAAAAAAGGAATTTAATTAGAAAAAATATAAAAGATGATACGTTTTAGTTGAAAAGGTAATCAGTTAATTATTAGTACTATAATATTTTTATTATTTTTTTTATTAAATCGAATCGCCCGTGATATAATTGGAAAAAGAGATATTTTCGTAATAAAAGGGAAAAAAGGTAACGTGTTTGAAAAAGGTAACCGTCCATGATACAATTGGAAAAAGAGAGATTTTAGTTAGAGAAAAGAGAAAAGGTAACGTATTTTGGCTCAAAAAGGTAATTAATTATTTAATACTAATTATAATATAATTATGTTATTTTATTATACAAAATTGATCGTAGTTTTAAAAAATGGAGAAATTTTAGTTAGATAAAATGTAAAAGATATTGTATTTTACCAAAGAAGTAAATTATTTAGTTATTGAAAAATAGAAAAGATAATATGTTTAACCTGAAAAAGGAAATTGATTAATAAATGGGATTTGGGTCGATCCAATCTAAATTGGGTCGCTCCAAATATTGTGTAATGACAAAAAGGGACATCAAAGAAATAAAGAAGATTAAAAACATAAAGGATAAAAGCTGTAATTTTCCTGTGTAATGACAAAAAAGGGCATGAAAGAAATAAAGAAGATTAAAAAAATGAAGGGTAAAAACAGTAATTTTTAAAATGTAATACTAGCAGACATTAAGAATATATTGACTATGAGCAATTATGTTTAATAAAATAAAATATTATAATTACTAATAATTAACCAATTACCTTTTTCAGCTAAAATACATTACCTTTTCTATTTTTTTATTTTTTTTCAGAAAAACCTATTTGGTTTGCTTTATTTAAGTACAATAAAATAATAACAATATAATAACTAATAACTAACCGATTACGTTTTTCAGCTAAAATATTTCATCTTTTCAATATTTTCAAACTAAAATCCATCATTTTCTAAAAATATCACGGACAATAAATATATAATTATATCAGATCATATTTTTTAAAATTTTAAGTCAAGAAAATTTATGTCTTAAAATTTTTAATTCAAATTAAAAAAAATTCTGTTATATTAAAGAACATCCGTGCATCGCACGGGTTTTAAGCTAGTACTATTATATTAAAGCCGAAACATTAAAAGTTTTGAGAGTTTTGGTTTTCGGTTCGGTTATCCTATTTATTAGAATAGTTTGGTTTTCGGTTTGTTTATCCTATTTATTAAAATAAATAATAACATATAATTAATGGTAATTAGCCAGTTGCCCTTTTCACATTTACTTTTACTTGAAAATATTACCTTTTGTAAACATCAAATCATATCATATCTTCCAATCATTAATATTTCCTTTCTAATTAAAACTCCTTATCTTCTTGATTTAAAACTAATCTTACAATCATTAATATATACCCGAAAATATCACACCATATTTTCTAATTATTAATAAAATATATTAAAATTCCATATACGTTGTTTATAATAAGGAAACATTAGTATAATCCGTAAACACATGAGTATAACTGTTAGATCTAATGATTAGATATATTATATGACTAAAATAATTTACTAAAATTTCAAGGTTCGAATTCCGTCAATAACATATTTATTTTAAAATTTTATAATATATGTTTTAAACCATGCATATCATTAATTAATTTTTTATTATTTACTTAAATTTAAATAAATTATTGAAAATAATGATTATGTAAAAATATAAGTGTAACATAAAATAAAATTTATTATATATCAAAAAAGAAATCCGTGCACGGTTAAAATAAAAATTAAAGTTATGAAACATTCAAAGTTTTGGTTTTCGGTTCGGTTATCCTAATTATTAAAATAAATAACTAATAAAATAATGTATTTATTGATAATATTGCCTTTTTCATTTAAAGGCATTTATTTTAAAGTAAAGATATTACCCTTTATAAATACCTAAAATAGCGTATCTTCCCATCATTAATATTTCTTTTCTAATAAAACATATTACCTTTTAATTTAAAGCAAAATCTTCTAATCATTAAGGATAATTAACTTATTGCCTTTTTCATTTAAAAGACACATCACCTTTTAATTTAAAACAAAATCTTCTAATCATTAACGATAATTAGTTTATTGCCTTTTTCATTTAGAAGGCATTTACTTTTAATACAGATATCGTATATCTATAGTACTCCCTTAGTCCCATGTGATTGTTTACGTTTCAAAATGATGTTTTTGGCACACATTTTAAGGTGAATTTTAAAGGTAGTTTCATAACTTATTTTTAAAACTTTCTTTTTTTTTTTTGTATAAAAATATATATTATATTTTTATACAAAAAAGAAAATTTTAAAAATAAGTTATGAAACTATCCTTAAAATACACCTTAAAATGCGTGCCAGAAAGTGTAAAAAAATGTAAAGAATTGGTTGGGACGGAGGGAGTATATTATTGTAATCAAACCGGAGATCTTTTGTAATTTGTAGTTTGGTTAACCAAACTATTCATAACCATTGGATCTTCAATTCAAGTAGATCGTGACCGTTAGATATAACAGTACTAAAAGTTGTTATATACAGAGGTCAATGGTTCGATTCCCGCCAATAACATATTAATTTATATATATTTTTTTGAAATTATTATATACAAAGATTTAAGGTTCACATTCATTCAATAACATATTAAAATTAATATTTATAATATCATATTACACTATAAATAAATTATAAAAAATTAAAAGTAACCCGTGCTTTGCACGTTTATTAAAAACAGACTGATTAAAAACAGACTTTGTAACTACGAGCGTGTTTGGCTTAACTTAAAAAATGTTACTTATCACTTAAAGTGCTACTTACTCACTTTAAGTGAAAAGTGATATTTTTCACTTAAAGTTAGGTGTATCTGTTTGGCTAATTCTACTTAAAGTAAATTTATTTTTAAAAAAATTAACTAAAAAAAAGAAATTTATATTTTTCAAACATAATATAAAAATGTAAAATACAAATATATTCAAAGAATATAATACGAGTTAAAAGGTGACTCAAATACATAAAAATTGATATGAGAAAAAAAATAAGTGGAAAAAAAGTACCTCAAGGCTACTTTTTTTTTTTAAGCCCAGTTTCACTTTAAGTTGTTAAAATTAAAGATGAGCCAAACGGCTCATTTCTACTTAAAGTGGGCTAAGAAAAAAAAAAAAAAGGAACGCCAAACACGCTCTACGTAATTCAAGTTTATCCGTGAAAACGTTAGACTTTATGAAAGCAGAAAAAGAAAAAATTTGGAATGGCCAAATTTTCAACAAAAAATTTAAAGAAAAGTAGGTTTACATTTCAGATTCTAAAAATTAAGAGAATCAAGTGCCTGAGGATGATCTCAGGAGAAAACCCTGAGGTTAAAAGTTTTTTAATACAAATTTTAGGGCATTTATGTAAATTTACTAATAAAACAATTAATATTTACGAAGATGCCCCTGCGACCACTTATTCTAAAGGCTATTTGTTATAACCTCAGGAGAAATCCCTGGATCAGACCCATTTTTCTCAAAAATTAATACTCTTTCGATACCACTTATATTGATCACTTATTGATCAAACCCAAAAATATTTAAAATATTAATAAAGTTAGAAGTACCTTCAAAAGATAATAATTTACGGAACACCAAAATACACTACAATCAATTTCTATATCAATTTTGTGGGTATCAAAATACCCACAAAATTGATATAATTATTTTGCAATCATTAATATTATCCAAAAATATTACACCATTTTGTTGTTAGATTTTTAGTAATTAATAAGAACGTACTGTTAGATGTAATTATAAGGTATATTTTATGATAAAGTACTTTACTAAAAATTCAAGTTTCGAATCCCGTCAACAACATATTTAACTTAAAATTCTATAATATAAATTTTAAATCATGCATATCATTAACTAAATTTATATTAAATTATATTAAAATAATTTTTACAAAATAATAATTATATAAAAACATAAATATAGCATAAAATAAAATTTATAACATATTAAAAGAAACTCGTGCATCGGGTTATAAGCTAGTAAGGGCTTATAAACAAACCACTTTTATTGAACCCCCTTTACAAATTGGAGTTAAATATCAAATTGGTCACTGAAGTGACGGCCATATATCACTTTATTCACTGATTTCAATGGGGTCTCATTTGAATCACTTAAGTCAGAATAAATATTAAACAGATACCTATAAATATGTGATCGAGAATTAAAATAATTTTTTGTTAAGTTCTATACATTTTTCTTGAATGCCACCATAACCAAATGAAAAGTCATGGGTTCTAATATTTTAGATAATATATTTAAATTTTTTAAAAATCTATTTACTATTTATTTTTAATTAAATCAAAGAAAATAACTAGAAAATCAAATATAAATAGTAAATAAATTTTAATTTTTTTTAATATATTATCTAAAGTATTAGAATCTATGACTTTTCATTTGGTTATGGTGGCATTGAAGAAAAATGTATAGAACTTAACAAAAAATTATTTTAATTCTCAATCACATATTTACAGTGTTCTAAAACAAGGCCGCCTAGCCGCTTAAGCGGTCCGCTTAAGCGTCGAAGGTCCCCCAACCGTTCCGATTTTATGTTAGCCGCTTATTCCCCGATTTTATATAATTATTAAATATATATACTTATGTATATAAATAATTAAATATATATTATATAATCCGCTTAATTGGTCCGCATTGAAATCCGCTTAAGCCCCCGCCTAATCGCTTAAGCGCTCGAAGGTCGTCTCGCCGCCTAGAACCGCTTAGCGCTTTTTAGAACACTGCATATTTATAGGTATCTGTTTGATTTTTATTCTGATTTAAGTGATTCAAATGAAATCCCATTAAAATGAGTAAAGTGATATACAGTCACCACTTCAGTGACCAATTTGACCCACACAAGTTGTAACTGCTTTTTCTTCTTTTCGAGTCCGAAACTCTAAATTCATTAGCAAACAGGACTAAACCCTAATCACAGCTGCTTCTCAGGCTTCCACTTGTATCAAACAAACACGCACTTTACTCTCAATATAATATACTAGTAAGATTCGTTGTTTTTGTTACACATAGGTTCATAAATATTTTTTATACATGTATGTAGATTTGTAATTACACGGAGAGTTGTTTGTAGTTGATATACGTTCATAATAATCTCGTTAATCTTTAATCCGTTATTAAATGTAAATTTCTATTATTGTTTGCCAAGTTTTAATTAAATCTTATTATACTATTGATGTAATCGTTAATGATTTGGGATTTGTTTTGACGATTAGATGGTTTTTGGTTTAGGGAATTGTGACGGAGCTAGATGGCCACTTCAAGTGAAAGTAAGACTATCCATAGACGTCGTCATTGCAAAGTTTTAATTTGCGGACATCAGGGTGAGTTGAGTTTTCGTAATGTCTGCATGTTCTAATGCCCCTTTCCTTTATTACCCCTGCTATTTTGTCAATATTAAGAGCTCATTTGTTAATCACTGGATGAGAGATTTTGAACTGGACGACAACTATAAGTACTGTTCAGATTGTTTGCTTTATATATTAAGTCTCTGAACGACACATAATTTGTTCTGAACGAAACCTCCTTCAAATATTAGCTGGATGGTTCAAATTAACATATGTCATCACGTTGGCTGCATCTTTCCATAGTAGTGTTTTTTTTATAAATGTGTTTGTATCTTTTTTACTTTTGTTAAATCAATATTAATTTTCAAGTATTCATGATATAACTTTTTTTTCCTAAAAAAATTAACCTTTTTCAATTATTCATCTATTTTATTTATTAGACTAGTATAATATATAATAGATTGTTTCTTTGAAAATTTTAAAATTAAAAACTACATTTCTATTATTATTTTATCATATTACAAAATTTAGTGATTATATTAATATTCAATTTTCAATTTATATATTCTTTTAAAATTTTATAATAATTAATCATATAAAAGAATAAAATTAGTAAATGACTTCGTTCAAGAAAATTTTCTTTTTCTTTATCAAACAGGATTATTCATCCAGTATCCAGATTTTTTATCATTCAGAAATTTTAACTGTTCAGATATTATTGTTCAGATTTAACAAATGAGGCCTAAATCTGGCATATATATATCCCGTCTCTTTATCTTTTCTCTTGACTGTATTGTAATACACAAAAAATTATTCTCTGCGAAAATATTTACTAGTTTCATGATTATTATCTTGCATCTCATATTTTGTGGTTTGTTTTGTTTGAAGGTGCTGGTAAAACCGCAGCAAGAAATACAATACTTAAGCTTAATTTGTCGGCTGAGCAGTGAGTATTGTTACTATAATATTGCCTTTCCAAATTCAATGGATGTGTGCGTTTTTTTTTTTTTTTTTTGACTAGTTTTGATTGGATTCTAGGCACTTGGAAAGTACGGTGGATCCTATTGAGGTAGTTTATTCAATTCTTTCAATCATTTTGCACAAATTCAACAACCCTAGATTAGGATAATAAAGTCGTTATTTGTTGTTTTCTGATCGAGTTTTTTACTTATAATGATTGGACATGGGGGGTGTACTGATGACGGTTTCACTTGCATGTTGTTGTTGGCAGAGGGAAAGGGTGGAATTCACTGGAGTCAAATACAGTACCAAAACATCTACATATGAGTTTGTTGAGGCTCCGGTATGATTATGCTTAAAATTCTGACCTATAATTGTAGTGGTCTGTGTTTGAGTGAATATGCTTTTGTATCATGGTATGACCTTATCTTTAATTGGGTCTTCAACTGTTTATGTAGATTGTACTCTTACAAATGTTCTGGTTTTGACATATCTGGGTAACTCTTGTTGTTCTACTTATATGTTTACAAAAGGAATTTTAGTTGGATGAAGGGTCCAAATTTTTACACGATTACAATAGCTAGGAGACTGAAAGCTATAAAGGGCCTAAATTTTTACATGATTACAATAGTTAGCAGAGTGAAAGCTAGAAAGGTATTTCTTCTCAGAAGGGGTTATGTGTAGCTCAAATCTCAGTTGCCATTAACTTATCAATAGTAATTTGTTATTACTACTTGCTATTATCATGAGGCAATCAATAACTAGTTTGAACTTGACCTTTTCCTTTGAAACATCAAATATCAGAAGGGGTTTGTGATTCTTTTAATATAAATCTGGTAGGTTGTGATGGTTGTTATAGTAATTGATGGTTTAAAGAAAACTTAATGAATTATAGCCAAATAGTTATGGTCTCTACGTTGTTGTATGCAACTCATGTCTATACTTTTAATATCTATCAAGTTCTAACTTTCCTCAATTGCAGAGTCATCATTCCTACGTGCACAACATGATGAGTAGAGCATTGCAAGCTCACATAGGTGTCTTGGTAAGATTTTTTTTCCTAACTTAGTTATGTATCGATTGTTTTTTGTAGATGAACTTTTTTGCATGCAATATTAGTTTGTATCTGAACTTTTTTGCATGCAATATTAGTTTGTATCTGTAGCTGGAGATGGTATACCGAAGACATTGAAAGATATACAATTAAAGGAGTGTGCTGGCATGGTTATGGAACTTGGAATCACCAAATTTTTGCTGGTCATCACTAAGATGGACGAGAACAGACCAAAAAGGTTTGATTATTGTTTTTTCTATTTCTTGTACATGCATATATTTATTACCGCTAGTGATTGTAATATTTCCTCTCCAGATGTCTTTTAGTGAAGAATAGGATGGTCAGTCTTTTGGAGGAGTTAGGTGGGCATGGTAATGAATATAAAATGTCAATTGCTAAATTTGTTAAGTTTGCTATTTAGGGTCGGTCTGTTTATTTACATTTTGGAAATTTTGTTTGTGTTTTTTTGTAGAATTGAAATGTATTTCGGTGTCGTTTGAAGCCGAGGAGAACATAAATAGTCAAAGGAGGAGGGAAAGTGACCCTTGTTTCTTTGATGCATTGGATGCAATTGAGTTAACAGATTATGACAGAGATTATCACAGAAGGACCAGGTATGTTTTATTACTTGTTGTCTAATAGAGTTTAAGTTGATTGATTACATTTAGTGTGTACTTCTATATATATACAGCAAGTACCAACTGTACAGGAGATAGGATAAACCTTATATATGTTTATGGTACAATCTAAATACATACTTATCATAATACTAACAGACCTAACAATATGGGTAATGATAAGTGATTTGGATCACTCCTTTGACACTGCCGCTCTTTAGCATATTTAGTTATATGTGCCTTATTATTGTCTTTATCATCCTCAACTCCAGACTATAGAGATTACATTTTGTAACTAGAAATTTTATTTATCTTTCTCATCCTCAACTCCAGACTATAGAGATTACATTTTGTAACTAGAAATTTTATGTTATATATATGTCATATGAACTAATTTCCAAGTCCATGTATGTGCATTTGATAGTCCTACTGGAGATGGGTTAAATTTAATCAAAAGTCTAGTCCGAGTTGATCTACATCTCGATGGAAACCCTAAGGATGCCATGTATTGGTATGAGAGAGCTATCATTTTGGAAAAAATCTCCAATAGTAAGTTGATGATTATTCCTACTAATATCAATATAATTTTCTTGTTGAGTCTCACTTAAATTCATTATTACCATTATTTAGGTACAAAATATCAACCCTCGGATAACCTAGATAATAAAACTCAAAAGGAGTGGGGTCTAGTGGAAGCAGCAAAAGTTTCAAACTATAAGGCCTTGCTTGAAGCTGCAAAAGATGCAGCAAAGTTTCAGTCACCCCTTTGTGAGAAAGAGGAAGATGGTGCGGTCCAGTTACCCTTTCCAAAGAAAGAGGAAGATAGTGCAGTGCCTTGTATAGTTCAGGGGTAATTCTTTTACTATTTTATTATTCGTCTGATATATGTATATACATCGAAAGTGAGGAAACTGACCTAAAGCTCAACACTGAAAATGTGGTTTTAGGACCTCAACAATGTGAATGCTTCAATTACCTATACTTATACTTTTTGTCCTTAATGTAGTTATCATACTTATACTTCTTGTCTTTAATGTAGTTATCAGTGTTGGGATGAAAAAAAATATGAAGAAGCATGCAAGCATTTTGTATTGGCAATTGAGCTGGTCAAGAAAAAGACGGCTCAACTGAAGAACCGGAACAATTTTGTAATTGAATTAGAAGCAATTTTGGAGAATATAACTAAAGAATTAGAAGAATCCAAGGGAAAAAGCGGGTAACTTTCTTAAATTACTTCTTAGTATTTATGTTGTATTGATGTCTAATTTATTTGTGTTATTATTATCATATGGATTACTTATGATTCCAAATTCGTTTTGTCAATTTTTGTGGTCAATTTTTGTAAGTATTTAATCGCATTTTGAATTCTTTTGTCTATTTTTTTGATTTAGTTCTACATCATACAAAAAGAGTGATGTTGAGGTCAAACCACGTAAAGAAGGAAAAGATATAATGAGGTAAAAGCAATAGATATATGTTTTTGTTTTTAAGGATTCATGATGATTACTAATTTTCCAAAATTTAATTTTTTACTTTTAGGTTCTCAAATTTGTTATGTTGAGCTTATAAACATGTGATTTGGTATTTGACCTTTCGTTTTTGTTATTTATATTTAGTACTAGTACTGGAGAAAAGCGGAGTCTGGTGGTTGATAAAAAAAGAGATAAAGCATTTTTTGTAAAGAACTGATGACGTTGTCCCGTCGCCGTGACAGTAGATGGTAAGTAAGTTATGATCATCACAACCTACAAGTATGAATGACAAAAAACAACTGTTCTAACAATACGACAAAATTGTCAGTTCTCTCGGTTAAGTACTTATTGATCTTTTAGATCATATTCATCAGTGTATTCTAATTCTTATAATTTAAAAAACAAATGCTCTCATTCTGTTACAGATGTGGACGTATATTCTGTTACAACTGGGGAGCTTATGTATCTGATCATTATTGTACAAATTGCAAGCATTGAGGTATAGTACAATCTGTTCTCAAGCTGATTATATTTGTAGTCTGTAGAGTACAATGGCTTCTGAAATTGAGCAACAATCATTGGTTACTATACTTGCAAACTATGACTATTGGATCAGTTCACTTGAAGTTGTTTTATGATAAAGATCTGTGATATAGAAACCCCGGATAATCTTGCCGTTCACGGGTATGTGCCTCTGCAAATGGTATAAACCTTGACATGTTTAATATTGTAGATTTGTAGTCTGAAAGTTTCAAGTTTGACCGCTTGTTACAAAGTTAGATTTAAGAACTATACAATACTAGGATCATAAATTGATGAAGTCTTAGTGGGAACCCTATATAAAAAGGGGTATCAAAATTATCCAAACATCCTAAACATGCACTAAAGCACCCATTTCTTTGGTATATTAGTACTTTTAGTAGGATATAACAGGATAGTTAAACAAAAGCAGAAAAAGTAGCAGACTGGCTACAAGATACTGCCAAACTTTCTTGTGTAAGATAGTGTGATGTACGTACGACAAAGGTTGGAAAGGGTTGAAACCGAGAATAATCTATCTTCACAGAAAATTGGCTGAGATGCTGAAAAATTCTTAGATTTTTCACATCCATCAATCAATTCATAAGTATTTAATTAATGAAGGTTACAATGCAATTAATCGAAAATAAAAATATATAATCCTAATTGTTAAGCTCTACCTTGTACTTATTTACTACTATATATCCGAAGTCTATAATTTTCTTAATTTGTTAATACATATATTAATTGCTATTATATCTATATCTTCTAATCATATAAATGATTTCCACTAATTTGATTATTTCATGCTCCGCATCAAATATGAAACGGGCTTTTGTCTTTTGACCTGCATTTTATTGGGGAAATTAGAAAATTTAAAACACAATGGAAAGGGCTTTATGAAGCTTTGATTAATTTATTAAGATTCTTTCTCCACGAGTATCGTAGTTGGAATACTCCAAATAAAGCTAGTTCTTTTTCAAAAAGAAATCAAAGGTTTATGACTATGTATTGACCCATTGATGCATTTGTTCAAGTAGTGAAAGATTGTATCTGTAAGCAAATAACAGATATTTGATATTGTATGACTAATATATCTCTTGATCACTTCTACAGATGAAAGAAGTTGGATAAAACTCACTTTAATGGTTCTATATGTCTGGGGTTCTAGTGTTGGGCTTGCTAAGCAGACCTTGACTCCACATTAGTATGATATTGTCCGCTTTGGGTTGGGTCAGGCCCGCACGGATTTGTTTTTGGGTCATTCCCAAAAGGCCTCATACTAATGGAGTTAACTGGCTGCTTATAAACTAGCTATCCGCCCCTTCCACAAACGATGTGGGACAACACCTAACAATCCCCCCTTCACACATCAGGCCCGACACCTGTCGAATCTGCCTCCTTTCTGTGTGATCTGCTCCCTTTTGACCCATACTGGAAATTTTGGCTATCTTGCTCCCCCTAGGCCCATACTGGAAAGTCCATCTCCCCTTAAGCCCAACCTGGGATAGCCCATCTACCTTTTCCTTGGATCCATTCTGGAAGCTCATCTGAGATTGTTCTGGACCGTTATAACCAAAGCTCTGATACCACTTGTTGGGCTTGCTAAGTAGACCTTAACTCCACATTAGTATGATATTGTCCGCTTTGGGTTGGGTCAGGCCCGCACGGATTTGTTTTTGGGTCACTCCCAAAAGGCCTCATACTAATGGAGTTAATTGGCTGCTTATAAACTAGCTATCCGCCCCTTCCACAAACGATGTGGGACAACACCTAACATCTAGTATATAATTACATGCGTTGACCATTGCATAGTTTGTTTTAAATGAAAAAAATTGAAGGTTTAGGGCAAAATTCTCCAACAGTTTGGCCCCATATTAATATGCCCTGCATCATATTAGTACCATTTTTTATATTACAAAAAAGATACAAAGAACGTACAAGTCAATAAGCCTCTGTCATGATAGAGGGTCTGTAATGATTTAGATGTAATGATTTAGAGCTTTAAAATTTACCATGGGATCTTCTGAGGGCTGAGTTCAAGTCATCCTTTTGAGACAGTTTTTTATAAATATTGAGTTGGGCTTGGCCTCTTTTCTGAATTCGCAAATTCCCTCCCTCTCTCCCTCTGAACTTTGATATCGACTTGAAAAAAAAAATCTAGGCAACTTAGTACAACTTCAATTGATCGTAATTAGTCCCTCCCTCCCTCAAATACTTGGAAAGAAATCTAGGCTAGGCAAAGAAAGGAAAGCTTAATTTATATAAAGGCAACTTGGTGCAAATTTTATTTGATAGGAGCTAATGGAGAGAAAACGGAGGAAATTATTTATTTGTCTTTGAAGCTTGTACCTTTCTAAAGCCTTGTGCTCAACTGAAAAACATGGATTATGTTATATAGTTGTGTAATATGTTGTTGCTATTGTTTAGGTTCCTTGTTACTGTCCAAGTATGAGGTATTGTTGGACTCTGTTGCATTTCCAAAACCCCTTTGAATGGAGTTTGCATAATCAACATGTCTGAACCTAATTTTTCAAAACTAACATGTCTGATAGCCTCAAATGGTGAATTTAAAGAATGCAGTTGAGAATTTTTGAAAAAATAGTGTAGTTCGCCATTTGAAGTGGTGAACTGCGAAGCAAACTGAAAAAAATTCAGTTTGCCATTTCAAATGAAGAACTGAGTGGTTGAGAATTTTTTGCCAAGTTTGCCTTTCCAACTGGCCAACTTTATAAGGTTTTTTGCATGAGTAAGTCTAACCTAACAATTGTGAATGATACCATTTAGCTCTCCCATTTACAATTGCTGACTTGCTGTTGTTAACACAAGCACAAAACACAAGTTAAATGGGGATCTTGGGCGTATTTCATTAAACACAAAAACACAAAGTGAAATTTTGGGATTATTTGGTTATACAATCAAACACAAAGTGAAAAGCTATTGAAAAAATTACTGATCAGAATACAGACAACCGGTACACCCCCCACCCCACCCCACCCCAACCCACCCCACCCCACCCCCAACATGTATAGTGCGGGAAAGGTCTGCACACAAGCAACCTTATTTTTATCTTTACATTGATTACATGAGATCCATACAGAAACTAATAATGCAAAGTTCCTATAAAGGGAATTCTCTTTCGTTTTTCTAGCGAATAATATTTAAACTTGAGTTCCATAACATTGATCACATAATTTTCGTCTACCATAAAACTTGAGTTCCATAGCAGGATCCAGAGAACTCTATAAGCGTAGTTTAGTGTGTCTTGTAGTACTGCACACTAATGTTCTTGTAGATACAAAAGTATTTTCTAGGAAAACTGAACATTTCTTAATAGAACACAATCTGTAAGCTATGCATATTCAAATGATGAATGCAACAAAGTTCAACATATCATGGCATAACCAAGTCGATTTAAGAACCGGAACAAATGCGGATTTACATATAAATGCATTGACTTTTAAGAATATGAGCTATTTTATACTCTTGGTCATTCCTATTTAATGCTATACAATTTTCAAAAAGGGTAGTTTAGGAAAAATGATCACAATTGACATTGAAAATTGGAAATGGACCTGTATTATGGGAAAAAAAATTCTTTCAAAAGAGACTACTATTACGGGACGGAGGGAGTAATATAATTGACATGCAGCGCAAATAGTCAAACTTGTTCATCTACGGTGCTTACAGAAAACATTGAAACATTAACCTGGAATGTCCTGCGGAAAAATAATATTAAATATCTGACAAGATACATTGAAGTTAGAGACGCCTGGAAGTTCGTTTCATGACAAATGGGTGAATTATAATTAAATACATATTTCAGAATCCAAGTCTCCAACCATCAACACAGGCTCCGCCCTGGCTACAGATAAAATTACTTCATTAAAAGGAGAACGATTGCAATTATCAGTAGTTCACATCCAATGAAAAGAGGTTGATGGCATATAGTAGTATAAACAATCTAACAAGAAGCATGCATTGAACACTGAAAAATGATTTGGCAACATAATAGAAGGTGTTGAATGCCGAATAGCTTCCAACACCCTTAATTTCAATAGATAATAGCATAAATCCCGACAATTTACAATCAGATACCATATCTATAGAACCTTAACATCATGTAAATGTACCAACATTAACAGATTTTCCATGCTGCCTTTTGACGGTGATCAACCAGGCCATGACCACCACCAACATACTTAGCAATGCGTACCAGAGCGCATGTATTTGGGCATTGTCAAAGACGTTAGGTAACCTACCATGTCTAACATGGACAAAGACTCAAAAGTTCTAGCTTCTAATTACATATCGTAAAGTTTTCTTCACAGAAATCATTAAACCAACTACTACTAGGTACAAATGATGATATGAAGATATTGAGTCAATAGTATCTTTGTTACTCCCTAAATGATGGCACATCTACAGATACACCCAAGAGTTTCATCTATTTCTATCAGATGTTAATGTTACCCTAATAGCAGTTTAGACTAGGTCTGAACCATATTGACAAAGGATTCATCAAGCAACAAAAAATAATAAAAATTGAAGAAGAAGAATTAATACTATTGGAAAACAGGAAAGAAATCAGCTACTTAGAGTCAAATATATCAACTAGACATTAACCATAGTTCAACAATTGTAGGCTGGTCAGAAGTCAGAAGTCTTGCTAGTAATGCACAGTTGTGATGTAAGGCATGAGCTCAAGCCATCCTATATGCAGCCTATAAATAAGGCTTCTATGTTTGTATTATAATATATAACACAATATCAGACATTTTATTCTAAATTACATGGTATCAGAGCACTCTTCCGCTCCAGAACAAATTCTGCAGTTTTTCAATTTTTCTGCAGTTTGTTCATCAAATTTTCTGCAGAAATTTTTCAATTTTTCTGCTCTTTTTAATCAATTTCGGCTCCTATAATTTTCTTTAGGTTGATTCACAAACACCAAATCATATACACCATCATCAAACATCATGACTGAACCAGATTCTAATCCTGGTTGGAAGCTCTCATCAGTGCTGCTTAATGGTATCAACTATGTGCCATGGTCAAGGGCAGTTACTTTGTCATTAGGAGAAAAAAGGAAGTTTGGTTTTGTTGATGGATGTAGAAATTGTCCGTCGAAGGCAGAATCTGGATATGAAGATTGGATGGCCACTGATCAGCTTGTTAGGTCGTGGCTGCTCAATTCCATGGAACCACATATTGCTGAAATCTTCACGTTTTCTGACTCGTCTAAGGAGTTATGGAATGCAGTTGCAGAATTATATGGAAATCAAAATAATTCTGCTCGTATCTTTGAACTAAAGCTTGAAATAGCAGCATCAACTCAAGGTGAGAAATCCTTTAGTGAACACCTTGGTTCCTTGAAGCGTCTATGAGATGAGTTGAATATCTATCGTCCTCATACTAGTGATTCTAAAGTTCTTCTACAAAAGGCAGAAGAAGATAAAATTTTCTCCTTACTAAGTAGTTTAAAGCCAGAATATGAGAATATCAAGAGCAATGTGTTTATGGATGCCAAACTACCATCCTTGTCAAGCATTTGCGCAACAATTCAGAGAGAAGAGACTCGAAGAAAAACTATGAGTTCTGAGATGAAAGCTTCCGTTGAAAAATACACTGAATCAAGTGTTCTTTTGGTAGAGAAAGATAAGCATGTTGGAGGACAACATAATTTCCGGAATAAGGGCAGGCCTCGTTGTAATCATTGTGGCAAAGATGGATATTTGAAAGACAAGTGTTGGGCGTTATATCCACATCTTAAACAGCAGTTACATTCACATATCAAATCAGCAAGGACTGCATCTACATCGCAAACCAGCAGTTATGATCATTCATCCATAGCTGATCCCACCGCCAATCATGCATTCGTGGCAGATTCTGCTGCCATGAACCAGTTCATTCAAATTCTCCAACAGTTGCTCAATAAATCTAATGCAAAAGGTCATTCTTCTTCTACTCATACTTTAGGTAATTCCCTTACATATCATACACTATCTTCTAAGCAAAATTGATTCCAAAAGCTAGCCAACCACCCACCATAGCCACCCATGTGTTAATTTTAGAAGTCAAATTTCTACCTACTCCACCTAACTACCTACTCCACCTACCATTATTTATTTGCATTTAAGGACCTCAATATTTGCATGTAAGGACCTCTAGCATTACTATAAATAGGCATGTTTAGAGCATTGTAAGACACATTGAATTTGAATAATAAAAGTGAGTTATTTAGAGAATTTTCTCTCTTGTTCCTGAGCCATATTTTGGTATCAGAGCAAGTTTTTAGATCCCGGAGTTGAGTGAAAAAAAACAGAAATTCCGGTCACTATTTTGGTCGGAAGTTACTGTTCACTATTCACTGTTCAGGCGGAGTTACTGTTCATCACCGGAGAAGACGACACTGTTCATACGACACTGTTCATACGACACTGTTCATACGACACTGTTCATACGACACTGTTCATACGACACTGTTCATACGGTACTGTTCATACGACACTGTTCATACGGTACTGTTCACGAGCACTGTTCACGGGCACTGTTCACTGAAAATTTATTTTTTAACATGCCTCCACGAAGACAACCTCTGCGAGATGTTGAAATGGCGGACATGCGGAGACAAATTCAGGAACTTCAAGATGCTTTGCAAGCCCAACAAGTCTTGTTAAACGAGCGTCAACCAGAAGATGAAGAATCTTCCAGTGATTCTTCAACACCTAGAAATCGTCAACCTCAAAAGCCACAAGTCAGACATGATGACATTAAAGTTGACATTCCTAACTTTGAAGGAAGACTTCAACCGGATGATTTCATCGATTGGCTTCAAACAGTCGAAAGGGTGTTTGAATATAAGGATATTCACGAAGAAAAAAAGGTGAAGATTATTGCTGTGAAATTAAGGAAACATGCTTCTATTTGGTGGGAAAATCTTAAAAAAAGGCGAGACCGAGAAGGAAAAAGCAAGATCAAAACATGGGAAAAAATGCGAAAGGAATTAACCCGAATGTTTCTTCCTCCTCACTACTACCAAGACAAGTTTATCCAACTGCAAAATCTTCGTCAGAAGAATTTATCAGTCGAAGAATACACAAGAGAATTTGAGAAGTTGATGATGCAGTGTGATATACAAGAAAAAGAGGAGCAGACCATTGCTAGATACCTCGGAGGATTAAATACTGATATTGCTGATCGTGTTGAACTTCAACAATATTGGTCGTTAGAAGATGTTATTCGTCTTGCTACGCGAGTAGAGAAGCAGCTACCCAAAAGATCTACCACGAGAAATTTCTCTCCAGCAAACCAACCACCTTACAATCAGAAGCCACCTACCAACCAAGCTAGCTCTTCCACCCAACCCTCTCCTAAAACCATTTCTACAGAAAACAAAAACAAGGCCATTAAATGCTTTAAATGCCAAGGTTTTGGTCACATTGCTTCAAACTGTCCAAACCGGAGAACCATCACAATTATCAAAGAAGAAGCCTATGAAGTTTATGAGGAAGAAGAGACTCGAGAAGACATTGAAGGAGAATATTACACAGATCCAATATACGATGAAGAAATTACTACTGCTGATCAGGGTGAGTCCTTAGTAATCCGACGAAGCCTAAACACAATGGCCAATAAGGAAGAACCTTGGTTGAGACGCAATATTTTCCACACTCGTTGCACTTCTGCAGGAAAAGTCTGTGATGTTATCATAGACAATGGGAGTTGTGAAAATGTCGTTTCAAGTTACATGGTAGAAAAATTGGATCTACCAACCCAGATTCATCCACACCCCTACAGTTTGCATTGGCTCAATAAAAGAAGTACAGTCAAAGTTGACAAGCGTTGCCTAGTGACATTCTCTATTGGTCAGAAGTACCAGGATCAAGTATGGTGTGATGTTGTGCCTATGGATGCCTGTCATATTCTCCTAGGTAGGCCATGGCAGTATGATCGTCAAGTACTTTATGACGGTTATGCAAACACCTATTCTTTTGTCAAGGATGGAGTAAAAATCAAGCTAGCTACTCTGCCGCCGAGTGAGCTTGATAAAAACAAGAAGGAAGCCAAACCATTAGTGTCCCTAGTCACGAAGAAACAACTGGAGGAAGCTATAGAAGAAGTTCAAACCATGAGCTTATTTCTATTATTCGAATCAAATAAGGAGACTCATGTTCCAGTCGAAATTAAACCATTACTTGAAGAGTTTCCCGATGTGGTTCCAGAAGACATTCCATCTGGACTACCCCCCATGCGAGACATCCAACACGCTATTGATTTCAGTCCGGGAGCAACGATTCCAAACCGACCCGCATACAGAATGAGTCCTCAGGAGCATGCTGAAATTCAAAATCAAGTTGAAGGATTATTAAAAAAAGGATTAATACAGGAAAGTGTTAGTCCTTGTGCGGTTCCTGCCATTCTAGTCCCTAAGAAAGATGGAAGCTGGAGAATGTGTGTTGATAGTCGAGCTGTCAACAAAATTACCATCAAGTATAGATTTTCAATTCCTAGACTTGATGATTTGCTAGATCAGATACATGGTTCCACTATCTTTTCAAAGATTGATCTTCGAAGTGGATACCATCAGATCAGAATTCGACCAGGAGACGAATGGAAGACTGCCTTTAAAACAAGAGATGGTCTTTATGAATGGACAGTTATGCCCTTTGGGTTGTCCAATGCGCCAAGTACATTCATGCGACTGATGAATCAAGTCCTTCGACCCTTTATTGGTAAATTTGTCGTCGTCTATTTTGATGACATTCTGATCTTTAGTAAGGACAAGGAGGAGCACTTGGAACATGTCCGACAAGTGTTACAAACTCTTCGTGAACAAAAGCTCTATGCCAATTTGAAGAAATGTGCTTTCCTGACAAATGAAGTTACTTTTCTTGGATACATCATCACATCCGAAGGCATACGAGTTGATCCAGAAAAGATAGAAGCAATCAATAGCTGGCCAGTTCCGCAATCAATCCATGAGGTCAGAAGTTTCCATGGATTAGCCTCCTTTTATAGAAGATTCATCAAAAACTTCAGCACAGTTGCTGCTCCCCTCACAGATTGTATCAAAGGAGACAAGTTTCAATGGACCAAGGCTGCACAGAAAAGTTTTGACAAGCTGAAGAAATATTTAACTGAAGCACCAGTATTAGCCCTTCCCAATTTTGATCAAGTATTTGAAGTTAGCTGTGATGCTTCCCACACTGGAATTGGTGCTGTTCTAAGTCAAGAAGGTCATCCTATAGCCTTCTTCAGTGAAAAGCTTAACAATGCAAAACTTCGGTATTCAACATACGACAAGGAGTTTTATGCAATTGTTCGAGCCTTGCACCATTGGAGTCATTACCTGTTAAATAAAGAATTCATTCTTTATTCTGATCATGAAGCTTTAAAATATTTGAACTCTCAACAGAAGATTAGCCGTCGACATGCCTCTTGGAGTGAGTTTTTACAGTCTTATCCATTTCTAATCAAGCACAAGGCTAGAATTCAAAATGTTGTTGCAGATGCTCACAGTAGGCGCCATACTCTACTGTCTACACTCCAAACAAAAGTAGTTGGTTTTGAAATGATCAAGGAGTTGTACCCAGATGATCCAGACTTCCAGAAAATTTGGAATACTACTGAAGTGCAATCTTCCAAAGATTACTACAAGCATGAAGGATTTTTATTCAAAGAGAAGACTTTGTGTATTCCTCGATGTTCACTACGAGAAGCCATTATCTGGGAAGCCCATGATGGAGGATTAGCAGGTCACTTTGGTCGAGATAAAACTATGGCCCTGGTAAAGGAAAATTTTTATTGGCCAAGAATGGAAAGAGATATAAATCGGCATATTCAAAGATGCAGAATCTGTCATTTGGCTAAATCCAAACGCCAAAACACTGGTTTATATATGCCACTTCCTGTACCGGAATCACCATGGGAAGATGTTACTATGGATTTTATTTTGGGACTTCCACGAAGTCAACGTCAGAAAGATTCAATTATGGTCGTGGTGGATAGATTTTCAAATATGGCCCATTTCATTCCTTGTCAAAAGACCAATGATGCTGTTCAAGTTGCTGATTTGTATTTCAAAGAAATAGTTCGTCTTCATGGAATTTCAAAAACGATCACTTCTGATCGAGATGTGAAGTTTTTAAGCCATTTTTGGAGAACTTTATGGAAGAAGATGGGAACTAAGCTGCAGTTCAGTAGTGCGAGCCATCCTCAGACTGATGGACAAACCGAAGCTGTCAACCGACTATTGGGAAATCTACTTCGAAGTTTTGTTGGTAAAAACTTGAAGCAGTGGGATCTTATTCTGGCTCAAGTTGAATTTGCTTACAATAATTCAACTAATCAGTCCACAGGAAAGTGCCCTTTTGAAGTTGTATATGGCACCCGTCCACTTAGCCCACTTGATTTGACTCCGCCAACCAACAAACAACAATTCAGTTCTGATGCAGATAGTCGAGCGAAGGAAATCAAGAAACTTCATGAACAAGTTCGAGAGCAGATACGGAAACAAAATTCCAGATACAAAAATCAGCGAGACAAACATCGGAAGCAACAGATTTTTAAAGTTGGAGATTTGGTCTGGATTCATCTACGAAAAGAGAGATTTCCTAATCAACCAAATGCCAAGTTGTCACCTAGAGCTGATGGACCATTCAAAGTTGTGCAGAAAATCAATGACAATGCTTACAAAGTAGAACTGCCTGGAACATATGGTATTTCTGCAACTTTTAATGTTGCTGATCTTTCACCTTATTTGGACAATGAAGAATACTAAAAACTCGAGGTCGAGTTCTTTCCAACCCGGGGAGTATGATTCCAGAAGCTAGCCAACCACCCACCATAGCCACCCATGTGTTAATTTTAGAAGTCAAATTTCTACCTACTCCACCTAACTACCTACTCCACCTACCATTATTTATTTGCATTTAAGGACCTCAATATTTGCATGTAAGGACCTCTAGCATTACTATAAATAGGCATGTTTAAAGCATTGTAAGATACATTGAATTTGAATAATAAAAGTGAGTTATTTAGAGAATTTTCTCTCTTGTTCCTGAGCCAAAAATTGTTGGGTTATTGATTCGGGTGCTACCGATCATATGGCTAATAATTCTTCTCATGTGGATAATTTTATTCTAAATCACATTAAGCATGATGTCTCTGTTGCTAATGGGAATGTCGTACCTGTAAAAGGAAGTGGGAATGTAAAATTCTTTCCTAACTATCACTACACCATAAACAGCCTACGGTAACACCAAAAAAATGTTACAATAGGTACATTATATGTTACCTTAGGCCCAAAAAGTAGCTAATGTAACATTTAAAATTCAATCTTGAGTTTATTAATGATCTAAGATAACATATCATGTATGTTGCTAACATCCAACACTTTAAAGTTAAGGTAACATCACGTTTGTGGCTAAGGTAACACAAAATACAAAAAGTAACATGGTAAGGTAACATATTCTAGCAACATCCCTGAAAAAAATGTAACGATAGCCCATCTATGGCGTAGTGTATCCAGCCTCCGAAGCTTTAGTTATTCCATCTTTTCCTGTCCAACTTCTTTCGGTTGGAAAAATTACAAGAACTCTTGGCTGTGATGTTATTTTCTCTCCTAATTCAGTAATATTTCAGGATCGCAAGACCAAGAAGACGATTGGTGAAGGAATTTTTTCTCATGTTCTTTACCAGCTAACTCGCATTAGTAAAGCATGTCAAACTAGTAGCTTGGTTGAAAACCATATTTTGCATAAACGACTTGGGCATCCATCTAGTCGAATTTTGTCACAAATTTTCCCAACAATTTCAATTAATCACAATGTTTGTGATGTTTGTCAATTTTCAAAGCAAACTCGTTTACCATTTCCTAGTTCTTCATCTATGTCTTCCGAATTGTTTGAATTAATACATTCTGATTTATGGGGACCAGCACCTATTGATTCTTATGATGGATATAAGTATTTTGTTTTATTTATAGATGATCGATCTCGTGCTACTTGGTTATACTTGCTTAAATCTAAAACTGAGGTTGCATCTGTATTTAAAGATTTCCATGTTATGGTAATGAATCAATTTGGTGCAAATATTAAAACCTTCCGGTCAGATAACGGAACCGAATAGACTAAAGGATCTCTTCCTCAATATTTTCGTGACAAGGGAATAATTCATCAAACAAGTTGTGTTGGCACACCACAACAGAACGGTGTCTCAGAGAGAAAGAATCGCCACATTCTTGAAGTTGCAAGGGCAATTATGTTTCAAACAAATGTTCCCAAACGATATTGGTCTCATGGTGTATCAACGACTGTTTATCTTATCAATCGTCTCCCTAGCATCGTGCTTGCCTTCAAATCGCCACTGGAAATTCTGAAGGAACGTAAAGTCAATATCTCTCATTTGCGGGTGTTTGGATGTGTTTGTTATGTCCACCAACAAGCCATTCACCGCGATAAGTTCGATGCTAGATCAGTGCGCTGTGTATTCTTTGGATATAATTCAACAAAGAAAGGGTACATATGTTATGACACATCATCTCGAAAGGTTGTTATATCTCGAGATGTTCGGTTTGATGAATCTGAACCTTTCTTCCAGTCCTTGCCAAATTCTGGAAATCACTCTTAGGGGGAGTATCTGTCAGATTTCTCGGTACCTCTACCAATGCCAATGGAGAATGATACCGTAGATAATGAAGCAGTCTTTCATCTACCTACTTTGCCATCAAATAATGAGTCTGTACCACCTACTGTCACACCTCCTGCCACTGCTACAGTTGACAATGGTACAACTGCACAGCCTCGAAAATCAACTCGCATTTCACAGTGTTCCACAAAATTGAAAGATTTTGTTAGTTATAATGCAACTCGCTATCCTATTCAAGCTCACTTAGTGTATGACAATATTTCTGAATGCCATCATACCTTCTTAAATGCTTTGTCTTGTGAGCAGGAGCCAAAGAATTTTCGAGAAGCGACTTTCAATCCCCTTTGGCAAAAGGCTATGCGAGAAGAACTACTAGCCCTTGATGAGAATCAAACTTGGGACAATGTTAAGCTACCTCATGGAAAGAAAGTAGTTGGGTGTCGATGGGTTTTCAAAATCAAATTCAACTCCGATGGCACAGTAGAACGACACAAGGCAAGGGTGGTCGCTCGAGGTTTTTCTCAAACTTATGGCATGGATTACAAAGAAACCTTTGCACCCGTCGCCAAGATGAATACTATTAGAGTTCTCATATCTCTTGCAGCAAATCAGGACTGGAAACTGTTTCAACTTGATGTAAAAAATGCGTTTTTACATGGTTATTTAAAAGAAGAAGTATATATGAGCATCCCCCTGGCCATGCTCAAGAATCCAGTTTTGGGTTGGTTTGCAAACTCAAAAAAAACGATATATGGCTTGAAGCAATCGTCGCGAGAATGGCATGCCAAACTGAGTTCAGTCCTTCTGTCAAATGGACTCAAACGAAGTGGTGCAGATTCCTCCCTTTTTATCAAAAAAAACTGCTCGTGGTACTACTATCGTTTTAGTCTATGTTGACGATTTAATTATCATTGGCAACGATCAAGTTGGCATCTCCGATATCAAGGCTCTCCTACATCAACGTTTCGCCATAAAATATTTGGGTATCCTAAGACATTTTTTGGGAATTGAAGTTGCTTACTCTAAGAAAGGCATTTTTCTTAATCAAAGGAAATATGTTCTAGACCTATTGCAAGAAACTGGCAAGCTTGGAGTCCAACCATCTCACACACCTGTTGATAGTAGTGTAAAACTTGATGATAGAGGGGAATCATTTACATTGGCAGATTTCAGAGGTTGGTTGGCCGATAAATTTATTTAACGGTTACTCGTCCGGATATTTGTTATGCAGTCAGCTTGGTCAACCATTTTATGCATGATCCCAAAATCCCTCATATGAAGGCAGTTGAGCACATATTAGCTTATCTGAAAGGTTCTCCAGGGAGGGGAATATGGATGCGTAATAATGGCCATACTTCTCTTCATGCTTATACCGATTCTGACTATGCTGGAAGTCTACTTCTGGATATTGCAGCTTCATTGGAGGAAACCTGGTAACGTGGAGAAGCAAGAAGCAAAACATCGTTTCCCGTTCTAGCGCTGAAGCCGAACATCGAGCAATGGCTTCTACCACATGTGAAATTATTTAGCTTCGTGCTTTACTGAAAGATTTAGGATTTGCTTCCCTTGAACCAACTGAAATGTATTACGACAATAAGGCGGCTATACGTATTGCTTCAAATCCAGTGTTTCACGAAAGAACGAAACACATTGAAATTGATTGCCACCTTGTTCGAGAAAAATTAGAAGCCAAAATTATTTCAACTCCTTTTGTTCACAGCAACAACCAACTAGCGGATCTGTTTACCAAAGGTCTGGACCGCGGCAAGTTTCATGAATTGTTATCCAAGTTGGGCTCAATTGATATCTTCGCACCAACTTGAGGGGGAGTGTTGGAAAACAGGAAAGAAATCAGCTACTTAGAGTCAAATATATCAGCTAGACATTAACCATAGTTCAACAATTGTAGGCTGGTCAGAAGTCAGAAGTCTTGCTAGTAATGCACAGGTGTGATGTAAGGCATGAGCTCAAGTCATCCTATATGCAGCCTATAAATAAGGCTTCTATGTTTGTATTATAATATATAACACAATATCAGACATTTTATTCTAAATTACAAATACCTAAAGTGCAAGGCAGTCGGAGACAATCAGGAGGTTTTCAAAGGAAAAGCTGTTGAAAGCAACATGAGTGACATGCACCTCTTGAAGATTGGCGCGCTTAACTCTGAATCTGGCAAACTGCACACGGGTGGTTGTTAATCCAGCCTCAGGTATATGAAGGTGGGCGTAGTCGGTCAAGCACAACATGCCATCGCCCAAATGAATCATTTGGAGGAAGTCAGAAACACGATATGGCAGAGGAAAGGGAGAGGAATGCACAACCTTCAACTGTGATTTGGTGGTGACATCATAGGCAAGAAGAAAATCAGAAGTATGTATGTGGGAATAAAGAACACCGTCAACCAAAGCCGAGGTAGAAGAGCAGGGCCGCCAGAAGTTACGAGTGTCAAGGCATTCCCAGTTTGTAGTAGCAGGGTAATAAGCACAAAGAACAGGAGCCCCCCTGAAATGCACAAGAAGCCTGTCATTCTTTTCATCAGGAAACACATGAGAAGACACACCAAAACACCCCTTAGGAAGATCAAGTGGTGGCAAGCATTTCCATTCCTGGGACTGGGGATCAAAAACATCGTCAAAACAGTACAGGGAAGAAAAAGTAAAGGCATAAATGTTACCCCAAGGGAAGCACAAGCAGGATAAGACAGTATGGGATGAGAAGAAGCAGTAGGGGGAAGCTGCTTCCAAGTGTTGTGGGAGGTGAGATAAATTTGACAGGGTTGTCTATGGAATGACAAGTATTATTATGTGGTTGGTTTAGGATTGAAAGTTTGGGCAAGTCGAAATAAGATGTGCCCCCGCTGCTATGAATGTATTGATCACATCACCGAGTTGAGAATCCTCATCATCATCATCATCATCATCATCATCATCAGGACGACGGCTGCCAACAACATAGATGCGTGATCCCAAACGCACAATACCAGCATCTCCACTTTCGTGCGAAACAGCAACAGGCGTTTCCAACACTTTATTTGCTTCCAAATCAAACACGTAAAATCTAGACGTTCGTCGTCCTCAATATAAAACATGTGCCAACACCAATTCTTTACCCATCGTATCGTATCCTTCCCAAAAACCAACATTAAATCAATATTAAATCAATATTAACCAAAGAAATTGAAAATATTTGTACTCGTATTATATTATTTTGCAAATATTTTTATTTTATACCTTTATATTATGTATAAAAGATATAAATTTCTATTTTTTTAATTATTAAAATAAATTTACTTTAAGTAAAATTAGTCAAAAAAATACAGTTAACTTAAAATTAAAATTATCACTTTTCACTTAAAACTAGTAAATTGCACTTTAAATTAAGTAACATTTTTTAAATTAACCCAAACGGCGGTAAATCTATCTAATTCTACTTGTCTATTCTATTAATATATAACACAACCAATATATTCAAAGTTTGCCGATAACAATGAATTTTAAGCTACATAATTTTTTAACCATTAAGGTACTCTCTCAGGGTAACATTATATACTTATAATCATTATATGTTGTTGTTGATTGTCTAAAGGTTTTAGATGATATCTATGCTGTACAGTGTTTCTGTTGTTATCATATATTTTGTTTAATTATACTTTGTGTATAATGCTTAGTGTGTAAATATATTATGTAATCTGCTAGTCTTCTTTGTCGATTTTGTATCTGACTGGCGGAAACAGATTTCATCAATTGCTGTTTGTTTATGTAGATAGTTGATGGTGTAATGTTTTAGAATTTTAGTCTGTGGACTTGGGTTCGAAATGATTTCTATTTGAACAAGATGGTTTCCAAGTGAGATTCGGTAAAAGCCAACTATGGCATTGTAGCTTTCAATACGACTAGTGCGGATCTTCTGTGTGTTTACCGTTTGTAATGCGAGTTGTTAATTACTACTCCCTTGGTCAATTTTGTATGACACTCTTCTTTTTGCACGCATTTCAATGTGTTTAGATGGGGTATCTATAGATAATATTTTTAAAACTTTTTTGTTTTGTATAAAAATATAGATTCTATATTTTTATACAAATCGAAAAAAATTAAAAAATATAATTCACAAGTACCCGATCCGAGCACATTGAAATGCGTGAAAAAGTCAGAAGGTCTTACATTTTGGGACAGAGGGAGGAGTAGATAAAGTACATTGTTTGCAACTGCATTAGCTCATGTTTACACTACATATGGATTGACTCAGGGATATATAATGGGGTCCGGTCCCTGGCAAACGCATGCCAGGGACGGATTAGTTGGCATACGGCTTTTAAGCCGTTGGATCGTTGATCCAACGGCTCTGATTTAAAAAAAAAAATTCGCACCGTACCGCATAAACTTTATGCGGTACGGGCAAATTACCAAAATATCCTTACTGTTCACGTACCGCAGAAAGTTTCTGCGGTACGGTGAACAGTAGATTTTTTATATGAAAACAGGGGCAGTTTGGTAATTACTCCGTACCGAATAAAGTTTATGCGGTACGGTACAGTTTTTTTTTAAATAACAGCCGTTGGATCAACCATCCAACGGCTGAAAAGCTGTATGTTAAATAAGAGGTCCCTGGTATACGTTTGCCAGGGACCGGGAGCCATATATAATATATGCAAAAATAAATTGGTCTGCAATATGGAACTTTGTTGTGTGAGCTGGCTTAGAACAACTATAGGAACAGTCATGTATAGAACTTGGGTCGATTAACCGCAGAAAACCCACTACCCTGAGGGTTAGGAAGAAACACTATGAATCACAATCCATGAAGAGACCCAATTCAAAAAATAAACAATCGATGCTATTTGTTTCATTAGAAATGAATTGTTATTTTTTTAAAAAAAAATAATTTCTCACTTATTTCAGTGGGCTGTAGATAGGGGTGGCAATTTTCGACCCAACCCAAAACACGACACGAACCCAACCCGAGAAAATACGAATTTGGGTCAACAAATATTCAACCCGAAACTACCAGGTACAATCAGACACGAACCCGAAACCCGAAAATGACCCGAAAATTAATGAACCCTCTTTTTATAATCCTGATTTTAAAATATTTTATGTTTAAAATAACTAAATATAAGTATAATAAAGTAACTTTTACGTGCAATGATAGTGATTCGCTAGTTGATTTATAATTATTTAATAGTAATAACAAAATTTTCTATATGTCATGCCATTTTTTACATCTCACAAAGTGATTACAGTACATATTATACATTTGAAATGTAACTTCACGTGCAATGAAAGAGAAATGAACTGTTTTTTCTTAAAATTTCTGCAAAAATAATCATTCCCTATAAATCGGGATAGAGGGAGTATATAATATAAGAGTATATTTTCAATTACTCTAAATAAAAGTTGAGGTGGTGAAACCTGAAATGACCCGAAACCCGACACGAACCCGGTAGGTACGGGTTAGGGTTAAGAAAAAATCAACCGGAAAAAACCAGGTACAATCTGACCCGACACGAACCCGACCCATAAACCAAAATTGCCACCCCTAGCTGTAGATAAGTTTGGTGATAAACAAGCCTTTCTGATGTTTGCTCTAGTTGGAAATGCTTAATGAAATTGGTGGATTTTGTATAAGGCCACTATCCATATTTGTATGAACTCTCCATATGACATTCCAATTATCACCTCGAGTTCACATAGCCGATTTCTGAGTTCACATAGCCGATTTCTGAGTCCTGCTGGTACAGATGATTTGCACTGCAGTGCTTAGGTTCACACTATTTCAATCTTCCATTATGGCTTTCACGCTGCTCTCATATTGAGATTCCTTCCTTAACTAATCTTTAGCTATCACCTTAAATGCAACTGCTTGTATCAAGAGTTAAAATTTTCTGTTGTTATTTTCTTGGTAGTGCTTGATTGTTTTTAATGTAGCTACTTTTTGTTTACCAGAAGTGGTTGTAGATGCAACTTGTAATATGCCCAAGTAGTTCATACTTAATATCATCAAGTGGATATAATTTCTGACGTAACAAAATTTTTGTATTATTGTGCGCTCATGAAGCTGTAATGCGGGTTTTAACCTTGTTAATTTCTTAAATTTTTTAATGAGTTGGACGTAACCAAGAACATTAGTCAAATTCCACTATTTCAGTTACATAATATGTTTTACAAGCTCTTACACTTATTCATTTATTAGTACTGTTTGCACTTTTGTTATGACAGAAGAATCTGAAACCTCAATTTTAGAGTCAGATGTAAGTGGTTCCGAAGGTGATTATGTTTCCTGGGTCTCTTGGTTTTGCAATCTGAAGGGACATGAGTTCTTCTGTGAAGTTGATGATGATTACATCCAAGATGATTTGAACCTTTGCGGTCTAAGCAGTCAAGTTCCATACTAAGACTATGCTCTCGACTTGATATTTGATGTGGAGTCATCTCATGGTAAAATCCGTTCTCTCTCCCTAGAGCGACCATGCTGAGAGCTACTATGCTTGGTTTCTTCTCTTGATTTCTTGATTATGTTGTCTATCTGTCTATTAAGAAATGCTTGTCTTTCGTATCTTAGTCATATATATTTTGTAGTGTCCACCTATAGACTAACTTAGACATTTTTCTTGGTAACCTTTTACTTTCATATCACTTACTGCCATCATCAATATTTCTAGTTTACATGAGGCTCCTTAAATATAAACTAGTACAAAACAAAGAAAAGGGTACTAGAACAGTTGAAGACATGTCAAACCTACCTCTAGACTCACTTCACGGAAATCTGAATTCCTTACTGTCTTGAAGACCAGAGGCTCATGAATTTCTTGACCGTAAAGAGTTTTAGCAGCATGTCTGAAAATTGTCTCTGCATATCCTCCGGAACTTCCACTGACACCATAAAGCTGTCCTTCATCAACATTTGTAAGACTGCAGATATGAGAGAATGGGTTATTCATCAAACCTTGCTAAAATATTAATAAATAAATATATAAATCCAAAAATAAATTAAACTTCTCACAGTTGGTCCAGTGGAGACTCTTCCAATGCTTTAAATCAACTCCTTTTGACTGCAAGGATCAATAACAACAGTTAAGATTCGTCAAGTGTCCAATTTAAGTCTCCGAAAAACAATGAGATTTGTGTTTCTACCCTCCTCTCCACCTTATTGCTTAGTTTGGGGTCGGAAACCATCAGATGATTGTGCAGACAAAAAATGGAAGTATTTGGGCGACAGCAAGAGTAATTATAAACTTGAAACTGAACCTCTGTCATACCTGTATTAGTTCTAGAACTTCTCCAGATGTCAACACTGAATCTACCTCTGTTAGGTTTACAACAGGCCCATCACCATGTGATTCAACACCAAAGACAAAGTCATCCCTTGAAGCCTCAAGCTTTTTGTCATAACATGGCATCACAGTCACATGGTAGATATCTTCAGGCCTGCTAGCCAAATGTTCAATAATCAAACAGAACTCATACCCAACTGCTATACTCTATTTATGTTGCTTTACACAAAGACCAATTACAAAATCAGGAATCACAAATAATGGAGTAGCTAACTACTAACATATGCACACACAATACTGCGAAGAGGCTTATGCACAACACATAAGGATAGATTTAAGCCAATAATTTAAAAAATGTTGCCTATATTTCTGAACCATGGTCCGATTAGACTTCTCTCAATAAAAAAACCTAAAATTATGCATATAAAAGTAAGATAATCATAAGTTTGTTTCTGGATGAGACTTCTTCGTTTCATTCAGAAATAAAACTTAGATGAAGTAAAATCATGTTTCCATGATAAGTGCACATTCTAATACTAGATGATAGGAAAAGTAATGGGTCATCATCTACAACTCACATGTTGACAATATTTAAAGCCAAGAGTGCAATTTTTTCAATCACAGACAACCGTTTTTTGATCGGTTTAAACTTGTCGAACACATACTTACACTTTCAGATCATAATCTTGATATTAAATGTATTAGATTGCAAACCAGTATAACACAAACCTGATAGACATCTTCTGGCTCAAGTGTTTCTTAATGATTGCTCCTATGGTTTGTTGAGGGCTCTTAACTGAAGAAATATAAGGCAGAATATAGGAGCCAAGTGTTTTCTCAGCATAGCATATCCAACCTGGTACAGTACGAGGAACATATAACACATAGTTACCAAGTTACCATGATGAACTAAAACTTAAAAGCTCCAGTAGATTTGGTCGCAAACAGAACTAAAAAAGATGGAAGAATACCTGGACATGCAGAGGATATCATGGGTACCAATGATTTACTTTCATCATCACCAGACGAATGGCTTTGCTTATAACGTGTAATAAATTCATTACAAGATTCTATGAGTACAAGGTCTCTGCTGCAGCAGGTATCAAATAAAGTCTTTACTCCTAAAGACTTAAAAAATGTAGTTAATTTTTTGAACACCTGATAATTGAAGAAAAGTCAAACTGTCAGAAAATTATATTTGCAATATGTACCAATATTTTTTAGTTTTTTTTTAAATTATAAGACATGACTGCAAATTAACAAACATGTACAATGCAACAATGACATTGAACACTCATGCTATACTTGATCATATAACATTAATACAGTAGGCAAACTATTTAAATTACAAAATTATACTGTATATATTTCCTACCTGTAGAGGAGAAAGCCCAAAGTACTCTGCAAGGGAAGCCCTAGATTGGGGAGACAAAGAGACAATAACAGTCTTTCCTTTATCAATACTAGAAAGAAACTCATCCAAACTCTGCTTCTCAAGCATAACAGTCTCTGCAGAAGTTATGCAACCACTGTACGACCATCAAAAAAATAATTCAAGTTCAACGCCTTCTAGAAGGTACAAAAAGCAAATAACTCAAAAAAAGAAGCAAATAAAACAAGAATCAACACGATACAACAAACTAGAGCAAACCATTGGCCAAACCTAGTATTTTCATCAATTGACAAGCCAAACAAGATCCACAATCAAGTAACTTTATCCAATGAAGAGGGTAGACAGTAGCAGATAGACATGTATTAGACCAGTCATCTCATGTAGGCATGATTGTAATTCATAATCTTCAGATGGTTCACCTTCCCTGACCTAAATTTTCTATATCTACGACAATAAAAAACAGCCTATCATGAATTGCATTATTCAAACTTTAAAGAGAGTGTATACCTGCGCGCTAAACAATCCTTGAGTGATATCTTTACTGGCTCAACTTGCATTTGTTTACATAATTGCCGAATGCTGGTCATTTTTACAAAAGAGAAAAAGGACCCTGAGATGAGATTGATCTCAGGGAACTTTTCCTGAGATTGTTGAAAAAGTACTTTATATTTGATTGGGCCCGCAGGGCTAATTAAAAAAAAATCTGCTTTTACAAAAATGCCCTTCTTATAAAAATTCTGATTTATATGTAAATTTCATGTATCTCAGATAATTTACCTGAGATACATCTCAGGCTCCCTAACCTCTTTACAAAATGTAGTTCATGGAGCCTTCCTATTTTTCTGTGTAAAACACAAAACACCTAAATATGACCTAATTTTTTGTGTCATCTAATAAATGAAGTTTAGTTTTATGTGCACAACAACATTGATAAAATTGGTTGGCCTGCTATGATAGCACGAGCTCAAATCTTCTACACCATTTTAGTGCGCCACTCTATATTCCACTTTAAGTGGTTGTTTTTGATTGGGTGGTTGGTATGAATGTAGGGGGTCCCATTTATATTAGTGAGGGGTGAGCCAATAAAAAACAACCACCTAAAGTGGAACATGGAGTGAGACACCTAAAATGTGGTGTAGATGATTTCATGTGTTTGTCTCACGTGATTTTAGTGTGTTTATTATAACATTAGTTGATTGTATCTAATTGTACTTTATTTTGTATTTTATAGTAAAATTTCAAGTTTTGCTATTAATTGATTTTTTCCCCATATTTTAAATTTATAATATTTCAAATATATATAATTTTAATTTTGTGTTTATTTTTCATAACAAAAATTTTAATTTTGTGTTGTGTATGTGATCAACGATGTTGAAAAAATTCTACTTATTATTTTTAGAGTTTACACAATTTTGTAATGTATTCTTTTTTTTTTTTATGTATTAAATTTAATATATTTCATGTTTATATTAGTCATGCAAGAATCATTTGTAATTATAAATAATTTAATTGTTTATGATTTCTAATGATTAGGTCCTTTAACAAATGTGTATGTGTTTGGTTAGTTTTTTTTTTTTTTTTTTTTTTTTAACCTAAGTGTTTGGTTAGTTATTTGATGTGTACACTAAGTTATACTATTCCTCCATAAAATGAGGTAGTTAAAAAGTACTAGTTAATATAAAATTGCTAATTTTTGTTATGTATTTATTATTTTGTAGTGATTACTTTTCTAAATTTGATCAATCAAAGATATTGATATTTATCAATGAAATATGTATTTTTGTAAACATGATTATTTTTATGTTTACAGGTCCCTATGATCAACAATTGTCCTATTCCAGAGAGATTAATAGATTTTGGTACAAATTTCGTGAAGATTATGTACATGGATGGGATGCTCCTCTAATGGCTAAAATTGAAAAATGGAAATCTATACTTGAATAAATATTAATATGTAATTTAATCATGTGTATATGTACCTTCTTAATATATCTTTATACTTTTTAAATGTTTTTATTGTGTATTTAAAATTGAAACATGAATACTATTATTAATTAATATTTCAATTTAAAATATTGTTTTATTTATTTTTTAAAATAAACATACTTTGGAAATAGTTTCTATAAATTAAATCATATATTCCCTCCGTCTCATTCATTTCTATACGTTTTTTAAAGCGTCTGACACGCATTTTAAGGTGCATAATTAGTATAGTTCCATAACTTATTTTTAAATTTTTTTTTGTATAAATGTAGGATTGTTCTATTTTTATACAAAAAAAGAAAATTGTAAAAATAAATTATGTAACTATAGTAGTTAGGAGGCTTAAAATGCGTACCACGTCCCTGTCTCCCAATGTATAAAAATCATTGGGACGGAGGGAGTAGTAAATAAACTTTAAACATGAAAATAATTAACTGACATTACATAAAAATGATAGTTTTATAAAATTGAAATGGTGAGTTATTTTATAAAAATTTAATTGGTTTGTTATTATATAAAAATTTAACTATTTTATCAAAAAATAATAATTTAATTGTTAATATAATATAATATCACATATACTCCCTCCGTCCCTAATTAGTAGTCCATTTTAAAAAAAACACACATCTTAAGAAATATTTAATGTCATATTTTGTTTCCATAGTTGCCCCTATTTATTGTATTAAATAATAATTTTTGAATGTATAATTAATTATAAAGTCAAACATTGGAAATAGAAGTGTAGAGATAATTTTGGAAAAACTTGAAAAACATGCATTGATATATGAAAAGAGACAACTATTTAAGGACATTCCAAAAATCAAAACATAAAGAACAAGACAATAAATTCCCATCAACAACACATTAAAATCATCCCAAAATTCAAAACTTGACCACTTATTATTCATTCGAATCAAAAAAGTAAAAACCACAGCAACATAACACTGAGTCATTCATCCAAAAATTATTGTACAAAATTATTGTATTTTATTTTTGGACTTGCTTGCACCGCCTGATTGTTTAGACTTTTTACGCTTCATCAAGATTTATTTTATTTAGAAATTATCAAAAAAAATTATTTTTTTTAATTTATTTTTATAATTTTCTTATTTTCTAAAAATATTTCTAAAATACGATTTGCAATTAAAACAATCAACTGCAAATTTTGGATTTGGTTGCATACCATATTTTTTGCAAATAAGTATTTTCGTAAAAAAAAATCTAAAAAATAATTTTGCAATTTTTTTTTTCTGATATTGGATATTTATGAAAAAACCTCTAAAATAAATTACACTCAAATGAGTTGGCATGGAGGTTAAAAAAAGTGTAAACTAGTATTCCTTCCGTCCCACCTATTTTTTTTACAATTTTTCAACACTGCTTTGCACGTATTTTAAGGTGTATATAAAATATACTCCCTCCGTCCCTATTTAGTAGTTCATTTTGAGAAAAAAAAAAAGTCCCTAAATAGTTGTCTCTTTTCATATTTCAATGCATGTTTTTCAAGTTTTTTCAAAATTACCCCTACACTTCTATTTCCAATGTTTGACTTTATAATTAATTATACATTCAAAAGTTATTATTTAATGCAATAATTAAGTAAGGGTAACTATGGAAACAAAATATGACATTAAATATTTCTTAAGATGTGTGTTTTTTTCAAAATGGACTACTAATTAGGGACGGACGGAGTAGTTCCATAACTTATTTTTTTAAATTTTTTTTGAATAAAAATTTAAACATTAAATTTTCATTGGAAAGAAAAAAAATTAAAAATAAATTATGGATATATACTACTTTATAGGAGCCTAAAATGCGTGTCGAGCCCTCTATTCCAAGCGTAAACAACTCGTTGAGATAGAGGGAGTAGAAAATGTAGGAAAAATAAGTGAAGTGGTGGAACCAATCAATATTTAATGTATGAAGTGAGCGTGTAGAGAAAAATGTAATGGGTGTAGTTATTTTTTATATTATAAAATTTTATTATTATGGATAAGTTTTGAAATGTAAAAGAATTAAGTAGGACATCTAAAAAAAAGTGTAAAGAATTTGGAGGGATAAAAAAAGTATGACTAGTCTGAGATTAGTAATGTTGTTAACAAGGTCAATCAACATGAAATCAGCCAGGTTAAGAAAATTTGGAACCCGAGGGAAACAGGAACTAGCAACACAGTTAGCTCCAAAGACGCGTCAGATTCAGTGAGATTCAGTGAGGGATAGAAGCTCGAGCTCCCAATCGCATTCAATCATTAGCATACCAAAAAAGAGTGCTGCAATGATGAAGAAGATGGAAAGATTGAAAATGGCCACAAAGAGAGGTAGACCAAGGAAAAAACATGCCCAGCCCAAAGTAAATCGTTTTTTCGAAATACCACCAGTTGCCACCAATTGAGACACATGGTTTGATGGGTAAAGATCTGGAAGCTGCATTAATATTAGAAACGGGAAACTCATGGGACTCTCTAAAGTCCTAGATAGAGCAGACACTCTTAAGGAAATCAAGGACAAGATCTTGCAGTAGAACATAAAATTTGCTATAATTATCGAAAGATACATGGAGTCCTTGAGAGTACTTAGTTGGAATATTAGGGGTGCAGTGGATCACGCTCACAGGATTAATCTAAAAATCATGATTCAAGAGAAGAAACCTTTATTGATTTGCTTACAAGAAACAAAGTGCCGTGGTTGGAATAGGTTTTTGAAGGCCTCTATATGGGAGGAGGATGACCATGGGTGGATCTTTACTCCCTCTTCAGGTCTGTCAGGTGGTCTTCTTACCTCTTGGGATAAAAGTAGCATCACTTGTAGCTCGTATCAGTGCTCTAGGCATTTCATTAGGTTTAGTGGTTGGATTGTAGGCACTGGACAGAGCTTCACCTGTTTTAACATCTACGCCCCCTCTAATCTACCTAGAAAAGCTATGGTATGGGAGGAGTTGTCTGCAGCTTTCTGGTTGATAGAAAATTCTCCAATTATGCTCATAGGTGATTTTAATAGTGTGGGGAGCAGTGGCGGATCCAGACTAAAAGTTCAGTGGGTTCCTGGAAGAAAAAATATCAAAAGTATAGCTAGAGCAAGGTTCGAACCGGAGATTCCCTTAAAAATTTATTGGGTTCCTACCACTGCAACAAGCCTATTTAGTGTAAATTTAGTATATATGTATAGTATATATAGAAATTCCAGTGGGGTCCTGGCCACCCACCGGAACCTTACTGGATCCGCCCCTGGTGGGGAGGCAGGAAGATCAGGATAACTGTCAATATGCTTCTAATGACACAAGGAATTTCAATACTTTCATTGACAGCCTGGGAATAGAGGAACTAGTCACGAACAACTCATTCACATGGTTTGGAACTCAAGGGAAAAAGAGCAAACTAGACAGAGCTCTAGTTAACTTTGAATGGTTGGATGTAGGCCAGTGGAGTGTGAAGTCACTTAATAGGAAGAATTCTGATCACACCCCACTACTTGTGTATCTAGCAAATGTAAACTGGGGGCCCAAGCCATTCAAATTTTTTGATTGGTGGCTAGGTGAGCAGAGCCTAGTGAAAGTAGTAAGAGATGGATGGAAAGAGAGCCAAGGTAAGCACTTGCAATTAGGTTACGGGACCTGAAACACAAAATTGGTCATTGGAACAGAGTTACCAACGGAGACTTAGAGAGCCAAATTAAAAGAATAGAGGACATTCAATCTAAAGCAGATGAAGAAAATTGGGATGACAAGTTGAAAACCGAAATTAAGGAAGCTTTATAATGCAAGGTCTAGTAGTCTGAAGCAAAAAGCAAGAATTAACTGGGGTAGATTTGAAGACCGCAATACACGCTTCTTTCATAGCTGTCTGTGTAAGCAGAAGGAGAAAAAGGAACCATATCTCAAGGATCAGGTACCATGATAAGTGGATCACTCACCCTACAGAGGTTAAGGAGAACTTTGTATCGTACTTTGAAACATTTTTTGGGAAGGATGGAAGGGAACCACTCTTGCAGTTAGGATCTCTAATTACTCCATCTCTTTCACCCTTGAGTAGTGAGGGGCTAGAATCTAGATTCACTATATCAGAAATCGAAGTGGCTTTAAGGGAAATGAACTCATCAAAGGCCCCTGGCCTAGACGGTCTCAATATAGGATTTATTAAAGCGAACTGGGATTTGTTGAGAGAAGATGTTGTTAGAAGTCAAACTCACTAGAAGTGTTAGAATTCAAACCCGTGTGTGGAAAATGAAGGTAGGCTGCAGCAAGAAGTAAAATAAAGAGGCTAGTCAATGATCACATATGTAAGCAATGATGTAAGATGGTGCAGTTTGGAGCCTATATAAAGGCCCAGCTAGCTCATAGATAAACACACCAAAAAAACGTATGTAATACCACAAAAACTATAAACACTTTCAATATCAAAAACACTAAACACTATTCCGCTAGTTTGTTCATGGTATCAGAGCCAAGTTCTATCCTAGGGAAACACATTTCAGAAGAAGAACAAACTGTCAAGCCCAGGTGAAATTTTTTGAGTTTTTTGAAGGTGGTCGAAACTCAGTTTTGAGCATACCATTAGATTGGCCTCACTGATACGAGTCCAGAGGTATCTTCCGAATTCAAAACCAACGTCAGACGAAGCCGTACGAGCTGCCGGAAGTTTTTCAAGAAGAAGATGATGAATAGTGACTGAAGACACTGTTCATACATACGGAACTGTTCATACATACGGTACTGTTCATACATATGACACTGTTCATACATACGGAACTGTTCTTACATACGATACTGTTCATACATACGGTACTGTTCATACATACGGTACTGTTCATACATACGGTACTGTTCATACATACGGTACTGTTCATACATACGGTACTGTTCATACGAGAAAAAGAACTGTTTATCGCCGGAGACAATGGCTGAACAAATGGCTGAACAACCAGAAACCACAACACAGTTAGTCTCTATGGAACAAATGGAACAAATGTTCCAATTATTTCAGAAACTACAAAAAAATCCAAACCTCCCAGAAACCGGAATATCACAAACGGTGCGTGTTGCCGAAAAACTAAATTTCACGAATTACACCAAATGGTGTAAATTAATGCATATTGCTATTGGTGGTCGAGGCCGGCTCAATCATATCACCACCAATCCCGTTCCACCAGATGACCCTGAGTACCAACAGTGGGCTCAAAAGGACTCGATGGTCTTATCTTGGATCATTGAAAATATTGATGGAGATCTTGTGAACCAATTTCTGGATTACAAGACTGCCCGGGAACTATGGAAGGGAATTGAAACTCTCCTTAGCAGTGGGAGAGACGAACTCCAGATCTATGATCTAAGTTCAAAGGCAGCAACTATGAGACAAGGAAGGGACACTATAGAAATATATTTCAGTAAACTCAACACTCTGTGGAAGGAAATAGACAGGAGAATGCCCAACCCCATGAAGTGTGCAGAGGACATTACTTTATTTAATTCCTTCATACAAAGGCAAAGATTGTACCAATTTCTGGCTGGAGTAAGTGATACTCTAGACAAAGAAAAGAGGGATATATTGTATCAAGATCCACTACCCACCATTGACGCAGCCTACGCGTCCATAAGACGGGAGATTGCCCGTCGCGGCATAATGGCCAGCAACTCATCATTGGGACGAGAACCTTCAGAGATTGGTAGTGGGCTCCTCGTAAAACATCGGTCGGAATCCTCGTCATTCCAACGAGAGGATAAAACTCAGCTCAAGTGCAGCCATTGTGGTGGTACGAAACACACCAAGGAGGGTTGTTTCAAAATCATCGGGTATCCAGAATGGTGGGACGACATGAAGCAGAGGAAGGGCGTCTCCAAGGCTATAATTTCCAGGACCGGCGGTAAGGCCAACCTAGCTGTAGGTGGTCCGGATAGTAACGACGACAAACCCCTCACAACAACGCTACATACTGATCAGACATCAGGTACAGTCCCTGAAAGCAAAGTCACCAGAAATCAAAATTCTTTGGGCCTAGTATGTAACCAAATATCCAATCCATGGATTTTTGATTGTGGGGCCACCGATACAATGACCTATGATTCTTCCGATATTGTGTCCTCCAACAACACTCATCGTACCCAAATCCAAAGTGCAAACGGAGAATATATTTCCGTTACCCAGGCCGGAACTGTGGATGGTACCTCTAATATCCATTTACAAAACTGCCTCTTAATTCCTAGTCTTACTCACAAGCTTTTATCTGTTAGCCAGTTAACTAGGGAACTTGACTGTACTGTTCTAATGACATCATCTGGTTGTGTTGTGCAGGATGCTCAGACGGGACGGATCATTGGGCATGGTACTGAACGAGGAGGATTATACTATGTGAATGAGGTGACTCAAAACGGTAACGCTTTGCTTGCTCATGGATCACCGGAACATCAACTCTGGATGTGGCACCGTCGGCTAGGTCACCCCTCCATAGGTTATCTCAAACGATTATTTCCCTCTTTAAAGAACATTGCCATAGATTTGAATTGTGAAGCATGTGTTTTAGCTAAAAGCCATAAGCACTCATACTATCCTAGTATGACTCATAGTACTCAACCATTTGCCTTGATTCATTCTGATGTATGGGGACCAGTTCCAGATTTTACCCTTCATAATTTTTCATATTTTGTTTTATTTGTGGATGATTGTACTCGCATGAGCTGGGTGTATTTTTTAAAACACAAATCTGAAATGTTTGATGTCTTTGTTAAATTCTACCACATGATTTGCACTCAGTTCAAAGCTCAACCAAAAATTTTACGGTCTGACAATGGGGGGGAATACGTTAACTTGAACATGAAACAGTTCATTATTGACCATGGCCTCCTCCACCAAACCACATGTTCTTACACACCTCAACAGAATGGTGTAGCTGAGCGAAAAAATAGAACCCTTCTTGAAATCACCCGAGCCCTTATGATCGAATCTCATGTTCCTGTTCACTTCTGGCCGGAAGCTATTGCTACTGCTACCTATCTCACAAACCGCCTTCCCACAAAACCCCTCAATTACAACACACCCCTCAATTCTCTTGGGTCACACGTCTCAATTCCATCTTCACATTCCTTGCCTCCTCGAGTCTTTGGATGCATTGTCTATGTTCATCTTCAAAAAGGGGTGCGCACCAAACTAGAACCCAGGGCTGTTAAATGTGTCTTTCTTGGGTATGGGGTTAATCAAAAGGGGTATCGGTGTTATGACCCTATCCAGGACAAAATCTACACTACTTTAGACTGTGAATTCTTTGAACAGTCTTACTACTATACCCAGCTTAGTCCTCAGGGGGAGAGTTTGAGTGATGACCTTGATGACCTTAGCTGGTTAACATATCCAGAAGTGATGAATCCAGATCCTACAACACAAGTAAGTAATACCACCGATGTTGCTCCTGAAGCATCAGTATCTCCTCCATCAGTATCTCCTATTATGTCCACTCCAGTTTCGTCTAATGAGCATCCTTCTGATGACCTCTCCTCAGCAGAGGTTAATTCTGAGAACTCTGGAACTGATACTATTATTGAGACTAATATTTTTCCTAGTGATAGTGTTCCAAACAGGTATCAGTTACCCCCGAGAAGTACAAGAGGAGTTCCACCGAGAAGGTATGATCCAGAGTATGAGGCCCAACGGTCTAAATATCCTGTAGAGAGAATCAGCAATGAGAACTTGTCCAGCACAGCCATGGCTTTTACCGCCTCTGTATACTCCACTGACATTCCCAAAACAGTGGAGGAAGCCCTTGGAAATGAAAAGTGGAAACAAGCTATGGAGGACGAGTATTCAGCTCTACAGAGAAACAAAACATGGGAAAAATGCATCCTACCAAAAGGGAAAAAAAAGGTAGGTTGCAGATGGGTATTCTCTATCAAATACCGAGCAAATGGAACAGTTGAGAGGTACAAGGCACGACTAGTGGCTAAAGGATATACCCAGACATATGGAATTGACTACTCAGAGACCTTCTCTCCTGTAGCCAAGATTGATACAATACGGGTCTTGCTCTCAATAGCAGCAAACAAGGAGTGGCCCATATACCAGTTTGATGTAAAAAATGCTTTTCTTCACGGAAGTATTGATGAAGAAGTATATATGGAGGCACCACCAGGGTATTCTCAGGAATTTGGAGATAAAGAAGGATGTAGACTGAGGAAGGCACTTTATGGGCTAAAACAGTCCCCTAGGGCATGGTTCGGAAGATTCACAAAAGCTATGAAGAAGTTTGGGTACAATCAAAGCAACTCAGATCACACCCTATTCTTGAAGAGGGTTGGAGATAAAATCACTTGCTTGATAATTTATGTGGATGATATGATTATCACTGGAAATGATGAGGAAGAGATCACTGACTTAAAAGGAAAACTATTTCAAGAATTTGAGATGAAAGATTTGGGGACTCTCAAGTATTTTCTTGGCATAGAAGTTCTGAGGTCGAAACAAGGAATCTTCATTCACCAGAGAAAGTATATCCTTGATCTTCTGGTAGAAACAGGAATGCTAGACTGTAAACCAGCTGAGACACCGATCGTTGCTAATCATGGTCTTCAAATTCTTGAAGGAGCAAAACTGGCTAAAAGAGAACAATATCAGAAGATTGTGGGAAAACTCATTTACTTAGCTCACACAAGACCAGATATAGCTTATGCTGTAGGAGTGGTGAGCAGGTTCATGCACCTCCCACAAGTACAACACATGACAGCAGTAATGAGAATTTTGAGGTACTTAAAGGGTACAAGTAGCACGGGAATTTACTTCGCCAAAAATGATCATCTGGATCTAATTGCCTACACAGATGCAGACTGGGCAGGAGATCGTGACGGCAGGAAATCCACTTCTGGGTACTTTACTCTAGTAGGTGGTAACTTGGTCACCTGGAGAAGTAAAAAACAAAAGGTGGTGGCCCTATCAAGTGCAGAGGCAGAATTCAGAGGAATTGCAAAAGGAATAACTGAAATCCTATGGATTCGGAAACTCATGAATGAACTTGGTTTTCCACAGAAAACAACATGTAAGCTATTTTGTGACAATAAGGCAGCTATAAGTATCTCAGAAAATCCGGTCCAACATGACAGAACGAAGCACGTCGAGATAGACCGACATTTCATCAAGGACAAATTGGAAGATAAGACAATCAAACTTCCGTTTGTTCGATCAAATGATCAATTAGCTGATATCCTGACAAAGGCAGTCAATACTAAAGCCTTCGATGAGACTTTACGCAAGTTGGGCATTGGAGCACCGACTGCCCAACTTGAGGGGGAGTGTTAGAAGTCAAACTCACTAGAAGTGTTAGAATTCAAACCCGTGTGTGGAAAATGAAGGTAGGCTGCAGCAAGAAGTAAAATAAAGAGGCTAGTCAATGATCACATATGTAAGCAATGATGTAAGATGGTGCAGTTTGGAGCCTATATAAAGGCCCAGCTAGCTCATAGATAAACACACCAAAAAAACGTATGTAATACCACAAAAACTATAAACACTTTCAATATCAAAAACACTAAACACTATTCCGCTAGTTTGTTCAGATGTAGTCTGCTTGTTTAATGAATTTCACTTTGGTGGGAGGATCCCTACAGGTTTCAACTCATCCTTTGTAACCCTGGTCCCTAAGGTTGATCATCCAAAGGAAATGAAGGATTTTAGGCCAATTAGCTTAATTAAATGTTCGTTCAAGATCCTCACAAAGGTATTGGCTAACAGACTAAAATCAGTAATTGGCTCGTTAATCTCTCATCACCAATCATCTTTCATTCAGAGTAGATAGATCTCAGGTGGAATTCTGATAGCCAATGAGATGGTGCATGGACTTAGTTCTAGATTTCGAGAAGGCGTTTGACTCGATTAGTTGGTCTTTCCTATTTCAATGCCTTCGTAGATTTAACTTTGGAGAAAAGTGGATTAAATGGCTAGAAAATATCTTCACGTCAATTAGGATTTCAATCGTGATTATTGGTTCCCCTACACGGGAATTCAAACCATGCAGAGGGTTACGACAGGGAGACCCACTATCCCCGTTACTTTTCCTCATTGTGGAGGAGATTCTTCATTGTCTATTGTAGGTAGCAGAGAGTAAGGAAATTTTCACGGGGATCACAATTGATGAGGCAAGTGGGCATAGGATTTCGCACTTACAATTTGCGGACGATACAGTCTTATTTATCAAGAAGGACCTCAAGTCGGTTATGGGAATCAAAAGGGTCTTACAATGTTTTGAATTGCTGAGTGGATTGAAGATTAACTATCAAAAAAGCTCGCTTTATGGGTTTGAAGGTAGGACCTTACATGTGCAATATTGGGCTTCAAAAATAGGTTGTAAAGTTGGTACACCTCCAATCTCTTACCTGGGCATGCAGTTAGGAATTAACCCAATTCGTAGAGTTTTCTGGCTACTGGTTATTAATAAAATGAAGGTAGGATTAGCTTTGTGGAAAAACAAATGTCTTAACCAGGCTGGCAAGTTGGTATTGATGAAACCCATTCTAGATAGCCTGCCAAATTATTGGTTTAACATGTTCTTTATGCCAAAGCAAATTCAGAAAGAGATAGATAAGATTCGTAGAAGTTTCTTCTGGGGGGATGTCTTAGAGGGAGAAAGATATAGTAGAAAATTGCATGTACTCAAGTGGGATACCCTTTGTCGTCCGAAAATTGCAGGTGGCTTAAATATTACTACATTGTATATGAGGAATGTGGCTATGTTGGGTAAGTGGTGCTGGAGGTTGCATATGTGATAAGTGGATTTTTATCCACTTGGAACGCCTTATTTCGACTTAAATTGATCGCTTTGTTTTCAAGCAATTGTGTGTTTTAACGTGTTTTTGTGTAGAGTTGTGTAGGATATCATTTGCAGGTTTTCTAGTGGATAAAAGGTGTTTTTGAACTCAAAGGAACAAGTGTCTTAAATTGCGTTGAGAATTGGAGAAGAAATCAGCAAGAAAACAGAACTTCTGCAAAATTCAAGGCCGCGCGGGCGCGCCACATTTACACTACAGCCCCGCGCGGGCGCGCCAAAGAGTTTGCCCCAGTTAATTCCGCGCGGGCACGCGAGGAGGAGACTAGAAAACCGCGCGGCCGCGCCATAGTGCGGGAGAATGGCCAGGAAACTGCTGAAATTCAATTTCTAATGGGAAATTGCCGTTTTTCATATCCTAATCAATATGGAAGTTGCTATGGACGATCAGAAGGTCCCAGAATTTGTTTTAAACATGGGAATTACAATTCTATTCCATTCAAGAAAGGGAATTACCGGAATTCTATTCTAAATCAAAGACGGTAATTGCTTGGACAAGAGGGCACTTGGGGCTATAAATACACACCTTGGGGCACAGCAAAAATCATCATCTACACACTAATTTCGTTCAGAGCACGAGAGAGAGAAGCCAAGGCGAGGATTGTGACGACAAGAAGATCTAGAAATAGTTTTCTTGTATTTCCTTATTTAGGCGTATCTTTTGGATGCTTGTTACTTTTCCGGATTTGTTCGCTAAACCTTATCTCATTATTAATTTATTCATCTTTGTTATCTTGTTTACTACCATGATTTCATCAAATCCCATGGTGACGAAAGGTTCAATTATGAACTAATCGTTGTCATGGGATCCTAGTGGATTTATCTATGTAGCTTAGTAGTTTGCATGCCTTAGAGATTTATGTGTGTTGAATTCTTGATATCCTTGTATGGTTGTGCTTAATGAATTTAGGTGCGTCGCGAACATCTAATATGTTAATCTCTTGCTAAACGAGAGTGGATCTTGAGATTTAGAACTTGCCATGCTAGCATAGGATAGGTTGATGTTAAGCATCATGATTTGTGGCATGAATAGAGATATTATGCTACCCTATGTGATCTAAGTGGATAACTTGTGCTTAAACCTTTATGTTTTCAAATTCTATAGAGATATAGGATCTAAACATGATCGGTGTCTACTCATCTTCTATCTCTTTTGTGGATGTATGCGTAGTTTGGTATTAGTATACCGAGAGGTAGCTTTTACTTGTTCCGTGTGGTTCGATCAGATATCAAAACCATCGCATATTTTAATCGAAGGCTGCAACTCTAAGTAAAGTAGATAATGAAACTAGGATTCCATGTTTATTCTCATATAAGTAATTCGATTTTAATTCTTGTTAATTAGTTAATTCTTAATTTCATCTTAGTTAATTTAGATAATCAACCTCAATTTGTTATTTTTCTTAGCAGTGAATTAAAACCATACATTATTGCATAGACGTATTTTCTGAGTAAAACTTAACCAAGATCTCTATGGAACGAACTTTAATTGTATTACTTGTGACTACGTGCGCTTGCGTGAATTTAGCATAACAAGTTTTTGGCACCGCTGCCGGGGATCATCGGTATTTTTATTTCAGTTTATGTGTTTGTCAATAGTGGTCGTTAGCGTTCACTGACTCAGATTCTTATTTAGTTTGTTTGTTTCGTGGTGTTTCAGGTACTTGAGTTTGTATGCGAACACGCTCGCAAGCTCGTTTGGAAGAACTGGCAGAAGACGATCTTGTAAAAAATATAGAGGATAATAAAGAGGAATCTGAAACTCCATTAGAGATGGTGGATGCAGCAGCAGTTAGGGGTGTGCACGGATCGGTTCGGCTCGGTTTTTACCGAAAACCGTTACCAAACCGTACATGTCGGTTCAGTTCGGTTTTTACCTATTAACCGTAACCGAACCGCTCGGAACGGTTTTTTTCGGTTCGGTTAATCGTTTGTCGGTTTCGGTTTTTTTCGGTTTTTTATTTTTAATACTTAATATCATGCTAATAAAAATTATAAGTTTCTAATTTTCTTAAACCCACTATTCCTACGAAGGGGTGGCGCATGTTTTAGCTTAAAGGTGGTCATAAGATCAATCAATTCATTTTTAAAATATAAAACTGTAAAATCAATTTTTTTGACATTTTTAAATCTTTTTAAGTACATAATTATTTTTTGATAGATTATTAATAATTAGTGTAAAAAATAAGATGGGAAACTTTTGAAATTCAAGTTCTACTAGCTTTTGTCTTACTTCTTATATAAAATTCTATATTTATATAAGTATATAATATAAAAATATAAATTATTAAAATTATATATTTTCGGTTCGGTTTTTCGGTTCGGTTATTGGGATAAAACCGTAACCGTTACCAAACCGTTCCGTCGGTTCGGTTCGGTTACGGTTTTTTTCGGTTTTTGTCGGTTACGGTTTTTTTCGGTGCGGTTTTTCGGTTTTTCGGCTCGGTTTCGGTTTTTCGGTTTTATTTTGCTCACCCCTAGCAGCAGTCAAGGCTTTGAAGGACTATTCTCAGCCGAAACTCAATGACATCCAGTCTAGCATTGTTAGGCCAGCTATTGCAGCGAACAACTTTGAGATCAAGCCGGGCACAATTCAGATGGTGCAGAATTCAGTCCAGTTTGGGGGAGCTTCTACGGAGGATCCAAACATGCATGTTCGGGACTTTATCGAAATCTGCGACACTTTCAAGTGTAATGGTGTGACGGATGATGCTATCAGGTTGAGGCTTTTCCCATTCTCTCTGAGGGATAAGGCTAAGAGCTGGCTACACTCTTTACCACCTGGTTCCATTACTACATGGGAAGATCTTGCTCAGAAGTTCCTTACTAAATTCTTCCCTATGGCGAAAACTGCAGCAATAAGGAACCAGTTGACTCAATTTCAACAGCAATCTGGCGAGTCATTGTGTGAGGCTTGGGAACGCTACAAGGAGATGCTAAGGAAGTGTCCTCATCATGGCATGCCTGATTGGATGGTTATTAATGGTTTTTACAATGGGTTGGGAGCACAATCTAGGCCTTTACTAGACGCAGCATCAGGTGGAGCTCTTTGGGCGAAGAGTTATGATGAAGCTTATGAACTTATTGAGATGATGGCTGCTAATGAATACCAGAATCCAACCCAGAGACTTTCTCAAGGCAAGGTAGCAGGAGTTTTGGAAGTAGATACAACTTCAATGATTACGGCTCAGTTGAAGGCTCTTGCTATGAAAGTGGATTCTCTTGCTAATTATGGAGTTCAGCAGGTGGCTAGTGTTTGTGAGTTATGTGCAGGCGCACATGAGACGAATCAGTGTGCTATCTCTTCCGAATCAGCACAGTTCGTGAGTAATTTCCAAAGACCTGCTGCACCAGTTCCAGCCACTTATCATCCCAATAATCGGAATCATCCTAACTTCAGCTGGAGCAACAATCAAAATACTCAACAATCGTATCAGCAAGCGAAGCCGTACAATCAAGGCTATCAACAGCCTTATAGGGCACCATATCAACCCCCGGGATTTCAGCAGCAACAACCTCAGACTCATGCGGGGCAATCTTCTAATGAAAAATATGATGAGATGTGGATAGCATTAAAGAACCTACAAGCTGGTTAGAAGCTCTTGGAAACTCAGATAGGACAGATTGCAAGTGCCTTAGGTAGTAGGCCACAAGGAACTCTTCCTAGTGATACAGAAGCAAATCCAGGTAGGAGGGACTTCAAGGAGCAGGTGAAGGCCGTAACTTTGAGATCGGGAAGGGTCACATCAGATCCTAAATCAGCCACTAACGAGGATGAAGAAGTGCAGAATCAGCAAGTCGAAAAATCTGCATTGCCCGAAATTGAGAAATCTGACTTGGTAGCTGATCAGCTTGAAGGTGAATTAGAGAAGAGCAAGGAATCTATTGAGAAGGCTTCTCCGGAGCTGTCTGCAAAGAATGATCAGATCTACCCTCCTCCTCCATATCCTAGAAGACTCCAGAAGCAGAATTTGGATAACAATTTTGCTAGGTTCTTAGAAGTGTTCAAGAAGTTGCACATCAACATACCTTTTGCGGAAGCTCTTGAACAGATGCCGAGCTATGCCAAGTTCATGAAGGGTATCCTCTCTCGTAAGTTGAAGCTCGATGCATTAGAGACCGTTGCCTTAACGGAAGAGTGTAGTGCCGTTCTGCAACAGAAGTTGCCTCCAAAACTAAAAGATCCGGGTAGTTTTACTATTCCATGCACTATTGGTAATCTATTATTTGAGAAGTGCTTGTGTGACTTGGGAGCTAGCATCAATCTCATGCCCTTGTCAGTATTCTTGCAACTGGGTCTACCAGATCCAAAGCCAACTAACATCTCGCTACAGTTGGCTGATCGTTCAATTACCTATCCTAGAGGTATAGTGGAGGATGTCTTGGTAAAAGTTGATAAGCTCATCTTCCCTGCTGATTTTGTTATCTTGGATTTCGAGGAAGATAAGAAGATTCCCATAATCTTGGGAAGGCCATTCTTAGCTACGGGTAGTACCTTGATCGATGTGCAGAAAGGAGAGCTCACCATGAGGGTACAAAATCAGAATGTCACCTTTAATGTGTTCAATGCTATGAAGCTTCCATCCGATGAAGAGGAGTGTTTCAATATTGATTTGGTTGATTCCGTGGTAGCCAAGGATCTTGATCATTTGTTGCTAACAGATTCTTTGGAAAAAGCATTGATTGGGGACTCTGAGGCGAAAGATGAAGATGAAGTGATGCAAATTCAGATGTTGAATGCAAATTCGTGGAATAGGAAATTTGACATGCCTTTCGAGTCTCTTGGTTTAAAGGAGCTGGGAAAGTCACAAATCCGTCTTAAACCATCTATTGAGGAGGCTCCTACTCTTGAACTCAAACCTTTGCCTAATCACTTGAGGTATGCTTTTCTTGGTGATACCTCTACGCTACCTGTTATTATTTCTTCTAATCTGTCAGATGTCGAGGAAGAAAAGCTCTTGCGTATTTTAAGGGAGTTCAAGTCAGCAATTGGTTGGACTATAGCAGATATCAAGGGAATCAACCCTTCTTATTGCATGCATAAAATTCTGCTAGAAGAAGGAGCTAAGCCTACTGTTGAACATCAAAGAAGACTCAATCCGATTATGAAAGAGGTGGTGAAGAAGGAAATTTTAAAGTGGCTTGATGCGGGTATTATCTATCCTATCTCAGACAGTTCTTGGGTAAGTCCGGTTCAATGTGTGCCAAAGAAAGGAGGCATGACGGTTGTTGCTAATGAGAAGAATGAGCTCATCCCTACTCGAACAGTCACGGGGTGGAGAGTTTGTATGGACTATCGGAAGCTCAACAAAGCCACGAGAAAAAACCACTTTCCTCTTCCTTTTATTGATCAGATGCTAGACAGGTTGGCAGGGCACGAGTATTATTGTTTGCTTGATGGTTATTCCGGCTATAATCAGATTTGCATTACTCCGGAAGATCAAGAGAAGACTACATTCACATGTCCTTTTGGCACTTTTGCTTTTCGACGAGTCTCTTTCGGACTTTGTGGTGCTCCCGCCACTTTTCAAAGGTGCATGATGGCTATTTTCTCAAACATGATTGGCTCGAATGTGGAGGTTTTTATGGATGACTTCTCAGTTTTTGGTACTTCATATGACGAGTGTTTGCATAATCTTGGCTTGGTATTGAAACGTTGTGTGGAGACTAACTTGGTACTTAATTGGGAGAAGTGTCACTTTATGGTGCAAGAGGGAATTATTCTTGGGCACAAGGTATCTAGCAAGGGACTTGAAGTGGATAGGGCTAAGGTGGAGACAATTGAGAATCTTCCTCCACCTATTTCAGTTAAAGGAATTCAAAGTTTTCTTGGCCATGCGGGATTCTACAGGCGATTCATTCAAGACTTTTCGAAAATCTCTAAACCTTTGTGCAACTTGTTGGAGAAGGATGTTCCTTTCAAATTTGATGATGAATGCCTTGCAGCTTTTGAGCTCTTGAAGAAGAAGTTGACCACTACACCAGTCATTACCGCACCCAATTGGGAGGAACCATTCGAGCTTATGTGTGATGCAAGTGATTATGCGGTGGGAGCTGTGCTTGGGCAAAGGAAGGAGAAAATTTTTCATGTGGTTTACTATGCTAGTAAAACCCTTAATGATGCACAGCTTAACTACACTACTACTGAAAAGGAATTACTAGCAGTTGTCTATGCTTTCGAGAAATTCAGATCTTATTTGCTTGGTACGAAGGTGATTGTTTATACGGATCATGCTGCTATTCGATATCTCATGTCGAAGAAAGATTCAAAGCCGAGATTGATTCGTTGGGTGCTGCTATTGCAAGAGTTTGATGTGGAGATCAAAGATAGGAAGGGCACAGAAAACCAAGTAGCTGATCATCTATCACGATTGGAGGACCACGGTAAGGATTCACATGACAAATCTCTTATTAATGAATCTTTTCCAGATGAGCAACTTTTTGGGGTGCAATGTGAAGAACCATGGTTTGCAGATTATGTGAACTATCTTTTTAGTAATGTCATCCCTCCGGACTTTTCTTATGCTCAAAAGAAGAAGTTTCTACATGATGTGAAGTGGTACCGTTGGGACGAGCCATTCCTGTTCAAACTTGGTATAGATCAGATTTTGAGAAGGTGCATTCCATATAGTGAGACGAACAGTATTTTGCATGATTATCATTCTACTACATATGGAGGCCATTATGGTGGTGATAAAACAGCTCAGAAAGTACTTCAAGCGGGATTCTATTGGCCGACTCTGTTTAAGGATTCTCATCGTTTTGTGATGAGTTGTGATCGATGTCAAAGGATTGGTAATATTTCTAGGAGGAACGAGATGCCTCTTAATTCTATCCTTGAAGTTGAGATTTTTGATGTGTGGGGGATTGATTTCATGGGTCCGTTTGTTTCATCTTGCAATAATCAGTACATCTTGCTAGCTGTGGATTATGTATCTAAATGGGTCGAGGTGAAAGACTTACCAACAAACGATGCCAAGGTGGTGCTGAATTTCGTTTACAAGCAGATTTTCACGCGTTTTGGGACTCCACGAGCTATAATCAGTGATGAGGGGACACACTTCTGTAATCATCAGTTTACTGCCATGATGGCAAAATATAATGTGACGCATCGTGTTGCTAATGCTTATCATCCCCAAACTAATGGTCAAGCGGAGGTTTCAAATCGTGAAATTAAAAGAATTCTTGAAAAAGTGGTAAATCCATCTCGTAAGGATTGGTCATTGAAGTTAGACGAGGCGGTTTGGGCTTATAGAACTGCGTACAAGACACCTCTTGGGATGTCTCCTTATCAGTTGGTGTTTGGTAAGGCTTGTCATTTACCGACTGAGTTAGAGCACAAGGCTTATTGGGCGTTGAAAAAGTTAAATTTGGATATCTCAACCGCGGGTGGCAAACGTCTACTTCAGTTGAATGAGCTTGCGGAATTCCGTGAGCAAGCTTATGAGAATGCAAAGATGTATAAGGAGAAGGTTAAGAGGTGGCATGATAGGAAGCTGGTGCATAAGACATTTGTGCCGGGTCAACAGGTTTTGCTTTACAACTCTCGCCTTAAACTTTTTCCTGGAAAGCTCAAGTCAAAGTGGTCGGGTCCTTTTACAGTTAAGGAGGTATTTTCACATGGAGCGGTGGAGATATTTAGGGGGTCTATCAATGATGCTTTCAAAGTAAATGGACATCGACTTAAGCCTTATTATGGAGGAACGGTGAACCGTGAGACGGTTGCCGCCGTTTTGTCAGAATCGTGAAATTTTGGAAGTACGTCAAGCTATTGACGTAAAACAAGCGCTTCGTAGGAGGCAACCTACGCGTATGTATATTTGTTATACACTGAAAAAAAAAATCGAAAAAATCCAAAAATAGTTTCTGAAATTTCTGAGTGGCGCGGGCGCGCGGTGTATGTACTGAAGAGTGGCGCGGCCGCGCGAGGTTCTGAAGAAAAAAGACCAGTTTTTGGAAGTTCGGGTCTTAAGCCATCTAACCTAATTTTTCTCCCTAATTTCGTTTTTCACCTTATTTCCCTCATTTCATCAGTTATATACACCCAACTTCTACATCTCCTCGTTCCATCTCTTATTAAATCATATACACAACCCTAAACACCCACCTATACATACATATTCGTTACAAATCTGATACCCTAACTGAACAATCAAGGGGCTGCGATTCTCAAGTTTGGGGGACTGATTGTGCAAGTTCTACCTCTACTATTCGATTTTGGTAATATTTCCTCTCGTAATTTGATTTTCGAATTGTAGTTCTTGTAAATTTTAGGTTTTGTGTGAGGCTCTTTGGGCAGAATTTTAGTTCGAATTTTGGGGCATTGTGGTGTGTATTTTCTGTTATTCTTGATTGCTATGGCCTCAAAGAGAGCTCGGTCAGTGGGTAGTAGTTCCCGTGCTCCGCCATCATCCGATTCTGATTCGAGTTCGGGTGGAGATGATAATAAGTTTCGGTCCGACGTAGCTAAGGCCGAATATGTTAAATTAATGACTCGATCTGTAGCTAAGGAGAGGGCTTGGTTAGTTACTGCTGAGGATGGTGAGGTTTTGAGGATGATTCAGGCTAGGGGTTGGCAGAGTATTTGTGAGCTTGCATCCGCTGTTCCATTGGGCATTGTACGAGAGTTTTATGCCAATGCCAAGGAGACTAGGGATGGTTATTCTATAGTTCGAGGGATGACTGTGGAATATACTCCTCATTCTATTAGTCGTTTACTTGGTTTACCTGACCGACCTGTTGGGGCAGAGGATTGGACTTTTAAGTCCAGGTCTGAGGTGGATTTGGATGCGATTGTGGCACGTCTGTGTGTGCCAGGTACGGTTTGGAAGCTGAAGCCAGGATCGACTGAGAAGTCTACGTTCTCAGCTGCTTCCATGAACAGGTATGCTAGGGCATGGAACTTGTTCATTTGTGCTAATCTGTCACCTACTACACATCCTCATGAGGTGACAGTGGAGAAGGCTATCTTGTTGTGGGGTATTCTGAATGGGCATTATATCGATGTTGGCTATATGGTTAATCAGAATATACTCCGATTTCTGAGGAGTTCGATAGGAGCGATACCCCATGGTTCTATTATTACTAGATTATACTCATATGCTGGGGTTACATGGTCATCCGAGGAGCCGATTCAGATGCCGGGTGGACCTATTGATTTGGCAAAGTTAGTGGAATGGCCTGGCGGCATTCCTCATCCTGGTGGTTTGGGCTATGAGATTGCTGGTGTTCCTCCAATTCAGCAGGCTCCTGCTCCTGTTGCAGTTTCGAGTGCTTCACATGATAGGAGGATGATGAGGCGTATGGATGCCTTGTATGAGAGTCATAGCCGTTTTTCAGAGAGATTGACACATGCTTTTAGTACTGCCTTTGGAGCTAGTGGTGTACATGTTGAGTGGCCAGTCTTTGGTTCAGACACTGTTTATCCACCTCCTGATTCTCCACCCGAGGAGGGTGATGATGCTGTAGCATAGGTATGTTTTACTTTCCCTCGTAATTACTTCCATTCAATGAGGGCATTGAATATCTTAAGTTTGGGGGTGGTTTGGGGGAAAAGTATTGTATATGTAGTATTAGTATATCATGTGTTCATGTAGGATCATGTTTTGCATATTAGTAGTAGTAATTCATGCATGATTATGTCATATTATCTACGTGTGTTTCATATAGGACATTCTGTTATTTTTGTTTGTTTTACCATGTGAGTTCATATTAGTTGCATTTTCATGGCATGCATTTTTCATGATCCCTTAGGACGAGCTGATTCTGATTGATAGGTAGGTGTCTCATTGAGTGTGATAATGATGAGTAGAGGGCTGATTCATAGTCCCTACGAAATTGACTTGCATGTTTCGGAAACAAAACTAATTACACAGTCTCATTGGGGTGCTTTTGGGCTAGGTTAGGGTCATGCATGTGGGATGTTTTAAGATTTAATCACTTGTTTATTCTTAGAATTTTCGTTATTCCCTTTATAGCGTAGGAGCACTGAAATCTAAGTTTGGGGGAAAACAAGAATTTCATGCTAGTTGTTATTGGCTAGGCGTCAAATGGCTAGTAGCCGGCTCATATTTATATGAGTAGTCTAGGGTTGGAAATGAGAAAGACTCATTCCAGATTGTATATATATAAAAAAAAATCAGAAAAAAAAAGTCAAAAGTTCAATTGTTAAATGCAAAATTAACCAGAGTGAGCTCTTTAATACTCGAGTAATTAAGTCTGAGGGGACTTAGTCCTAGTGACCTAAGGCTTTTTATAGTCTGGGATCCACTGACCCAACGCTCGCTACATGGGTATTATTGTATAAGCCTTTTGGGGTCTCATTCATTGCACGGTTAAATAAGCATGCGTATTGTATATATATGTGTCATAGTAATAAAGCATGAGTTTTTGTCTACCTTGGATAAGGGTGGAGGTGTTCCTAGGTTATGGAGTGTCTACAGTCTATTCTAGTTATAAACCTGTGATTATCTTGACGGAAGGCATGTATGATTTTTGACCTAGTTCTGGGGGTATTTCTGATGAGCATTGCACACACGCACGTTTCTGTCATGTACTGTTAGTATACGGGGACTTAGTCGAGCTCTGCTTGGATTTGTTGCATTCGTTGAGATATTTGCTTGTTAGTTGGTTTTGGTGAGTTTAGGGGATCTTGCATTTTTTTTTTCATATTAGTTGCATTCATGCACTGCATTGCATTAGTTTACATGGATTTTGTGGGTACATTCACTATAGGCCCTCACGAGACCTTACTCGTCCACTAAGGCTGCCTAGGGGTTTAAAGGGCTTGTTGCATATGCCAAATGCAACCGTGATCACCTACGGAAGTGGTACTAACTAGTTGTATATATTTTTGTTGTTTATGCTTGAGGACAAGCATCAGTTTAAGTTTGGGGGTGTGATAAGTGGATTTTTATCCACTTGGAACGCCTTATTTCGACTTAAATTGATCGCTTTGTTTTCAAGCAATTGTGTGTTTTAACGTGTTTTTGTGTAGAGTTGTGTAGGATATCATTTGCAGGTTTTCTAGTGGATAAAAGGTGTTTTTGAACTCAAAGGAACAAGTGTCTTAAATTGCGTTGAGAATTGGAGAAGAAATCAGCAAGAAAACAGAACTTCTGCAGAATTCAAGGCCGCGCGGGCGCGCCACATTTACACTACAGCCCCGCGCGGGCGCGCCAAAGAGTTTGCCCCAGTTAATTCCGCGCGGGCGCGCGAGGAGGAGACTAGAAAACCGCGCGGCCGCGCCATAGTGCGGGAGAATGGCCAGGAAACTGCTGAAATTCAATTTCTAATGGGAAATTGCCGTTTTTCATATCCTAATCAATATGGAAGTTGCTATGGACGATCAGAAGGTCCCAGAATTTGTTTTAAACATGGGAATTACAATTCTATTCCATTCAAGAAAGGGAATTACCGGAATTCTATTCTAAATCAAAGACGGTAATTGCTTGGACAAGAGGGCACTTGGGGCTATAAATACACACCTTGGGGCACAGCAAAAATCATCATCTACACACTGATTTCGTTCAGAGCACGAGAGAGAGAAGCCAAGGCGAGGATTGTGACGACAAGAAGATCTAGAAATAGTTTTCTTGTATTTCCTTATTTAGGCGTATCTTTTGGATGCTTGTTACTTTTCCGGATTTGTTCGCTAAACCTTATCTCATTATTAATTTATTCATCTTTGTTATCTTGTTTACTACCATGATTTCATCAAATCCCATGGTGACGAAAGGTTCAATTATGAACTAATCGTTGTCATGGGATCCTAGTGGATTTATCTATGTAGCTTAGTAGTTTGCATGCCTTAGAGATTTATGTGTGTTGAATTCTTGATATCCTTGTATGGTTGTGCTTAATGAATTTAGGTGCGTCGCGAACATCTAATATGTTAATCTCTTGCTAAAAGAGAGTGGATCTTGAGATTTAGAACTTGTCATGCTAGCATAGGATAGGTTGATGTTAAGCATCATGATTTGTGGCATGAATAGAGATATTATGCTACCCTATGTGATCTAAGTGGATAACTTGTGCTTAAACCTTTATGTTTTCAAATTCTATAGAGATATAGGATCTAAACATGATCGGTGTCTACTCATCTTCTATCTCTTTTGTGGATGTATGCGTAGTTTGGTATTAGTATACCGAGAGGTAGCTTTTACTTGTTCCGTGTTGTTCGATCAGATATCAAAACCATCGCATATTTTAATCGAAGGCGGCAACTCTAAGTAAAGTAGATAATGAAACTAGGATTCCATGTTTATTCTCATATAAGTAATTCGATTTTAATTCTTGTTAATTAGTTAATTCTTAATTTGCATCTTAGTTAATTTAGATAATCAACCTCAATTTGTTATTTTTCTTAGCAGTGAATTAAAACCATACATTATTGCATAGACATATTTTCTGAGTAAAACTTAACCAAGATCTCTGTGGAACGAACTTTAATTGTATTACTTGTGACTACGTGCGCTTGCGTGAATTTAGCATAACAATATGGATAGGGGACTTTTATGGCATAGAGTTCTGGGGCACTTGTATAGGGATGTAATACATCGAAATCTACTCTCCCTGAAGGTGAATAAGAACACTTCTTTTGTAATTAAAGATTTAGTGAGTCTCAAGAAGATGCCAGAGTACGTTCGTCCTTTTGATTCGGAAAACTACGTCTGGCTTCTTAAAGATGGCACTTGCTCTTTGTTCTGGTGGGACTACTGGCATGCCCTTAGTCCTCTTAAATCAAAATTCCCAGGTCTGTTCTCAATCTCAAAAACTCAAAGTATGACAGTTGCTAAGATAAAAGACACGTTCAGAGATCATGGGGAGATAGAAGAAATTTGGTGGATAAGGTCACTATCTCAAGACGAACTAGGTGAGACATTCCATTTGTTTTCCTTAATCAACTCATTGAGTCTCACTCAAGGGAAGGACGTACTTTCTTGGTCCCCTGATAATGGACCATGTACCACAAAGGACTGTACTCAACAATTGAAGGAAACTTACGAGAGTGACCCAACTTGGAACAAAATTTGGCATATCTTGATACCGCCCAAAGTGCAATTTTTCCTCTGGAAATTGCATCATGAAGTGGTTCCAACCTCCAAGTTTTTAAACTCTAGAATCCCTAATCTCAACCTGCCACTCTGCTGTGGTTGGTGTGAGAGCCATATTGAGGATCTAGACCACTTGTTTTTTCATTGTGAGCTAGCTACTTAGGCATGGAGTTTGGTTAAAGTTTAGTGGAACACAAGTGATGTTCTGATCTTTGATAGAAGGAATCTATGGACTAGCCTATTCAAGATGTACCCAGGGACCCCATATAGGAGAGCTTGGCACCTCACCCTAGCCACAGTCCTTTGGTCAATATGGTTAACTCGTAATGAGAAAATTTTCAGGGGTTCCAAAGCAACGAAGAAATCTTTTCAGAGCATTATTTTGGTTCGTTCTTTCAAGTGGGTTGTGGCTAATGGTTGGCTAGACGAGGGCAGAGAAAAAGAGTGGTTCGACAAACCTTAAGGGGCAATACTGGGTCATGAATTCAAAGTGCATAAGGAATTCTAGCAAGCATTGAGCAAAGATTCAGACTTTACATCAACAATAGATGGTTCTTGGGTGGAGAAGAGTAGAAAAGGCGGGATAGGCGAGTTGATTATGAATAAAGATAGGAATCTCTGTTTCATTTTCTCAGGTTCGGTTGCAGTAACATGCAGCTTAGAAGGAGAAATAGAAGCATTAAGATTTTTATTACAGGCAATTCAGTCATCTTACATCATGAATCGGAGCCTTATAATTTGCACGGACTCTAAACAGATGGTCGAAGAATTTGAGAGATATGTTCACTCTAAAGAAAATTATTCTAAAATAAGTAGGATGCTGCAAATGGGTAATTTTAACTTGAATGGGCTTAGGCTTTTGCATATTAAAAGAGACCTTAATTCAGAGGCCCGATATTTGGCTATAAAAGGTAGATCCAGTAATAGTGTTTATTGGAACTGGATCGTTTAATCACTTATGGGCCAAGGGAGAAGAAAATGATTTGGACTGTGTTTTAATCCATCAATCTTTCTTGATCGATGTAAGGTGTTCAATCAAGGGGGATTAATTTAATTTAATAGTAATCTCTTGGTTATTATTAAATTATATTATTTCAAAGGGAAGAGGTCATCATTACTGGATTAGGGTTTAGCGTACACTCAGCCCCCGTATCAGATATCTACAGAGTCCCAATGCAAAGTAGCCGTAGTAAGTGTTTCTTTCAAGATGCATGCGGACACAACAATACAAACGGTATCTTATGTTTCCCAGGGAAGACCTATCATCTCAGTGGTTTGGAGTGTATTTATTCAGCCTCCTTGTCTCTCCCAGATTACTTCTTGTATCCTTCTTCTTTCTTATCACATCTTCCCCTCTTCTCTCCAAGTCGAATCTTATTATGGATAGAGTTTGGATCACTCCCCCCCCCCCGTTTGGCTTTGTTAAGATCAACATCTATGAAGCAGTCCCAGATATCCCACTTGAAAATGGAAATTTGAATGGCGTAGGGACCATTATGCATGATCATAATGGTTTTCTTATCTGGGGGGTTATGGGTCCTGTCAATAACCTTACTCACTTCCAAACTCAACTGTGGGCAATACACATGGGAATGAAAGAAGCTTTCTCTCATAGTTTTAACAACATGATGATTGAAATCGAACATGTGGAGTCATTTCACATTCTGCGAAGTCAAAACTTTGAGCAAGCATCGAGAGAAAACCTGGTAGCTTCTATTCAAGCCATTAATGCTTGCAACCCTCTCCTACCTTCGGATTCGGAACCTATGTGTAGGGTTTATCCTATCTTTGAAGAAAGGAACCAAGTGGCTCGTTTTATGGCCAACCATGGTATGTTAAACTACTCAGAACTAGTTGAAGTGGACTATAGCTTTGTTGAGTTGAGGAATCTCTTAGATAATGACATAGGATGGGGGTCTAACCTGCCAGAGCTTCAAGTCCGTTCAAACTTTGGCAGGGGGGAGGTTATTTAAGGCCCCAAACCCAAGAAGCAAAAGAAGGTGGTGCTAGATGCAAAAGAATATGAGGCCCTTCTCAAACTGACTGATAGAGTGGCTCATATGGAGAATTTACTCGAGGAACAATTTAGTTTTCTGGGTGCAAGGGACGCAGCTTTTGCATTCAAAGCTGAGCCTTCACTTGCATACCAAGCTAGTCAACTCAATAAAGGGATTAAAATCACAGGGGTGGAGGAAGACAAGTTTTTCAAGGCAGATTCAGCAAATCAAACAACTGGCAAGGGGAAGGCAAAAGTCTATGAAAGCTCTAATTTTAACAATGGAGGACTCATGGTTTCTAAAGCTATTGAAATCTTAGAGAAAAGGGGTTTAGAGTCGAAAGATTTAGAGAAGATACAACTGGTCTCAAACAAAGATGGTACTAATACTTCCTCGATAGCAAATATTATAGAGGTTGAGCTTAGTAACTTGGAGGGAGGCATGAGAGGCAGTGGTTCTAGGAAACAGGGGATGCTTAATGAGAAAAATGGCTTGACTGGAGAATACCAAGGTTTAGGAGATGAAGTAGTGAAATACATGCATGATTCGTTGCACAACATGGTGGATACTACTTTAGTTATTGATGAGTTTCTGAGTGTGGAAGAAATGATGATAGAATTCGCTATGATGGAGGAAATTCAAATGAATTAGGAGGCGGGATGAAAAAAGGAATTGACGTCGGAGTAACAAGTTCTTGGGCTGCAATCGTTAACCAGCCAAATTTTACATGTGGCTTATAGTATGGATCCTGGCAATAGTAGTATGTTAAGTATTAGGTCTAGTTTTTTCAACTTGTTTAAGTAGTTTTCCCCTTGGGCCATAGTCCAACTCTTTGAAGTGGTTCTTTCAAGAGTTTAATTTATGGGGTGGCCTTTATGTAACAGAATCATAGTTGATGCCTGGTTCATCCTGATATTATTAATATAATTTGCTTTCCAAAAAAAAGATTTTTTTTATAAACGGAAGTTTATTTAGATAATGCAAGGTTGTGATCCTTGCTAATGCACTTACAGTACATCGCCATCTCCACTTACTACCAAAGACTTTCTGCAACTGGAAAATACAAACCCTTGCGTATATTAAAGAAACCAAAACTACCCAATTAAGACAGTACCCTACATGACCATCTCCCATAATATTGCTGATATTGCTTACACCATGTTCACGGCTATTTCATCTCCCATGAACATCATATCTCTGCCTGTGATGCTACAGTGACTCCCTCATGAATCTCTTCCTCCATCATGACCTCCTCAAGAACGTTATATACTGTTAATATTGCATCGTATTAATTTTGTAATTTGTTATATATTGGTCCAAACCCAGTTTGAAGGTTGAAGTTGTTAAGTGTTCTAGGTTGTTAAAAGCGGTCTATGGAATTGGGGTTTCGGCCCGGTTTGTATTGAGCATCGACCTTTTATTTTTATCAAAAATAAAAAAAAAATTATTGGAAAATACTTTTATAGAGAATATAGAAAACACAGGTTAATTTTTAATTATACAAATAACGATAAACATGATAAGCTTGAAAAATAATTAGATTTAAAGAATTTACTCCTCATCGAAACCATTTATTATATATATATATAAAGAATAAAAATTTATTTAAATATCAATTAGTTATTGAATTTATCTGGTGCATCATGCATGAATATCGACTTTGTTTAATTATACAAATTACTAGTGGATAAAACCGCGTTTCACGGCAGCGTTCTATTTTTTTTTTTTTTGTAATATATATTTATTTTATATTATATCATCAATACTAAATTTTAACAGCTAACACAATTCTCTCTCTAATGAATTGCTCTTTCGCTAAACACGATTCTTCTTATAGAATCGTTCTCTCGTTAAAACCGAAACTCAACTTCTACAGATATTATGAATACAATATTATTATTAAATATTATAATAAGTTTAGAAGATCGTAACATAACCTCAGTTCCCTCATATTCTACTTCCAATAGAACTTTTAATTATATGTATTCTCTATAAATTCGAACTATTTTCCTTTATATATTTAAACACCATTTCTACTTACAATGAACCTTTTTTTTTGTCAAGTTACAATGAACCTTTTAATTATATGACTTTTCTATAAATTCGAACTCTTCTCTTCTATAAATTCAAACGCATATTCTACTTTTAATAAAACTTTTAATTATATGTCTTAGAAATACCTATTCTACTTCGTCTAGTAGAACTTGCCCTCGTATTCTACTTCCAAACGAACATTTAATTATATTTCTTCATTATAAATTCGAGCTTTTCTCCTCTCTATATTCAAACACCTATTCCACTTTCAAAAAAACATGCCCTCGTACCTACTTTTAATAGAACTTTTAATTATATGTATTCTCTATAAATTCGAACTCTTATCCTCTATATGTTTAACACATATTCTACTTCCAATAAACCTTTTAATTACACGTCTTTTCTATAAATCCGAACTTTTCTCTTCTATAAATTCGAACAAATATTCTACTTTTAATATAACTTTTAATTACATTTATCACAAACACTTATTCTACTTCAATAGATTTTGCCCTCGTATTCTATTTCCAAAGGAACTTTTAATCACATGTCTTCTTTATAATTCAAGCTCTTTTCCTCTATATATTCAAACACCTAATCTACTTCCAATAAAACTTGACCTCGTATCCTACTTCCCATAGAACTTTTAATTATATGTATTATCTATAAATTTGAATTCTTCTCATCTAAATATTTAAACAACTATTCTACTTCGAATAGAACTTTTAAATAAGCTATAAATTAGAACTCTTATCCTCTATAAATCGAACATCTATTTTACTTTTAATAGAACTTTTAATTATATGTCTCACAGACACCTATTCTATTTTCAAAAGAACTTGCACTCATATTCTACTTCCAAATAAACTTTTGATTAAATGCATTCTTTATAAATTCGAGCTCTTCTCCCCTATATATTCAAACATCAATTCTACTTCCAATAGAACTTGTCCTCGTATTCTACTTCCAATAGAACTTTTAATTATATGTCTTTTCAATAAATTAGAACTCTTCCCCTCTATAAATTCGAACACCTATTCTACTTATAATAGAACCTTAAATTATATGTCTTACAAACACTTGTTCGAACGTTAATTATATGTATTTCTTATAAATTCGAACACTTCTCCTCTATAAATTCGAACAACTATGCTACTTCCAATAGAATTTTTAATTTTATGTCTTAACTATAAATTCGAACTATTCTTTATTGTAAATTCGAACACGTATTTTACTTCCAATAAAACTTTTAATTATACGTGTTCTCCTCTATAAATTTGAATACCTATTCTACTTCTAATATGTTAAAGAATATACCTATACCTTTTTTATGTTATTTTTGTTTACTGTTGCATGAGACAAATGTATACACTTGTATCAAATAACATACACACAAGTTCTAACATGCTTTTAAAAATAAGAATATAATAATTATTCACATATTTCCACTTTGTATTAAATCAAAATATTATGCTCACATTAGTATCTAAACATGTTTGTCAAGGATTGTTCATGTTACAAATTAAAAAGTTAAATTATTGTAAAATATGCATGCAAGTCTCCAAACAACCTTTCTAATTTACTACATTTAACATTTAAATGATAGAAGAAAGATCAGTAGAGCCAAGCTTTTGCGCGGTGGAATATTTTCATATTGTATTGATGTCTTATTTTTTGATTGTTATATGAATTACTTGTGTATTCAAATTTGTGTGGTCGGTCCATATAACTAGCTAAGCTTACTTTGAATTTTTTTCTCTTTTATTATGATCTTTATTACTAGATAATTTTTTTGTTTTAGTAATGTTGTATTGATGTAATTTTTATCATGTGTTTAGCACATTGATTAATCCTCTGATTGTTTGTTTTTTAAACTATAAATAGCGGATCTATTGACGTTGACAGATGATTTGAAGCTATTACAATGTTTACAGAATATCAAGTTCAAAAAGCTAAAGACACTCGTCATATATATGATGGGAGTAATATTATGAATGGCATCAAATTACAATGCTCATTCGTTGAATGTTCTGAACCCCAACTGCAGTGCTATGAAAATTGTCATCATTGGGATTTAGTGATTCTTGCATCCTAAGTGTCATTGATATTATACCTTATGACAACAAGAAGTTCTTTGTTGTTCAACCAGTAAAAACTGTTGCTACTTTTTTTATTGAGTTCAAGAGTCAGAGGCCTGATGACCATATGGATATTTCTGAATGGTGGTTGTTTATTAAAGACATATTCATAGAAATCCATCGATATGTGTCATTTGGTTGTTCTTTCTTTTATATATACGAATTTATCTAGAACAAAGTAGCCGATGATGTGTCAATACTTTTTTACAGGGGCGTGTTGGATGTGTTGTTGCATGTTTACTCTAAAATTGAGTGGTGGATGTGGAAACTTGTTTGGAGTGGAACATCTTTCATTGTACATCACAAATTATGATGATAAAGAAGTTCAAATATTGCCATCAATGGATTCCATCTCTGAGATTTCTGGTGATATAAAAGATCTTGTAAGTCATATGAGGGGGATAATAAATCTCCCTCGTGGAGGAAAGGGCTCTTTAAAGTCGAGTGAGCTTCCGAACGATGTCTATCATATGTTATCATTCCTCACTTCCGTTATGTTGTAAGTTCTTTAGTGATATAGTTTACTTCGTTGAATCATTTGTATTTAACCTTTTTGTTGAGTATTGAATACGGTAAAAGAATACAGAGGGGGGGGTGAATGGATTCTTGAACTTTTCTTGGATTGAGTCTATGTAGCAGATAAGTGCCTGTGTGTGAAGAAGTGAAGGTGCGGATAAAGAAACAACACAAGACACAATATCACTTTAATCTAATGTATTATTAGATAAAGGTTGCTACAATCTGTGAATACAAATGGTAGTATTCTCAGCTTCGTTTTTCTCAGAGAGATATAGCTTACAGTGTTTGAAAAACTTGACTCACAAAAGTTACTAAGTTATGAAGTGAGGCTGTGTCCTTATAGAACATGGATACAGCCTACTTACTGCAAATAAGGTAGCTAAACAAATTACTTTCTAGTCTGTCTATCCTTTTTGAGTAAATGTCCAAACGGTTACAGATTTGACTTTGCAAAGCCTGTTTAGATCCACTTCTTTAGCTCCTTGTCTCTTCTATATCTCTCCAAGCTTCCTTGTAGGCTTTCCAGAGCACGTTACAGATTGTGGTCCATAAAGTGCATTGGCTTGTTGCAGGTTTCTGACTTGTACAATTTCTTCAGTATTTTGTCTCCAAGAATGTATTCGAGAAGTGACTAAGTAAGTGATTCGAGAACTAGAATTGACTTGATCGATAACTCTGAGTTCTCGAATACTGTTATATTGACATATCGAACCACTTCTCGAATAGCTCTTTTCCATCAGAATTCCTTGAGTTGTCGAATAGAACATTTGACTTATCGAATCCTCGAGATATCGAATAGCTTTCTGAGTCCTTAAGATATCGAATGGAACTTTGACTTGTTGACTCTTTGAGAACTCGAATACTATCTTGACTTGTTGACTTCTTGAGTTCTCGAATAGAGTAGTAGACATATTGAATCCCTGAGATATCGAATGAGATATCGAACAGTGTATTTCAGAGATATCGAATAGTGTCTTGAGATGTCGAATCTCTGACTTCTCGAATGCTGGACTTCTCGAATAGACAAATATACTTCTCGAATTGGTACTTAGGCAAATTCTTCATTTCTTCAAATCCCAACTGTGATTATTTGACAGTCTTTAACTCCTTGCTTGAGGCATGAACCTTGGAACTTCTTTCAAGCATTATTCTAGACTCTATTTGTACAATTACACAACTAGGATTTGATGCCTACTACAAGTACAATACAAACAGAAACTCTACAACTAGAGGTTCCCTCAGTTAAGAGGTCATGTAAGTAATGCAAAGCATTACAAACAATTAGGCTTGTTATTAGATGTGTACAGGCATGCCTCTGTAACTAACAATCTCCCCCAAATTGTGAGTGAGACCCTTAGTCACAATTTCATGTCTGATAACAAGCCTAACATACATAAAGATAAAGCTTTTAAAAGTACAGGTATGAATTTGATTGAAGAAATTACATAGAAGTATTCTTACAAGTTATGAGGAACTACTTAGCCATATCCTTTTGGATTCATCTTCTGAGCTTTGGCTTGCAGATTCTCATTTTTCATTCTATCTTCAGCTTCTTTGGCTTTCTTCTTTGCAATTTCTTCCATGGCAAGAATGATATCTTCCATTGCAGTGAGTTCTTCAATTAGAGGAGAGCCTGATAAATCCTTGAGCACTTCATTTAGCTGTTTCTCAGAGTAGGAACTGATGTAGTCCATTCTAATCTTCACATTTCTACCATATTTCTTGTACTCAATGATGTAAGGATTAAACTTGACTCTACACAGACCCATAGCTCTCAACTCATCAGCCTTAGCTTCCATTGCAGCAAACTCCTCCTCCCTTTTCTTTAGTAGCTTTTCACTGTTCTTTCTCATTTCTGCCTGGTGATCTCTTTTCATCTTGACAAAGTCAATTAACTCCAGCTTCCACACCCTTTCCACTCTGTTTTCAGAATCCAACATTGCAATTATCCTTTCTATGTCATACAGCCTGCCCCAGTGCTGGCATGTTCCTTGTCTGAATTTCTTCTGTCTTCCATCAGAATACTTAACTTCAAGAGAATCATCAACAATGGCAACATGATAGATTCTTTGAGCCCATAGAAACTGCAATTGGTCTTCATCATAGCTTTCATCCAGAGGTGGTAGGTTTAATCCTGGGATAATTGTCAGTGCCTTAGATTTGGATAGCTTCACATTTCTTGTAACATGTTTAAATTTCATCCTTTTGACATGATTGCTTGGCAGAAATCTTTGACCTTTGTTGGTAGACCATAGTAGTATTCCATTAGCAGTTTGCTTTCTGAAACATACACATGGTTTCTTGACTTGAATCTTCTTCTCTTCTTGAGGTGGCAAAACAGTTGCAGAAGCCATAGATGTAGATTTTGCTAGGTCACCACTAACAGTATTCACCCTAGACTTAGAGCCTTGTGTTGTAGTGAGGTTACTGCTAGCAATGCCTAAGGCTTGCTGTTTTCCAATCTTCCTCTCATAGACTCTTCCTTGGTCATCATCATTCTTCTTATCTTTGTCCCCCTTCTTCTTCTTGTCTTCATCACCCTTATCTCTCCTGTGATGTCTTCTCCTCCCATCACTTTTATCTTCAGAATCATCATCCTTATTTCTCCTAGGTTGAGCCATCTCTGGAATTTCACCAGTTGCAATATAAGTTCTGAGGATGTGCAGTGCCTCAGTTTCTTCAACATTTCTGGCTCCAACCTTCTTCTGTAATTGATCAATGATAGCAATGATCAGTCTGTGATTTCTAGTGGTGAGATCATGGGGAATGACCAATTTCTTGATGTCTTCAATTCTGGTGCCAGACTGATAAATGATTGTCCATGGCTTCTTGATCACTTCTGGTAGCCTTGAAGGTTGGTCATTCCTCAAGTCATCAAACAGACTCTTGTTGTTCTCATTCTTCTTCTCAATAAGCTCAAGTATGGCATCTATCTCTGAGTGTTTCAGTTCTTGTAGAGTCTTGTATGTTAGATGCCATATCTTCAATTTGGATATCATCACTATCTCCTTAATCCATAGATTATTGACTTTCTTAGGAATGACAGTGATGCAATCAATCTGCTTCTTCAGCTCCCTCAGATAGAACTGAGTGTCACCAACCTGTTCCCTTGTGGCTTTCAGAAACTCCAAGAAGGCTTTATCATGATAAACATTGGAGTTAGCAACTTCTTGTAGCTTGGCCTCAGTAACAACTTTGACTTCTACAGGCTTGGCACTCTCAGGTAAGGAGGTTGGAGATTTGTCAGATGGCATACTCCCTGCAACCACTGTAGTAGTTATGGATTGCTTTTGTCCTCCAGGAGTAGTGATGTGCACAGTTGGTAGAGTGACAACTGGCAAGGTAGATGGAGGCTCATCCACTTTGGATTTTCCTTTGCCAGGCACATTTGGTAGAGATTTTGAAGAAGCTCTTTGTTGACCACCCTCTTTTATTATTATGCCTTTCTCCCCCTTTGTATTTGAGTTCCCTTTCTCCCCCTTTGGATTTGAGTTCCTTGTCTTCTTCTCCCCCTTAGGCTTGTTGTCAGGCACTGAGGCTGTAGAAATGTCCTTTGGGATTGAAGATTCATCAGGGAGAGGGAGACCCATATGCTTCATCATAGCAGCTAACATGGATTGTTGATGCAGAAGGACATCAGCTGTGGTGGATGCTTGAGTGTCCAACTGGTCATTTAGCAGTGCAACCTTGTCTGTAAGATGAGCATTGGACTTGGTGAGAGTAGCCACCTCCTTCTCAAGTGCATCTACTTTGCTGAATAACTCAGTAGACTTGAAGCCAGATAGGGATTGTTCTTTGAGTCTCTGCACTTCAAATCTAGTCATGTCATGTACTGGGACTTCAGTAATCAGTCTGTCTCCATATAGATTTTTGAACATGGTCCTCAGCATTGCATTGGCATCTGTGGTCTGATCAGATAGAATTTGAAATTGATGCCCCAGACCTGTGACAGTATCCTTTAGCAGAGCTAGCCCATTATCCATCTTGGTGCAGGTGGTGTTGCAGTGTTTGATGTCCTTGAACACACTGTCTAGCTGAGGGAATTTGGCATCAAATGTCCTCTTGATTGCTTCTACTGTGGTGGTTGTCTTATCACACACTCTATTGACCTCAGTCTTAACACCTTTTCCAAGATAATGAGCAGCCTTGAGGAATCCCTTGTGTGTATCATTCATAGCCTCATACACTTCACCAGGGGTCAGAGATTTAGCATTGGAACCCAGTGAAGTGAGGTATTCCTCCCTGAGATACTGAAGTGCTTCATCAAGAGTAATATCATATTTTCCTTGCAACCAGGCATCTATGTTGCCATCTCTCTCAGCATCATCAATGATCTTTGTCTTCTGCTCCTCCACATCATCCCTATGGCATAACAGAATAGCCTCATAGTCTAGATTAGGCATGTCTACAGTGAGAAGGTTCTGAGCAATCTTTGTGAACTCAGGAATCTGATCCACAATTAAGCTTTGAAGTGCTTCAACCGTCAATTGTTGTGGAGCAGACCCTGATCCTGAAGCACTGTCATGTTGCACAGGCTTCAGCCATTGTGACATAAAGTCAGAGCTAGAGCTAGGCAAGCTAGACTCCTCAGTTACAGATGCAACTTCTGTAACCGGATGGATTGACTCTACTACTGGTGTCACCACAGAAGTGGGATGAATTACACCAGCAGTTGACACAGGCACAGAGTCTCTAGTAAAAACTAGTGGAACCTCTATGTTTGTGATGGTGTCATCAGGAGATGCCTCAGCATGCATTCCCCCACCATCTAAATGTGGGTTCTGAGTGGTGAGCAAAGTGTCATGCACTAAGTCACTTGAAATTATTGGCTCATCAAGAGAAAAGAATTCTTGATGATCAATGCCTTGCATCTCAGTTGCCTGAGTTGCAGGTTCCAAAGAAATTTCAGAGTTAGATTCTGGAAGAGAAGTGTGTTTAAGAGTAGATTTTGGCAACTCCCCCTGAGAGATAGAGGGAGTTTCAAATGTGATGTGCTCTCCACTCAGTGTTGTGCCAGCCTTATCACTCCCATGTGCTGACTCTATACAAGAAGGTGCATTGGGGAGGATGCTTGATTCTATAGGTGCACCCTGTTGAGAGGATACACCTAGTGAGCTGTGTGCCCCTGATTTTACAACTTCAGCCATTTGTGTGACTGAAGAGGTGGTCTTAGTTTTCTTCTTCTTTTTCCTGTGTAAGGGTGACTCAGGTTCCTCACTTCCTAGACCTAATTCAACAGCTAATGCTGCTTCAGATAAGATATTTAATGGTGCAGACATTACTTCCTTTCTCTTCTTTTTACTAACATCACCCTTTTGAGAGGATGATGCAGTTGGCTCAGTATGTGGTAGAGTGTTTGGTTGAGAGGGTTGGTTAGCAAGCCCTGGGTTAGCATTTTGTTCTACTTGCTTGGGCTGTGCTAACTTAGATTTTGCATCAAATGTTGGCATGTTGTGGGGATAAGTCCTAAACAAACTCTCCATATGGGGAGTTATGTTCAGTCTTACATCCACATCATTCCTAGTCTCCAAATTACCAAAAATGAGTTTGGTCATGGACTTAGGATAGCCTATTTTATTTTTATCAATCCCAGGCAATTCAATCAATGAAGCATTTTTATAATTAAGTACAGATTGAATAAAGCGAGGGAAGAAAATATCAGTACCTCTCTTGGTTGTGTTCTTACCAAGTCTCCCATATAGTTCTTGGAGGATGATTTGGCCAACATCAATCTTCTTTCCATAGGCCAAAGCATATCCAATTTGCTGCACAGGTGCACTGATTTGATCAAAGCTTGATTTCCTGGCAGTGAAGACTTGGAGAAGAGTTGCAAACACATAGCTCCACTCCTTTCTCAGATTCTTTCTGTTTAGCTTTCCAAGATTGATCCCATCTGAGTAGTTGATGAACTCAAAGAATTCCTCTAACTCTGCATTAGTGGCCATTCTGTCAAATGACTCTTGTTGTAGGCCCAGTGCTTGGTTCATGTCTGCAGTAGTGATAGTGATTTCCTTGTCTTGAATCTTGCAGTAGATGATATATGAAGTGATTGCGTTTTCCAGGGCTACAACCTCCACAATAGCAGTGCCCCAAAACTGTTCCAGGATATCTAGATACAGAGTTGGGTTGGCAGAGAGTGCATCCTTGATATATGACTCCGCCATCCATTTCACAAAGCACTTGAAATTGGCATTGGGTGCTTCAACATCACTAGTGAGAGCGATGAAGTTGGTGTTGAACTTTACTGTTGCCATTTGTGTAGAAGAGAGGAAAGAAATTGAAGGTTGAAGAAGAAATTTGGCTTTTCGTAGCTAGGGTTTCAGGGGTTTAGAGAGTGTAGATGCTTGAGAAATCGAATGAAATGAATCGAATAGATGTGAAATTGTATAAGTATGAAGTACTTGAATTGTCGATTAGCAGAAAGTTTTGTATCGACAAGTCAGGCATTCGAGAAGTAGAAAACAACTATTCGAGAAGTCAAGAAAGGCTTAATCGATAACTCAAGCAGATAGAAACTCACAGCTGGCAGTTATCTAACTTAGAAATAATTCTAAATTAAATAATATATGTTTTTATGAGGGAATTAAACTTTTAGACAAAAGTCCAAAATTGGTTAAAATTCAGCGAGAATTCAGCCTTTTCAAATGATTCGAGAACTCAAATATAGTGTTCGAGAACTCAATCATTCGAGAACTCAGTTACTCTATTCGAGAAGTCAAGAATACCTCTATTCGATATCTCAGAAAGACTCTATTCGAGAACTCAAGAGTACTCTAATGAGACTTATTAGAGATGTCGAATAGTGAATCATTCGAGAAGTCTGACTTATCGAGCTATACTCATCACTCATAAAAATTTGATTTTCACTATCTTTTAAAATTTACCAGACATATTCATTGAAAAAAATCCTAGCAAATTAAATAGTGATTTTCTCAAAATTTCATAGAAATTTTAAGTTAATAGAAATATGATTTTCAACATATGCAACAGATTTGAAATATTTATAAATCATATTTCAGCCAACACACTCCAAAAATATTGAGAATTTAGATAAAGTAAGTGTTTACTGCTGCAACAATCTAGATGGTGTATTCACTTAGCTGGAATCTGAAGAATTCAGCATTCCAATCTCACTTACCAACCTTGTGAAGGTGGCTTCATCTAATGGCTTAGTGAATATATCAGCTAGTTGTTTATCTGTAGAGACATAATGCAACTCAATGGTTCCATTAGTTGCATGTTCTCTTATGAAATGATATCTGATGTCAATGTGCTTTGTTCTAGAATGATTGACAGGATTGGCAACTATAGAGATTGCACTTGTGTTGTCACACATGATTGGAATTCTTTCCAACACAAGTCCATAATCTCTAAGTTGATTTCTAATCCAAAGCACTTGAGCACAGCAACTTCCAGCAGCTATGTATTCAGCCTCAGCTGTAGAAGTTGACACAGATTGTTGCTTCTTGCTATACCAAGAAACTAACCTTTGTCCAAGAAACTGGCAGCTTCCTGAGGTGCTTTTCCTATCCACTCTGCATCCAGCATAATCAGCATCAGAATAACCAACCAGATTGAACCCTGTGTCCTTAGGATACCATAATCCCAAGTTAGGAGTGCCCTTCAGATATCTAAAGATCCTTTTTATTGCAATCAAATGTGATTCCTTTGGATTTGATTGAAACCTTGCACACAAGCATGTAGCAAACATGATGTCTGGCCTACTTGCAGTGAGGTAGAGTAGAGAACCAACCATGCCTCTGTAGACTGAGATATCTACTTTCTTGCCTTTAGCATCTTCATCCAGTTTAGTGGCAGTGGCCATGGGTGTCTTGGCAGGTGAACAATCTTCCAAGTCAAACTTCTTCAATAAATCCTTGATGTACTTGGTTTGACTGATAAAGATACCATCCTTCCTTTGACTGACTTGCAACCCTAGAAAAAATGTCAACTCTCCCATCATACTCATCTCATATCTGCTCTGCATGAGTTTAGAGAACTTCTCACACAGCTTCTCATTTGTAGAACCAAAAATGATATCATCCACATAGATTTGGACTAGGATAATATCATCACCATGCTTCTTGTAAAACAGTGTCTTGTCCAATGTGCCTCTAGTGAATTGATTTTCAAGAAGAAATTGTGATAAAGTATCATACCATGCTCTTGGAGCTTGCTTAAGTCCATACAGTGCCTTAAGCAATCTATAGACAAATTCTGGGAAATGTGGATCTTCAAAGCCAGGTGGTTGTTGCACATAAACCTCTTCTTCCAACTCTCCATTTAGAAATGCACTCTTGACATCCATTTGATAAACTTTAACGTTTGAATGAGCAGCAAATGCCAAGAATATTCTGATGGCTTCCAATCTAGCAACAGGGGTAAATGTCTCATCATAATCAATGCCTTCCTGTTGAGAGTATCCTTTTGCAACCAGCCTTGCTTTGTTTCTTATTATTACACCATCTTCATCCATCTTATTCTTCAGAACCCATTTAGTTCCAACAATGGTTCTATTCTTTGGTGCAGGCACAAGTTCCCATACTTTGTTCCTTTCAAATTGATTCAGCTCCTCTTGCATGGCAATAATCCAATCTGGATCCAACAGTGCATCATCAAGTTTCTTAGTCTCAACTTGTGATAGAAAACATCCATAGAGGCACTCATTTTGAGTTGCTCTTCTAGTCCTTACTCCTGCATTAGGATCTCCAACGATTTGCTCTGCAGTGTGTGATCTATCCCATTTCCTCGAGTGTTCAGCTTGACTTCTCATTCTTGATGTTGCTTCATCATCCACATCATGGTCATCCTCATTTCCTCCCCCTGTGAAGTTGCCATTACTCACAGGTGTGTCTTGGATGCTTGTTTCTCCACTATCGATTGGCACAAATTCCTCTCTTGTATCATTAATCACTTCAGTTTGTTGAACTTGAGTTTCAACTCCAGTTTCTGTCTCTTCATCAGAATCATCTAGATTATCAAATCTCAACGGATCTTTGTCTTCATCATTGGCTTCTTCTAGTCCAGGTAGTTTGCTGTCATCAAATGTTACATCTGTGCTTTCCATAACTTTCTTTTGACTGATGACATAAACCTTGTATGCAATTCTTTCCATAGAATAGCCAAGAAAAATTCCTTCAAAAGCTTTTGCATCAAACTTTCCAACATATTCAGAATTATCCTTTAGTACAAAGCATTTGCTTCCAAAAGTATGAACATACTTTAGAGTAGGCTTCTTTCCAGTCATCAAGTTGTAAGGTGTCTTTCCATTGTTTTTGTTGATGAGGGTCCTGTTCTGAATATAGCATGCAGTGCTCACAGCCTCAGCCCAAAAACATGTAGGCATTTTTGCATCAAGTAACATTGTTCTAGCAGCCTCAATTAGAGTTCTATTCTTTCTCTCAACAACTCCATTTTGTTGTGGAGTCCTTAGAGCTGAGAATTGCTGAGAAATGCCATTCTCTTTGCAGAATGCTTCAAGTGTGGCATTTCTGAACTCTGTTCCATTATCACTCCTCAGTGCAATCACACTTGCATCGTTTGCCTTTGCTTCCTTGTCAACTTTCTTTATATGCTCAATAATTACTTGTGGAGCCTCATCTTTTGATGCCAGAAATTCCACCCATGTATACCTTGAAAAATCATCAACCATTACCAGGGCATACTTCTTTCTTCCAAGTGACATTATGTTGACAGGCCCAAACAAATCCATATGGATGAGTTGTAATGGCTTGGATATTGATGTCACTGTCTTTGACTTGTGGCTTGATCTTTTCATTTTTCCTTTTTGACAAGCCTCACACACTCCTTCTTGACAGAATTCAAGTGTGGGCATGCCTCTCACTAACTCTCTTTTGACTAGAGAATTAATGGCCTTAAAGTTCAGGTGTGATAGTTTCTTGTGCCACAGCCAACAATCTTCATTTGATGCTTTTGAGTAAAAGCAACAAATTTTGTCCTTGTTTGCAGAGTCCATATTGGCTACAAACAGGCTTCCCTTCCTTACTCCAGATAGAGCAAAATCACCAGTCTTCTTGTGGGTGATCAAACATTCATCTTTGTCAAAATTCACTTTGAATCCTCTATCAGTAAACTGACCAACACTTAGCAGATTATGCTTGAGCCCCTTGACTAGTGCTACATCTTCAATGATGACATTACCAACTTTCAGCTTGCCATATCCCAATGTGTTACCCATGCTGTCATCTCCAAAAGCAACCATTGGGCCAGCCTTTTCCTCATACTGTGATAGCAGGGCCATATCACCAGTCATATGATTTGAGCATCCACTGTCCAAAATCCACATGACCTTCTTTTCACTTTCTTTGCCCTGCAAACACAAAGGTATTACTTTTCCTTTGGTACCCAAACAAGTTTGGGTCCATGTGACTTAGAGACAGTTTTATCATAAACAACATGCTTGTCAACTTTCTTAGTGTTAGTCTTCTTGTCACTGTTGAAAGTCTTAGAACCTGAAGTTTCAGACTTAGGTGACAGGGGTACCTTCCTAGCTTTAGGAGGACTTGAAGACTTTGACCTTGTGTAGTGTGTGTGAGAATTGTGACTGATACAACCATCAATGAATTGCCTTCTTAAATTAAAACAACTAGTCATAACATTCATATTGCATGGCATACAGTCAAATTTATCACAGAAAGGTGCATCTCTATGACTTAGAGGCACAGAACAATCATAGAAAGGTTTAGACACACTACCAACAGGTTTCTTGCATGCATGAGTTAAATGATTGGTACTGAAACAGTTCTGACAAGTTTTCCTAGGGGCATTAGGCATATAAGCATAATTGTTATCCTTGTTAATCCCTAACTTGCCATTTCTGTTCTGTTTCTTCTTAGTCACTTTCTTTTCTGATTCACTCATCCCAGCTGAGACAAACTTAACAAACTTCTTAGGTCTTGGCCTATCAACTACTGGTTTCTTGGTCTTTGACTTGACACTCTCACCCTTAGAGGATGCTTGTTGTTCACTAGATTGTGCCTCATCCTCATCATTAAACATTTGCTTGATGAGTAAGGCATCCTCATCAACTTCAAATGTTGATTCCTTAAAAATTAGATTTTCAGTTTTTCTCAAAATGTGAGGCACTTTCTCATGAACAGCTGTGTCCTCTTCAATGACAGCATAGCCTTTCCTCTATTTGAGAGAGTCATAGTCAAGTCCAATAGCTGCTTTGGGTTTAGCTTCAATTTTCTCACAGTAGGATTGCACTAAACCAGATGATTTCTTGAAAGTTTTTAGTTTGAATTCATTCTCAGCTAATTCATCCCTAAGAGCCTTCTCTACTTGACTAGCACATAAAACCTTGTTCTGCAAATATTCAACTTCTTTCTTAAGGTTTTCTACTTGCATAGTAGTTAGCTCAAGTTCCTCATTCTTTTTGGTTAATATTTCATTTCTAGTAGACAGTTTAGCAATCTCCTCATTAGCAGCAGTCATACTAGTATGAATATTAAACATTTCAACAGATAATTGTTCAATCACGCATTTGTACTCAGAAACAGACATGTCTATAGTAGTGAGAGATGGTACCTGAGAATCAGATGAAGATGAGTCATCCTTGGAGTTGGCCATCAAGGCATAATTGCAGAATTCTTGTTCCTCTTCATCACTCTCAGAATCATCCCAACACTTCCCTTCAGCTATGTAGGCCTTACCATGTGTCTGCTTTTTCAGAAGGGCCTCATACTTAGCTTCGAGCTCAAGATAATCTCTATCCTTCTTTTTAGGCTTCTTGCATTCACTGGCAAAATGCCCTAGGTCATTGCATCTATAGCACCTTACAGATGACCTATCCACATAACTGGTTTTGAACTTATTTCTGTTTGGTTTCACAGGTGCCTTGTTCTTGTTGGCTGAATGGTTTTGAGTTTTTGGTTTGAAGGGTTGATTTCTTTTAAATCTGATGTTTGGAAATTTTCTGGCCATGAAAGCATATGAAGTATTTTCCATCCCATCAAGTTCTTCCAGAGTGTAAAACTCTTCTTCTTCTTCCTCCTTTTCCTCAACAGGTTCACTCACCCCAGCTTCAGTTTCTTCATCATCTGCCACCTCCTCTATCCTTAGTTGGCTTGTAGATGCTTCAAGGTCCAGAATGGATTTGTTGACAATCAAGGCACATGATGTGTTTATCATCCTACCTTGGTTGGCTTGGATAGCCCTTTTCTGAAGCAACTCAAGTTCATGAGTCTTTAGGACTCCATAGAGCACATCATAGGTGACTTTGTTCAAATCTCTCTCCCTTAGAGAAATGACTCTTTGCTCCAGATGATTTGGTGAAGACAACAGAAATTTCATATTTAACTCCTTGGTGCTGTAAACCTTGCCATTCATTTGCAACTCAGTAACTAGCTTGTGAAACCTTTCAAACATTTCAGTGATGCTTTCCTTGGGCTGTGCCATGAAAGCTTCATACTGTGTGACCAGTATCTGTTTCCTGTTTTCCTTAACCTCATCAGTCCCTTCACACAACACCTTAATGTGATCCCACATCTCTTTAGCAGACGTGCATGATGCAATGTTTGCAAACATTGACATGTCCATGGAATCAATGATAAGCAACATGAGGTGGCTGTCAAGAGCAACCTTCTCCCTTTCTGACTCTGTCCACTTTGATGGATCCTTGGCCTCATAAGATCTTGGGATAGTTGTGGTTCCAACAGTCTTCTCTGGTATCTCTTGTTGTGGAACAAAAGGACCATTCTTGAGAATCTCAGGATACAAGGGATGAGAGGCTTTAATGAACAACATCATCTTTATCTTCCAGAGGTTGAAGTTTTCTTTGTCAAACTTAGGGACCTTCACCGTTCCTGTAGTCTTTGGTGTATTCGAACTCATGATCGTTTTCCTATTTTTGAATAAACAACCCGCTCTGATACCACTTGTTGAGTATTGAATACGGTAAAAGAATACAGAGGGGGGGTGAATGGATTCTTGAACTTTTCTTGGATTGAGTCTATGTAGCAGATAAGTGCCTGTGTGTGAAGAAGTGAAGAAGCGGATAAAGAAACAACACAAGACACAATATCACTTTAATCTAATGTATTATTAGATAAAGGTTGCTACAATCTGTGAATACAAATGGTAGTATTCTCAGCTTCGTTTTTCTCAGAGAGATATAGCTTACAGTGTTTGAAAAACTTGACTCACAAAAGTTACTAAGTTATGAAGTGAGGCTGTGTCCTTATAGAACATGGATACAGCCTACTTACTGCAAATAAGGTAGCTAAACAAATTACTTTCTAGTCTGTCTATCCTTTTTGAGTAAATGTCCAAACGGTTACAGATTTGACTTTGCAAAGCCTGTTTAGATCCACTTCTTTAGCTCCTTGTCTCTTCTATATCTTTCCAAGCTTCCTTGTAGGCTTTCCAGAGCACGTTATAGATTGTGGTCCATAAAGTGCATTGGCTTGTTGCAGGTTTCTGACTTGTACAATTTCTTCAGTATTTTGTCTCCAAGAATGTATTCGAGAAGTGACTAAGTAAGTGATTCGAGAACTAGAATTGACTTGATCGATAACTCTGAGTTCTCGAATACTGTTATATTGACATATCGAACCACTTCTCGAATAGCTCTTTTCCATCAGAATTCCTTGAGTTGTCGAATAGAACATTTGACTTATCGAATCCTCGAGATATCGAATAGCTTTCTGAGTCCTTGAGATATCGAATGGAACTTTGACTTGTTGACTCTTTGAGAACTCGAATACTATCTTGACTTGTTGACTTCTTGAGTTCTCGAATAGAGTAGTAGACATATTGAATCCCTGAGATATCGAATGAGATATCGAACAGTGTATTTCAGAGATATCGAATAGTGTCTTGAGATGTCGAATCTCTGACTTCTCGAATGCTGGACTTCTCGAATAGACAAATATACTTCTCGAATTGGTACTTAGGCAAATTCTTCATTTCTTCAAATCCCAACTGTGATTATTTGACAGTCTTTAACTCCTTGCTTGAGGCATGAACCTTGGAACTTCTTTCAAGCATTATTCTAGACTCTATTTGTACAATTACACAACTAGGATTTGATGCCTACTACAAGTACAATACAAACAGAAACTCTACAACTAGAGGTTCCCTCAGTTAAGAGGTCATGTAAGTAATGCAAAGCATTACAAACAATTAGGCTTGTTATTAGATGTGTACAGGCATGCCTCTGTAACTAACACTTTTAACTCATTATATTGGACCTGTTATGTTTACAGGAAGCATGTCCCTTGCTCATGGTTGCTTGATCACTACTTATTTTGGACACCTGAGGAATGTTATGAGTTTAATTATCTTTGCCTTGAGAGATGTTTTGAAAAGGGATTGGATTCCACAATTTGAAGTTGCATTAGAAACAAAGATGTGTGGGAAGCCTTGGTGGCTTAATATTCTTACGGGGACTGTATATCATGAAATTTATAAGAAAGAATCTCCACAGCGTCTCGGGCTGTCCCCTAATGTTGGGATATTAAATGAAGAATTAAGAGAATTTGGATACTTTTTAGTGGGTAAGTACAAAAGGATTGTTCATATAGTGAGATACATATGTGCAGTTTATACTTATTGCAATGATGAAGAATACAAAGAGTTACGAAACCACAAGGTACATTACAAATTAGTGAGATATCTCCAAAAGAGGAACTCAAAACACTTTTTCTTAATTTAAAAGAGCAGGAGCCTGAGATCGCTAATATACGACGCCGTATTAATTTTGTAATTGGTTATATATTGGTCCCCGCCCAGTTTAAAGGTTTAAGTTATTAAGTGCTCTAGGATGTTAGAAGTGGTCTATGGAGTTTAGGGCTTCGGCCCGTTTTATATTGGGTTTCGACCTTCTGTATTTATCTGAAATCAAGAAAATAAAATTGATGGAAAAATACTTTTGTAGAGAATATAGAAAACATAAGTTAATTTTTTAATTAAACAAATAACGATTAGAATGATAAACTTAAAAATAATTTGATTTAAAGCATTTACTCCTAATTGAAACTGTTTCTTATATATAAAAAGAATACAAATTTATTTTAATATCAAGTAGTTATTAAATTTCTATGGTGCATGAATATCGACTTTGTTTAATTATACTAATCATTTTAAACAACAAAACCAATAAATTTCTATTTCTATACTTTACTATAATAAACATTTCACTAAATATTTATACAATCTATCTATACTATATTATAATAGCCGAAACAATAAAAATTTTGGTTCCTGTTTTTAGGTACTTCGTATTTTTACATAATTATCCTTACTAACATATTAGTACATTTTTACCTAAATGCCCTAATTTGTATCTATTTACATTATAATATTAAAGCCAATATATTGAAAGATGTAAAAAAATACAACTATTAATACCTAATCAATTTCTTTTTGTTTTTTGACAAATAAAATTTAGTGCATTCAATAAAATACTGGAACACAGCCAGGACAAACCCCCGAACTATCAATGCAACCTGATTGGGAAACAAGTAAACGAGCTAAACAAATAGCCGCTTTGTTTTCAGATCGCTTAACACACAAAATATAACTATTCGATCTTGACAATAAAAATGATTACAAAGATTTCCCGAGCAATCCAGTCAACACCAACATCCCTGAAAATAATAGCATCACAGTTGACTTACGTACATAAAAAACCGGTAATAGTCCAGTGTTCATACCCATCAGTAGCACCGACTGAGGTTAGAGGTACAAATGCTCCCATATATTAAACAATCTTTCGTTGTGCAAGGTGAGCTTTCGGGTTAATTACCACCGTTTCAGCTACGATGCAGGCTTCCCAAATTTTCCAATACACCTTAGAAATCATTCTTAGCACAGCAACATAACAAACTCAAACATAACTAAAGAAAAACCATAGCAAACACCCCAAAAAGAGAGACAAACAAACACTCCAGAATGAAAGACACATAAATACCCAAAAAAATTGGGTTTTATTGAAGGGAAATCAAAGAAAAAACATGAAAAATGGGGCCTTCGGCCGGTGGAGGAGCCACCGCCGGTGACTGTCGGAATTATCGGACAACAATAAGAGAGGCACTAGAAAGCATATTACCTTTTTCATTTTTTCAATAACTAATTAATATTTCTGGTAAAACCCATTTTCTTTTATAATTTTTCTAACAAAATTTCACTTCTTTTCAAAAATAGTACGGGCAATTCTATTTAAAAATATTATTAATAATATCATAATTAATAATATCAAACAAATTTCTTTTTTAGCTAAAAAATGTCACCTTTTATGTTGATTAAAATATTTCTTTTTAACTAAAAGATGTTGCCTTTTCTATTTAATAAAATATTGTAATTACTAATAACTAATCGCTTAACTTTTTCAGATAAAACGTATTATCTTTTCTATAACAATTTTTTGATACCTATTTCTTGGTATTTCTTGTTTTTACTTAATTCCATACTAATATATTTGTACGTTTTTACCTAAATACCCTTATTTATATCTATCGATTATAATATTATAGACAAAATATTGAAAGATGTAAAATAAATACAATTATAAATACCTAATCGATTCCCTTTTTCATTTAAAGCATCTTACCTTATTTATTTTTTCAATAACTAATCAATTTCTCTTTTCAGGTAAACACATTTTCTTCTATATTTTTTCTAACTAAAATTTCTCTTCTTTTCAAAAATAGTACGGGCAATTATATTAAAAAATATTAATAATAATATTATAATTAATAATACCAAACTAATTTCTTTTTCAGCTAAAAACCGTTACCTTTTCTATTTAATAAAATATTGTAATTACTAATAAGTAATCGTTTACCTTTTTCGGATAAAACATATTATGTTTTCTATATTTTCTAATTAAAATCCACTTTTGTCTAAAAATATAACGGACACCATATATATAATTATTATAATTAAATCATTTCATTTGAAAATTTTAGACTTACAAAATTCGTATATTAAAATTATAAATACAAAATAATAATAAATTATATAATATTAGAAAAATTCGTCAATTGCACGGGTTTTAAGCTAGTATATATAAAATGTTATAAACAAAAAAAATCATAAAGTTATCACTTACAATATTTGTACAAAATATTTATAATATAATGAGGTAAAATTATGTTTCTTACAAAATTTCAAAATAGTAATATGAAAATCATTGATTGCGTCTAATTTTTTTGATATTATATCCTTATATTTAATAAGTATAAGAGAGATCTTATCCGTAATTTTGGTCACTGTACTACCAAAATAATCTCAACCGTCGAATTTAATATTTTTGAAAATAGACGATCAAGATTATATCAAATTAAAAATAAAATTATAATCTAAAAAGGGTATAATTTAAAAAGGTTGTATTAGAATTGAACTTTAAAAATAAAATTATAATATGGAAATGATATAATTAAAAATAATACAATTGAAATTTTATTTATTTTTTATTAATATTCACAAATCCCTTTCATTTCCTCCATCTCTTTCTAGTTTGTCTTTCAATAAATTCGAGATCCAATCCTTGTAGGGTGAGATCTCTTTGTCATACCCATCTTTTTGGGTTTATTTCTCCCCAATTGTTTGGGGTTTATTTCTCCCCAATTGTTTGGGGTTTATGTTTGGTTGTATTTTCTATTTGTTATCATGGTGTGTTAAGAATGATTTCTATGGGGTATTGAGAGATCTGGGAAACCTGTATCGAAGCTGGATTGGTGTTGATTATTGCGTGAGCTCACCTTGTACAATAAAAGATTGTTCAATATTTGGGATATATGTATCCCCAACCTCAGTTGGTGTAACTGATGGGTATGAACACTGGGCTATCACCGGTTTTTTACGTGCGCAGGTCAATCGTGATTACACTAATTTTAGGGATGTTGGTGTCGACTGGATTGATCGAGAAACATTTGTAATCATTTTTATTGTCAAGAATATTTATATTCTCCTTGTTAAACAATCTGTAAACAAAGCGGCTATTTGCTTAGCTTGTTTTTTGTTTCACAATCAGGTTGTAATCGACAGTTTGGGGGTTTGTCCCGGCTGGGTTTTGTTTGCTGCATTTTTATAAAATCCTTTGTTTGTCAAAAAAAAAAAAAAAGTTCATATTTACTATTTGGGCTCTATCTCTATATCTAGAAATCAGGTTTGGATGATTTTACAGCCCATGCGAAGCTCATAAAATTATCTTTAATTTAGTGATGATTTAACAATTATTATCGAAATGAAAAGACTCAAAAGCTCAAGAGAAAATATAATTACAAATTTTTACATTAATCCTATTCAGTGTAGAATCTTATTCAATGTAGAAAACCAAATTATATATGATTTAAATCATTGACATACACTTTTTTGTATTTCAATATAAATAAACTTTTAGTTTACATGATAAAATATAAAATATTTTTTTATGCTAGATGCAACGTTTTTCATCTATTTATGTTATGAACTAACGGTTCTTATTTATTTTGTCATACTGCTGACCAGCTTATCGACTACTAAAATTTTGGACAAAATCACTCTTCATTTATTATTAAAATTGTATTTTGTTGTTAGTAGTATTATCTTCGAATAATAAGAAGTGTATTTTGATAATCAAAACGAAATATAAGTAGATTTCATAAATCGAATAGAATTTTCAATGCAAAAAATCGTCAATTTTTTCTCTTTTTTGTTTCTACGTATTTTAAATTGGAAAATAATTGTAAAACCATCACTAAATTAAAGATTATTTTGTTAATTTCATGTGGACTGTAAAATCATCCAAATCAAATTTTAAGAATTCAAGATAGAGTACAAATATTAAATTGAATGTGTAAAATCTTATATATATCAATTTTTAACAAAAATTTGATATGTAAATTAATAACATATAAATATTAAAAAATTAATATAATTACAGATTTAAAAGAAGCCGTGCACGGTTACAAGCTAGTAATCTGAAACCGAATACTCCTTCCGTCCCATCCATTTCATTACTACAGTTACTATTTTGGGTCGTCCATCCATTTCTTTACATTCCAAAAATAGTAAACTTTTAATAATAAAAAATAGTATTACACCCATTAACTTCCTCCACTTTCGCAAATGTACTATTAAATATATTAAATATTGATAGATCTCACCACTTTACCCACTTTTTATCACTTTTCATTACTTTACTACTTATATATACTAGCTTATAACCCGTGCTATGCACGGATTTCGTTTAATATGTAATAAATTTGATTTTATGCTACAATTATAATTTTATGTAATCATTATTTACAATATTTTATTTTAATTTTATTTTTTTAATATAAATTTAATTAATGATATGCATGGTTTAAAACTTATGTTATAAAATTTTAAAATAATATGTCGTTGATAGAATTCGTACCTTGAAATTTAGTATATTAATTTAATTATATAATATATTTAATCATTAGATCTAATGCTTCTAATTTTTTACAAAAAATCTAACGGTCATTATTCATAGTATAAAGATTTTTATTATATTTTGTTAGTGATTAGAAGATATGGTATGATATTTTTGGGTATATATTAATTATTGCAATATTGTGTTTTAAATTAAAAGTTAACGTGTTTAAATTAGGAAAAAATATTATTGATTGGAAGATATAAATTTATAAATTTATAATAAAATTTTATTATGTTATAAATAAAATGTATTGATATGGTGTTTCTTATATTATGTTATAAATTTTATTTAATATTACGATTACCTTTTTCTATAATCATTATTTTTTATAATTTTTTAATTATAATTTAATATTATCATATTTACGAATTATACTAATGTTTTCTTATTATAAATAAATCATATGGATTTTTAATATATTTTATTAATAATTGAAAAATATGGTGTGATAAGATTAGTTTTAAATCGAAAAGGTAATGTGTTTTTAATTCGAAAGAAAATATTAACGATAGAAAGATATGAAACAATTGATGTTTTTAGGTGTTTATAAAAAGTAATATCTTCAACTAAAAGTAAATATGTTTCAGTTATTATATAATAGTATAGATAGATTATTGATATGGTGTTTCTTTTATTATGTTATAAATTTTTTTTAATATTACAATTGTGTTTTTATATAATCATTATTTTTAATAATTTTTTAATTTTAAGTTAATATAATTTAATGTACACATGTTTACGAATTACACTAATGTTTCCTTATTATCGATAACGTATATGGATTTTTAATGTACTTTATTAATAATTGAAAAATATGTTCTTATAAGATTACTTATAAATCAAAAAAGTAACGTATTTTAATTCGAAAGGAAATATTAATGATAGAAAGATATGATACAATTGATATTTTTAGGTGTTTATAAAAGGTAATATATTCAACTAAAAGTAAATGTGAAAAAGGCAATCGACTAAGTACCATTAATCATATTATGTTATTATTTATTTTGAATAAAAAAGGTAACGTGTTTTAATTCGAAATGAAATATTAATGATATGAATATATGATATGTTTGATGCTTTTAGGTGCTGATGTTTCCTTATTATAAACAACGTTTTTAACATATTTTATTAATAATTGAAAAATATGGTGTGGTATTTTCGGGTATATATTAATGATTGTAAGATTAGTTTTAAATCAAAAAGGTAATATGTTTTAATTCGAAAGGAAATATTAATGATAGGAAGATATGATCGATTGATGTAACCCGTGCAATGCACAGGTTTCTTGTATTATGTTATAAATTTTATTTAATAATACAATTATGTTTTTATATAATAATTATTTTTAATAAATTTTTTATTTTTAATTTGATAATTTAATATACTCATGTTTACGTATTATACTAATTTTTCCTTATTATAAATAACGTATATGATTTTCAATATATTTCATTAATAATTGAAAAATATTGTGTGATAGTTTTGGGTATATATTAATGATTAAATTAAAGGGTAACGTGTTTTAATTAGAAACGAAATATTATTGATTGAAAGATATGATATAATTGATCTTTTAAGGTGTTTATAAAAGGTAATATCTTCAACTTAAAGTAAATGTGAAAAAGGCAATCACTAATTAACATTAATTATATTAGTTATAATTTATTTTAGGTGTTATATTTTTCTTGAAAATTATGGTGTGATATTTTTGGGTATATATTAATGATGAAATTAAAGGTTAACGTGTTTTAATTAGAAAGGAAATATTAATGATTGAAAGATTTGATAATACTGATCTTTTTAGGTGTTCATAAAAGATAATATTTTCAATTAAAAGTAAATGTGAAAAAGGCAATTACTAATTACTATTAATTATATTATGTTATTATTTATTTTAGGTATATTTATTTTTATTTATAATGAAGGGTAAATAAGTAATTTCACGAAGTACCAAAAAATTGGTAAAAAAAACAGGTACCAAAACTTTTAATGTTTCGATCTTTATATAATAGTATACATATATCTCAGTACGGAGGGAGTAACATATTTTGGTGCAGTGCGATGTTAGGTTGTCAAATTTTATTGTTATCAAATATCTTAATCTGTGCATTGTTATATGTCGAGGACTCCTGGTTGGTCGTACCGAAGTCTTTGTATATTACTCCTATGATCATTGCACAGGCGTTAGGCAACAGTCCAATATAAAATACACAGTATTTATTTGTACTAGTGCAATGTTAGTTGGGAAACGAGTCTGTTGTAAAAATAAAGAAAAAGTGAGGAAACGACTACGAGTCACTGAGAACTAGTACGATGAATGTTCGGTAGAGAGATGAATATATTCTTGGTCCAAAAAATACAAATATAACAAAAAAGGCAAGTCATTATATTAATTTTATAATCATTGCAAGACTAACAACAGTCAACAGATTTGAAACTTTGTTATGCTAGTAGTTCTATTTAAAGGCCAGAGCGGGGAGATATATGATGATCAGAACCACACTGACTACAACAGCTCATCTTTTCCAAAATATTTTCCTTGCTAGTAATCGAAAAATGTCGGGCGCCTGTGAGTTCAAATCCACCACCGTGAAGTCTTCTGCTACAAGTACAGCAAAGGTGAAGACATTGGACGATGATTTGAAACTGAGTTTATCACCTGATCAGATAATGTACTGTTCAGAAGCTCTCAAGTATCTCAAGTGCAAGAGAATTAACCACAGCGAAATACTCCAACATGAGTTTGCTTCGTTGCCGCCACGAGCCAAAAATATTGTACTGTCTCTTTCTCTCTGCTTCTTGATTTTTGTTTTCTATTCATGCGTGTTATGGTTTGGCTACTTTTTAATTTTTGTAATCAACTCCTGCAAGACCTTAAATTATTAGGAACAGAGGTTGATACATATATCATATTATCATTGGGGGCTGGTCTAAGGCAAACGATTGTTGCAGCATACATATTATCACTGGGGGCTGGGCTAAGGCAAACGATTGTTGCAGCATACCATACAGCAGACATTGTCTGTTGTATGGTATGCTGCAACAATCGTTTATCCATGACCGGATATCATTATCATTTACGAGTTCGTTAATACAATTCCTGACTCGAAAGCCCATTCTCGAGTTAAAGTTTAGAACACTAAGAACACATCAATTTATTAGGTAAATAAATTGAAACTTCCCAAGAATAGCAATGAATTACCATGTCTTCCAAAATCTTAAGCCAGTGTATGTGTTCGTATCATTCTCTCGCCATTGACACTTCGTGATTTAGCATGATTCTAGTATACTATTTATATTTATTTGCAACTGCATTTAATCTTTTTTAGCATCGTGGTTATAGCGTATTTGGATTTTCTGGGTGGATAATTGACATCTTCAACCCAATAGGACAAGATCTTAGTATCTAACATATAATCAAACGCAACTCTCTAATTTTCCATTAGTTGTGGAATTAGATTTTAAATGAATATTGGTTGCATTTGTTTCAAAAGACTTTAAAAAAATGGATGCATGACTACTATTAGACCTTTTAGCAACTACACCATTTTCCCCTAAATGTTTGAGTAGTACGGCTGTATAATGTATTGTATTACAATGCGAATTTTTGGGCTAAGGCAAACGATTGTTGCAGCATATCATACAGCAGACAATGTCTGCGGTATGTCTGCTGTATGGTATGCTGCAACAATCGTTTATCCATGACTGGCTATCATTATCATTTACGAGTTCGTTAATACAATTCCTGACTCGAAAGCCCATTCTCGAGTTAAGGTTTAGAACACTAAGAACACATCAATTTATTAATGTAAATAAATTGAAACTTCCCAAGAATAGCAATGAATTACCATGTCTTCCAAAATCTTAAGCCAATGTATGTGTTCGTATCATTCTCTCGCCATTGACACTTCGTGATTTAGCATGGTTCTAGTATACTATTTATATTTATTTGCAACTGCATTTAATCTTTTTTAGCATCGTGGTTATAGCGTATTTGGCTTTTCTGGGTGGATAACATCTTCAACCCAATAGGACAAGATCTTAGTATCTAACATATAATCAAACGCAACTCTCTAATTTTCCGTTAGTTGTAGAATTAGATTTTAAATGAATATTGGTTGCATTTGTTTCAAAAGACTTAAAAAAAAAATGGATGCATGACTACTATTAGACCTTTTAGCAACTACACCATTTTCCCTTAAATGTTTGAGTAGTACGGCTGTATAATGTATTGTATTGCAAATTGCAATGCGAATTTATGTGATTCTTTTATCTTTCGACTCTGTAAGATTGTAACTAACGGTTTTGCTAGAGTACCCTACTCTCCATGGACCATGGGGTTACTGATCCTTATATTCTTATTCACAGGTTAAAGGTTTAGAAATATTGGAAGAGCCGCATAGGTTTTCAGTGGCATACAGCGAAGAAAATATGAACAAGAACCGTTATACAGATGTTGTACCATGTATGCTATGTTATTTTTATCTTTAGCTAAAAGTTGACATAGTTATGATAGTCTTGTACTAACATAATAATTTTGTCGAAAAATTGCTTTCAGTTGACACAAACTTGGTTCGCTTGAACCCGTGTAGAGATTATCGACCATCAGCTACGGGATACATCAATGCAAGCTTCATCATGGTAAAGCTAAATGTTTTTAGTTACTGGAATTCAGTACTAGTGTCGGAAGCTCTTTCAGTCTTTTCATAATAGTATATAACTCAGAAAATCTGCATGTAGGCTTCTGCATCTAAGAGTGTTTCACAGTTCATAGCCACACAAGGTCCAATACCGCCCACACAAGATCCAATACCAGAAACCTATGAAGATTTTTGGGAGATGGTACTCCAGCATCGTTGCCCTGTAATTGTGATGCTTACTCCATTGGCTGACAATGAAAAGGTATTTACTGTTGTAGAATTATAATAATTATTCTGATTTTTATGAGCATTTGACCTCTTATATTATAGTATTCAGGAGTGAGTTAAGAGTCTCTTGGAGATGCTCTTATGGGATCAAATAATTACATAGGTGTTCTGCAATTAAAAGTTTAGAGTTTTGACCTATTGTTTTGTCTCATTAAACTCATCTATGAAAGGCTAGTGGGGATGGAGAGGGGCACCATCCTCATTGGCGTTCATGACAAATGCTGAACAATTTTGTGATTCCATTTCTTTAAATCATCAATTATGTGATGAACAAATGCTTTTTCAAATTGCTAGTGGTATATTTAAGTGTTATGAGAATGAAATAATTATTTGCATCTTTTTCGTTTTTCTCGTTTGTTGTAGCTCCTAATTTCTTTTTGTACTAAACTTTTCATTGCAGAAACAAAAATGTGGAGACTATTTTCAGACGAACGATGGTCCAAGAGAATTTGGCAATATATACATCACTACTAAATCGATAGACACAACCAGGGATTATTTAGTTCTGCGTAATTTGGAGGTGAATTACAAAGAGGTAAGGTCGTAATTTGGAGGTGAAACTAGTTAGTTGCACTTTTATGAGCTAATTTGTTCTTTGATTTTATGTTTTTTTTTTTTTTGAAATAGCAATTGCATTAATTTAATGAAACATCATACATAAGTCTCTCCAACACAATCTGTGGAGGAGTCGAGAAATCGTGAAAGCAATAGACTTCACAAGGCACCCTAGCTAACATATGGGCTACCTTATTTGCTTGCTTTCTAATAAACGTAACTGAAAAATCTGGACGAGCACTAAGCGAAATCCGACATTCTTAAATAATATTTCCCACCTCCAAGATGTACTCTTTGCTACTATTGATTGCCTGAACTGATAGCATTGAATCACTTTCGATTATTACATTAGAGGTGCCCAGTTCAATAGCCCATTTCACAGCCTCTAGAATCCCTCTCGATTCTGCTTCCAATACTGGCACTTCTCCCTCATGACGCATAACTTTCGCTCTACAGACTTTTTTGTTAACTGTTAACTATTTTTTCTTTTTTGAATGTTAGGTGTGCATGATAATAGTTTCTCTTGTAATAGTTTCTGGTCTTCACAAGTTTCCTTTATCTTCTCTTTGTTCCTTTTTATGTGTCCTCTGTTCACTTTGTGAACTTGTGAAGAGTGCAACAGAAACAAATTAAAATGATGAGAAACGTAAAGTTTCATCCGCAAGATAATAGTGTGTACCATATAACTCGTAAAATATCTCAAAATATAACTCGTTTTTAAACTGCCCTCTCTGTCTACAATTAATCGTAAAATATCTCAAAATATAAGTCGTTTTTTAAATGTGTTGCTGAATACTCTCTTATGAGTGATTGTGTATGCAGCAGTGATTAAAGAAATAGATATAAATAATGAAATTGAGAAACTAGCAAGTTCCAATTTGATAGGAAGTTAGCTTGAACATCAATAATACCATATATAACAAAAGGAAACTCTTCAAGTGGATAAAAGCACATACTTGTGTTTGTCTAAGTTGCTGGAGTCCGTAACAACATGAACTGCTTTACCTATCTAATTAGTCATTTAATCATTATAGTTATATTTAAACTAGTGCACACCATATTGATCATCTCGAAGTTCAATGGCCGTAATCTACTATCTTAGTTTATAGATATAGAGGCCAAATTTTCTCAAGTTAATATTATTTACAATATAGGGGATTTGCTTTGAGTATCACCATAAACTGTAATCGAGAGTTGTAAATGACTCGTCTGGGGGAATCTGGAACAATAATAAGGTGTCTGACATTGTGTCGCCAACACTGCCTATGTTCTTATCGTTTAATGTCAATCTAATTTAAGTATGCATAATACATTTTAGAGTTGTTATTTGCTAATGACTTCTGTAATCATCTGTGGGGAATGTCCAACAACAATTAAGAGGATTGACATCGTAGAAGTGACATTGGCCATGATTGTCATTAACAATCATGATTGTCTAATTTTGAAACGCATTTTACTATGATGATATAGATAACTAGTACACTTACATTTTTTGTCTTGTTTTACAGAATATATCTTGTTCATATTGGTAAAGATGTTGTACCTTATAACAGTTATTGGATATTAACTATTTCATTTGTTCTTTCCGTGTCCTTTAGTCAGAAGAGCCACCACTGTCGGTTTTGCATATCCTATATCGTGATTGGCCTGATCATGGAGTTCCCGAAAGTACCCTGGCTCTGCGTAAGATTTGGAGAAGATTAAGTTCTGTACCACCTGTCACAGGACCTATTGTGGTGCACTGCAGGTTGGCTTCACTGTCTAATAAATATCCACTCTTCTGGGGTAGACAGTAATTTTTCATTTAGGCAATTCCTACTACTTCGCAGTGCAGGTATAGGGAGAACCGGAACGTACTGCACAGTTCATAATACTCTCCAGAGGATTCTTTCTGGGGATAAGTCTGCTCTGGATATTGTTAAAACTGTAAATACATTCAGGTTACAGCGAACAGGGATGGTTCAGACAAAGGTATATATACCATTGGACATGCAGCTCATTGTTCTAGTGCAAATCCCCCCCCCCCCCCCCCCCCCAACACACACACAGATGCACAAAAATAAAGCAATTTCTGAATACTATCCAGTAATTAATATTCAAACTATGGCCTGTTATTTTTTTTCTTAAAACTATATGGTAAATTAAATAAATACCATAGTGGCCACCATTATTTGTTACTGTTATCAAAATATGTTGCCACATTTAGTCCGGGAAAATTTTCATTTCTTTGCTGTTTTCAGATAATTTTGGGAACAAATATACACTTGCATTGTCTGAATGAGGAGCTTCAGATTTCTCTGATCTTGCATGTTACATCTATTCTTGTGTTAACTTTCTACTTTGATCATTCTTGTTTCAGGAACAATACGATTTCTGCTATGATGCCATTATTCAAGAACTAGAGGACCTTATTTCAGAACACAATGGTCACAAGAGTTCTTGATGGTATGCTCATTGCTTTCGGGGTTTTGGACATCATATAGGTCCATGATCCGTATAATCTTAAACCGTAATGTGAAGGATACTAATTTGATTTCTTGTTTATACATAAAAAGTTAAATCTTAAATATAACTGTGCTTTTTAGCTACATGGTGTCTGCACATGTTTCAATTGCTGGATGCCTAGATTCTTGAACAATTTGAAGTTCAGTCCTATCTTATTTATTATTTTATGCTTGCAGTTGAGTTGCCAAAAGTCGATCAGTCCTCATCACCAAATGCTTCCATTGTGTTCCGCAGGGAAATATAATTTGCACCAAAGGAAGGGAAATCATATGGCATTCCCTTGACACTGTAGTGTACTTCTTCCAATGGCTTCCAAAATAAAATTCTGCACTCTAGCAGACCTTGTATAATTTGTTTGGATTCTTACTTTTGCTGGGTTTGGTCTTGTTTGGTTTGGATATTAGTTGTCGGTTTGTTTAATGTTCTTGAGCTTTGAAGCTTTCTACAATACATCCAATGTTTGCTTTGGTTTGAACACGAATTTTGTTTAGTTAATTAAACGCTCTTGATCTTTGAATTACTATTTTAAATCTTTCAGCCTTACATAAAAAAGAATAAATACACGACTATAATTAAGATAATTCTTATGGTCTATCACTCTATCCTGTTCCCGGCACTGATTACACACAATTATAAATTCCAAGTGCGGACCACCCTACTAGAGTAAATTGAGTGTTTGCACCCTCAATTTATTGAAGCTAGTAGAAGTGAAAAAGGAACAATAATCAATCAGAGAAAAGGTATTCCTTTTACACATGTTCTACTGTTGTGTTGTGGTGTCATATATTCCTCCTCCTCTATCATCCCATCTCATCAAATCGCGCGTTTTAGGTAAAATTTTAATTCGTTTTTTGAATTGGGTATTGAATTTCTTTCATGTTTTGTGCTAAAATGGTTATCGATATATATATATTTATCATTCGATTAGGAGTAGAATTCATGTTGGTTTCATGAGTTTTATTCCATTTCTATTTCGCCAGAGTTCTTGGTTTTTGGCCGAAAAGTTTCTATATGTAATTGCTTTAAGGTTTGTGTTTAAGTATATTTAAATCCATATATGTATAGATACATATAATTTTATTAGATTTTCATGGGCAAGGATTTGTTCGTCGGAAAATGGTTTCGGTTACCGGATTTTGATCGAGATTTTTGTTATGTAATTGAAAAGCTTACCGAGGTTGATTGTACGAGTGTATAGATCCATGAGATTGTCCAATATACAAATTTTTCAGAATGCTTGGGCAAAGAATTTTTCGTCGATTTTCTTTTGATTTTACCGGATTCTTGTGTTTTAATCGGAGTTTGTTGACAGTAATTGTTAGGTGTCATTATTTTCTCTTATTTGGGGTATTTCTTTTGTTTTTTTGGAATTATTGTGTTTAAGATGGAGCTGATTTTGGTGGGAGTTTTGTGATAGAATTCAACTTTTGATTTACTAAAATTAGTTGTTTTTCGTAGATTTAGATTTTTATTTCCTTTATTTTGAATAGTTGTGTCAAATCATCAATGTAAAAGTAAAGTAATCGAGAGTCTGTCTGAGTTCTAATATAAGTCCCAAGGAAAAAGCACATTATATGAGCTTGATCGCAGTGATGCTATTGATAATCATCTAGAGACCGTATTCACAAAGTGTCAGCAAAAGTGATGGGTTACTTTTCACTAAAACCTAGGTTGCAGAGACTGTTTATGTGCAAGGATTATGCGAAGTTAATGACATGGCATGCAGTGGGATGACAAAAGAATGGGAAGCTAAAACATCCGGTTGATGCTCAGGCTTGGAAGACGATGGATGTTGACTTTCCTGATTTTTTATCAGAAAATCGGAATGTTTAGTTTGGGAGTAGCCGCAGATGGATTCAACCCTTATCGTTTAATGAAGTTAAGTCACAATACATGACCAAATTAATTGTGTTGGTTAATTACAACCTCCCACATTGGTTATGCATGAAACAAGAAAACTTAATTCTTTCAACTTTAATATCCAATCCAGATTCATCGGGCAATAGTATCGATGTCTTCATGCAGCCTTTAATTGCGGAGTTGAAAGAAATATGAGAGGTCGACATCGAAACTTATGATGCCTTTGCCGATCAAAATTTTAATTTCTGTGCCCGGGTTTTGTGGACTCTTAGCGATTTTCCTGGATACGCTATATTTTCGGAAGGAGCACAAAGAGAAAACTAGGGTGTCCTGTCTACCATTATGAGACTTCATCAAATTATTTAAAACATAGCAAGAAAATATGATATATGAACCACATGAAGTTTCTTGAGCCTGAACACAAGTGGAGGCGGGATAAAATAAGATTTTATGGCCAAATTGAAATGGGGCAGTGTCCTGAAATTTTAACAGGAAGGGATATTGAAGAGTTGTTTTCGGGATATTGAAAATTGATTCCCCTTTTAAAAAAGGTCGGTCATTTTTGAATTATCGTATTGGAGTCATAATCCACTTCGACACAACCTTGATGCCATGCACATAGAGAAAAATGTTTGCAATAACACATTAGGTACTTTGCTTAAGTAAAACGATCATGTAAGTGCTCGTAAAGATTTAGAAGATGCTGGTATAAGAAAGCCCCTGCATCATGTTCTATCTGAAGATGGAAAACACCTTGAAATAAGGGCATCAATATTTGACTTGACGAACAAAGAGAAGGAAATCTTTGTTCAGTTTTGAAGAACGCTAAACTACCATACGGTTGCACTCTAACATTAGTCGGTATGTGCACACAAACGAGAGGACGGTAGTTGGATATAAGAGCCATGATGCTCATTTCATACTCCACTACATGTTACAATTTGCTGTGAAGAAAACATTAAAAGCTGAGGTTGCATACCGTCGATCAGATTAAGTTTTTTCTTCAGAGCTCTATAGAGCAAGGTTATTGATTTGGATGATTTGAAGAAGTTGCAACAAGAAATTATTGAGGTACTTTGTCAATTTGAGATGATTTTTCCATTTGCGTTCTTCAACATAATGGTGCACCTGCTTGTGCATCTAGTCGGAGAAGTCGAACTTGGTGGACCGTTGCACCTTCGAAATATGTTTTCTATAGAGTTGGAAAGTTGAAATCATACGTTCGCAATAGAAGTAAGACCGGAAGGTTTCATTGCAAAAGGTTATTTGGCTGAAGAATGTGTGACATTCTGTTCAAGATTTTTGGGTGGTGATGAAGCAACAAAAAACACTACGTACTCAACTGATTTTCAAAAATGTCCAACACAAGTGGAGTATCATATCGGAACAAGATGGAATAAAGATGGAAATATTTTCAATTTGAAAGATGTGGATTGGAAGGCAAGTCATCGACATGTTTAATATGTGTACTAGACAGGACAATTTGGTATCTTTGTCATATTTAGGCTACTTTTATGCACGTTTAAATTTATTATCTTTAGTATCTCTGTCTCGGCTTTTTTCTTTGTTTCATATAATTTTGCATTTTATTTTAATGTTATTTATTGTCCTGTTTAAATGTATTGTAGTGTATTATTTTAAGTTTATTGCCTTTGCTTGTATGATGTTTAAATTTATTCTCTTTGAATGAAATGAACTTGTGATTCTATACGGGCCAGTTCTTGATTCTGCAAATTTTTTATTTTTACACCTTATTTATAAATTATAATGGGTTATGAGGATTGGGTTTGGGTTGTGAATTGTGATAATCATTAATAAAGTCAACCTGGCAAGCTAGGATTGGGTCTGTTATGCCTACCTTGTTTGTAAATTACTTTAGATGAATAGGTTAAATATCATAAAAGTAAGTGTTCAACTAGCTCTAATTTTAATTGTTGGAATGTTTTTAATTAGAATATTAGAGTTGTAATTTGGTTGAACTTGATGTCAGGGCCGATAAAATTGTAGAAGGGGGGGTTGAATACAATCTATACCATTTTATCGAAATTTGTCATTTGAATAAAATTTGAGTTAGACAAATTTGAGCGGAATAAATTGAAACAAATTTCAAGTTGAATATAACAATATATTAACTTGATGGGTGTTACAATTTTCAGTACAGATAATTATCAAGTTGATAAAAACTAATTAGAAAATTCGACATGAACTTTTCTAATTTAGTTAATAAAAATCAAGATAAGAACTAGGAAACTTAATTCGCTAGTAGTACAAGAATCACAAATAAACAAGTTCCACCGGATAAAATATTACAAAGGTGTTGAACTTGATTTTACAGAAATTAAAATACTCTCGTGTTCTTGAGCTTTGTTTGAGAGAGAAAGGCTGTTGGGTTCTTTCTTTTTTGATAAATGAAATATTGAAGTATGTTGTTTAGTTGAGCCGCTTGATGCTTTAATATCTTCTGCCTCTTCTGTCTTCACTTTACATTTAGCAGACTATCCAGGATAGTCTTAGAAGAGTTAAATATTCTGCCACACTATCCAAACAGATAAAGACTATCTTTTACACACTATTAAATGGCTTGTAGACTATACATTTAATAATACAGAATATCAATTACTCTTGCAGACTGTCGGTATGACTATCAACTTAAAATCCAGACTACCGGTGTGACTATCAAGATAGATAGTCTATATGAATTAAATAACCACAGTACTCTTTCTGATTAATTCTTTTGTAAACAAATGAACCAACTGACAGACGAAGTCCAGTTGCGGGAGCAGCAGGTGACTAACACGCGCATGAGTCTGTGCGGTTTTTCTTCTGGCGCGTGCTCTTTACGCGCCTGCAGGAGGGTGTAGCTTGAGCTGACATCACCACGTGAATGCTGCCTCTTTCTCTTTTGTTTGTTTCTTTGTTTAAACAATTCATACGAATTGTTTACAACAATTCATTTCTTTGTAAAATGACCTGCTAGCAAATCACACGAAACCGGGGCCTATTTTGTTTTATATGAAATGGGCTCCGTAGAAATGCTTTTTATCCCGCACAACTTATAATCTTTAATTAATAAATAATTATTTTAATTCAGAAATTATAAAACTAAATATCTAATATTATTAGATATTTATAAATATAATTTTCTAAATAAATAAAATATTTATTAATATAAAATTATACTTAAACTCTAAACTGCGATTACCTGAGCGTCTGGAACCGGACTCCTTCTGCTTAACAAAAAATATATCAATTCCAACCGGAGTTCCAGCTTTAAGAATATATCACTTTTGCATTTCTTTGTGATAATTCTATTTTCTCATAACCAGTCCACTTGATACTAAAATCCTTGTGGTTAATTAATTTAGCAATCTTGTTGCTTGCACAATGATTTTCTTTCATACCAGTCTTGATAGCTTGAACCACTGAAGTTAATGATGAACAACCACTGTTAAATGTTGACACTCGATGTACTGTCTGGTTCATGAGTGACCAACCGCAATGACTGTTCTTCATATATTGACTTTAAAATCTGGTTCTTTTCTTTTCTCATCTATCTCTTTACTTCTTCTGTACTGCCTCTGTCACTGTTGAATCTCTGTCACTTTAAACCAATCCACTTCTTTAACGAATACTTCACTGAGGCTTGATCAGATGACTGAGCTTCTTTCAATGTAGTAATTCCTCAAGTCTGTAGATTGACCTTGATCTTTTTCTTCTGACAGTCTATATACTATTTACTACTACAATCTTGTTTAAGTTGAGTTGTATCCTCGAAATACAAATAGGCTACATCATATGCCTTTCAATCTCCCCCTATTTGTTTGTTAGAAAATAACAAGCAAATACCTAGAGGATAACTCAACTAACTCACTTAAACAAGAAAAGATTAAGCATTTAAGAGCTTAGTAAATAGTACATTAAAAAATTTCTCTGGTTTGAATTTAACAATTCCAGAATCCTCAGTTGATGAAATGATAGATGATTGTTCCTCTAGCACTGAACTGATCTTCAATAGATAACTCATCTTCATTTCTGATTCTTCATATATCTGCCTGATAATCCTTCACATCTTACATTGGTGTTTATCAGCAGTTCTTGATTTACAATCACTTCCCTTCTCTGACACAGCTTTTCTCACTAAAGAAAAACAACTGCTCCTAATATGTAGACAATGGTGAATAAATACCATTTCTATAACTTCGAGGAAATCTACTACTCCTCCACTTAGCCTCTATACATAGTACATTGAAAGACTAATAGAATATTATTGTGATGTAACTCTCCTTATATCTCCCCTATTGTGATGTAGATGTACTTCTCCTTATATCTCCCCTTGCTTCTCCATCTAAGGCTCCCTCTTAGTGACTTGACTTGCTTCTCCTCCTAAGCACAGTCCTTTTTCTTATACCCCTTACTTCTCCCCCTTAGTTGAGGAATCCTCCAATCAACTAGTTGACAAAGTAGTTGTACCAATTATAGAGTTCTGTTAGAAAGAAAGTTTCATTTTCTTCTTCACTGTGAGTGTGTGATAGTGTTTAGTGTACCTCATGTTGAGTATTAAACACGGTAAAAGAATACAGAGGGGGGGGGTGAATGGATTCTTGAACTTTTCTTGGGTTGAGTCTGTGTAGCAGATAAGTGCCTGTGTGTGCAGAAATTAAGGTGCGGATAAATAAACAACACAAGACACAATATCACTTTAATCTAATGTATATTAGATAAAGGTTGCTACAATCTGTGAATACAAATGGTAGTATTCTCAGCTTCGTTTTTCTCAGAGAGATATAGCTTACAATTTATGAAAAACTAGACTCACAAAGTTACTAAGTTATGAAGTGAGGCTGTGTCCTTATAGAACATGGATACAGCCTGCTTACTACAAATAAGGTAGCTAAACAAATTACTTTCTAGTCTGTCTATCCTTTTTGAGTAAGCATCCAAACGGTTACAGATTTGACTTTGCAAAGCCTGTTTAGATCCACTTCTTTAGCTCCTTGTCTCTTCTATATCTCTCCAAGCTTCCTTGTAGGCTTTCCAGAGCACGTTACAGATTGTGGTCCATAAAGTGCATTGGCTTGTTGCAGGTTTCTGACTTGTACAATTTCTTCAGTATTTTGTCTCCAAGAATGTATTCGAGAAGTGACTAAGTAAGTGATTCGAGAACTAGAATTGACTTGATCGATAACTCTGAGTTCTCGAATACTGTTGTAAAGACATATCGAACCACTTCTCGAATAGCTCTTTTCCATCAGGATTCCTTGAGTTGTCGAATAGAACATTTGACTTATCGAATCCTCGAGTTGTCGAATAGCTTTCTGAGTCCTTGAGATATCGAATGGAACTTTGACTTGTTGACTCTTTGAGAACTCGAATACCATCTTGACTTGTTGACTTCTTGAGTTCTCGAATAGAGTAGTAGACATATCGAATCCCTGAGATATCGAATGAGATATCGAACAGTGTATTCAGAGATATCGAATAGTGTCTTGAGATATCGAATCTCTGACTTCTCGAATGCTGGACTTCTCGAATAGACAAATATACTTCTCGAATTGGTACTTAGGCAAATTCTTCATTTCTTCAAATCCCAACTGTGATTATTTGGCAGTCTTTAACTCCTTGCTTGAGGCATGAACCATGGAACTTCTTTCAAGCATTATTCTAGACTCTATTTGTACAGTTACACAACTAGGATTTGATGCCTATTACAAGTACAATACAAACAGAAACTCTACAACTAGAGGTTCCCTCAGTTAAGAGGTCATGTAAGTAATGCAAAGCATTACAAACAATTAGGCTTGTTATTAGATGAGTACAGGCATGCCTCTGTAACTAACAATCTCCCCCAAATTGTGAGTGAGACCCTTAGTCACAATTTCATGTCTGATAACAAGCCTAACATACATAAAGATAAAACTTTAAAAGTACAGGTATGTATTTTGATTGAACACATAAATGAAATTACAAGATAAATACTCTTACAGTATGATGAGGTACTAGCCATTTTCTTTTGATTGCATCTCCATTGCTTTGGCTTGTAGATCATCATATGCTTTCTGTTTCCTTTCTTTCTCCTTCCTTGCATTCTCATCTATTGCTCTCATGATTTCTGTCATAGCATCCAATTCTTCAATCATAATAGAGTTTTTGAAATCTTCAAGCACTGGCTTCAGAATGTTGACAGGATAGTGACTGAGTAGGTTCATTCTTATATTGACATTATCTCCATTTCTCCTCCTATACTTCACCACATAGGGATCAAACTGAACTCTACACAATCCCTTTGCCCTTAGCTTTTCTGCTTCAATCTCCAGTCTATCAATTTCTTTCTCCCTTTCTAACCATTTCTCATAGCAGCCCTTCCTTATCTTCTCAGCATAGTCTTTCTTCATTTTTACAAAGTCAATCAATTCCAGCTTCCATACTTTCTCCACCTTGTCCTTAGAATCCAGCAATGCAATGATTCTTTCTATCTCATACAATTTACCCCAATGTTGACAACCCCCTTGTTTGAATTTCATTTCTTTCCCATCAGTGTACTTGATTACAAGGTGATCATCCACAATTGCAGCATAGCATATCTTTTGAGCTCTTAGAAATAGCAGTTGCTCTTCATCAAAGTCTTCATCAAGTGGCTGGAGCTTTAATCCTGGAATGATTGTTAGGGCTCTAGATTTGGATAGCTTCACTCTCCTTGCAGTATGTTTAAACCTTATCCTTTTGACATGGTTGCTTGGCAGAAATCTTTGACCTTGGTTGGTAGACCATAGTAGTATTCCATTAGCAGATTGCTTTCTGAAACATACACATGGTTTCTTGACTTGAATCTTCTTCTTTTCTTGAGATGGTAAGACAGTTGCAGAAGCCATAGATGTAGATTTTGCTAGGTCACTACTAACAGTATTCACCCTAGACTTAGAGTCTTGTGTTGTGGTGAGATTACTGCTAGCATTGCCTAAGGCTTGCTGTCTTCCACTCTTTCTCACATATGTCTTACCCTGGTCATCATCTTTTTCATCCTTGTCCCCCTTTTTCTTCTTATCTTCATCACCCTTATCTCTCCTTTGATGTCTTCTCCTCCCATCACCTTTGTCTTCAGAATCATCATCCTTATTTCTCCTAGGTTGAGCCATCTCTGGAATTCCACCAGTTGCAATATAAGTTCTGAGGATATGCAGTGCCTCAATTTCTTCAGCATTTCTGGCTCCAACCTTCTTCTGTAATTGATCAATGACAGCAATGATCAGTCTGTGATTTCTGGAGGTGAGATCATGAGGAATGACCAGTTGCTTGATATCTTCAATTCTGGTACCAGACTGATAGATAATTGTCCATGGCTTCTTGATCACTTCTGGTAGCCTTGTAGGTTGACCATTCCTCAAGTCATCAAACAGACTCTTGCTGTTGTCATTTTTCTTCTCAATGAGCTCTAGTATGGCATCTATCTCTGAGTGCTTTAAGTCTTGTAGAATCTGGTATGTTAGATGCCATATCTTTAGTTTGGACACCATCACTATCTCCTTGACCCATAAATTGTTGACTTGCTTGGGGATGACAGTGATGTAGTCTATCTGCTTCTTCACCTCCCTCAGATAAAACTGAGTGTCACCAACCTGTTCCCTTATGGCTTTCAGAAACTCCAAGAAGGCTTTATCATGATAGACATTGGAGTTAGCAACTTCTTGTAGCTTGGCCTCAGTAACAACTTTGACTTCTACAGGCTTGGCACTCTCAGCTATAGAAATTTGAGGTTTGTCAGATGGCATACTCCCTGCAACCACTGTGGTAGTTATTGATTGCTTTTGTCCTCCAGGAGTAGTGATGTGCACAGTTGGTAAGGTGACAACTGGCAAGATAGATGGAGGCTCATCTACTTTGGCTTTTCCCTTGCCAGGCACATTTTCTAGAGACTTAGTAGCCCTTTGTTGTCCACCTTCTTTGAATACTATGCCTTTCTCCCTCTTTGGCTCCCCCTTTGAATTTGAGTTCCTAGCCTTCTTCTCCCCCTTAGGCTTGTTGTCAGGCACAGAGGCTGTAGAGATGTCCTTTGGGATTGAAGATTCATCAGGTAGAGGGAGCCCCATATGCTTCATCATTGCAGCTAACATGGATTGTTGATGCAGAAGGACATCAGCTGTGGTGGATGCTTGAGTGTCCAACTGATCATTTAGCAATGCAACCTTTTCTGTGAGATGAGCATTGGTCTTGGTGAGAGTAGCTACCTCTTGCTCAAGAGTGTTGACCTTAGTGAAAAGTTCATTGGCCTTGAAACCAGATAGAGATTGTTCCTGCAGTCTCTTCACTTCATATTTAGACATTTCATGCACAGGAACATCAGTCACCAGCCTATCTCCATAGAGATTCTTGAACATTATTTTCAGCATGGCATTGGCATCTGTAGTCTGGCCAGATAGATTCTGAAATTGATGACCCAGACCTGAGACAGCATCTTTTAGCACAGCCAACCCATTGTCCACCTTAATGCATGTAGAGTTGCAGTGTTTGATGTCCTTGAGCACACTGTCCAAGTGGGGAAATTTAGCATCAAAGGCCCTCTTGACTTCTGCTACTGAAGTGGCTGTCTTATCACATACCCTGTTGACTTCAGTTTTTACTCCTTTGCCAAGATAGTGTGCAGCCTTGAGGAAACCCTTGTAGGAGTCATTGACAGCTTCATACACTTCACCAGGTGACAGGGATTTAGCATTGGAGCCCAGTGAAGTGATGTATTCCTCCCTGAGATACTGAAGTGCTTCATCGAGAGTAATATCATATTTTCCTTGCAACCAGGCATCTATGTTGCCATCTCTCTCAGCATCATCAATGATCTTTGATTTCTGCACCTCCACATCATCCCTATGGCATAACAGAATAGCCTCATAGTCTGGATTGGGCATGTCTGCAGTGAGAAGGTGCTGAGCAATCTTTGTGAACTCAGGAATCTGATCCACAATTAAGCTTTGAAGTGCTTCAACCGTCAATTGTTGTGGAACAGACCCTGATCCTGAAGCACTGTCATGTTGCACAGGCTTCAGCCATTTTGACATAAAGTCAGAGCTAGAGCTAGGCAAGCTAGTCTCCTCAGTTACAGATGCAACTTCTGTAGCCGGATGGATGGACTCTACTACTGGTGTCTCCACAGAAGTGGGATGAATTACACCAGCAGTTGACACAGGCACAGAGTCTCTAGTAAAAACTAGGGGAACCTCTGTGTTTGTGATGGTGTCATTAGGATATGCCTCAGCATGCATTCCCTCACCATCTAAATGTGGGTTCTGAGTGGTGAACAAAGTGTCAGGCACTGAGTCACTTGAAATTATTGGCTCATCAAGAGAAAAGAATTCTTGATGATCAATACCTTGCATCTCAGTTGCCTGAGTTGCAGGTTCCAAAGAAATTTCAGAGTTAGATTCTGGAAGAGAAGTGTGTTCTAGAGTAGATTTTGGCAACTCCCCCTGAGAGATAGAGGGAGTTTCAAAAGTGATGTGCTCTCCACTCAGTGTTGTGCCAGCCTTATCACTCCCATGTGCAGACTCTATACAAGAAGGTGCATTGGGGAGAATGCTTGATTCTATAGATGCACCCTGTTGAGAGGATACACCTAGTGAGCTGTGTGCCCCTGATTTTACAACTTCAGCCATTTGTGTGACTGAAGAGGTGGTCTTAGTTTTCCTCTTCTTTGGCCTTTGTAAGGGTGACTCAGGTTCCTCACTTTCTAGCCCTAATTCAACAGCTAATGCTGCTTCAGATAAGATATTTAATGGTGCAGACATTACTTCCTTTCTCTTCTTTTTACTAACATCACCCTTTTGAGAGGATGATGCAATTGGCTCAGTATGTGGGAGAGTGTTTGGTTGAGAGGGTTGGTTAGCAGGCCCTGGGTTAGCAGTTTGTTCTACTTGCTTGGGCTGTGCTAACTTAGATTTAGCATCAAATGTTGGCATGTTGTGGGGGTAAGTCTTAAACAAACTCTCCATATGGGGAGTTATGTTCAGTCTTACATCCACATCATTCCTAGTTTCCAAGTTACCAAAAATGAGTTTGGTCATGGACTTAGGATAGCCTATTTTATTTTTATCAATCCCAGGCAATTCAATCAACGAAGCATTTTTATAATTAAGTACAGATTGAATAAAGCGAGGGAAGAAAATATCAGTACCTCTCTTGGTTGTGTTCTTACCAAGTCTCCCATATAATTCTTGAAGTATGATTTGGCCAACATCTATCTTCTTTCCATAGGCCAAAGCATATCCAATTTGCTGCACAGGTGCACTGATTTGATCAAAGCTTGATTTCCTGGCAGTGAAGACTTGAAGAAGAGTTGCAAACACATAGCTCCACTCCTTTCTCAGATTCTTTCTGTTTAGCTTTCCAAGGTTAATCCCATCTGAGTAGTTTATGAATTCGAAGAATTCCTCCAACTCTGCAGTAGTGGCCATTCTATCAAATGATTCCTGTTGTAGTCCTAGTGCTTGGTTCATGTCTGCAGTAGTGATAGTGATATCCTTATCTTGAACCTTGCAGTAGATGACATAGGATGTGATTGCATTTTCCAGGGCTACAACCTCCACAATAGCAGTATTCCAGAATTGTTCCAGAATATCGAGATATAGAGTTGGATTGGCAGAGAGTGCTTCTTTGATGTATGATTCAGCCATCCATTTCACAAAGCACTTAAAGTTTGCATTGGGTGCTTCAACATCACTAGTTAGAGCGATGAAGTTGGTGTTGAACTTTACTGTTGCCATTTGTATAAAAGAGAGAAAAGAAATTGAAGGTTGAAGAAGAAATTTGGCTTTTCGCAGTTAGGGTTTCAGGGGTTTAGAGAGTGTAGATGCTTGAGAAATCGAATGAAATGAATCGAATAGATGTGAGATTGTATAAGTATGAAGTACTTGAATTGTCGATTAGCAAACTGTTTTGTATCGACAAGTCAGGCATTCGAGAAGTAGAAAACAACTATTCGAGAAGTCAAGAATGGCTTAATCGATAACTCAAGCAGATAGAAACTCACAGCTGGCAGTTATCTAACTTAGAAATAATTCTAAATTAAATAAAATGTGTTTTTATGAGTGAATTAAATTTTTAGATAAAAATCCAAAATCGGTTAAAATTCAGCGAGAATTCAGCCTTTTCAAATGATTCGAGAACTCAAATATAGTGTTCGAGAACTCAATCATTCGAGAACTCAGTTGCTATATTCGAGAAGTCAAGAATTCCTCTATTCGATATCTCAGAAAGACTCTATTCGAGAACTCAAGAGTACTCTAATGAGACTTATTAGAGATGTCGAATAGTGAATCATTCGAGAAGTCTGACTTATCGAACTATACCCATCACTCATAAAAATTTGATTTTCACTATCTTTTAAAAATTTACCAGACATATTCATTGAAAAATATCCTAGCAAATTAAATAGTGATTTTCTCAAAATTTCATAGAAATTTTAAGTTAATAAAAATATGATTTTCAACATATGCAACAGATTTGAAATATTTATAAATCATATTTCAGCCAACACTTACTCCAAAAATATTGAGAATTTAGATAAAGTAAGTGTTTACTGCTGCAACAATCTAGATTGATGTATTCACTTAGCCAGAATCTGAAGAATTCAGCATTCCAATTTCACTTACCAACCTTGTGAAGGTGGCTTCATCTAATGGCTTAGTGAATATATCAGCTAGCTGTTTATCTGTAGAGACATAATGCAACTCAATGGTTCCATTAGTTGCATGTTCTCTTATGAAATGATATCTGATGTCAATGTGCTTTGTTCTAGAATGATTGACAGGATTGGCAACTATAGAGATTGCACTTGTGTTGTCACACATGATTGGAATTCTTTCCAACACAAGTCCATAATCTCTAAGTTGATTTCTAATCCAAAGCACTTGAGCACAGCAACTTCCAGCAGCTATATATTCAGCCTCAGCTGTAGAGGTTGACACAGATTGTTGCTTCTTGCTATACCAAGAAACTAACCTTTGTCCAAGAAACTGGCAGCTTCCTGAGGTGCTTTTCCTATCCACTCTGCATCCAGCATAATCAGCATCAGAGTAGCCAACCAGATTGAACCCTGTGTCCTTAGGGTACCATAATCCCAAGTTAGGAGTGCCCTTCAGATATCTAAAGATCCTTTTTATTGCAATCAAATGTGATTCCTTTGGATTTGATTGAAACCTTGCACACAAGCATGTAGCAAACATGATGTCTGGCCTACTTGCAGTGAGGTAGAGTAGAGAACCAACCATGCCTCTGTAGACTGAGATATCTACTCTCTTGCCTTTAGCATCTTCATCCAACTTAGTGGCAGTGGCCATGGGTGTCTTGGCAGGTGAACAATCTTCCAAGTCAAACTTTTTCAATAAATCCTTGATGTACTTGGTTTGACTGATAAAGATACCATCCTTCCTTTGACTGACTTGCAACCCTAGAAAGAATGTCAACTCTCCCATCATACTCATCTCATATCTGCTCTGCATGAGTTTAGAGAATTTCTCACACAGTTTCTCATTTGTAGAACCAAAAATGATATCATCCACATAGATTTGAACTAGGATCATATCATCACCATGCTTCTTGTAAAACAGTGTCTTGTCCAATGTGCCTCGAGTGAATTGATTTTCAAGAAGAAATTGTGATAGAGTATCATACCATGCTCTTGGAGCTTGCTTAAGTCCATACAGAGCCTTAAGCAATCTGTAGACAAATTCTGGGAAATGTGGATCCTCAAAGCCAGGTGGTTGTTGCACATAAACCTCTTCTTCCAACTCTCCATTTAGAAATGCACTCTTGACATCCATTTGATAAACTTTAAAGTTTGAATGAGCAGCAAATGCCAAGAATATTCTAATGGCTTCCAATCTAGCAACAGGGGCAAATGTCTCATCATAATCAATGCCTTCCTGTTGAGAGTATCCTTTTGCAACCAACCTTGCTTTGTTCCTTATTATTACACCATCTTCATCCATCTTATTCTTCAGAACCCATTTTGTTCCAACAATGGTTCTATTCTTTGGTGTAGGCACTAGTTCCCATACTTTGTTCCTTTCAAATTGGTTCAGCTCCTCTTGCATAGCAATAATCCAATCTGGATCCAACAATGCATCATCAAGTTTCTTAGGCTCAACTTGTGATAGAAAACATCCATAGAGGCACTCATTTTGAGTTGCTCTCCTAGTCCTTACTCCTGCATTAGGATCTCCAATGATTTGCTCTGCAGTGTGTGATCTATCCCATTTCCTTGAGTGTTCAGCCTGATTCCTCATCCTTGATGTTGCTTCATCATCCTCATCATGATCATCCTCATTTCCTCCCCCTGTGAAGTTGCCATTACTCACAGGTGTGTCTTGGATGCTTGTTTCTTCACTATTGATTGGCACAAATTCTTCTCTTGTATCATTATTCACTTGAGTTTGTTGAACTTGAGTTTCAACTCTAGTTTCAGTCTCTTCATCAGAATCATCTAGATTATCAAACTTCAATGGATCTTTGTCTTCATCATTGGCTTCTTCTAGTCCAGGTAGCTTGCTGTCATCAAATGTTACATCTGTGCTTTCCATAACTTTCTTTTGACTGATGACATAAACCTTGTATGCAATTCTTTCCATAGAATAGCCAAGAAAAATTCCTTCAAATGCTTTTGCATCAAACTTCCCAACATATTCAGAATTGTCCTTAAGTACAAAGCATTTGCTTCCAAAAGTATGAATATACTTTAGTGTAGGCTTCTTTCCAGTCATCAAGTTGTAAGGAGTCTTTCCAGTGTTTTTGTTGATGAGGGTTCTGTTCTGAATATAGCATGCAGTGCTCACAGCCTCAGCCCAAAAACATGTAGGCATTTTTGCATCAAGTAACATTGTTCTAGCAGCCTCAATCAGAGTTCTATTCTTTCTCTCAACAACTCCATTTTGTTGTGGAGTCCTTGGAGCTGAGAATTGCTGAGAAATGCCATTCTCTTTGCAGAATGCTTCAAGTGTGGCATTTCTGAACTCTGTTCCATTATCACTTCTCAATGCAATCACACTTGCATCGTTTGCCTTTGCTTCCTTGTCAACTTTCTTTATATGCTCAATGATTACTTGTGGAGCCTCATCTTTTGATGCCAGAAATTCTACCCATGTATACCTTGAAAAATCATCAACCATTACCAGGGCATACTTCTTTCTTCCAAGTGACATTATGTTGACAGGCCCAAACAAATCCATATGGATAAGTTGTAGTGGCTTGGTTACAGATGTCACTGTCTTTGACTTGTGGCTTGATCTCTTCATTTTTCCTTTTTGACAAGCCTCACACACTCCTTCTTGGCAGAATTCAAGTGTGGGCATGCCTCTCACTAACTCTCTTTTGACTAGAGAATTAATGGCCTTAAAGTTCAGGTGTGATAGTTTCTTGTGCCACAGCCAACAATCTTCATTTGATGCTTTTGAGTAAAAGCAACAAATTTTGTCCTTGTTTGCAGAGTCCATATTGGCTACAAACAGGCTTCCCTTCCTTACTCCAGATAGAGCAAAATCACCAGTCTTCTTGTGGGTGATCAAACATTCATCTTTGTCAAAATTCACCTTGAATCCTCTATCAGTAAACTGACCAACACTTAACAGATTATGCTTGAGCCCCTTGACTAGTGCTACATCTTCAATGATGACATTTCCAACTTTCAGCTTGCCATATCCCAATGTGTTACCCATGCTGTCATCTCCAAAAGCAACCATTGGGCCAGCCTTTTCCTCATACTGTGATAGCAGGGCCATATCACCAGTCATATGATTTGAGCATCCACTGTCCAAAATCCACATGACCTTCTTTTCACTTTCTTTGCCCTGCAAACACAAAGGTATTACTTTTCCTTTGGTACCCAAACTAGTTTGGGTCCATGTGACTTAGAGACAGTTTTATCATAAACAACATGCTTGTTAACTTTCTTAGTGTCAGTCTTCTTGTCACTGTTGGAAGTCTTAGAACCTGAGGTCTCAGACTTAGGTGACAAAGGTACCTTCCTAGCTTTAGGAGGACTTGAAGACTTTGACCTTGTGTAGTGTGTGTGTGAATTGTGACTGATACAACCATCAATGAACTGCCTTCTCAAATTAAAACAACTAGTCATGACATTCATATTGCATGGCATACAGTCAAATTTATCACAGAAAGGTGCATCTCTATGTCTTAGAGGCACAGAACAATCATAGAAAGGCTTAGACACACTACCAACAGGTTTCTTGCATGCATGAGTTAGATGATTGGTACTGAAACAGTTCTGACAAGTTTTCCTAGGGGCATTAGGCATATAAGCATAGTTGTTATCCTTGTTAATCCCTAACTTGCCATTTCTGTTCTGTTTCTTTTTAGTCACTTCCTTTTCTGATTCACTCTTCCCAGCTGGTACAAACTTAACAAACTTCTTAGGTCTTGGCCTATCAACTACTGGTTTCTTGGTCTTTGACTTGACACTCTCACCCTTAGAGGATGCTAGCTGTTCACTAGATTGTGCCTCATCCTCATCATTCAACATTTGTTTGATGAGTAAGGCATCCTCATCAATTTCAAATGTTGATTCCTTAAAAATTGGATTTTCAGTTTTTCTCAAAATGTGAGGCACTTTCTCATGAACAGCTGTGTCCTCTTCAATGACAGCATAGCCTTTCCTTTGCTTGAGAGAGTCATAGTCAAGTCCAATAGCTGCTTTGGGTTTAGCTTCAATTTTCTCACAGTAGGATTGCACTAAACCAGATGATTTCTTGAAAGTTTTAAGTTTGAATTCATTCTCAGCTAATTCATCCCTAAGAGCCTTCTCTACTTGGCTAGCACACAAAACCTTGTTCTCTAAATATTCAACTTCTTTCTTAAGGTTTTCTACTTGCATAGCAGTTAGCTCAAGTTCCTCATTCTTTTTGGTTAATACTTCATTTCTAGTTGACAATTTAGCAATCTCCTCATTAGCAGCAGTCATACTAGTATGAATATTAAACATTTCAACAGATAATTGTTCAATCATGGATTTGTATTCAGAAACAGACATGTCTATTGTAGTGAGAGATGGTACCTGAGAATCAGATGAAGATGAGTCATCCTTGGAGTTGGCCATCAAGGCATAATTGCAGAATTCTTGTTCTTCTTCATCACTCTCAGACTCATCCCAACACTTTCCTTCAGCTATGTAGGCCTTACCATGTGTCTGCTTTTTCAGAAGGGCCTCATACTTAGCTTCTAGCTCAAGAAAATCTCTATCCTTCTTTTTAGGCTTCTTGCATTCACTGGCAAAATGCCCTAGGTCATTGCATCTATAACACCTTACAGATGACCTATCCACATAACCGGTTTTGAATTTATTTCTGTTTGGTTTCACAGGTGCCTTGTTCTTGTAAGCTGAATGGTTTTGGGTTTTGGGTTTGAAGGGTTGATTTCTTTTAAATCTGATGTTTGGAAATTTTCTGGCCATGAAAGCATATGAAGTATTTTCCATCCCATCAAGTTCTTCCAGAGTGTAAAACTCCTCTTCTTCTTCCTCCTTTTCCTCAACAGGTTCACTTACCCCAGCTTCAGTTTCTTCATCATCTGCCACCTCCTCTATCCTCAGTTGACTTGTAGATGCTTCTAGGTCCAGAATGGATTTGTTGACAATCAAGGCACATGATGTGTTTATCATCCTACCTTGGTTGGCTTGGATAGCCCTCTTCTGAAGCAACTCAAGTTCATGAGTCTTTAGGACTCCATAGAGTACATCATAGGTGACTTTGTTCAAATCTCTCTCTCTTAGAGAAATGACTCTTTGCTCCAGATGATTTGGTGAAGACAACAGAAATTTCATATTTAACTCCTTGGTGCTGTAAACCTTTCCATTCATCTGCAACTCAGTAACTAGCTTGTGAAACCTTTCAAACATCTCAGTAATGCTTTCCTTGGGCTGTGCCATGAAAGCTTCATACTGTGTGACCAGTATCTGTTTCCTGTTTTCTTTAACCTCATCAGTCCCTTCACACAACACCTCAATGTGATCCCACATCTCTTTAGCAGATGTGCATGATGCAATGTTTGCAAACATTGACATATCCATGGAATCAATGATGAGCAACATGAGGTGACTGTCAAGAGCAACCTTCTCCCTTTCTGACTCTGTCCACTTTGATGGATCCTTGGCCTCATAAGTTCTAGGGATTGTTAGGGTTCCAACAGTCTTCTCTGGTATCTCTTGTTGTGGAACAAAAGGACCATTCTTGAGAATCTCAGGATACAAGGGATGAGAGGCTTTGATGAACAACATCATCTTTATCTTCCAGAGGTTGAAGTTTTCTTTATCAAACTTAGGGACCTTCACTGTTCCTGTAGTCTTTGGTGTATTCGAACTCATGATCGTTTCTCTGTTTTTGAATAAACAGCCTTCTCTGATACCACTTGTTGAGTATTAAACACGGTAAAAGAATACAGAGGGGGGGGGTGAATGGATTCTTGAACTTTTCTTGGGTTGAGTCTGTGTAGCAGATAAGTGCCTGTGTGTGCAGAAATTAAGGTGCGGATAAATAAACAACACAAGACACAATATCACTTTAATCTAATGTATATTAGATAAAGGTTGCTACAATCTGTGAATACAAATGGTAGTATTCTCAGCTTCGTTTTTCTCAGAGAGATATAGCTTACAATTTATGAAAAACTAGACTCACAAAGTTACTAAGTTATGAAGTGAGGCTGTGTCCTTATAGAACATGGATACAGCCTGCTTACTACAAATAAGGTAGCTAAACAAATTACTTTCTAGTCTGTCTATCCTTTTTGAGTAAGCATCCAAACGGTTACAGATTTGACTTTGCAAAGCCTGTTTAGATCCACTTCTTTAGCTCCTTGTCTCTTCTATATCTCTCCAAGCTTCCTTGTAGGCTTTCCAGAGCACGTTACAGATTGTGGTCCATAAAGTGCATTGGCTTGTTGCAGGTTTCTGACTTGTACAATTTCTTCAGTATTTTGTCTCCAAGAATGTATTCGAGAAGTGACTAAGTAAGTGATTCGAGAACTAGAATTGACTTGATCGATAACTCTGAGTTCTCGAATACTGTTGTAAAGACATATCGAACCACTTCTCGAATAGCTCTTTTCCATCAGGATTCCTTGAGTTGTCGAATAGAACATTTGACTTATCGAATCCTCGAGTTGTCGAATAGCTTTCTGAGTCCTTGAGATATCGAATGGAACTTTGACTTGTTGACTCTTTGAGAACTCGAATACCATCTTGACTTGTTGACTTCTTGAGTTCTCGAATAGAGTAGTAGACATATCGAATCCCTGAGATATCGAATGAGATATCGAACAGTGTATTCAGAGATATCGAATAGTGTCTTGAGATATCGAATCTCTGACTTCTCGAATGCTGGACTTCTCGAATAGACAAATATACTTCTCGAATTGGTACTTAGGCAAATTCTTCATTTCTTCAAATCCCAACTGTGATTATTTGGCAGTCTTTAACTCCTTGCTTGAGGCATGAACCATGGAACTTCTTTCAAGCATTATTCTAGACTCTATTTGTACAGTTACACAACTAGGATTTGATGCCTATTACAAGTACAATACAAACAGAAACTCTACAACTAGAGGTTCCCTCAGTTAAGAGGTCATGTAAGTAATGCAAAGCATTACAAACAATTAGGCTTGTTATTAGATGAGTACAGGCATGCCTCTGTAACTAACACCTCACAAGTGTTTCACTCTTCTCTCCACTCATTTGTGTTGAGTGTCTTACTTCTCTCTGTGTTTACACTCTTGCTCACTAGTGTATCACTCGTATCACTCATAGCTCCAACATCCATTAATGTACCTGCAAGGAAAAATCACCCTAGCCCCTTCAAGAGAGGTCAGTGATGGTGCAATGGGAGTTCGCAAATCCCAAATCCTCGTTGGACTCGTCAGACGAATCTGAGTCATAATCTACAAGTTGCTAGTTTTCCCTTTTTAGGGTTTTCAGATTTGAATTCTGAGAAGGTAGACAATGATCTATAAATTAGCATTGAGATCAAGGTTCCCTTCTAATGTCTGTGAAGACACTTAGTTCATTAAAGAACCTTTAACTTATAATCCTAACCGTAAAATGGTTTGATTACAGGTTTCCGTCAATTCATCCTTAGTGTGTGCATTCTCACTTTGTGCATATGAAATATTTTGGTTAGTGTATAAGGTAGTGACTCTCCAGCTGAATATCCCACACATCCTTATTTGCTGCATCAAGTGCAGTTACTCCCTGGTGACCTTTAGTCTGATAGGTTACTTCCTTTTAGGGGTTAAGTTAGAATGTGTTTGAGTTTGACTGTAGCTGGGATAAAAGTTGTTGAGTTTACAACCTCATGACTAATCATGTGAGAAAACAAAACTCCATTTAGATGAACCTGCATCACATAATATGAGCAATAGAGATAGAATGATAATTTACAAAAATATTTACAACAAAATAATTACTTAAAAATAGCTAAATAGAAAATACTAAAAATACCATAGATTATCCTTTTTACGAAATCAAACATTAATAACAAAAGGACAAACACTACAAAATGTTGAATAACTATTAACTATTTACATAAATATTTGTAGTAAATTAATAAATCTATATATTTTCTTAATAAAATAACTTTCTTATAGAAAATCATTTAAAAAGAAAATATGACTTATTAAATCAACACAAATATTCAAAAGTAATTTTCAACAAAAATAGATTTCTCATTAATTTTAACTTGTAAAATTTGAGAAAAATATTTTTAGAGAAAATAAAAATATTATAAAATTAAAAGAAGTAAGTAGGAATATATTAAGAAGATAATGACAATGATAATGATTTGAGAATTAACAAGCAAGAAAGTAAGTTGATAAAATAATTATATAAGTGATATTAATAACAAATATTAACAAAGTAATCACTTATAAATTATTAAAGAGCAAACCTCAGATATTAACTAGTTTAATTACTAGGACTATTTAACATACCCAATTCACCAACAATTCTGGTGAATGTGGATTCGTCAAGAGACTTAGTAAAAATATCTGCTGTTTGTTCTTCCGTGGGTACAAAATGTAACTCAACGGTACTATTCATGACATGCTCTCGAATAAAATAATACCTGATGTCGATGTGCTTTGTCCTAGTGTGCTGCACAGGATTGTTGGAGATTGCTATGGCACTTGTATTGTCACACAGGATAGGAATCATGTCAAGTACAAAGCCATAATCTCTTAGCTGATTCCTAATCCACAAGATCTGTGCACAACAGCTTCCAGCAGCTATGTATTCATCTTCAACTGTGGAGTTGGAAACTGTTTGATGTTTCTTGCTGTACCAGGAAACCAACCTACCACCTAGGAATTGATAACTCCCAGAGGTGCTTTTCCTATCTATAACACTTCCTGCATAATCTGAATCTGTATATCCAACAAGATTAAAACCAGAATCTTTAGGGTACCAGATGCCTAAGTTAGGCGTACCCTTAAGATATCTCAAGATTCTTTTAACAGCAATGAGATGAACATCTCTAGGATCCGATTGGAACCTTGCACACAAGCACGTAGCATACATAATATCTGGTCTACTTGCAGTAAGATAAAGTAATGAGCCTATCATACCTCTGTAGCTTGTGATATCTACCTTGGCAGAATTTTCACATGCTCCAAATTTGACAGTTGTAGATGATGGTGTTCTTGCTGAAGATGAGTCCTCCATTTGATATTTCTTGAGGAGCTCTCTAACATACTTGGATTGACAGATAAATATTCCATCTGTCCTTTGACTTACTTGCAATCCAAGAAAGAACTTCAGCTCACCCATCATGCTCATTTCAAACTTACCCTGCATTAACTTAGCAAATTTCTTGCAAAGAAGATCATTAGTAGACCCGAATATTATATCATCCACATAGATTTGGACTAATATTGTATCATTTTTATGTTTCTTTGTGAAGAGAGTTTTGTCTGTGACACCTCTAACAAAAATATTTTCAAGTAAAATTCAGAGAGAGTGTCATACCATTTCCTTGGAGCTTACTTAAGACCATAAATAGCCTTAAAGAGAAAGTAGACATAGTCCATGAATTCTGGATCTTCAAAGCCAGGGGGTTGTTCTACATATACCTCTTCATCTAGCTTACCATTCAGAAAAGCACTCTTGACATCCATTTGATAAACCTTAAAGTTTGAGAATGCTGCGAATGCCAAGAATATTCTGATAGCCTCAAGTCTTGCCACTGGAGCATAGGTCTCATCATAATCAATGCCTTCAGCTTGTGAATAACCCTTTACTACCAGTCTTGCTTTATTTCTCGTCATGGTACCATCTTCATCTAGCTTATTTCTGAATACCCACCTTGTGTCAACCACTTTCCTGTCTTTGGGTCTGGGTACCAGCTTCCATACTTCTTGTTGTTTGAATTGATTGAGTTCATCTTGCATTGCAATCACCCAATCATGATCAGAAAGAGCTTCCTCAGTTTTCTTAGGTTCCATTTCAGATAGAAACCCTGAATAATTACATTGTTTTTTAGTAGCACTTCTAGTTTTGACACCAACATCTGGATCACCAATGATTAATTCAAAAGGATGAGCTCTATTCCAAACTGTTTGTCTTGGAAGATTTAATCTTGATGATTCGCCTTGTTCTTCGTTGTGATGTTGTGTAAGACTAGTTGATCCTCCATTGTCTCCCCCGGAGTTGTTGCCAGGTTGACTAGATGATTGTTCAGGAGTGTCAGGGGTATCTACATTATTATCATTGTTTCCATCACCATTACCCTGATCATCATCATCACCATTATCATTGTTGTCATTAGCATCAGCAAAAACATCAGGTGGATTGTCATCATCTGAATCTGGATCTGTCATGTCATCAAAAAATAGCATTTCAGATGAATCCTTAGTTTGGATACTAGGGAGTTTAGTGTCATCAAATGTTACATTAACACTTTCAATCATTTTCTGCTGATCAATCACGTACACCCTGTAAGCTCTTCTTGTACAACCAATAAAAATTGCTTCATGTGCTTTGGCCTCAAATTTTCCACCTTGATCATCTCCTTCTTTAAGCACAAAACATTTTGCTCCAAATACATGAAAGTATTTGAGTGTTGGTTTCTTTTCAGTCATAGCTTCATAGGGCGTCTTCATTAGGTCTTTGTTGATTAGAGTTCGATTCTGGGTATAGCATGCAGTGTTGACAGCTTCAGCCAAAAAGTACAATGGAAGCCTTGATTCACTTAACATAGTACGTGCAGCTTCAATCAAGGTTCTGTTCTTTCTTTCCACTACCCCATTTTGCTGAGGAGTTCTTGGAGCTGAGTACTGTCTGGTTATACCCTTCTCAGTGCAGAAATCATTCAGAACTGCATTCTTGAATTCAGTTCCATTATCTAATCTTATAGCTCTCACTGGATACTTAGAATCCAGCTCAATCAACTTGATGTGATCAATCACTAGCTGTGGAGTTTCATCTTTGGAATTCAGAAACAGAACCCATGTGTATTTTGAAAAATCATCAACAATCACAAGAGCATATCTTTTCTTTGATATTGACATCACATTAACTGGACCAAACAAATCCATATGATGTAATTGTAGAGGTTCAGTTATTGAAGATGTGTTAGTGCTCCTGTGAGTTGCCCTTTCAAGCTTGCCTTTTTGACATGCATCACATAGTCCTTCATGTGTGAACTCCATTGAAGGTAAACCTCTCACCAACTCTCTTCTAACCAGAGAGTTCATTGTTTTGAAATTTAGATGAGAAAGTTTCTAGTGTCATAGCCAGCTTTCATCTTTGGATGCTTTAGAGTAAAAGCAGTTGATTTCTTCAGTGCTTCCAGTGTCCATATTGGCTACGTACAAGTTTCCTTTTCTGACTCCTGTAAGAGATGGTTGATCACTTCTCTTGTGTGAAATCAGACAACTCTTCTTGTTAAAGTGGACTTCAAATTCCTTATCACAGAATTGACTGATACTGAGCAAATTATGCTCAAGTCCTTTTACAAAGGACACTTCCTCAATGATAACATTTCCAGCTTCAAGTTTGCCATATCCATCAGTTCTACCTTTGCTGTTATCTCTAAATGTAACTACTGGGCCGGCCTTCTCCACCACATTTGTTAGCAGGGTTCTGTCTCCAGTCATATGCCTTGAACATCCATTGTCCAAGATCCAGGTTACTCGTTCAACCTGCTCAACACCCTGCAATGACAAACGGATTAAACCTTCTTCGGAACCCAAATTTGATTGGGTCCAGAATACTTAAAGAATTGGCCTTTGTCAGGCAAAACAACATTTTTCACCTTAAAACCAATTTTACCATTAGTCAACAAACATTTTACCCTATAAACAGATTTGACAATCTTTTGTTATATTCTGGGTATCCAAGTTTCTTTAGCAGGAATAACACTTGTTTCATTGATTGGACATTTGACCTTATAAACAGCCTTAGTAAAACTTTGTTTAGGCTTAGGTACAAATGTCTCTCTCCTAACATTAGGAGGACTAGTAGTCTTTGATCTGACATTTTTGTTTCTGTTCATATGTTGTCTAGGGGCTGTCTTATCAGCACATGCATGATTACCATTAAAGTAAGCAGACGTGACATTAAAAGCACAAGACATACAATTAACAACACCACATGCTTTATGAGGAGAATCAATAATAGGCATGATATGCATGTCAGGCATGTTATTGTTCTGCTTTAAATTATTACCACCTAACCCAGTTTTAGACGAACTGGTTGACTCAACAAACTTAACTGGTTCCTTAGAAACAACCTTATTCGATTTAACATTTTTGGTTGTAGGTGCCTTAACAGATTTTTCATTAAATTGGACACTTCCACTAGCAATGTCCTCAGTACGCATCTCCTCTTGAATAACAAGAGAAGTCAAATCTAGAGGCTCTGCAATAGACTTCTTAAAGAGTGGATCTTCAACATTCTTAAGCACATGTGGTATTCCCCTTTCTTTAGCACTAACAGGATTAGGGGAGTTTATGCCTAACATTCCAATAGCCTCGTTGTAGCCAAACCCTATTCCTATGGTTCGTTCTACAGCTTGTTTATTGAATAACTCTTTAGAAATTTTAACAGAATTAAAACAAGCAGATAATTTGACATCCTTCTCCTTTATCTTAGTTTCAAGTTCAGCAACTTTAGCAACTTGTTTTAACATGTATGCTGATATCGACTTTTCTCTATGGTTAAGTCGAGCTATTTCTTTTATTTGCTGATCTTGATTATCATGCATTTTTTTAGTTCTAACACTTCATTTTCAAGATTGGTGTTTAACAGATTTATTCTAGCATTTTCAGTTTGTGCATTACCCAAGGAATTACGTAAGCTACAAATCAGTTCAGCATCAGTGAGTATTACCGGAGTTCTGTAATAGTCAGATGTCTCAGCATTTGCCACCAGCGCGAAATTTCCATATTCTTCGTCTTCGCTGTCTGTGTCATCCCAACTTTTACCAGCAACAACATAAGCTTTTCCAGCCTTCTTCTTTTCTGGAACATAATCTCTTTTCTGGACTTGTTTGGGTTTCTGACACTCAGTAGCAAAGTGTCCTAATTCATTACAGTTAAAGCAACGAATCTTGCTTCTGTCAACAGTTCCAGTTTTGTATCCTCCCCTGTTACTAGAGGATGAAGAACCTCCTCTCTGGAATCTGCTATTAGACTTAAACCTGAATTTGGGATTTCTTCTGAATCTGAAGTTACTGAATTGCCTCACCATCATTGCCATGGATTCATCTTCCAATTGATCTAGCTCTTCTAGTGAGTAAAATTCTCCACTATCCTGAGTAGCTGGTATCTGACCATGTTCCACTTCAGTATGTTCCTTGTCTGAGCTGTAAGGTCTAACAACCTTAGCTTCCACTTCCTTAGGAACCTCAACTACTAGAGCTGTAGAAGAACTTGCCACCCTGCCTTTGCCAGAAATATCTTTCTGATGTACTTGTTCCAACTCATAGGTCTTCAGAACACCAAACAGTCTTTCAAAAGCAATCTTATTCAAATCTCTAGATTCTCTGATGGTAGTTATCCTATGTTCTAGGTGAGTAGGCATAGTCAGCAAAAACTTTATGTTAATCTCCTTTTGTGTATAGTGTTTGCCATGGACTTGCAAGTTGTTGATTATTTTGTTATACCTTTCAAACACTTCCTGAATGCCTTCATTAGGGCCAGCTCTAAAGTGTTCATATTCAGAGGTTAAAATTTGAAGTCTGTTTTCCCGGACTTCATATGTTCCTTCATTTATGGTCTCAATAGTTTCCCAGATGTGTTTAGCAGTTTTACAATTCATTACATGACTGTACATCACAGCATCTATGGAATCTATCAGAATGAGTCTCAAATTCTTGTCTAGTCCAGCATCCTCCTTTTCACCAGAAGTATAAGAAGCAGGATCCTTTGGAAAAGATCTAGCAGGTGTTACTTCAACTCCATCAGTAACAGTTGGTTCTTTATGACCCATAGGAATTATAGGTCCATTTTTCAACACAACCAAATATTTGGGATTTGTAACATCAAGAAACAACTTCATTTTATTTTTCCACATATCATAATTATCCTTACTAAACATGGGAATCTTAACAATGGCTTTTGAAGACATGATGAATTTTTAAGAGAGTTAAAAATTCGAGATAGATTTTTGACTGAATAAAAATAGGATCTTGATTTGTGTATCAATTAATAGGCTCTGATACCAATTGTTAGGTCCGATAAGATTGTAGAAGGGGGGTTGAATACAATCTATACCATTTTATCGAAATTTGTCATTTGAATAAAATTTGAGTTAGACAAATTTGAGCGGAATAAATTGAAACAAATTTCAAGTTGAATATAACAATATATTAACTTGATGGGTGTTACAATTTTCAGTACAGATAATTATCAAGTTGATAAAAACTAATTAGAAAATTCGACATGAACTTTTCTAATTTAGTTAATAAAAATCAAGATAAGAACTAGGAAACTTAATTCGCTAGTAGTACAAGAATCACAAATAAACAAGTTCCACCAGATAAAATATTACAAAGATGTTGAACTTGATTTTACAGAAATTAAAATACTCTCGTGTTCTTGAGCTTTGTTTGAGAGAGAAAGGCTGTTGGGTTCTTTCTTTTTTGATAGATGAAATATTGAAGTATGTTGTTTAGTTGAGCCGCCTGATGCTTTAATATCTTCTGCCTCTTCTGTCTTCACTTTACATTTAGCAGACTATCCAGGATAGTCTTAGAAGAGTTAAATATTCTGCCAGACTATCCAAACAGATAAAGACTATCTTTTACAGACAATTAAATGGCTTGTAGACTATCCATTTAATAATACAGATTATCAATTACTCTTGCAGACTGTAGGTATGACTATCAACTTAAAATCCAGACTACCGGTGTGACTATCAAGATAGATAGTCTATATGAATTAAATAACCACAGTACTCTTTCTGATTAATTCTTTTGTAAACAAATGAACCAGCTGACAGACGAAGTCCAGTTGCGGGAGCAGCAGGTGACTAACACGCGCATGAGTCTGTGCGGTTTTTCTTCTGGCGCGTGCTCTTTACGCGCCTGCAGGAGGGTGTAGCTTGAGCCGACATCACCACGTGAATGCTGCCTCTTTCTCTTTTGTTTGTTTCTTTGTTTAAACAATTCATACGAATTGTTTACAACAATTCATTTCTTTGTAAAATGACCTGCTAGCAAATCACACGAAACCGGGGCCTATTTTGTTTTATATGAAATGGGCTCCGTAGAAATGCTTTTTATCCCGCACAGCTTATAATCTTTAATTAATAAATAATTATTTTAATTCAGAAATTATAAAAATAAATATCTAATATTATTAAATATTTATAAATATAATTTTCTAAATAAATAAAATATTTATGAATATAAAATTATACTTAAACTCTAAACTACGGTTACCTGAGCGTCTGGAACCGGACTCCTTCTGCTTAACAAAAAATATATCAATTTCAACCGGAGTTCCAGCTTTAAGAATATATCACTTTTGCATTTCTTTGTGATAATTCTATTTTCCCATAACCAGTCCACTTGATACTAAAATCCTTGTGGTTAATTAATTTAGCACTCTTGTTGCTTGCACAATAATTTTCTTTCATACCAGTCTTGATAGCTTGAACCACTGAAGTTAATGATGAACAACCACTATTAAATGTTGACACTCGATGTACTGTCTGGTTCATGAGTGACTAACCGCAATGACTGTTCTTCATATATTGACTTTAAAATCTGGTTCTTTTCTTTTCTCCTCTCTCTCTTTACTTCTTCTGTACTGCCTCTGTCACTGTTGAATCTCTGTCACTTTAAACCAATCCACTTCTTTAACGAATACTTCACTGAGGCTTGATCAGATGACTGAGCTTCTTTTAATGTAGTAATTCTTCAAGTCTGTAGATTGACCTTGATCTTTTTCTTCTGACAGTCTATATATTATTTACTACTACAATCTTGTTTAAGTTGAGTTGTATCCTCGAAATACAAATAGGCTACATCATATGCCTTTCACTTGAGCTGTTCAGATTCGAATTCATTTTCAAAGTACTTGAATCATTTAGCTAAACTCATGAGTTTATTCGAATATATGTCAAACACTATAAAAATTTGTCTTTAGAAAAAATAAGTTCGATTCAGATTCAAATTTGTTCATAATACTATAATTAATATGTAAAATTATTATTTTTAAGTTTACTGTCTTAGCTTGTTTTTGTTTAAACTTGAGAGAATGACATTTCTTTAAAATTTGTGCAGGATGGAAGATAAAATGGTGAATGTCAGACTTCACCACAGTGGGGCCCTTCCCAAGACAACTTATTCTGGTGGAGACAGTTTACTTGTAAATTGCGTAGAGATCGGCGAATTTTCTCATACAGTGCTGATGGAGTATATGAAAGACTACCTTAAATTCTCTGAAATTGGAGGTGTCTATATCAAACAAGAAGAGAACGATGGTTGAAAGCTACTAACATGTGACAAGGAGGTTATTGCACTAGTAAATGGCTGCAAGGATGGAGATGAGATAGACTTTTATATAGACAACACTGTTGACACTTAAATTGAGCCGATGGTTCAAATGCAGCCACACATGGTCGTAAGGTCGAGGAAAAACCTGATTCAAGGTCGTATATTTAAATTATTGAATATTGATGACTTTTGCACATTTGCATACAAATAATGAGTTTTTCTGCTGTTGGTACAGGATCAAGAAAGAAACCAGTTTCAGCAAAGAAACTAGTTCCACCAAAGAAACCTGAAAAGCACAAATATGTTACCAGTACTTCACTAGAAAGTCACCTGACTTGGGGAAGAGAAAGAATTTACGATCATCGCCAAATTTGTTGACTAGTCAACAAGATGCAAGTGTTATGAACGCGAAAGGGATTGCTAGAAGGAAGCTCGACTTGCACATCGATTCTAGTGGAGAAGAATGCACTGAAGAGAATAATTCCAGTACTGAGGTAATTTTTTACTTGTGCACATATTTTTTACTTGTGAATTATTGCATATTTTTTTTACTTGTTCCTGTTTCACGTGTGTCTTAATTGATTTATTGTAGTTGCCCCCACCACCACCACCATGATTGACAAAATATGAAGAAGGAAGAATTGCTCAAATACAACAAAACGACAATAATTTGAAGAATTTGGGATTAAGAAGTTAGTTGGTGAATTGAAAGCTACTGCAACCCAGAAAGGGAAAGGCAAAGAGAAGAATTAGGAGGAATGGGATGATTACATTGTAGAAAATGAGAACGAAACTGAAAGTGATGATACATCTGAGGTATGAATGTGGTGAAAATGTTCATTTATTAGCCTCGCATAAAAATTGTAAACCTAGTACTGAACTCTTGATAATTGTAGAGAATAAAGAATGCCAAGAAAAGGAAGTTGTTAAGTGGACCACGAACTCGTTCGCGAGCCAATGCTACTACTGACACGGAAGCTGATAAGGAAGTGACAAGTTCATCTGGGGCTAAATTGTTGCAACTGACATGTAGTAAACTTTTAAAATAGTCGAACAAAGCTAAAGCATGTGGTTCCCTATCTGCTTATTTGGCATTGCGAGATCGTCAGAAGCAGGGTATGCTAACTCCAACAACCAAGAATGTTCACGAGCCAAACTTGGAAAAAAGTGCGGAGGAAGAAACTGAAGCAGGTACTGTGTGTACGGGAACACTTAGAAAATGAGTTTATATACATTTTTTCTGACTATTTATACTTAGAAAAAATATACATTTTTACTAAGTATTTATACTTAGAAAAAATGTATAAATACTTTGAAAAATATACATTTTTCCAGTGTATAAATACTTATAAAATATAATTTTTTTTAGTATAAATACTTACAAAAAATATACATTTTTCCTAAGTATAAATACTTAAAAAATATATACATTCTTTCTGACTATGACTGTGAGCTTCTAATATATACATTCTTTCTAATGCTTTTGTCATGTGTACCTGGTGTAAAGTGATAGCTCCTAGAAGATTGAGAGGAAGGACAAAAATGACCAAAGTTCATGCAAGAGGTCGCAATGATAGACCGGTCATTTTTTTGAACAAACGAGGTCAACCGATTTAAAAAAAACGTACATTATTGAGAGAGCTTAATTAGCAATTTTCTGGGTACACTTGCAAAGGACAATGTATCGCTTACTTATGTAAATTGGCGTGTTGTTCCTGACCAGCTGAAGAAGAAAATGTGGGACTATACTAGGGTAAACGCGATTACCAAAACCTTAGTTTCAATTAATTTCATGTTTATGCACTAAATTAATGAATTTTATGTTTAATATATCATAGGACTGTTATATAATTCCGGATAAAGGGTAATGCTAGGTGGACAAGACAATTAGTACATCTTGGAGGGTGTACAAATCTCGTGTGAAGGAAAGGTATTACAAAAAGTATGAAACCGACGAGAACAGGATGGCAAATAGGCCGAATACGATTCCTTTGGAGGATTTTAAGATCTTGATGAAATATTGGGGAGATGAGGCAGTTCAGGTATTCTAATACACTTTTTCAATCTGATTATTGTGATTTAAAATATGATCAAAACAAAATTGTTCAGCGAGTATTTTTTAATTTTCCAAAAAAATGAAGCACGTCGTGCTTCAGTCACTGACACAAGTTAGAGAGAAGTTGGTACGTGTCTTTCTTTGTGCACGTTAACTTTTTTTTTTTAGGATAAACTGATTAAAATTATAATTAATGAGTTAACTGCACATAAGTTGATACTGTCTAGAATCAGGGGCGGAGGCCACCGCGAGCAATAGTATAGCCTACCCTGAAATCTGAACCATGACTATTTTTTTTATTAAGTTTAGCAGCCACAATCAATATATCTACTTTTTTTCATCTGGCCCTCCTTGAACATGCAAATCAAAATAATGACCGTAAATTTGCCTTTGATTTTGATTTTCCTTATTTTTTTCAATTTAGTATTTGTAAGTTAGAAGTCCTCTTGATTATTAAATTTGCTAGTATCATATTAGAATTTGTAAGTAGGAAGTCCTCTTGATTATTAAATTTGCTAGTTATAATAGTTTAGAGGCCGAATACTCTCAATTTTTTCAAATTTACTTTTACTTTATTTTTAATTCTATCTGATTTGTTTTTTTTGTCTTAGTCTGCCTCTGCCACTGAATATAATTATATAATTTCAAATATTCTTTATTCTTGTAGTAAGTGCTAACAATGAGCTTGGATAACCTTATACTCTTCGTTTTATAACAGAAAAGGGGTAATCCTAAGATTGGCTCGCCATTAGAAGCTCAAGTTTATTTGGAATCTCATGAGCGAAAAGAGGGTCGAACATACAAGACTAATACAGCTGAAATTAAAAAAAAGAATTGTAAGTACTTTACTTGTTTGTTACTTACAAATCAATATTGGTTTACTTGGTCGAATTTATGGCTTTTCTTTTACAAATTAAAAGAGACAAAAAGACTTTGAATATTGGTTTATCTGGTCAGATTATTTGGTAGAAAAGATTATATAATAGCAATATAATATTTTAGTTCTGTCGCAAAGTACACCTAAAAACAAACATGTAAGTCCTTGTGTTATATAATTGTATGACTAACTTGATAATTTTTCACAATTTTTTTCTTGTTGAGTGAGGTTAAAAAGAAGGTGGCTGCAGGTGAGGTCGCATCCGAACTGATTGCTAATGGCAAGTCTCATGGTCGAGAATGGCTAAAAGGAAGGCATGGTAAAAGTGCAGGTTCAGTATCGACTTCGGCTCCCGTTGACCCTTTTTTGGAGGATGTAACTGAAAAGATAAAGCGAGATCTAGAGGTTGAATTGGAAGCAAAGGTGAACAGGAAAGTCGAGGATTAAATGTCGATGTTGCTGAAAAAGCTAGCAGAAGTAAATCCTGGTTTGAATCTAGACATTGCAGACTATTGTGCCACTACTTCAAGCGAGGATGATGAAAATGCAACCACATTGACTGTCGGGGACTTCTACTTCATTAGTTACTTTTGTTTTTACAATCAGTAGTAGCATGGACCTGGGGTAATTTAATTACTTTTGTCATCTTTTGTTTCTTGTTTTTATCATACTCTATCGTGTGTTGCTTGTTTTTATCGTACTCTATCATGTGTTTAGGTGAAATGGTGAATGATGGGTAGGAATGGCAACGGGTCGGGTCGGATCGGATTTTTGATTTATCCAAATCCAATTCCAATCCAAATCCAATAGGATTTTAAAATCGAAATCCAAATCCGATCCAACGAATTTCGGATCAGTTTCGGGTTTATCTAAATCCAAATTGTGAAATTTCTGAAACAAAAAAATTGTTTTGTACTATTTTTTTAATCAAAACCTAAAAATTCATGAAATTTTAATTTAAATTAAAATGTTTAGCTTACAAACCAAAAACAATACTAATCGTTATGGAATACAAATAAAAGTTCAAATTCTAGAGTCTTAGTTCCCAAATTAAAACAAATACAAATTACAAGAATAAGAATTACTACATATATTAATAAATATGTGTATATTACATATATTAATGTATATTACTACATATAATATATTACATATATTAATGTATATACTACATATATTAATGTATATTTCTATTAATATATGTAGGGTCTTACTCCAGTAGAAATCACTCTTACGCTAAAAAATAGAAAATAAATAAAAAAAATTGTAAATCGTGTCGGAATATAGCAAATATGGTATGTAAACTAATCGTTGAGAGATGAAGAAAAATACAGTGAAGTCGGATTTATAAATCGGAGTTTTTTTTTACCTTTTATGAGGTCAAGTCGTGCGGTTAGGAAGCCTGCTGCTTTCACCTTATTCAGATTGGTGACCATCCCGGCTTCTTCCATGAATCCCGTTTGGTATTGCTATTGGAAATAGCAACAGCAGTGAAAAAGTGTTTGGTAAACTTTAAAAGCAGTTTCTCTGAAAAGTGCTTTTGATTGAAAAGTTTTTTTTAGAGAAAGAATGTCCCCCCTGCTTTTGAAAAAAATTGCTTCTCAGCTTTTGCGGGAAGCCATTATTGATTTCAACATCAAACTCACCAAACACATTATTTTTAATAAATTATTACCAAAATATGCATGTATCAAAAATGTTACCAAACAATTGTTTGATTTTCGCAACAACACTTATTTTAATAGCACTGTTACGCCATATTTTCGTTTGCCTATAATATCTCCCAAATTTCCTAAGTTAATTATTTTTTCTCTCTGAAACGAGTAATTATCTCTAATTAATGATAGAAAATATCTCCAAACGATATCCTTCAAATCAGGAAGGTATCCCAACGCGAATATAATTTAAAGAGATAAATCTACTAATTTCCAAAATAATTAAAAACCAATCCTTAGCAGAACTGTGTTGGCTTGATCCTTATAAATATAAGGTACGCAAGCATCTTGGAAAAGGATCCGACAAGTCGAGAGACCTCTCAAGTCCAACCCCAAATATCCAAAATCCCAAATCCCCCCATTTTCGTAATTTCGTTATTCCAGCAATCTCCAAAATTTGTTATCACCAAATTCCTCCGTTAACATGCACTTTTATCAATATCATAATAATTCCAAGCATAGTATAAATAATTTTAAATTCCTTCCACGGTTTGTACTTTGTACAACCAAACAATCGTATAAGTTAAAACTTTCTAAAAATTTAGAATACCTGGGAATTATAAAACGCAACACTAAGTTTAAGGGTGTGTTTAAGCTACTTTTCTGAAAAACAATTTTAGCCAAAAAGTTGCTTTTAGATAAAGCAGGTCCTCCATGCTTTCGAAAAAAAACTGTTTTTCAGCTTTTGAGAAAAGCAATTACTGATTTGAATATCAAAATTCACCAAAAACATTATTTTTATGATATTTTATATGGGGCATATGTTGTTGTCGGAAGATGACTTAGGCCCTGTTTGTTTTAGCTTATGTCTGTGGACTTATGGCTTATAAGGCCATAAGTCCTTATGGGGGATGTTTGCCAAAATAAATTTTAGCTAAACTTATAACTTATAAGTTCATAAGTTGAATGTTAAGAATTCTTAACTTTCAACTTATAACTTATAACTCATTCTCGATATACGCATCCTTCAAATATTCAAAACCATATATCTCTCGATCCATTCATTAGAAAATTGATATGTATATATCAAATTTCCCTATTCGTCGAGATCTATCCATTGATACCCATTGTTATATATAAAAAACAAATATTTTGAAAATTAAAAAAAAAAGTTAACTTATAAGTTCTGATTTATCCAAACAGTCTACTAATTATAAGTTCTGATTTACCAAACACTCTAATCACCACTCTACTTATCACTTATATGACATAAGTGCTTATAAATCATAAGCTACTTATTTTAAGATACCCAAACATACACTTAGTTTAGCTACTTTTGCATAGACCTTTATAGTCCTGTGGAGAAGTAGAGCATCAAAGAAACTGTAGTGCAAGTTCTCGTCCACTTTAAATGATTACTTGTGGTAAGATTTCTATACCGAACAAGGGAAGCTACATTACATAGCTATGTCAAAGAAAATGCAGTGCAACTTCCCTTTCAGGTTCACTGCTATCGTGATTTGACCGGAGCTTTGACAATCAGGGTTTATGTTTGGCAAATGCCGTGTTTCTTGACTGACTACCTTGATATTGAAGTGCACTGTGCACCTAATAAAGGATGACTTTGGTTCCCGTTTTACATTTCTCATTAAATCCTCTTAACAACAGCCTTAGGGCTATATTCAAGGATTAATTTTTGTCATATGATGGTTTTTTATTGGATGATTTATGTGAATATATGGGGCCATCCAATTAAAAACTACCACATAACACTTAACCATAGCCCTAAAGGCTGTGATTAACATTTTCCAATAAATAATACTCCCTCCGTTTCGGAAACATTTTCCTGTTTTGACTTTTGTTCCTGTTCATTGTAAGCGCTTGATTACTAATTTACGCATAATTTATAAGATAAAATATAGTCATGAGTGATCTTGTTTAATTCGTATTTGTGAGTACTTTAATATAGTGAAGTTTTTGTATTTAAAACTAACACGAAATTAAAAATATTAACGATCAAAAGTGTGCGTTGGCAAACGTGATAAAGCAAACAAGAAAATGTTTTAGGAACAGAGGGAGTATTGGAGTAATACCTTCTGCTACTATTTCCAATATTTCACTCATTTACACATACACAAAGGGACAAGTAATGCTTTAAAAACAAAGGACTAAAAGAGGATAGAAGCAGTGTTGTAAAAAGCGGGAATCGGACTTAATCGGTGGAGGCACCGTCCAGGGATTAATCGGAATGATTAATCGGATCATTAATCGGAACTAATTTAATATTATTTTTAAATATAATTATTATTAATATACATAATTATTTTATTATTTTGATTATACATGAATAATTATCATATATTTATACAAATATATTAAAATATATAGCATTATTAAAGTAAGTATAAATTTTAAGATCTAATTTTTGATTTGGGGTCAATTTGAGAGAAAAAATTGATAAAATTCATGATTTAACCGTTTAAAATATTAGTTTCGTATATGAGAATAATAGTTTTCTTAAAATTTATTCAATTTTTTACTTTTTGAATTTTTGTAATTTTTCTACATATTTTTCAATTTTTTATCAATAATGCCGATTTTTGACCGATTAATCCCGATTTTTTGGCCGATTTTTATAAAATCAGTTCGGTTCCTTACCGAACAGCGATTAATCGGCGATTAATCCCGATTAATCGCCGACTTTTAGAACAGAGGATAGAAGTAGCATTTAGTCACTTTTGACAGACCAAAGGGTTTATGCGTTATTCTTGTAAAAAAATATTCTTTCATTTTGCCTCTTGATTTCAATAATATTTATTTTTTACACAATTTTATTATAAAAAAGAATTTGTAATTGTAATAAACTTCTATATTGTCGAATATTCGAATCTTAGATATTTTGTAGTGATTTAAATATTAAAATATTTAATATTCCTTGATATGGCATCTTCTTAATATTCTATAATAATTTCTTTTTGAAATTTAATGATTATATGTAGTTTTAATATTATTATGTTGTAATAATAATTTATAATTTTAATATATAGTTAACGAGATTTAACAATAATCAATAATTTTTAGTACCAAATATAGAACAGATGCTCACTAAGATATATAAGCTTAATTATTCAAAAAAAAAAAGTTATTTTTGGCTTGTAACTATTGCTGATAATTTATATATGACACTAACTAGAATTAAAAATATTATAGAAAACGTAGCTGGTGACATGAACATAGATTAATGGTAATGATTATACCAATCATTAGTCGAAATTAATTTCAAACTATTTTTAATATATTATTATTTTATACAATAATATATAGATAACTATTTAATGAAATTTATAAAATTCATGATAAAAGAGTACAAAGTTGCAACTTGAAATATTGAATTTATTATAAAATAATATATATATATATATATTTAAAATTTGACCGATTAATTACTAATGTTTGACCCGATTTTTCTAAAATCAACTGGATTAGAGCAAGTCCAATAGATCCCTTATATGACCTCCTAACTCAAATTATAAGGAATTAGGTGTAAAATAGTGCTCCAACAGACTCTTAACTTTTCCTTAAAAAGTTAAGAGCATCATATCATCCCTTATCTTTAAGGGCTCCCTTATACTCCCTCCGTCCCGACAGATTGTTTACGTTTCCTTTTTGCACAAAGACCAAGTATTAGGATTAAAATAAGTGAAGTAGTGGGTGTAATAGTAATTTATTGTTAAAATAAGTGAAGTAGTGGATGTAATAGTGATTTTATTGTTAAAAAAAGTGAAGTAGTGGGTGTAATAGTGTAAAGTATTGTTAAAATAAGTGAAGTAGTGGATGTAATAATGTTAAAACTTACTATTTTAGGAAACGTAAAGAATTAGTTGGGACGTCCCAAAAAGGAAAGTGTAAACAATTGGTTGGGACAGAGGGAGTATCACTTTTATCAATAAAATTTTATTTTCCCTACTCTTTTCAATTGTTTCCTTCTTTTTTGTTCTTGCTTCCTTCTTTTATTTATTATTTAATAATTATAAGGATCAATTATAAGGAAGTTTGTTGGAATTGTCATATCTTATAATATCCTAAATCACTAAGAGCCTAATATTTTATAATATTTATAAGGAAAACACAAGGAGACTATTGGACTTGCTCTTAGTCACCCAACATCAAATTAATCACGCTTTTTAGAACAAAGTGAAATACACAAACTAGTGTCTGTGTTTAAAAATATTTCACTACACAAACTAAAATACATTAACATATTTAATGTCGGGTTTGAAATTCAATATGAGTACAGGACAATTTATGTACACAAAATAAATATACTTATAAATAATATTAATTAATTTTTATGTAGAATATATATATATATATATATATATATATATATATATATATATATATATATATATATATATATATATATATATATATATATATATGAGAAAAAGGAATCTAAAGTTAACTTTAGGAGGATTTCCTAAAGTTAACCATTAAAACTACTAAATTTTTATCCATTTTTATCTTTTATTTAAAAGGGCCCCGCAGGGGCATCAATAATTGTGCTTATGTGTCATTATTTTAATGGTTAACTTTAGAAAATTATTTAAAGTTAACTTTAGGGTCCCTTTACTCATATATATATATATATATATATATATATAGGCCTTTGCTCCATAAAGAACACTCTTATATAACAAACAATAAAGAACACTATAAAATCATTTATTTCAATAGATCCATTGGCCCCTCCAGGGGCACCCAATACAAAAAGTTCTTATTTTTTTAGGCTCTATCCATCCAGCAAAAAAAAAAAAAAAAAAAATTTTGAAAATTTTACTGTTCATGATGACGTCACTGATGACGTCATCGATGAACAGTAAAATTTTCAATTTTTTTTTTTGCTGGATGGATAGAGCCTAAAAAAATAAGAACTTTTTGTATTGGGTGGCCCCGCCAGGGGCAATGGATCTATTAGATATGAGGTGTTCTTTGTTGTTTGTTATATAAGGTGTTTGCTATGGAGTTCAACCCTATATATATATATATAATAATAATGAGTCTTGCTCCATTGAGAACCATCTTATTATGAGAACTATGAGAACTCACGTCATGATGATGTCATAAATATAATTTTTTTTAAAAAAAAAATTTTGAAAAAAAAAAAATTTCGAGAAAAAAAATTGAAAAAAAAAATCTGGGAAAAAATTCTGATGTCATGCTGACTGATATGGGCTAAAAGTAAGCCCTAAAGACACATTTAATGTGGCATTAATTAGACCCGGAATGGTCCAAACGTGGGGCCCACCAGGTGGGCCCAAACCCTATTTACAATATTAATTTCGTAATTAATATTATGAACAGCTCAGCAATAAGTGTCAGATAAGAACATTATCTCTACAATGAGTAGCCTCCAAGGCATCCACTCATACAAGGAAACAGACTCCTACAAGGAAGGGGTCTAGAACTTTCCTCAAGATTGACTTGTCCGCCAAGTCACTTAACCCTACCCTAATTCTGAGGCTTCTCAGCCTATATAAAGGGTCAGACCCCTCAACTCAGAACTACGTTTTATTGGCTTGATTATCTTAATACAGAGATACGTAGGCATTCTGTGAGGACCGTTTAAGTCTCGAACGCAGAAGCAGCCATTAGAGCACAAAGCTCACGCACCCTATCATTAAATACATCAAACCCTAGCCGCAATCTAATAACCTAGTTTTTATTCCACAACATTTGGCGCCGTCTGTGGGAAGAAGACATCAACCATGGTTCAAACACGAAGAACTGCACCAAGCACTACAGAGCCAATCGCTACCGAGGCTCTACCTCTTAGCACTGCTCCGCCCCTTACTGAACAAGTACTTCCGACATCTGAGCAAGTACCTCCGACATCCGGGACTATCGTTCCGTATCAAGTTTCTCAACCCCTAGGGACGACTACCCATGTTGAGAGTACGCTACCTCCGATCGTCCACACAATTCCAGGGACTAACCCCCTCCAGGTGGGGATTTCTTCCCTGATTGTAGACCCCAACAACCCTACACGAGGGGTTCAGATCTACACTACGGATCTCCCCATAAGCACCAATCCAATGTATGGGATGCCTAACTACGGAGCTGGACCAAGTGGTCATGCCCTGTATATTCGAGATCGAGATTATCGCGATTTTTCTGGTCCTTATACGGATGAATCATCTTCTGGCGATGATTACGAGCGTGATGAAGCTCCAAGGAGGCGGCGTGTAAGTAAAGAACCTATGGGGAGAACTCGAATTACTCATGATGGACTCCCTTCAACAACTACTGAGAGGATTAAGGCTTATGAAGCCGAGATCTTGAGATTAAAGGAAGATATGGCCAGGGAGCAAGCCAGATCAAATCAGACTTTGCCACCTCCCACGTCAGGACCGATTCCCTTTATAGATCTGGAGAGGCCTTCAAGAAGGCAAAGAAGGGCTACCGCCCCAACTGGAAGAATTACAAGGGTGGAAACCCCTAAGAGCAATCCTAAGGATCTGATGCCACTTGGGGATCCTGATGATCCCACGCCCCCATTCACCGAGGAGGTGATGAATGCCCACATATCAAGGAAGTTCAAGATGCCGACAATTAAGGCTTACGATGGAACGGGTGATCCCGCAAATCATGTTAGGACGTTCTCGAACGCACTATTACTACAGCCTGCAAGTGACGCCTTGAAGTGTAGGGCGTTCCCTCAAACCTTGTCGGGCATGGCTCAAAGATGGTATAGCCGACTCCCTGCAAACTCAATTGGCTCCTTTAAGGAGTTAAGTGCTGCTTTTGTTAGTCAATTTATCAGCGGGAGAGTTCATGAAAAAAGTTCTTCATCTCTCATGTATGTGGTACAAGGGAAGAATGAGAATCTGAGAGATTATCTTAAGAGGTTCACCAAGGAGACATTAAATATTACTGATTTAGAGAACAAGGTGGCCATGGTAGCCCTGGAGCACGGCACCACTGATCTTTACTTTAAAAGGTCATTGGCAAAGCACCCACCCGAGAATATGGCTGAGCTCCAACGAAGGGCTGATAAGTATATCAAGGCCGAGGACAGCACCATGAAGGAAGCCACGTTGGGCAATGGAGGCAACGGGAACTCCAAGAAGCGAAGGCAAGACCAAGAGTATGATGACCAGGAATATGATGCTAGGGACAAGTATCCCCGAACTAGTGAGGACTCCGACTCTGCCCCTAAAAAGAGCCAAGGACCAAGGTTCACTGAGTATGCAAGGTTGAACACTCCCAGGAGTCGAATCCTATTGGACATTGAGAAGGATAAGGATTTCCGATGGCCGAAGCCACTCAGGGGTGATCCCACAAAGAGGAACAAAAATCAGTATTGCAGATTCCACAAGGATGTAGGGCATGATACTGATGATTGTAAGCAACTCAAAGATGAGATCGAGTTCTTGATCCGTAAAGGGAAGTTGGGCCACTTCACTAAGGGTGAAGATCGTGATAATCAGAGAAGAGAGTATGATAGGAACGACGACGATCGGGATCGCACCCCACAGCCCCGAGGGCCAGTGATCAACATGATCTCAGGAGGCCCGACTGCGGCCGGGACGACAAGGAACTCTCGGAAGGCTTATGCCCGAGAAGTGATGCATATTGTCGGAGAGACACCAAAGCGTGCAAAAACCGAAGTAACAATCGAATTTGATGATTCAGACCTTGAAGGGGTGAAGTTCCCCCATGATGACCCGCTGGTCATAACACCCATGATTGGGAATTCAGAGGTGAAGCGAGTCTTGATAGACAATGGAGCTTCAGTGGACATTTTGTTCTATGATGCATTCGTGAAAATGGGATACAACGACTCTCAGTTGACCCTATCTAACATGCCTATATATGGATTCAGCGGAGTAGAGACTAAAGTTGAGGGAACTATTTTGTTGCCCGTCACCATCGGACAGAAGCCAACAGAGGCCACTCAGATGCTGAACTTTTTGGTTATCAAAGCGTCTTCCACCTACAATGCCATCCTCGGGAGGACTGGACTCCATGCTTTTAAGGCTGTGGCCTCAACCTATCACATGAAGATCAAGTTTCCAACCAGGAATGGTGTAGGAGAACAAAAAGGTGACCAGAAAATGGCTAGGAGCTGTTATGTAGCCGCGTTAAGGCCTGATGGAGTCGGGGGGCAGGTCCTTCCGATTGAAGACATGGACGTTTGTAGTGATAAGGAACATCAATAAATCGAGGGGCAGGAGATTGTACCCCAAGCTGTAAGTGAACTTCAGAATAAGAATGAGGTGACCAGAAGGAGTAGTGAGTGCTCTATTTTATTGGAGCATCAAAAATAAAATCAAGTGGTGCAAGCCTAGTCTTGCAAAGCCCCGATGGGTTCAAATTATCCTAGTAGTTTTTAGCTTCATATTTTATCTAGTAGAAGTAGAAATAAGGTTCGATGAAACCATCGCAGAGCGTGTTGCTCCGAGTAGGACAGTAGTATTCTATGTATGGGTTGAACCCATCTCAAGTTATTAATGCAAGTTTGTTTTCCATTCATTGATTATGTGATTTTATTTATGTACCTAACACCTGATGTGTGTAAGTCAAAGATGACCAAGTACCGAAAATAAAAAAATACACGAATGGAAACAAACAAACGCATAAATAAAAACCCTGAAAGGTCGAGAGTTACTAAGAGTTTAAGTCCTTGAAGGACCCCGGATAAAAAACAAGAAGCAAAGATAGGTTTGAAAACCCTGAAATCAGAACTAAGATTCGAGACAAGCCGTGAAAGACATGAAGTCAAGTAAGGGATCCAAAAGACCTTTAGTTTGACATCAATCCAAAAGAAAGGTCGTGAATACTTGGTAGTCGACATATGAACACCAACGATGAACATGTAAACGTCAACCTCGAATCCTAGGATAAGGAACACGAGTTATTAGCCATGAAGGCCATGGGATAGCTATGAAGGCCAAATTTGAAGGGGTCATGAACCTCCAGATAAGATCCAATGATTGAAACTTCCAGTCAAAGCTTGAAAACCAATCTGAAATTTTGGACCCTCAATCCAGAATGCCAACATTGAAATATCTGAACAAGCATTGAGTGCCATCCTCATTCGAAAGGATAACAAGGTTCAGAAGCCTATCTACTATGTGAGCAAGATGTTGCATGGAGCTGAGTTGAACTATTCTACCATTGAGAAGTTTGCTTTAGCATTGGTAACAGCCTCGAGGAAGCTACGATCGTACTTCCAGGCACATAAGATTGAAATCCTGACGGACCAGCAACTGAGAAACATATTGCATAACCCGAAGGCTAGCTAAGTGGGCGATAGAACTCAGATAATTTGATATCGCGTACAATCCTCGAATTGCAATTAAAGCACAGGTACTCGTTGACTTCTTAGTTGAATATACCATTGACAACCAATAACGAGGCAGAGTATAAAGCCTTGAAAGCCGGACTAGGCTCGTCTTTAGCCATGAGGGCCAAAAATCTTAAAGTCTATGGAGACTCAAGGTTGGTGATAGCCCAAGTGAGTAGAGCTCTAAAAGCCAAAGATGAAACGATGTTGAAATATCTGAAAATTGTAAAATCACAGTTGGTATGGTATGATTCGAGGAATACCAACTTGTATAACCACCGATGCCTTGTCCAAATTCGCCTCGTCTGAAATCGAGAATTACACTAGAAGTGTTTACTATCAGGTCTTGGAGACCCCACTATAGAGCGCAAATTGTTGGCGCCCATCGACGTTGGAAGTTGCTAGACAGACCCCCATCAAAGCTCATCTTGAGACTGGTTGGCTCCATGATAATGCCTTGGAGGCACGAAACTGTCAGTGAGAGCATTGAGATACGCATTCGCCCTGATGGCCAACAAGACCGTTTGCCTCAAATTAAGCTGGTTGTTTGAATTGAAGGCCTAAAAATCAGGAACTAGTGGCTAAATTCAAACCACGGCAAGGTCCTACAAACCAAGGAAAGACCCGAAAGAAGAGGGAGAAGGTCAACCGGCTGTAGCCTATTGGAAATCTTTGTGGGCCGTCAACACAAAGTTGGACTCTAAAAGGCCCAACAACACCAAGCCTGTTAAGGCCCAAGTCCAGCTAAAGTAATTAAAAAGAATTAAGGCCTGTCACGGCCCAACCAAGATTATTAAACCTAATTAAGGTTTTAATTTAAGGTCATGTTGACCAAAAGTTAAGGCCCAAGTCAAAGTCAATTAGGGCTTCAATAAAGAAGAGCCCAAACATGTGATTAGGGCCCACGAGGAGAGGCCCAGAATTCTGATGAGTCTAAGGCCCAAAAGCAAAACAAGTGTCCCAAGCAAAGTTGTCTGAGGTCGAGACCAACGACCTCATTTGGTAATACGATTTCGAGCTCGATCAAACGACCTGAAAAGTCAAGTAAAAACCCATTTTGAGGTCGAAAATATGCTATGGCTAGGTCGTAAATTTGAGGTCGAAAAAGAACAGAAATTCACTAAAAATCCATACGACTTGAGGCCAATTTGAGGTCGATATCTCCTAGAATTGAGATCGTGAGTCTGAGCTCGAAAATGAACTAGAAAAGATGGAAATTCCTCACGACCTGGGATTTATTTTGAGGTCGTTTTGACACTATTAGAGATCGTTCATTTCAGGTCGAAAAAACATTGGATTTCCTGGAAAAAAGCTACGATTTGGCCCCTACTTGAGCTCAAAAATTGAGCTCGAAATGTATTAGTTGAGGTCAAAAAGGTCCAGGTCGAAATTGAACTAGATGAGCTCGAGAATAGCCACGACCTGGGACTATTTGAGCTCGAAAATTGAGCTCGAAATGTATTAGTTGAGGTCAAAAAGGTCCAGGTCGAAATTGAACTAGATGAGCTCGAGAATAGCCACGACCTGGGACTATTTGAGCTCGAAATTTGAGCTCGAAATTGTACCAGTTGAGCTCGAAAAGCTCCAGGTCGAAAATAAGCTAAATGAGCTCGAAAAAAGCCCCGACCTGGGACAGTTTGAGCTCGAAGTTTGAGCTCGAATTTGGCCTGAAAAAAAAAAAAAAAAAAAGAAGAAGAAAAACATGCAATTTTGGAAGCAAAATTAGTGATAAAATTTTAGAAAAAAAAGTCGAAACGATAATTTCTAAATAGTACTAGTCTTCAGAAATAAAAAATTTCCAAGCTCGACCCCAGCCAGGGGCTCTGCCCCTTGGACCCCGCCAGGGGCTGCCGCCCCTTGGACCCCGCCCGGGGGCTGCCGCCCCCGGACCCCCGCTAGCACCGTTTAGTGCCGATTAAGCACCATTTAATGCCGATTAGCACATATTAGTGCCTGTTAGCACCGATTAGTGCCGATTAGCACCATTTAGTGCCGGTATAGCACCGTTTAGCGCCGATTAGTGCCGTTTTATGCCATTCGACATTGTTTAACACTGTTTAAACATTGTTTAAGGCTGATTAGCGCTGTCTAGTGCCATTTAACACCGCTTAGTGTCGTTCAACATCGTCGTAAATTGCGTCGGTCGCTCCACGCTTTACATTAAGATGATAAGTTGAAAATACTCATGTAAGAGCAATAAACCCTGACCCAAGTCTCATGTAAGGCCGTTATAACTTCAAGGAAAACCTGATCAGTTTTCCTAGAAGTTGGGGGGCAAATGATATGGGCTAAAAGTAAGCCCTAAAGACACATTTAATGTGGCATTAATTAGACCCGGAATGGTCCAAACGTGGGGCCCACCAGGTGGGCCCAAACCCTATTTACAATATTAATTTCGTAATTAATATTATGAACAGCTCAGCAATAAGTGTCAGATAAGAACATTATCTCTACAATGAGTAGCCTCCAAGGCATCCACTCATACAAGGAAACAGACTCCTACAAGGAAGGGGTCTAGAACTTTCCTCAAGATTGACTTGTCCGCCAAGTCACTTAACCCTACCCTAATTCTGAGGCTTCTCAGCCTATATAAAGGGTCAGACCCCTCAACTCAGAACTACGTTTTATTGGCTTGATTCTCTTAATACAGAGATACGTAGGCATTCTGTGAGGACCGTTTAAGTCTCGAACGCAGAAGCAGCCATTAGAGCACAGAGCTCACGCACCCTATCATTAAATACATCAAACCCTAGCCGCAATCTAATAACCTAGTTTTTATTCCACAACACTGACGTCATCCTGGTGATTTTTTTACAAATTTGGTGATTTTTTACGAAATCTGGTGATTTTCCAGATTTTGTAAAAAATCACCAGAATTCAACAAAAATCACCAGGATGACGTCAGCATGACGTCCGAAATTTTTTTCCCCCAGATTTTTTAAAAATAAATTTTTTTTATTTTTTTTTAAAAAAAAATTATTTATGACATCATGATGACGTCATCAGGGGTTGGGATTAGTGTGGGTGAGGGTGTAGGTTATTAGTGTGGGTGCCCCTAGCGGGGCCGTTAGATTAGATTAAAATGAAGGGATGAGATTAGATCTCATATCTCACCAAAACAAAAGGTTCTCACTTGAGCAAAAACCATAATAATTAATATATTTACAAATTGTTATAGAATTGTATGAAAATTTAAATATTTAACTTAAATTTCAATAAACTATATATAATATAATTTTTAATTTAATATAATTAATATTTTTAATTTAATGTACGTGACACAAAACATACATTTTTGAGAATGGATATGAGTTTAATGTTAACTACACGAATCAATATGTATCATATCGTATCCAATATGTATTTCACATTTAAATACATAAAATATGAAAGCAAACTACAAATGATTCAGATATTGGTATGAAAGTATAATCTCTAGCTAAGATACTTGACCACGTCAAAGAAATATTTTTGGTATGAAATTATAATTTCTAAGATGAGAAAAATGGCCTCAGGGCACTTACCTGAGGTTATATTCATTTCTAGTATAAATTATTAGTGACATTTTTGTAATAAAAGAAATTACCTTCTGTATTTACAATGATATCCCTGACTTGTAATATATAATGTACTTGATCACGTTAAAGAATTTGGTAGTCCAAGTTCCTTGTCCACTTCTCACTGACATGCTTATATTTAAATTCGGTACACGGAGGTTTACATATCAAGAATATTATACTCCCTCTGTCCCGCCAGGTTCTTTACCTGGGGGCTGGGCACGGAGACCAAGGATAGTGGGTGTAATATTGTTAAAATAAATGAAGTAGTGGGTGTAATAGTGATTTTATTGTTAAAATAAGTGAAGTAGTGGGTGTAATAGTGTAAAGTGTTGAAAAAGTGGAGTAAAGTAGTTATTGTAATAATGTATTTTATTATTAAAAGTTACTATTTTTAGTAATGTAAAGAAATGGTGGGACGTCCCAAAAAGGAAATTGTAAAGAAATGGATGGGACAGAGGGAGTAGACACTTAACAACTAAAGGGTTTGTATGCAAGTACATGATGAATACAATTTCTTTTCTGCATGTATTAGTTGTAATTTTTCTGCTATGCATCAACACATCGTTGGTTCGATCAGAATCCGTATCAAAAGATGGCAACATGGTTCGGTGCATTGGGAGGGAGAGAAAAGCCCTCCTTGTGTTTACACAAGGCCACAAGCATGGTCTTCAATCATGGAAGACTGAAGAAGATTGCTGCAAATGGAAAGGTGTTGGCTGCGATAATCGTACCGGTCATGTAACTCATCTGTATCTTTCTTCTCTTATTTCAACATTCAATGTATATTCAATTTCAATCAGTGTTAGTATTGCTCAGTCGTTGCTTGACTTACCGCATTTGAAGTACTTGGATCTCAGTGGAAATTTCATTCAAGGACTAATGATTACCAATTTCATTGGTCCTCTCACAAACTTGGTTCACCTTGATCTTTCACATACTAATCTAAAGGGATCAATTCCCGACCAGATTGGAAACCACTCAAACTTGGAATATTTGAATCTTAGCTTTAATTCTTTTAATGGTCGTATCCCAAAGTTTATTGGTTCCCTCAACAACTTAAGATATCTTGATCTTTCCAACTGTTTCTTTTCAGCACTTGCTCCCCATGAACTTCAAAACCTCTCCAAGTTGCAACATCTGGACCTGGGATATAACGTGTTAGAAAGTAGAGTTCCGGATTCTTTTGGCAATATGACTTCTCTTATTTTTCTAAATCTGGGCCACAACTACTTATATGGTCCAATTCCAAACTATTTTGGTCTCATGACTGCTTTAACTTATCTAAATCTCTCTGCAAATCAATTTAATGGTGTGATTCCAAAAGTCATATTTAATTTAGCCAATTTAAAAGCTGCAGATTTTAGTTTCAACAATTTCACTGGGAACTTCGAAGATTTGTTTTTGGGACCTTTAGCTTCTTTGCAAGTACTGTTGATATCTGAAAACCACTTTACTGGTTCAATTCCCGATTTTACACAACTTCCATCCCTCAGAGAATTGCAAGCCAGTTCCAATATGCTAAATGGATATCTACCAACAGTTTTGGAACACCATTCATCATTACAAGTATTGGATTTGTCCAATAACCATCTTAGTGGCTCTTTACCAGATTTTACAGGATTCTCATCATTGAGAGTTTTAAATCTTTATAATAATGAGTTTAATGGGAGTCTTCCTGATTTTATGGGATGTTCATCTTTGCAAGTATTGCGACTTGGTAATAATCAACTCACAGAATGGAAAACTCAGTCAACTGGACTGCTCTCTAGTCTTGAAGAGTTAGACCTTTCATTGAACTCCATACGCAGTACAATCTCTGAAGCACATTTATTCAATCTTTCCAGTTTAAAGTACATGCGTGCATCATTTAATCCTCTGACATTTGAGTTTAGTTCAGATTGGCTTCCTCCTTTCCAACTATGGGAACTTTCACTGCCATCATGCAAGTTGGGGCCAAAATTTCCTCACTGGATTCGAAATCAAAGACACATTGATCATCTTGATATATCTAACAGCCAAATTTCAGATACCATCCCTATATGGTTCGGAAACCTCTCAAAAGTTATGACACTGTTAAATATCTCTTCCAACAAAATTAAGGGTAAGATTTCCTGGAATTATGTTTCCATTCGAGAGATAGATTTGAGTTCAAATTATTTAAACGGACCACCACCACCAATTTTACTAAGATGTGTAAAAATGAATCTATCTCAAAACAAGTTTTCAGGAACACTTGAACAAATCTCTTTACCTGTTTCTTGGATATCTTTAACCTTTCTTGATGTCTCACATAACCAACTGTTTGGTGTACTTCCCGATAGCTTGATGTATTTTGAAAGTATAGTGTTTCTTAACTTAGGGTATAACAATTTTTCTGGTAGAATTCCAATAACAATAGGACAACTAGTTTCTCTCCAGACACTGATTTTGCGAAACAATAAGCTCCATGGTCAGCTGCCTGCATCTCTAAGAAACTGCAGCAAACTAGGTTTTGTAGATTTTGGGTCAAATAAGCTATCAGGCAAGGTACCGTCATGGATTGGGGAAGACCTTCCGTTGTATGCTCTAATCCTAAAAAATAATAAATTTTATGGAACCATGCCATATGAAATATGTCTTCCATCAAATCTTCATTTTCTAGACCTGTCCATAAACAACATATCCGGAACTATTCCGCCATGCTTTGCTAATCTTACTGCCATGATTCAGAAAGGATATGAAGTGACAAATCATACCTACTCTTCAACAGAAACAGTTACAGTTACAGTTACAAATACAACTTCTTATTTTGATGTAAGATGGGGTAATGGACTAGCCTATAGTTATCTTGACAATGTATTGGCAAGATGGAAAGGGCAAGAATTTGAGTATGGTAGAAATTTTGCTTATCTGAAAATGATTGATTTGTCAAGCAATGAATTGACTGGAGATTTTCCCATGGCTTTAACAAGACTTGTAGATCTCAATGGTTTGAATTTGTCAGGAAACAGGTTTTATGGAAACATTCCACCGGAAATTGGCCAATTGAAAATGTTGGAATGCTTAGACTTGTCCAAAAATAAATTTTCCGGCAAAATCCCTCCAAGCATGTCTGGATTAAATTTTCTTGGATATTTAAATCTCTCAGATAACAACTTTTCGGGGAGAATTCCATCTGGTACTCAACTCCAAGGATTTGATAATTCCACGTATGAGGGGAACACTGAACTCTGTGGTAAACCACTCACAAATACATGTCCCGGAGATGAGCCAGCTGATCCTATCCAGCCACCACCGGGCGATGGAGACGACAGTGAATATGAGAGGTGGCTTTATATAGGTGTAGTACTTGGTTTCAGCACTACTTTTTGGGGAATCATAGGAACTTTAGTGCTTAACCGTCGCTGGAGAAATGCTTATTTCCTTCTTCTGGGAAACATGAAAGAACGAATATATGTTGGGATGGCTGTACGCTGCAGAAAAGGTTTTAGGGCTTAAGCTGGTGATCTATTGCATGGTAATGCAGGATACTAAACAAATATTCTGATTATTGTACTTCAGTTATAATGCTTATGCTTTTTTGTTTTTAATCACTTTTTTTGGATTAACAACAAAGTTTTGACTTTTGTCACAGGTCAACTGGCGACATCTACTTGGTTGACATGCTTTGAAGAGATTGCCGGGCCTCAGTCCTATCAGAGAAAAGATAGTTAAAGTTAATACAATCCTTTTGCTTCTTGTAAATTTTGTGTTAGGCTTTTAATATGTTATTTAGATGATCATTAACTTAAACCCTATCTTATGCACTTTAATGTTTGTGGGATATATTGCTTTTAACCAAATAAAATTCTGAACTTTGCTGAAACTATAAGATGTGCGAGTCTATTTCATTTGTGTGGCCAAACCTACCACCGATATCGAATTAAATGGCTTGAGTTCAGTTTATTTTAAACAGTAAACTCATCAGTTCTAAAGCTCCACATGTTAAGCTGTAATTCTAGGTTTTACATACCTGAAAATTACTTGCTTGACATGCTTTAAAGAAATTGCTACATGTAAATGTATATCTTGATTACCTTTGTTGTTATATCCACTTGTTTAAGATCATTAAACCCAAAATCTACAATAATAACAGGGCGCCATTCAATTGGCCTATACCAGTAAGATGACCCTGTTCAAAGTAACTAGACCAAAAGTGTAATTAATTAGATTTTTACAAAATGCAAATGTAATTATTTAGACGCACTTGTCAGAAGATGAATTTGTTTGGTTACAAAAAAAGTTGACTCCTGGGCCTCTAGACAGTAGGGAGGTAAAATGCAAATCTCCAAGATGTATACTCTTAAGGGAGTTTGATTATGTCGGAGAAATGTAATTTTATTTTACTGCTCTGCTTGTTATAAATGAGTAGTACATGAAAGTATGCATTCCAAGCATCTAAACCAATTTATAATTATTTCGCTTGCTTTAATTTCATCCTCTTCATTTCGATTATAATTATTATTATGATGAATATAATTTATTCTCTGTATGCATTAGTTGTTGTAATTTTTCTGCTATGCATTGGAATAGTGTAGTTTAGGTCCGAATCTTTGTCCAAAGATGGTGAGATAATAAGATGCATTGAGATGGAGAGAAAAGCTCTGCAGGTGTTTAAACAAGGCGTTGTAGGCAGACACAGTCTTTTTCATTCATGGAAAACCAAAGAAGAAGATTGCTGCAAATGGAAAAGTTTTGGCTGCCATAATCGCACTGGTCATGTAACCCACTTTTATCTTTCTTCTTATGAATCTCTATTAGACATTAATCTAACCAGTGTTAATATTGGTCCTTCGTTGCTTGATTTACCTTATCTTACCTACTTAGACCTCAATGGAAGTACCCTTACAGGACAGATATTTACCAAATTCATTAGTTCTCTCTCAAAGTTAGTTCACCTTGATCTTTCTTATATAGTGGTGTAGAGGGATCAGTTCCTGACCAGATTGGGAACCCACTCCAACTTGCGGTATCTGAGCTGCATTCTAGCTCTTGCCATGATAATGGTCCGTTTATTGGCTCACTCACTCAACAACTTAAGATACCTTGATCTTTTATACAGTTGGTTTACGGGAGTTGATCTACATGAGCTTAGAAACCTCTCCAAGTTTTGAAATCTTGATCTCAGTAATAATTTATTAATTTATATCTATCGCATGGAGGAAACTTTAATTGGTTGTTTAATCTAGCTTCTTTGACATACATTGACTTGAGTAGAATAGAAATTGCTCCTCCCAGTATTTGGGCAAGCTTTAATGAGAGGATCCCTTTTACATCATTTATGTATCTAGCGAATTGTAGTCTCTCTGCTCCTACTTTTAGCAATTTTTCTTCCTCCATTTCTACCCTTCATCTCGAAAAAAATCACATCAATTCATCCATTTTTTATAGGCTTTCCCAGTTGAGTGGCAGTCTGGTAGAACTAGACCCAGTTATAACGTGCTAGAAGGTAAAATTCCACAGTTTTTGGTCATATGACTGCTCTTGATTCTCTGAGTCTTCGCCATAACCTCTTGACTGGTCTGATTCCAAACTCTTTTGCTCTTATGACTGCACTAAGTCATTTGGATCTCTCTGCAAATCAACTTAATGGTGTGATTCCAAAATCCTTCGGCAATTCATCTAGCTTGCAAGTTGCAGATTACAGTTCCAACAATTTGACTGGAATACCTCAAGATTTTTTATCTGGACCTTTCCGTCTTGTGCAGGAATTGTCGATATCTGAAAACCAACTTACTGTTCTCTGCTTGATATTACACTGCACTCTAACCTCATTGGGTTGCAAGTCAACTCAAATCAGTTAAATGGATATTACTCACTGTTTCTCATCCCCATTTAGCTCTAAAATTCTTGGCTTTGTCCAGTAACCATCTTAGGGCTCTTTACCAGAATTTACACGATTTTCATTATTGGATTCATTATAGCTCCACAATAATAACTTTTTTGGGATTCTGCCTCATTTTACTGGATTGTCATCCTTGTGTTATTTATTTCTTTCCAATAATGAGTTTTCTGGGAGTATTCCTGATTTTACTGGAAGTTCATCTTTAGAAGAACTGCAACTTGTTGAGAATCAACTTACAGAATGGGAAACTCAGTCAATCGGACTACTCTCCACTCTTCGGCTGCTGGGCCTTTCAAAGAACTCCATTCACAGTACAATCTCAGAGGCACATTTGTCCAATCTTACCAGCTTAATGCATATTCGCAAATCATTTAATCCTCTGACATTTGAGTTCAGTTCGTGATGGCTTCCTCTTTTCCAACTGTGGGAACTTTCATTGACATCATGCAAGCTAGGGCCAAAATTCCCCAAGTGAATTCAAAATCAAGAAATCATCAATCATGTTGATATCTGTAATAGCTAAATTTCAGATACCCTCCCTGTCTGGTTCTGGAACCTCTCAAGCTATATGTTTAGTGTGTCTTAAGTCTTAACCTATGATATAACAATTTTTCGGTAAAATTCCAACAGTCGTAGAGCATCACTTATTTTACGAAAAAAATAAGCTCTGTGGTGAACTGCCCGAATCTCTAAGAAATTGTCGCAGCCTTGGTTTCAAAAATTTTGGGTTTAATAAGGCTATCAGGGGAGGTTCCATCATGGATTGGGGAAAGCCTATTATAGTTGTATGCTCTAATCCTAAAATCTAATAGATTCCGTGGAAGCATACCTCATGAAATATGCCATCTATCAAATCTTCATATCTTAGACCCGTTCATAAACAGAATATCGGGAAATATTCCTCCATGCTTTAATAATCTTACTAACATGATGCGAAATGGTACTGAAGCCGCTGAGCATACCTACTCTTCATTCACACATACACTTGCTCCCATTCCAAGTCCATCTTCAGATCCAGAATCGTGAAGCTACAGTTATTTTGATCAAGTATTGGCTGGATGGAAAGGGCGGGAGTTTGAGTATGGAAGACATTATGCATATCTAAAGATGATCGAGCTGTCAACCAATATTTTGTCTGAAGAAATTCCCACAGGGATAACCCGGCTTCTTGAACTCAGCGGTTGGAACTTGTAGGAAATAATGATGGGCCAAAAATATACATTTAAATTGCAAGCGTACAATTTATCGTTTTAATATTTAAGATTCGTTTAACAAGAATTATGTAATTTTCACGCAATCTTAATTTCTAATTTAGATAAACTAAAACAATTAATTTTAAAAGAATTTATTTTTACAATTTAACAACTAACGAATTATCTAAATGAATTAATTTAAATGGCACGACACAAGATCTAAATTTTACCGAATATAAAAGTTAAGCTACGGGAATCAAGATTTAGGCAAGCTAAAAAAAACAAATGCAGAAGTTGATATTTAAGATGCATACAAAATTATGAAAATGATACAAAATAATGGAATATTGGGCTAGAAATGAAGTTGGCCCAGGAATTGAACTACATTAAACATGGCTAGAAATTAAAAACCAGCAAATTAATTCTAGATTACAATTACGTGACTAGTAACACAAATAAACAAATATAGTAATTCATTAACACTAATTAAATTTACTAAATATTAATGTCAAATTTAATCCACATTAATTAAGACCATATATGCACTAAATAAAGGCAAAGTTCAAATTAATGATTGACAATGATTAGAGAAATGATTGATGCTCATAATTACGGGAGAGTACGGTTCGGTTTGATTCGGTTTTTTGGTGAAACCGAAACCAAAACCGCATATCCTTGGTTTTAAGAATCGAAAACCGCAATTGTAATCGAAATGTACGGTTCGGTTTTGGTTTCAAAAACCTCGGTTTGATTGTTTTTGGTTCGGTTTCGGTTATAAAACCGAAAAAATGAAAAATATTATAATTTGGATAAATAAAACTAACATATTTAAAAAAGTCGACAGTATAATTCGAGTTTACATAAATCAATAAAAATAGTGGCGAACTGACTCTATTTAAAAATAGACAACAGGAAATGCACATCTGCAACATTCCAATAATGCCATTTAAGACTTGAATAGCAATTAGCAAATGCCAAGAGCTGACCCTTTCTCTAGCAAACCTATTATGCCAACATAGGCGCCTACTAGAGTGACGGCAATCACAATTTCCATACTCAATGAGATTCAGCATAAATGCCACAAACAAAATTGGGGGAAGATCTAATAAAACTCACATGTTCTGCTCAATCTTGAACTTATAAATATCATTATCATTATACTTGACCAATAAGCATTCTAATATTCTATAATTCTTAAAAAATATATATAATTTTTATATATTATATATAATTATATAAAGAGAATAATGTTCCTGAGGTAACCTCAGGAACCTTACCTGATATTTTAGTATAATTTTTTGATGGCATTTTTGTAATAATTGAACTCGCCCCCTGTATTTACAAAAATAACCCTATTCTTGTATTGTTTTTTTAATCACCTCAGGAAACTTACCTGAGATAACCTCAGGAAAAGCAAGCCCTTAGATAAATATATTATAATAATCGGTTCGGTTTCGGTTTTTTCGGTTCGGTTTCACTCCAAAATCGAAACCGGACCATTAGTATCGGTTCGGTTTTTCGGTTTTAATTCGGCTCGGTTTTGATCGGTTCGGTTTTAATCGGTTTTTATCGATTTCGATTCGGTTTCGATTTCATTTCAGTTTTTCTGCTCAACCCTACTCATGATTAGCACTAAAATGATTTGTAAAACAAAATACAACATATTGGTACTTCCTCTTTTTCATTTCTTTACACTTTCAATTCAAGGTCATTCCTTCCATTTTTTACATTACTAAAAATAGTAACTTTTAATAATAAAATACATTATTACATCAACTATTTTACTCTACTTTTTTAACACTTTATACTATTACACTCACTACTTCACTTATTTTAACAATAAAATTACTATTACACCCATTATTCATTTATTTTAACAATATTACACACACTATTTTGGTCATCGTGTAAATATCAAATGATAAGAACTCCACGGCAGGAATGGAATATTTAAAAACATGAAGAAGTGAAACATGTGAATGGGCCAGGTGAAGTTTTGAATTGATTTTGGGTCTATGATTTAAAATGGGCTACAAACTCAACTACAAAAAATATGAAGCAATCGAGTGATTTAACGAGTGGACCATACATAAAAGTACCAATGCATAGAAAATTGGAAGTCTAGACACTTTCAAAGACAGCAAATAAAGCAAAAATGTCTAGAAAAAAAAATCATATTCCCTTCGTCCCACCCATTTCTTTACAGTTACTATTTTGGATCGTCTCATCCATTTCTTTACATTCCAAAAATAGTAAGTTTTCTCACTATTACACCAACTACCTTTCCCTACTATCTCATATTTAATAATAAAAAACACTATTACACAATTTACACCCACTACTTTCCTCCACTATCTCAAATCTATTATTAAATATTGATAGGTCCCACCACTTTTCATCACTTTACCTACTTAAATATATATATATATATATATATATATAGGTCTCCGTGTCCCAGCCGTATGTAAAGAATCGGCTGGGACGGAGGGAGTATAACGAAGCACGTGCTATGATACTGTACAAATGAGTAGGGCTAAATGAGTATGGCTGTTCACGAACAGAGCCGAGTCGAGTTTTGACCGAAACGAGCCGAGCTTTGATCTTAACGAACCGAACCGAGCTTTGATCTTAACGAACCAAACTGATTTCTTAACGAATCGAGCCGAGCTTTGACCGAACCGAGCCGAACTCGAGTTGTTCACGAACAGTCTTAAGCCGAATCGAGCTCGATCCGAGATGTTCGCAAACAATTAATTTGGTTGGAGATCTTAGTAGATCACTACCATTCAAAGTAGTACTAGTAGACTAGTGCTTTGTCACAGATTGTTATTTCTATTTTTTAAAAAATATTTCTCGATGATCCAACCGTACGGATGTCAAGATATATCTAATTTAGTGATATTCCCAAATTTTCAAAAAATAAAAAATTAATTTGGTTGGAGATCTTAATAGATCACTACTATTCTAACTAGTACTAGTAACTAGTGCTTTGTCACGGATTGTTGTTTCTATTTTTTAAAAAATATTTCTCGACGATCCAACCGTATGGATGTCAAGATATATCTAATTTAGTAATATTTCCAAATTTTCAAAAAATAAAAAATTAATTTGGATGGAGATCTTAGTAGATAAACTAGTACTAGTAACTAGTGCTTTGTCACGAATTGTTGTTTCTATTTTTTAAAAAATATTTCTCGACAATCCAACCATACGGATGTCAAGATATATCTAATTTCGTGATATTCCCAAATTTTCAAAAAATAAAAAATTAATTTGGTTGGAGATCTTAGTAGATCACTACTATTCTAACTAGTACTAGTAACTAGTGCTTTGTCACGAAATGTTGTTTCTATTTTTTAAAAATATTTCTCGACGATCCAACCGTACTGATGTCAAAATATATCTCATTTAGTGATATTCTCAAATTTTCAAAAAATAAAAAATTAATTTGGTTGGAGATCTTAGTAGATCACTGTTGAGTATTGAACACAAAGAAAGAATACATGGGGGGTGAATGGATTCTTGAACTTTTCGTGCCTTGAGTCTGTGTAGCAAACAAGTATTGTGTGTGCAGTGATGTAGATGCGGATAAAGAACAATACACAACACAATTTCACTTTAATCTAATGTATTATTAGATAAAGGTTGCTACAATCTGTGAATACAAATGATAGTATTCTCAGCTTCGTTTTTCTCAGAGAGATATAGCTTTACAGTGTATGAAAAACTCGACTCACAAAAGTTGCTAAGTTATGAAGTGAGGCTGTGTCCTTATAGAACATGGATACAGCCTACTTACTGCAAATAAGGTAGCTAAACAAATTACTTTCTAGTCTGTCTATCCTTTTTTAGTAAGAGTCCAAACGGTTACAGATTTGACTTTGCAAAGCCTGTTTAGATCCACTTCTTTAGCTCCTTGTCTCTTCTATATCTCTCCAAGCTTCCTTGTAGGCTTTCTAGAGCACGTTACAGATTGTGGTCCATAAAGTGCATTGGCTTGTTGCAGGTTTCTGGCTTGTACAATTTCTTCAGTATTTTGTCTCCAAGAATGTATTCGAGAAGTGACTAAGTAAGTGATTCGAGAACTAGAATTGACTTGATCGATAACTCTGAGTTCTCGAACACTGTTATATTGACATATCGAACCACTTCTCGAATATCTCTTTTCCATCAGGATTCCTTGAGTTGTCGAATAGAACATTTGACTTATCGAATCCTCGAGATATCGAATAGCTTTCTGAGTCTTTGAGATATCGAATGGAACTTTGACTTGTTGACTCTTTGAGAACTCGAATACCATCTTGACTTGTTGACTTCTTTAGTTCTCGAATAGAGTAGTAGACATATCGAATCTCTGAGATATCGAACAGTGTATTCAGAGATATCGAATAGTGTCTTGAGATATCGAATCCCTGACTTCTCAAATGCTGGACTTCTCGAATAGACAAATATACTTCTCGAATTGGTACTTAGGCAAATTCTTCATTTCTTCAAATCCCAACTGTGATTATTTGACAGTCTTTAACTCCTTGCTTGAGGCATGAACCTTGGAACTTCTTTCAAGCATTATTCTAGACTCTATTTGTACAATTACACAACTAGGATTTGATGCCTACTACAAGTACAATACAAACAGAAACTCTACAACTAGAGGTTCCCTCAGTTAAGAGGTCATGTAAGTAATGCAAAGCATTACAAACAATTAGGCTTGTTATTGGATGTGTACAGGCATGCCTCTGTAACTAACAATCTCCCCCAAATTGTGAGTGAGACCCTTAGTCACAATTTCATGTCTGATAACAAGCCTAACATACATAAGGATAGGACTTTAAGAGTACAGGTATGTATACTGATTGAACACATAAATGGAATTACAAGATAAATGCTCTTACAGTATGATGAGGTACTAGCCATTTTCATTTGATTGCATCTCCATTGCTTTGGCTTGAAGATCATCATATGCTTTCTGTTTCCTTTCTTTCTCCTTTCTTGCATTCTCATATATTGCTCTTATGATTTCTGCCATAGCATCCAATTCTTCAATCATGATAGAGTTTTTGAAATCTTCAAGCACTGGCTTCAGAATGTTGGCAGGATAGTGACTGAGTAGGTTCATTCTTATATTGACATTGTCTCCATTTCTTCTCCTATACTTCACCACATAGGGATCAAACTGAACTCTACACAATCCCTTTGCCCTTAGCTTTTCTGCTTCAATCTCCAGTCTGTCAATTTCTTTCTCCCTTTCTAACCACTTCTCATAGCAGCCCTTTCTCATCTTTTCAGCATAATCTCTCTTCATTTTCACAAAGTCAATCAATTCCAGCTTCCATACTTTCTCCACCTTGTCTTTAGAGTCCAGCAATGCAATGATTCTTTCTATCTCATACAATTTACCCCAATTTTGACAACCCCCTTGTTTGAATTTCATTTCTCTCCCATCAGTGTACTTGATTTCAAGGTGGTCATCCACAATTGCAACATAACATATCTTTTGAGCTCTTAGAAATTGCAGTTGCTCTTCATCAAAGTCTTCATCAAGTGGCTGGAGTTTCAATCCTGGAATGATTGTTAGGGCTCTTGATTTGGATAGCTTCACTCTTCTTGCAGCATGTTTGACTTTAATCTTCTTTACATGATTGCCAGGCAATAACTTGTGACCCTTGCTAGAAGACCATTGTAGTACTCCACTAGTAGTTTGCTTATGGATACATACACCTGGTTTCTTGATTTGAATCCTCTTCTCTTCTTGAGGTGCCAAAACAGTTGCAGAGGCCAGAGATGTAGATTTTGATGAATCATTACTAGTGACATCCACCCTAGACATTGAGCCTTGTGTTGTGGTAGGAGTGTCATTAGTAATGTTCATGGATTGCTGTTTTCCAATCTTCCTCTCATAGATTTTGCCTTGGTCATCATCATTCTTCTTATCCTTGTCATTCTTCTTCTTCTTGTCTTCATCACCCTTATCTCTCCTGTGATGTCTTCTCCTCCCGTCACTTTTGTCTTCAGAATCATCATCCTTATTTCTCCTAGGTTGAGCACTCTCTGGAAGTTCACCAGTTGCTATAAAAGATTTGAGAATGTGCAGAGCTTCAATTTCTTCAGCATTTCTGGCTCCAACCTTCTTCTGTAGTTGATCAATGATAGCAATGACCAGTCTGTGATTTCGAGAAGTGAGATCATGGGGAATGACCAATTGCTTGATGTCTTCAATTCTGGTGCCAGACTGATAGATGATTGTCCATGGCTTCTTGATCACTTCTGGTAGCCTTGAAGGTTGGCCATTCCTCAAATCATCAAACAGACTTTTATTGTTCTCATTCTTCTTCTCAATAAGCTCAAGTATGGCATCTATCTCTGAGTGTTTTAGGTCTTGTAGAGTCTTGTATGTTAGATGCCATATCTTTAATTTGGATATCAACACTATCTCCTTGATCCATAGGTTATTGACTTTCTTGGGGATGACAGTGATGTAATCAATCTGCTTCTTCAACTCCCTCAGATAGAACTAAGTGTCACCAACCTGTTCCCTTGTGGCTTTCAGAAACTCCAAGAAGGCTTTATCATGATAAACATTGGAATTAGCAACTTCTTGTAGCTTGGCCTCAGTAACAACTTTAACTTCTACAGGCTTGGCACTCTCAGGTATGGAGGATGGAAGTTTGTCAGAAGGCATACTCCCTGCAACCACTGTGGTAGTTATGGATTGCTTTTGACCACCAGGAGTAGTAATGTGCACAGTTGGTAGAGTAACAACTGGCAGTAAGGTAGGAGGCTCATCAACTTTGGATTTGCCTTTGCCTGGCACATTGGTTGTAGATTGTGCTCTGTGATGACCTCCCTCATTTATCTGTATGGCCTTCTCCTTAGGTTTCTCCCCCTTTGGATTTGAGTTCCTGGACCTTTTCTCCCCCTTAGGCTTGTTGTCAAGCACAGAGGCTGTAGAAACCACCTGTGGGTTGAAAGATTCTTCAGGTAGAGGGAGACCCATGTGCTTCATCATTGCAGCCAACATGGATTGCTGATGCAGAAGGACATTAGCTGTGGTGGTTGCTTGAGTGTCCAACTGATCATGGAGAAGTGCAACCTTGTCTGTAAGGTGAGCATTTGATTTAGTGAGAGTAGCAACCTCCTTTTCAAGAGTGTTCACCTTAGTGAATAGCTCATTGGCCTTGAAACCAGACAAAGATTGATCCTGCAGCCTCTTCACTTCATACTTAGACAGCTCATGCACAGGGACTTCAGTCACTAGCCTATCTCCATAAAGATTCTTGAACATTGTCCTCAGCATGGCATTGGCCTCTGTAGTCTGGTCAGATAGATTTTGAAATCTGCTTCCTAGGCCTGTGACTGTATCTTTGAGGAGGGCTAGGCCATTGTACATCTTTGTGCAGGTGGTGTTGCAGTGTTTGAGATCTTTGACCACACCATCCAGTTGAGGAAATTTAGCATCAAAGGCCCTCTTGACTTCTGCTACTGAAGTGGCTGTCTTGTCACACACCCTGTTGACTTCAGTTTTGACTCCCTTGCCAAGGTAGTGTGCAGCCTTGAGGAAACCCTTGTAGGAATCATTGACAGCTTCATACACTTCACCAGGAGACAGGAATTTTGCATTGGAGCCCAGTGAAGTGATGTATTCCTCTCTAAGATATTGAAGTGCTTCACTGAGAGTTATATCATTCTTTCCTTGCAGCCAGGCATCTACATTGCCATCTCTCTCAGCATCATCAATAATCTTGGCCTTCTGCATCTCCACATCATCCCTATGGCATAGTAGGATGGCCTCATAGTCTGGATTAGGGATATTGGAGGTGACTAGGTTCTGAGCTATCTTTACAAACTCAGGAATCTGATCCACAATTAAGCTTTGAAGTGCTTCAACCGTCAATGTTTGTGGAACAGACCCTGATCCTGAAGCACTGTCATGTTGCACAGGCTTCAGCCATTGTGACATAAAGTCAGAGCTAGAGCTAGGCAAGCTAGACTCCTCAGTTACAGATGCAACTTCTGTAACCGGATGGATTGACTCTACTACTGGTGTCTCCACAGGAGTGGGATGAGTTACACCAGCAGTTGACACAGGCACAGAGTCTCTAGTAAAAACTAGTGGAACCTCTGTGTTTGTGATGGTGTCATCAGGAGATGCCCCAACATGCATTCCCTCACCATCTAAATGTGGGTCCTGGGTGGTGAGCAAAGTGTCATGCACTAAGTCACTTGAAATTATTGGCTCATCAAGAGAAAAGAATTCTTGATGATCAATGCCTTGCATCTCAGTTGCCTGAGTTGCAGGTTCCAAAGAAATTTTAGTGTTAGATTCTGGAAGAGAAGTGTGTTTTAGAGTAGATTTTGGCAATTCCCCCTGAGAGATAGAGGGAGTTTCAAGTGTGATGTGCTCTCCACTCAGTGTAGTGCCAGCCTTATCACTCCCATGTACTGACTCTGTACAAGAAGGTGCATTGGGGAGGATGCTTGATTCTATAGGTACACCCTGTTGAGAGGATACACCTAGTGAGCTGTGTGCCCATGATTTTACAACTTCAGCCATTTGTGTGACTGAAGAGGTGGTCTTAGTTTTCTTCTTCTTTGGCTTTTGTAAGGGTGACTCAGGTTCCTCACTTTCTAGCCCTAGTTCCACAGCCAATGCTGCTTCAGATAATATATTCAGTGGTGCAGACATTACTTCCTTTCTCTTCTTTTTACTAACATCACCCTTTTGAGAGGATGATGCAGTTGGCTCAGTGTTTGGTAGAGTGTTTGGTTGAGAGGGTTGGTTAGCAGGCCCTGGATTAGCATTTTGTTCTACTTGCTTGGGCTGTGCTAACTTAGATTTTGCATCAAATGTTGGCATGTTGTGGGGATAAGTTCTAAACAAACTCTCCATATGGGGAGTTATGTTCAGTCTTACATCCACATCATTCCTAGTCTCCAAATTACCAAAAATGAGTTTGGTCATGGACTTAGGATAGCCTATTCTATTTTTATCAATCCCAGGCAATTCAATCAATGAAGCATTCTTAAAATTAAGTACAGATTGAATAAAGCGAGGGAAGAAAATATCAGTACCTCTCTTGGTTGTGTTCTTACCAAGTCTTCCATATAGTTCTTGGAGGATGATTTGGCCAACATCTATCTTCTTTCCATAGGCTAATGCATAGCCAATTTGCTGCACAGGTGCACTGATTTGATCAAAGCTTGATTTCCTGGCAGTGAAGACTTGAAGAAGAGTTGCAAACACATAGCTCCACTCCTTTCTCAGATTCTTTCTATTTAGCTTTCCAAGATTGATCCCATCTGAGTAGTTGATGAACTCAAAGAATTCCTCTAACTCTGCATGTGTGGCTAGTCTGTCAAATGACTCTTGTTGTAGGCCCAGTGCTTGATTCATGTCTACAGGAGTGATAGTGATGTCCTTATCTTGAATCTTACAGTAGATGATGTATGAGGTGATTGCGTTTTCCAGGGCTACAACCTCCACAATAGCAGTACCCCAAAACTGTTCCAGGATATCTAGATACAGAGTTGGGTTGGCAGAGAGTGCATCCTTGACGTATGACTCAGCCATCCATTTCACAAAGCACTTGAAATTGGCATTGGGTGCTTCAACATCACTAGTGAGAGCGATGAAGTTGGTGTTGAACTTTACTGTTGCCATTTGTGTAAGAAGAGAGGAAAGAAATTGAAGGTTGAAGAAGAAATTTGGCTTTTCGTAGCTAGGGTTTCAGGGGTTTAGAGAGTGTAGATGCTTGAGAAATCGAATGAAATGAATCGAATAGATGTGGAATTGTATAAGTATGAAGTACTTGAATTGTCGATTAGATGAAAGTTTTGTATCGACAAGTCAGGCATTCGAGAAGTAGAAAACAACTATTCGAGAAGTCAAGAAAGGCTTAATCGATAACTCAAGCAGATAGAAACTCACAGCTGGTGGTTATCTAACTCAGAGATAATTCTAAATTAAATAAAATGTGTTTTTATGAGTGAATTAAACTTTTAGACAAAAGTCCAAAATCGGTTAATATTCAGCGAGAATTCAGCCTTTTCAAATGATTCGAGAACTCAAATATAGTGTTCGAGAACTCAATCATTCGAGAACTCAGTTACTATATTCGAGAAGTCAAGAATACCTCTATTCGATATCTCAGAAAGACTCTATTCGAGAACTCAAGAGTACTCTAATGAGACTAGTTGGAGATGTCGAATAGTGAATCATTCGAGAAGTCTGACTTATCGAACTATACCCATCACTCATAAAAATTTGATTTTCACTATCTTTTAAAATTTACCAGACATATTCATTGAAGAATATCCTAGCAAATTAAATAGTGATTTTCTCAAAATTTCATAGAAATTTTAAGTTAATAAAAATATGATTTTCAACATATGCAACAGATTTGAAATATTTATAAATCATATTTCAACCAACACTTACTCCAAAAATATTGAGAATTTAGATAAAGTAAGTGTTTACTGCTGCAACAATCTAGATGCTGTATTCACTTAGCCAGAATCTGAAGAATTCAGCATTCCAATCTCACTTACCAACCTTGTGAAGGTGGCTTCATCTAATGGCTTAGTGAATATATCAGCTAGTTGTTTATCTGTAGAGACATAATGCAACTCAATGGTTCCATTAGTTGCATGTTCTCTTATGAAATGATATCTGATGTCAATGTGCTTTGTTCTAGAATGATTGACAGGATTGGCAACTATAGAGATTGCACTTGTGTTGTCACACATGATGGGAATTCTTTCCAACACAAGTCCATAATCTCTAAGTTGATTTCTAATCCAAAGCACTTGAGCACAGTAACTTCCAGCAGCTATGTATTCAGCCTCAGCTGTAGAAGTTGACACAGATTGTTGCTTCTTGCTATACCAAGAAACTAACCTTTGTCCAAGAAACTGGCAGCTTCCTGAGGTGCTTTTCCTATCCACTCTGCATCCAGCATAATCAGCATCAGAATAACCAACCAGATTGAACCCTGTGTCCTTAGGATACCATAAGCCCAAGTTTGGAGTGCCCTTCAGATATCTAAAGATCCTTTTTATTGCAACCAAATGTGATTCCTTTGGATTTGATTGAAATCTAGCACATAGACATGTAGCAAACATGATGTCTGGCCTACTTGCAGTGAGGTAGAGTAGAGAACCAACCATGCCTCTGTAGACTGAGATATCTACTCTCTTGCCTTTAGCATCTTCATCCAACTTAGTTGCAGTGGCCATGGGTGTCTTTGCAGGTGAGCAGTCTTCCAAGTCAAACTTCTTCAATAGATCCTTGATGTACTTGGTCTGACTGATAAAGATACCATCCTTCCTTTGACTGACTTGCAACCCAAGAAAGAATGTCAACTCTCCCATCATACTCATCTCATATCTGCTCTGCATGAGTTTGGAAAATTTCTCACACAGCTTCTCATTTGTAGACCCAAAAATGATATCATCCACATAAATTTGGACTAGGATAATATCATCACCATGCTTCTTGTAAAACAGTGTCTTGTCCAATGTGCCTTTAGTGAATTGATTTTCAAGAAAAAATTGTGATAAAGTATCATACCATGCTCTTGGAGCTTGCTTAAGTCCATACAGTGCCTTAACCAATATGTAGACAAATTCTGGGAAATGTGGATCCTCAAAGCCAGGTGGTTGTTGCACATAAACCTCTTCTTCCAACTCTCCATTTAGAAATGCACTCTTGACATCCATTTGAAACTTTAAAGTTTGAATGTGCAGCAAATGCAAAGAATATTCTGATGGCTTCCAATCTAGCAACAGGGGCAAATGTCTCATCATAATCAATGCCTTCCTGTTGAGAGTATCCTTTTGCAACCAGCCTTGCTTTGTTTCTTATTATTACACCATCTTCATCCATCTTATTCTTCAGAACCCATTTTGTTCCAACAATGGTTCTATTCTTTGGTGCAGGCACAAGTTCCCATACTTTGTTCCTTTCAAATTGATTCAACTCTTCTTGCATAACAATAATCCAATCTGGATCCAACAGTGCATCATCAAGTTTCTTAGGCTCAACTTGTGATAGAAAACATCCATAGAGGCACTCATTTTGAGTTGCTCTCCTAGTCCTTACTCCTGCATTAGGATCTCCAATGATTTGCTCTGCAGTGTGTGATCTATCCTATTTCCTCGAGTGTTCAGCCTGACTTCTCATTCTTGATGTTGCTTCATCATCCACATCATGGTCATCCTCATTTCCTCCCCCTGTGAAGTTGCCATTACTCACAAGTGTGTCTTGGAAGCTTGTTTCTCCACTATCGATTGGCACAAATTCTTCTCTTGTATCATTATTCACTTGAGTTTGTTGAACTTGAGTTTCAACTCCAGTTTCAATCTCTTCATCAGAATCATCTAGATTATCAAACCTCAATGGATCTTTGTCTTCATCATTGGCTTCTTCTAGTCCAGGTAGTTTGCTGTCATCAAATGTTACATCTGTGCTTTCCATAACTTTCTTTTGACTGATGACATAAACCTTGTATGCAATTCTTTCCATAGAATAGCCAAGAAAAATTCCTTCAAATGCTTTTGCATCAAATTTTCCAACATATTCAGAGTTATCCTTTAATACAAAGCATTTGCTTCCAAAAGTATGAACATACTTTCGAGTAGGCTTCTTTCCAGTCATCAAGTTGTAAGGTGTCTTTCCAGTGTTTTTGTTGATGAGGGTTCTGTTCTGAATGTAGCATGCAGTACTCACAGCCTCAGCCCAAAAACATGTAGGCATTTTTGCATCAAGTAACATTGTTCTAGCAGCCTCAATTAGAGTTCTATTCTTTCTCTCAACAATTCCATTTTGTTGTGGAGTCCTTGGAGCTGAGAATTGCTGAGAAATACCATTCTCTTTACAGAATGCTTCGAGTATGGCATTTCTGAACTCTGTTCCATTATCACTTCTCAGTGCAATCACACTTGCATTGTTTGCCTTTGCTTCCTTGTCAACTTTCTTTATATGCTCAATAATTACTTGTGGAGCCTCATCTTTTGATGCCAGAAATTCCACCCATGTATACCTTGAAAAATCATCAACCATTACCAGGGCATACTTCTTTCTTCCAAGTGACATAATGTTGACAGGCCCAAACAAATCCATATGAATGAGTTGTAATGGCTTGGTTATTGATGTCACTGTCTTTGACTTGTGGCTTGATCTTTTCATTTTTCCTTTTTGACAAGCCTCACACACTCCTTCTTGGCAGAATTCAAGTGTGGGCATGCATCTCACTAACTCTCTTTTGACTAGAGAATTAATGGCCTTGAAATTCAGGTGTGATAGTTTCTTGTGCCACAGCCAACAATCTTCATTTGATGCTTTTGAGTAAAAGCAACAAATTTTGTCCTTGTTTGCAGAGTCCATATTGGCTACAAACAGGCTTCCCTTCCTCACTCCAGATAGAGCAAAATCACCAGTCTTCTTGTGGGTGATCAAACATTCATCTTTGTCAAAATTCACTTTGAATCCTCTATTAGTAAACTGACCAACACTTAGCAGATTATGCTTGAGCCCCTTGACTAGTGCTACATCTTCAATGATGACATTACCAACTTTCAGCTTGCCATATCCCAATGTGTTACCCATGCTGTCATCTCCAAAAGCAACCATTGGGCCAGCCTTTTCCTCATACTGTGATAGCAGGGCCATATCACCAGTCATATGATTTGAGCATCCACTGTCCAAAATCCACATGACCTTCTTTTCACTTTCTTTGCCCTGCAAACACAAAGGTATTACTTTTTCTTTGGTACCCAAACAAGTTTGGGTCCATGTGACTTAGAGACAGTTTTATCATAAACAACATGCTTATCAACTTTCTTAGTGTTAGTCTTCTTGTCACTGTTGGAAGTCTTAGAATCTGAAGTTTCTGACTTAGGTGACAGAGGTACCTTCATAGCTTTAGGAGGACTTGAAGACTTTGACCTTGTGTAGTGTGTGTGAGAATTGTGACTGATACAACCATCAATGAATTGCCTTCTTAAATTAAAACAACTAGTCATAACATTCATATTACATGGCATACAGTCAAATTTATCACAAAAAGGTGCATCTCTATGACTTAGAGACACAGAACAATCATAGAAAGGTTTAGACACACTACCAACAGGTTTCTTGCATGCATGAGTTAAATGATTGGTACTGAAATAGTTCTGACAAGTTTTCCTAGGGGCATTAGGCATATAAGCATAGTTGTTATCCTTGTTAATCCCTAACTTGCCATTTCTGTTTTGTTTCTTCTTAGTCACTTTCTTATCTGATTCACTCTTCCCAGCTGAAACAAACTTAACAAACTTCTTAGGTCTTGGCCTATCAACTACTGGTTCCTTGGTCTTTGACTTGACACTCTCACTCTTAGAGGATACTTGTTGTTCACTAGATTGTGCCTCATCCTCATCATTCAACATTTGTTTGATGAGTAAGGCATCCTCATCAATTTCAAATGTTGATTCTTTAAAAATTGGATTTTTAGTCTTTCTCAATATGTGAGGCACTTTCTCATGAACAGCTGTGTCCTCTTCAATAACAGCATAGCCTTTCCTCTGTTTGAGAGAGTCATAGTCAAGTCCAATAGCTGCTTTGGGTTTAGCTTCAATTTTCTCACAGTAGGATTGCACTAGACCAGATGATTTCTTGAAAGTTTTCAGTTTGAATTCATTTTCAGCTAATTCATCCCTAAGAGCCTTCTCTACTTGACTAGCACATAAAACCTTGTTCTGCAAATATTCAACTTCTTTCTTAAGGTTTTCTACTTGCATAGCAGTTAGCTCAAGTTCCTCATTCTTTTTGGTTAATATTTCAGTTCTAGTAGACAGTTTAACAATCTCCTCATTAGCAGCAGTCATACTAGTATGAATATTAAACATTTCAACATATAGTTGTTCGATCATGCATTTATACTCAGAAACAGACATGTCTATAGTAGTGAGAGATGGTACCTGAGAATCAGATGGAGATGTGTCATCCTTGGAGTTGGCCATCAAGGCATAATTGCAGAATTCTTGTTCCTCTCCATCACTCTCAGAATCATCCCAGCACTTCCCTTCAGCTATGTAGGCCTTACCTTGTGTCTGCTTTTTCAGAAGGGCCTCATACTTAGCTTCGAGCTCAAGATAATCTCTATCCTTCTTTTTAGGCTTCTTGCATTCACTGGCAAAATGCCCTAGGTCATTGCATCTATAGCACCTTACAGATGACCTATCCACATAACTGGTTTTGAATTTATTTCTGTTTGGTTTCACAGGTGCCTTGTTCTTGTTGGCTGAATGGTTTTGAGGTTTGGGTTTGAAGGGTTGATTTCTTTTAAATCTGATGTTTGGAAATTTTCTGGCCATGAAAGCATATGAAGTATTTTCCATCCCATCAAGTTCTTCCAGAGTGTAAAACTCTTCTTCTTCTTCCTCCTTTTCCTCAACAGGTTCACTCACCCCAACTTCAGTTTCTTCATCATCTGTTACCTCCTCTATCCTTAGCTGGCTTGTAGATGCTTCTAGGTCCAGAATAGATTTGTTGACAATCAAGGCACATGATGTGTTTATCATTCTACCTTGGTTGGCTTGGATAGCCCTTTTCTGAAGCAACTCAAGTTCATGAGTCTTTAGGACTCCATAGAGCACATCATAGGTGACTTTGTTCAAATCTCTCTCCCTTAGAGAAATGACTCTTTGCTCTAGATGATTTGGTGAAGATAACAGAAATTTCATATTTAACTCCTTGGTGCTGTAAACCTTGCCATTCATCTGCAACTCAGTAACTAGCTTGTGAAACCTTTCAAACATTTCAGTGATGCTTTCCTTGGGCTGTGCCATGAAAGCTTCATACTGTGTGACCAGTATCTGTTTCTTGTTTTCCTTAACCTCATCAGTCCCTTCACACAACACCTCAATATAATCCCACATCTCTTTAGCAGACGTACATGATGCAATGTTTGCAAACATTGACATGTCCATGGAATCAATGATAAGCAGCATGAGGTGGCTGTCAAGAGCAACCTTCTCCCTTTCTGATTCTGTCCATTTTGATGGATCCTTAGCCTCATAAGATCTTGGGATAGTTGTGGTTCCAACAGTCTTCTCTGGTATCTCTTATTGTGGAATAAAAGGACCATTCTTGAGAATCTCAGGATACAGGGGATGAGAGGCTTTAATGAACAACATCATCTTTATCTTCCAGAGGTTGAAGTTTTCTTTGTCAAACTTAGGGACCTTCACCGTTCCTGTAGTCTTTGGTGTATTCGAACTCATGATCGTTTTTCTATTTTTGAATAAACAGCCCGCTCTGATACCACTTGTTGAGTATTGAACACAAAGAAAGAATACAGAGGGGGGGGTGAATGGATTCTTGAACTTTTCGTGCCTTGAGTCTGTGTAGCAAACAAGTATTGTGTGTGCAGTGACGTAGATGCGGATAAAGAACAATACACAACACAATATCACTTTAATCTAATGTATTATTAGATAAAGGTTGCTACAATCTGTGAATACAAATGATAGTATTCTCAGCTTCGTTTTTCTCAGAGAGATATAGCTTTACAGTGTATGAAAAACTCGACTCACAAAAGTTGCTAAGTTATGAAGTGAGGCTGTGTCCTTATAGAACATGGATACAGCCTACTTACTGCAAATAAGGTAGCTAAACAAATTACTTTCTAGTCTGTCTATCCTTTTTGAGTAAGAGTCCAAACGGTTACAGATTTGACTTTGCAAAGCCTGTTTAGATCCACTTCTTTAGCTCCTTGTCTCTTCTATATCTCTCCAAGCTTCCTTGTAGGCTTTCCAGAGCACGTTACAGATTGTGGTCCATAAAGTGCATTGGCTTGTTGCAGGTTTCTGACTTGTACAATTTCTTCAGTATTTTGTCTCCAAGAATGTATTCGAGAAGTGACTAAGTAAGTGATTCGAGAACTAGAATTGACTTGATCGATAACTCTGAGTTCTCGAACACTGTTATATTGACATATCGAACCACTTCTCGAATAGCTCTTTTCCATCAGGATTCCTTGAGTTGTCGAATAGAACATTTGACTTATCGAATCCTCGAGATATCGAATAGCTTTCTGAGTCTTTGAGATATCGAATGGAACTTTGACTTGTTGACTCTTTGAGAACTCGAATACCATCTTGACTTGTTGACTTCTTGAGTTCTCGAATAGAGTAGTAGACATATCGAATCTCTGAGATATCGAACAGTGTATTCAGAGATATCGAATAGTGTCTTGAGATATCGAATCCCTGACTTCTCGAATGCTGGACTTCTCGAATAGACAAATATACTTCTCGAATTGGTACTTAGGCAAATTCTTCATTTCTTCAAATCCCAACTGTGATTATTTGACAGTCTTTAACTCCTTGCTTGAGGCATGAACCTTGGAACTTCTTTCAAGCATTATTCTAGACTCTATTTGTACAATTACACAACTAGGATTTGATGCCTACTACAAGTACAATACAAACAGAAACTCTACAACTAGAGGTTCCCTCAGTTAAGAGGTCATGTAAGTAATGCAAAGCATTACAAACAATTAGGCTTGTTATTGGATGTGTACAGGCATGCCTCTGTAACTAACAATCACTACTATTCTAACTAGTACTAGTAACTAGTGATTTGTCACGAATTTTTGTTTCTATTTTTTTTAAAATATTCTCGACGATCCAACCATACGGATGTCAAAATATACCTAATTTAGTAATATTTCCAAATTTTCAAAAAATAAAAAATTAATTTGGTTGGAGATAAAAAAAAGTAAAAATTTTAATTTTTTTGGAGCTTTAACGAGCCGAGCTCGAGCCGGACACCCTAAAGCTCGGCTCGAGCTCGTTAAGCTTAACGAAGAAAAATCTTGTTCGAGCTCGACTCGAGCTCTTAACGAGCCGAGCCGATTCGAGCTCTTAACGAGCCAAGCTCGAGCTTGTTCGCGAACAGGTCGTTCGTTAAACAGCTCTACAAATGAAGCAACGAAAATGAAACAAGGAAAGCGTGTGAAAACTAGATGACATAATAAAAAATAATTTTTGTCGGAATTTACCCACTGGAAAATTAGACTTATCTGAAAATTCAGCAACACAACCAACTTTTAAAATTAGATTGAAAAATTAAAGATCCTAAATTTAACACCACCACAACCAAATCAAGCTCTAAGTGATTAGCATATTTGCTACTTTATTCACTTGTCGAAATCGAAATGAATTATAACCAAAATATGAAAAGAAGAGCAAGATGCAAAGTAAAAGAGAAAGCTAGCATTGATATAAAAAGGTGTTTACAAGATTTAAATCCACTAATACATGAATGAAGCTAGCATAATCTAAAAATGTAAGAAGACATGAAAAGAGAGAAAGGAGGCTACAACTAAAAATTATGTTAATTAGCTAAAACTAAGGTGTGGAAACAAAGGGATTAGTGGGTATTTATAGGTTAAAAATAGGGTATTGGGTTATCTTCCACCACAAAATATCTTATCTTTAACTTTTGTCTTTTTTCCATTTGTTTTGGGTCCAAGTTGGTTGGTGGCTCCTTGGTTAGTGGCTCCAAATATAACTTGGCTTTAAATATGGCTTGCTTCATTCCCAATTTCCTTTTTCTTCCTTTTAAATTCACTCCTTGCCCATTTTGCATCCTTTTCTAATTTATTTAATTTTATGCAAAATTATGAAAACACACTAAATTAATAAGTTAAAAATACGAAAACAAACAACAAATAGGTGTTTAAAATATGCAAAATTATGCATTAATCAAATACGTTTTATGGAAATGTTTCACACAGGAGATTGGCCAGTTGAAAGAGTTAGAATGCTTAATCCAATAAAAAAAAATTGAGAGGAAATTCCTCAAAACTTGTATGAATTAGATTTTCTTGCATATTTGGATCTCTCAAACAATAACTTTTAGGGAAGGATTCCATTTGGTACTTAAATTCAATATTTCAGCATATGAGAGGAACACTGGACTTTGTGGTAAACCACTCACAAGTATTTTTTCAGGAGATGAATCAGCTGATCTTGTCTTGCCCTCATCCGGTGAGTATGAAGTTGATGAATACGACATTGAACATGTATACCGGCTTTATATAAATGTAGCACTTGGATTCGGTACTACAGTTTGGGGCTTCATTGGAACTTTAGTGTTAAACTGCCGTTGGAGACGTGCATATTTCCTTTTTCCGGAGAACTTGAAAGAACAATTTTATGTTGCAATGGATGTATGCATTGCCAATTTTCAAGGTAATTTGGTATGCAAATAACTAAAAAAAATTCATTACTATTTATTAGCGTAATCATTTTATGTCTCTTTTCTTTCAATGACTCTTTTATTTGGCACAACAATAAAGTATTACTGCGCTTGCAAAGGAGAATCTACTAATGTGATATTTCTTAGAATAAATTATGTATTTAAATAAGACATAATATATGCATAAATCTCCTCACTAAAACAATGAGTATAATTAATAGCGGAAGCATACCCGACTTGAAAGAGGTCATCGAGAGAGAGAGTGCGGAGAGCGTAAGGACTTGAAAGTTTGGGTTTTCACAATTCTCCTCTACACATTGGGATGAGTGTGTATTTTCTGAATATTAAGATAGACAACTCTAATTTGCTAAATTCATAACCATCCATCAAAATTATGGATTTGGATACTTTAGCCATTATAAATATAGATAACTAAGTAGATATGTATTGGAAATAATAATTAAATATAAATTAAGTGTTATTTATAAATTTAATTATTAATTAGCTCAACTCTTTATAATACTCGATGAACTATAAATCAATAGACTGAATCCTGTCAAATCCAACATTTTCCCACTTGATCAAGGGTTATTATATCATCATTATACATATAAAAAGACTTTTATTATTGAGTTTTACATCCCATGAGACATAATAAATTTTACATCATACTAAAATAGAATCAAAGGTGGTATCATACTCGTTAAAAATATGAAAATGTCATCTAGTTACAATCCCGATATGATTGTAAAAATCAGTTGAAGATAAGCTTAAAATCATGAACAACATAATATATAATAAGCAACAGCAAATCAATAGGTCAATGAGTTCCTTACATAATTGTTTATTCCATAAACTTCGAATGTGTGCCGAAACAGAAGTAACAAACTAAATATTTTGTCCAAAAAACATAACATAAGATGACCACAAACAATGTCTTACAATCCATGAATAAATAAAAAAGATTATCAACCAAACTCATTCTAGCAACATGTTCCGCCAACATAGCAACTATACTAATTTATTCAATAGACACTTGTTATTTTTGAACTATTTCTGGCACTGCAAGATACTTTTTATCAATGTGGTTTGTGGCATCACTTAACTTGTAGTCATTAGAGAAAGAAACAACAGCCTAATTATCACAATAAATTTTCAACGATCTAGAAATAGTGTCAACTATTTTGAGATATACACATGACAAAATTCCTCAGCCATAAAGCTTGCTTTGTTGCCTAAGAACAAACCACAAATTCAGCTTTCATAGTAGAAGAGGTATGCATTGACTCCTTAGCACTTTTCCATGATATGACTCCGGCCTTTAGAAAGCATAAAAATGTAATCTGAAATGGACTTTAACTCATCTTTACACCCCGCATAATTTGAATTTGAATAATTATTAACATCAAGGTTTTCCTTTTTTATATATATGAGTATTAAATCTTTTGTACCTTGTAAACACCGCATGACCTTTTTAACTGCCTTCCAATGATCTTCACCTAAATTTATTTTGTATTCCCAAGCATACCAACAATATATGCTAAGTCCAGATGAATTCATACTTGAGTATACATGAGACACTCAACTGCTGAAGCATAATAAAAATGCTCCATTTGATCCATTTTTAGCTAATTTTTAGGACATTGTTTCAAGCTAAATTTGTCACCCTCGATAACAGGAGCAACACTTGGAGAACAATTTTACATGTTAAATTGTTTGAGAACTTTATCAATATAAGCTCTATGTGATAAACCAAAAACTTATTGAGATCTATTTCTATGAATTTTAATGCCTAAGACATAAGATACCTCCCCCAGATCCTTCATATCAAAATTCTTATGAAGAAATCTCTTTGTCTCATGCATTAAATTCATAACATCACTAGCAAGTTGAATATCATCCACATATAGTACCAAATTAATGTACTTATTCTGACTCATTTTAGATATATGCATTGGTCTGCAACATTTCCTTGAAAACTAAACTTTTCAACCACATCATCAAAACCCTCTGATTGTACATGTAGACATCTTTATGCAAGTCATCATTAAAAATAAAGTGATTTTTTCATCCATTTGGTGTAATTTTATAATAATGAAATACTAAAGTCGTGATAATACGAAGTGATTCTTACTCGACATGGGGGAAAAAGTATCATTATAGTCTATTCCTTTTCTTTGTGTAAAACCCTAAGCAACAAATATAGCTTTATATCTCTCGATGTTACCACTTGAATCAAAGTTAGTTTTGTAGATCCATTTACAGCGTACAACTTTGACTCCTTGTGGCAACTCAACTAAATCTCACACATTGTTACCTTTCATGGATTTCAACTCATCCTCAATGGTTGTAAGCCATTAAGTTGACTGGCTACTAGCAATAGCTTCTTTATAAGAAATAGGATCATGTCCATGCCAAGATTAGACTCACTTTAGTCTAATTATACAATATAATCATCAGAGATTGCTGATCGTCTTACTCTTTTTGATCTTCTGAGAGATTCATTAGTGTTCTCTTAATCTTGGGGTAAATCTTCATGTACATTCTCATGTGCATTATTATTGTAATCATAAGTTTTTGGTGCACCAATATCTAGAACGATAGGAATAGAGACATTCTTCCGAATCTCTTCCATATTTATCTTTGGAGATGTATTCCTACTAACTTCAGCATCCTTAAAAAAATTTATGTTTCTTGTTTCAACTATTCGAGTGGTATGTGATCGACAATAAAATCAAAATCTTTAGATCTTTATGGGTAACCAATACAATGACAAGTTATAATCTTGTGGTCCAATTTCTTGATGTGTGGGTTATACTTTTTTACTTCAGCCAAACAACCCCATACATGCACATATCCAAAATTAACTTTTCTTTTAGCCCATATTTCGTAAGGTGTTTCAAGCACAAACTACTTGGTACTCGATTAATGATATGCATAGTTGCTTAAAGGGCTCTCACCCACCAAAATTCTGGTAAAGTGACATATTATACTCCGAACCACATCCATAAGAGTTCGATTTCATTTCTTAACAACACCATTATGTTCGGGTGTACTCGGCATTGTGTACTGAGTAACGATTCCACATTCTTGTAAGAACAATTGAAAGGGTCAATTTTGTCCAGATTCAGAGAATTTCCCATAATACTCTCTTCATCTATCAGATTTAACAACCTTAATATTCGAATTAAGTTGTTTTTCAACTTTTTCTTTGTAAATTTTAAACACATCAAGTGCTTCATATTTTCATGCAAAAGGTAAATGTAGCCATAACGTTAGTAGTCATCTATAAAAATAATATTGTCCACTAATGTGAGTGTGGATTATTTCCAAATATTTAGTGTTACGAGTTGCATCTCGTTTGTTTGTTTTTACAAATTTTCCATTAATACACGTGTCAAAATATATGAAATTTAAAAAAAGAAGAAATCCTTTTTTAACTAGTCTTTCGACATTTGGATATGTGACCAAGTCGTTCATGCCACAATTATGAGAAATTTTCATTATTTTGTAACTTCACTTTACATATTCATTGAAATTAAGGATTCACTAAAAGATGCATTCAAACATAATCTATAGAGGTTTGGCTCTAACAGCCCGAATTAATACATTTTGTATAAAGAAACAGAGAAAATTCTTTATTTTTTAATTTAAACGAATATTGATAAATGGATTTTATATCCATTTGGAGCGTTCCATATCGGCTTAAATTGATTCACTTGGCCTCAAGTTTGTTGTAGTTTTGATGTGTTTTTGTGTAGTTGTGCAGGATTGCATTATCAGCTAGGATTTGTGTTTTTCATTGATCTTGGAGTTGAAATTTAGCAATGGAATGAAGGCGCACAAAAATAATTAGTCCCCGGCAGCGGCGCCAAAAACTTGATGTGCTAAAATAATAAAGATTTTGATTGCAAGCGCACAATCTCGTTTTAGTAATTTTAGATTCGTCCACAGGGACTAAGTTATTCGCAAATCCTTAATTTTTAATTTAATCGAATTAGAACAATTGGGTTTTGGAAAATTCAGTTTTATACTATTTAATTATCAAAAGAAAATTAATCTATTTTTAAAGGAGAATTAAATTTACTCTAATTTTAAACTAATTGATAAAAAGAACAAAAGCTAAATTAATCTAAAAATTTCTAAATTCGAATCAAAATTAGATTTTATTCTAAAAATTTATTTACAGAAAATTTTAAGAAAATTTGGACAAGACTTATTCGTAAATTCAACTAGCCATTTTATACCCAAATTAAGAATTAGCGAACTAAAATTCGATACAGATAACAAATCGAAGCAACTCAAAGCAAGGAAAACAGGAAGCGCAAAACACCAAAAACGACAGAAAACCAAACAGTAAATTCAGCATTGCAGTTTTTACAAAAAGAAAACGGACTCCATTCAAGGACAACTACTCAGACCACTCGGAACAGCAACTCGAAACCAATGAACCGAGTCGACTCAAGCAGGTCGGCAAAAATAGAACAGAATCGGCAGACGTAGGAAAGAAAAATCAGTGAACAAAACAAACACAGAACTCGACTCAGATGCTTCGATTAAAGACCACAACATCATAAATTCGACAGGACTTGCCATCTCAGTACAACAAGAAACCTTACAATAACTAACACAGAACTCCAAACTACAGCATTCGACAGTAACACAGCTAGAACAGCGTACAAGAACAGCAGATATTAAATTAGCAACCACAAAAAAAAATCATCACAAATCGATCAACTCATTGACAAAAATCGTCAAAAAATCAACGCGGCTGGACTCGTTCGAAAAGACAGGGGAAGAAACTAAAAGGAAATATGGGAAGGGGAATTGCAGGGGAAATAGGGAAGGGAAAACAAGAAGGGTTTGGGGGAGAGAGAGAGAGAGAGAGTGGTTACAGGGAGGGGTGTTGGATTCTGGGCAGAAAGGACGAAGGAATAGGGTAAAGGAAGAAGAAGGAGAAGTTTGTCAGAAAATCGAAGGGAATCAGCTGGGTTATGACTTTTAAACGAAGAAGAAGAAGAAATAAGGGACTGGGTTTGATGTTTAGACTAAAACAGAGAAGTAATTTGCTTCGAATTAAACTAAATTGGCAGATAGATTACGTACTTAAAACCAAAGATAATATTTTTATGATGTTTTTAATTTTATGAAAATTAAGTAAGAAAATCAAAAATTTAACCACGAAATTATGCTACACTAAAATAATGATTTAGGATTGAAATGCCCACAATAAAATTGAGATTTAAAGGGGCTCAAATACGATTATTAACTAAGTGCGCGAAATTAAAAATCGTTATTTTCAACCCCACGTGGTTAGCATTTCGCTACTTTATCCACTAAACGGATTTACGAAAATAACGAAACAAGGCAATGATAACGAAAGAGCAAGACAAGAAATTAAAGAAAATGGAAATTTGCATTAATTAAAAAGAGAGTGTTTACAAGATTTAAAACTAGAAAACAAGAAAATTAAACTACACTAAAACTACCCTACCCTAAAATCTATTCTACTCTAAGTTTTTTTTTATACAAGGGAAATGAGGGGGTATTTATAGGATGAGAATTAGGGTGTAGGGGGGTGTGGGTTAATCTCCACAATACATTTGGGGTGTGTGGTGGTGTAATCCTAGCCATTAAAAGATTCCTTCCCCATTAAGCTTTGGTAGAGTTGATCTTGGCCATACACTTTTTTAGTGTGTTGGGATGATCTCCACCTTCCATGTGTCCTCAAAGATTCCCTTTCCACCAAACTCCTAATTCTTTTTCCTCTTTTTCTTTTTGGTCCTTTCTCTTCCTCTTTTTCCCTTCCTTGCACTTTATTTCTTTATTTTGTCATTTCTTTATTTATTCACGAATTTCCTGAAATGCAACAAAATAAATTATTAAAATACGAGTTCAAGCAATAAATAGGTAATAAAAATATGCAAAAATATGCACTTATCAAATGCCCCCAAACCTATCTTTTGGTCGTCCTCGAGTAAAACAAAAACAAAAAGAAAATTTAGATAAAAAGTCCTATATTCCTTTTCGTAGGTGTGACGGTTGCATTTGGCATATGCAACAAGCCCTTTAAACCCCTAGGCAGCCCTAGTGGACGAATGAGGTCTCGTGAGGGCCTATAGTGAATGTACCCACAAAATCCAACTAGTTTGTATAAAAGATCACATGGCAATGCACACCACACATACATGTCTTCTCATGACACATCAACTTAAGAATCAAAATGAATTTGCAAAGTCTTGGTGTGGAAAGTACAAGGATTCACATAGTCTACTTAAAGAACCATGCAAGAGTGATCACAAGTTCATGTCAAGTACAAAAATTATTGGTAACCATGCTAAGAATACAAGAGCACACCTCAGAGTCAAAACTTGAGATCTCTTATGCAAAAAACAAACAAGCTATACCTCACCTTTCACTCAGAAAAGGATATTCATTCAAAAACAAGGGTAAGTGTATTACTTAATTCCAACAAAATCAAATGCATGCTTGACACTTGGTATCATCCCAACTTAAATCACAACATACATTAATAATGACAATCAAAAGGTCTTTATTAGGGTTGTAATGGGGCTAGGGACAAGGTATGTCAAGAAAGGCCACAATAAGGTGAAGTGTCAAAAGCTGGTAGTCACCAAGAATATCATGCACAACACCTCCCCACACAATTATTATTATTTCAACAAAAGGATTTGACTAGTTGAATGAAGGAGGATTACAAAAAACATCAGTATGCTCTCATATGTGTATATTTTTTTTTTCATTTTCCTTTTTTTTCCTTTTTTTTCTTCTTTATTTTATTGAGAGCTAAAATAAATGTAACAATAATCCTCCTTTAGATTTGATTTGATAATCGACTAACAAGGTAACAACAAATATTTCCTCAAAAGTTATGAACAAAAGTAAACCCTTTTCACACACCTTATTGCTCCACCAAGTTCCTACTAGCCTTTGACAAATTGGGATCAAGAATACGTAAGGCTATACAAGAAAAAGGTCTTAGGCGAGTAATGTGGTGTGTCACCGAAAGAATATGATTAAGCTCAAAGGGTTAACTAATTGATCACATAAGCATGGTGTGGATATTTTTGGAAATATAGGTTATTCCTAAGTGCCTTTATCATTTTATCATTAATTAATGTCATGCATTATAAGAAAGAATTCAAACAAGTGCTAGCAATGCAAATGACAAGTGGACACTCAAGCAAAAGAATATAAATGCAAAAGATGTGCATATAGGCTCAAAATCTCACTTGGTGTAGTAAAACATAATTAATCTCAAGTAAAGGTCTCCTCAATGCACCTACTTGTACTCAAAGCATGAAGACCAAATCATCTTACACCTAATCATGACATTCTAATTTCTTGCACAATTCAAATAAATCTACTAGTTTCACCTTGCTAGTGTAAGTGTGTGGACAAGAACTTTAGCAAATCACTTCTCAAACAAAAGCTAATGGATCATAAGATTATCATTGCATGCAAGGGTGCATAAAGCAACTAGCAATCAATTAACAACACTAGAAAAAGAACTCTTTTTGATTTTTTTGATTGTTTTAATTTTTTTTTGGATTTTTCAAATTTATATATTTACACTAAACCCCCCCCCCCATACCTAGATCATGCATTGTCCTCAATGTATGCAAATGCAAGAGAAAAGAGAAATGAGAAAGGAGAAAGTTGAGGAAATACCTGACAAGGGATGACGGAGACTGAAAATTTCTAAAAACTACTAAAGAAAAACAACTCATACACGCACACACAGCCACCCCCATACCTATCTTACACGAGGGGAGGTAAAAGAATAAAACCGAATTAGCCGATGCCGGTTGGAAAATTATGGTGACGCTTTGAGAAAATATAAGGAATTTATGAAAATTTTGATTAGCAAAGATTTTCTCAATTAACATGGAATCATTCAACCCTAAAGAGCAATTGTCACTAATGTTCTCCCTAAACCAATTTAATGCTTCTTTATTTTGTTTAAGCAAATTAGTGATAATGAAAGTTTGGCTAGGGTTAGAATCACTAGGAAGGATATAAGACAAGGGTTCAGCTTTCCATAAAGGCTGTTGATCAAATTCGGGATGATAAAGAATTAAATCAAATGCGAGTGGTGTAGCCACGGGAGTGTGAACAACGGGCTCACTACTAACAATCTCGGATGGGGTCTCTGTTTGCACTAAATCACGCAAGCGTACGTGGTCACAAGTAATACAGATATAAGTCAAGTTCGTTCCCACAGAGATCTGGTTATGGTTTTAATTCAGTAAACGCACCTATGCAACAGTGTATGGTTATTATGCACTGCTAAGACAAATAACAAATATGGTTTTTAACTATCTAAATTAACTAAAAAGCAAATTAACAAAACTACAAATTAACTAACTAGCAAGAATTGAAATCTAATTACTTCTGCAAGAAAAACTATGGAATCCTAACTTCATTAAATACTTTGCTTAGATCTGACGCCTTTAATCACTATATGCAATGGTTATGATATCTGATCAGACAACACGAAACAAGTATACGCTACTTCTCAGTATACGAATACCAAACTAAACATACATCCACAAAAGAGATAGAAGATGAATAGACACCAATTATGCTTAGACCCTATATCTCTATAGAATTTGAAAACATAACGGTTGAAGAACAAGTTATCCACATTGATCACATAGGGCAGCATAATATCTCTATTTACGCCATAAATCATGATGTTAAAACATCAACCTATCCTATGCTAGCATGGCAAGTTCTAAATCTCAAGATCCACTCTCGCTTCACAAGAGATTAACAAATTAGATGTTAGCTACGCATCTAAATTCATAAAGCACAACCATACGAGGATATCAGATATACATCACACACAGATCTATAAAGCATCAAGGTACTAAAGCTCCATAAATAAATCCGTTAGAATCCCATGACAACGATTAGTTCATAATCGAACCTCTCGTCATCATGGGATCAAGTGAAACCATGATAAAAACAAAGTATGAAAAAAATACAAATAAATCTAAGTAATTGATATGTAATGGTTCTACTCCTAATGATAATCTTAATCATCTGATTTTACAAGGGTTGGATGTGTTTATATAGGCTCTAGACATCTTGCCCAACAAAAAAATACCAAATCAGAATTATAATAGAATTTCTGCAAAATACGTTTCCTAAACTGATTCTGTTTTTAAGGAAAATTCGTAGCTGACTTTTCTTCAGATATTCTGGAACGTTCCAATCGTAATTGGACCTCTGTACCACTTTAGAATGATAGAGAATCTCGTTATCTTCGCGTGGACTGCTTACGGGCCTCAAACGGAGTTGTAGAACTCAAGATATGGCCAAAACAGTGAATCAGAAATCTGGCAGAATTTTTCAGGGGCAACCTGCGCCCAACAGTCTGTTCTTCGCGCAAATTGCTCCTACCCGGCGCAATTTTCTCCTGGGAATCCTATCCCAAGTTGTAGAAAATCTCCCAGGCTTCGCGTGGGCAGTAAGATCGCTGAAAATGGACTTCTAGAACTCCAGATATGTCCAAAATAGTGTAGACTGCGCAACCATCTCAGAAATCCGAATTTTAATCAATTTATTCTCCAAAAACGATAGAAGCATCAACCTTAATCAACATTCTCGTAAATCTGCACAACTAAACAAAACACATCAAAACCACCACAAACTTGAGTCCAAGACAATCAATTTAAGCCGATATGGAACGCTCCAAGTGGATATAAACTCCACTTATCACACCCCCAAACTTAAACCGATGTTTGTCCTCAAGTATAAACAATTACAACTAACTAACTAACTAGTACCACTTCCGTAGGTGATCACGGTTACATTTGGTATATGCAACAAGCCCTTTAAACCCCTAGGCAGCCCTAGTGGACGAGTAAGGTCTCGTGAGGGCCTATAGCGAATGTACCCACAAAATCCATTTAACCTAATGCAATGCAATGCATGAATGTAACTAAATGAAAATGCAATTAATCTAGTACTAATATCCTACCATACCTTCAAATCCTCTCATGTCATATCAACTTAAGAATCAAAGTAATAACGCAATGTCTTGGTGTCGAAAGTGCAAGTATTCACATAGTCTAGTACTAATATCCTACCATGCATTCATGCATTCATGCATTTAATGCAATGAATGCATTCATGCATTGCATTGCATTCATGCATTGCATTTAACCTAATGCAATGCAATGCATGAATGCAACTAAATGAAAATGCAATTAATCTAGTACTAATATCCTACCATACCTTCAAATCCTCTCATGTCATATCAACTTAAGAATCAAAGTAATAACGCAATGTCTTGGTGTCGAAAGTGCAAGTATTCACATAGTCTACTCAATGAACATGCATAAGTTCTCACAAGTCCATGTCAAGTGTAAGAATAAGTTAGTAAACATGCTAAGCCTACAAGAGTACATCTTTGAGACAAAACTCGGGATCTCATACGCAAAAACAAGCAAACACTCACAATCCACTCACAAAAGAATATTCACTCAAGAACAAGGGTAAGTGTATCACTCAATTCCAACAAAATCATAAGCATGCTTGACATTTGGTATCAATCTAACTCTTAACACAACATACATCAATGACGATAATCAAAAGGTCTTTAATTGGGTTGTAACGGGGCTAGGGACAAGGTATGTCAAATAAGCCAAAACAGGTGAAGTGTCAAAAGCTAGTAAGTACCATAATAAATCATACACAACACCCTATTTTTCCCCCACATAATTTTTACTCAAAACAAACACTCGACTAGTCGACTAAAATAGGATCACAACAAACACAAACATGCTCTCATAATATATATATTTTTTTTTCTTTTTTTTTTCTTTCATATTTTTTTTCTTTTTTTTTTCTCTCATATTTTTTTTCTTTTTCTTTTTTTTCGAGAGCTAAATATAACACAAACAATAATATAAACAATAACAATGATCCCACAATTTTATTACACATGCCGACTATCAAGTACACAACCCAATTTTCAATATTTCCCCCAAAAGTAAGACCAACAATAAACCCCTCCTTTGCACACCTTATTACTCCCTTAAGCACTCTACTAGCCTTTGACAATGTGGGTTCAAATTAATGTAAGGCCAATAAAAGAAAAAGGTCTAGGCAAGTAATGTGGTATGTCACCGAAAAAATTGGATTAAGCTCAACGGGTTAACTAATTGATCATGTAAATATGGTGTGGTAATATGGGAAAATATGCTGTTATTCCTAATTGCCTTTATCATTTTAATCGTCAAATAATGTCATGCGTTTCAAGAAAGACCTCAAACAACTGCTAGCAATGCAAACAATCCGTGGACACTCAAGCAAACGAATAAATTGCAACATATATGCAATAAGGCTCAAAATCTCACTTGGTGGAAAAACATACTCAATCCCAAGCAAAAATCTCTCTAATGCACCGACTTGTATTCAGAGCATGCAAACTAAATCATCTTGCACATATTCATGTCCTTCTAATTACTCACAATATTCAATAAGTCTACTAGCTTCAACTTACTAGTGTATGTGTGTGCACAAGAACAAAGCATATCACTTCTCAATCAAAAGCGTCAACAACACAAAATTCTTATCAAGCATGGGTGCAAATGCAACTATTATGAACTCACATGAAATACGAACATAAAAACAGAATGACCTATATGAAACAAACGTAGATAACAGGAACATATATGCATAATTTACTACTCTCATACAAAATATGATTCCTACATGAACACATAATACAACTACTAATCCCCCAAACCGCCCCCAAACTTAAAATATTCAATGTCCGCATTGAATTGAAGGTAATACAAAGGATAGCAGGAAACATACCTAAATAAAAATGCCGAAAAGCGTGGGTTGCCTCCCACGAAGCGCTTCTTTAACGTCAATAGCTTGACGTTACTTCCAAGTCTCCACTAAGGATGATAATAGTTCGCCTGGTCCTCTCTTCGCAATACTTCATCGTCATCACGGCGGCACACTTTCTGCCCTTTCTCCTCGCTTGGCCTATTCGTATAACAACTACGTCCTATTCCAATGCCTTCATATACTGACCCAAAATCTGTCAATTTGTAGAACAACAAACATTCACGGGCTTCGCTTGAATATAATGGAGGAGGGTAAATGTAAGTTGCTGAAGCCTTTGGTTCCTCAAAAAGAACTTCCTCCATTGGCTCTAATGCGCTACCTCCATCTTCACACTTTGAGACAAGTAGAAGACCTGCATCTTTCTCATGTTCTTCAGCCTCTTGGTACGCACATACCAATTTTTGAAATTTGTGCAGCTCATCAGTGTCTATCCCAAATAGTGCCCTTTCCAAATCATCCACCATCCTAACATGATCAAATTCCTCACATGGCTTGTGAACGCTCTCCTCCTCTTGGAATTTGTCTTCCTCAATTATGCATGCAGTACCTTGCTCCAAGTCACCATTATCCTCTGGTGTTGCCTCTAGTATGAATTGATGTTTCTCTTGTTCCAAGGCACTCAAAACTTGAGCAGCCAGTGTCACCATAGAATTGATAGACTCCTCAGTACTCTTTAGAAGCATCCTAATCTCCTCCATAGCATCAACCTCATCTGACTGAAAATTAGGAGTAGGTTGCTGATGTTGAAACTCTTCACTCCCAAAGAAATATGACATATCTGGAACATCTTGCTGGTACTGTTGAGGATGGTATTGAAAATATGGTTGCTCCTCATAATTGACATATGGATCAACTCCTCCGTAGTAACAATATTGTGAGGGATCATGAACGCCCAAACACCGCTCACATTGCTGAGGCTGTTGAATACCACCTTGGTTGCTCCAGCACTGATACGTCTCATGTGCGCCCGCACATAGCTCACAAACACTAGCCACCTGCTGAACTCCATAGTAAGATAGAAAATCCATCTTCAACGCTCTCCGACAAGTACCTGAAACACCAACGAACTAAACAAGATAGATAAGTAATTAATCCGAGTCAGTGAACTCTAACGACCACTATTGACAAGCACATAAACCAAAAATAAAACACCAATGATCCCCGGCAGCGGCGCCAAAAACTTGTTTGCACTAAATCATGCAAGCGTACGTGGTCACAAGTAATACAGATATAAGTCAAGTTCGTTCCCACAGAGATCTGGTTATGGTTTTAATTCAGTAAACGCACCTATGCAACAGTGTATGGTTATTATGCACTGCTAAGACAAATAACAAATATGGTTTTTAACTATCTAAATTAACTAAAAAGCAAATTAACAAAACTACAAATTAACTAACTAGCAAGAATTGAAATCTAATTACTTCTGCAAGAAAAACCATGGAATCCTATCTTCATTAAATACTTTGCTTAGATCTGACGCCTTTAATCACTATATGCAATGGTTATGATATCTGATCAGACAACACGAAACAAGTATACGCTACTTCTCAGTATACGAATACCAAACTAAACATACATCCACAAAAGAGATAGAAGATGAATAGACACCAATTATGCTTAGACCCTATATCTCTATAGAATTTGAAAACATAACGGTTGAAGAACAAGTTATCCACATTGATCACATAGGGTAGCATAATATCTCTATTTACGCCACAAATCATGATGTTAAAACATCAACCTATCCTATGCTAGCATGGCAAGTTCTAAATCTCAAGATCCACTCTCGCTTCACAAGAGATTAACAAATTAGATGTTAGCTACGCATCTAAATTCATAAAACACAACCATACGAGGATATCAGATATACATCACACACAGATCTATAAAGCATCAAGGTACTAAAGCTCCATAAATAAATCCGTTAGAATCCCATGACAACGATTAGTTCATAATCGAACCTCTCGTCATCATGGGATCAAGTGAAACCATGATAAAAACAAAGTATGAAAAAAATACAAATAAATCTAAGTAATTGATATGTAATGGTTCTACTCCTAATGATAATCTTAATCATCTGATTTTACAAGGGTTGGATGTGTTTATATAGGCTCTAGACATCTTGCCCAACAAGAAAATACCAAATCAGAATTATAATAGAATTTCTGCAAAATACGTTTCCTAAACTGATTCTGTTTTTAAGGAAAATTCGTAGCTGACTTTTCTTCAGATATTCTGGAACGTTCCAATCGTAATTGGACCTCTGTACCACTTTAGAATGATAGAGAATCTCGTTATCTTCGCGTGGACTGCTTACGGGCCTCAAACGGAGTTGTAGAACTCAAGATATGGCCAAAACATTGAATCAGAAATCTGGCCGAATTTTTCAGGGGCAACCTGCGCCCAACAGTCTGTTCTTCGCGCAAATTGCTCCTACCCGGCGCAATTTGCTCCTGGGAATCCTATCCCAAGTTGTAGAAAATCTCCCAGGCTTCGCGTGGGCAGTAAGATCGCTGAAAACGGACTTCTAGAACTCCAGGTATGTCCAAAACAGTGTAGACTGCGCAACCGTCTCAGAAATCCGGATTTTAATCAATTTATTCTCCAAAAACGATAGAAGCATCACCTTAATCAACATTCTCGTAAATCTGCACAACTAAACAAAACACATCAAAACCACCACAAACTTGAGTCCAAGACAATCAATTTAAGCCGATATGGAACGCTCCAAGTAGATATAAACTCCACTTATCAGTCTCCCACGGGGAACAAATGGCATCCAATTCTCTCAACATCTCTTCCAAGGTCATATCCCTATACGACTCTTGAAGCTCGCGATTGGTTTCGTGATTTCTTCTAAAATCCTCAATAAGAAGAGACTCAATCTCACTATCCTCAAGGTTTGACCAATTAACAATGTCATCAACAAGATTGACCTCTATGGATTGTTCATAAAGCTTGTTGGGTTCTTTTCCGACATTAAAGATATTAAGGTTAATGGTCATATTACCGAACGTGAGTTTCATCGAACCATCCCTACAATTGATCAAGGCATTGGATGTAGCAAGAAAAGGTCGTCCAAGAATGATCGGGATTTGGTTCTTAGGATTCGTGACGGGTTGAGTCTCGAGGACAACAAAATCAACAGGAAAGATGAATTCACCGACCTTAATTAAGACATCTTCAATTATTCCCTTAGGCATTTTGACAGAACGATCGGCTAATTGAATTGTCATGTTCGTTTGCTTAAGGTCGCCTAAATCTAGGGCTTGATAGACCGAAAATGGAAGAAGATTCACACTAGCGCCTAAGTTAAGTAACGCCTTGTCCACAAAAGTATTGCCTATGACACATGAAATTGTAGGACAACCGGGGTCCTTATATTTCACGGGATCTAATTTGAAAGAATTGAACTAACATGAGATGTCAAAAAGGCTTTCTTGGGAACGTGTGTGGAATGTTTATGAGAACATAAATCTTTTAGACACTTGGCATAAGAATGGACTTGTTGAATGGCATTTAAAAGAGGAATGTTTATTTTGACTTGACTAAATATTTCCAAAATCTTCTCCATTTGAGCCGATTGTTTGTTCGAAATGAGTCTTTGAGGATAAGGAGCTTTTGGCTTAAAGACTCGTTTGGTAGAATCGTCGGGAACGGATTTTTGAGGAGATTTGTTAAAAGACGAAGATATATTTGGTGACGGTGATTTATGAGAAGAGTCTTATGACTCGGGAATGGATTTGGAAGATGAAGGTTCAAGAGTTAAAGGTGCGGGACTAGACGACTCGAAAGGTTCGGGATTTGGAATATGGTTTGAATGATCGAGTTTAGGATTTGATTCAACATTTGACTCGTCTTCCTCATCTTCGGGAGACTCGATTCCAACATGAGTATCAACTTGTTTGCCCGACCTTAAAGAAATGACAGCGTTAACATTTTCATGAGGTCTTTGATTGAGAGGGAATTTAGGGTTGACCTCCGGTTGACTTGGAAATTTATTCTTCTCTCGCTCACATATGGCACTGGCTAATTGACTCACTTGAACCTCTAACTTAGATATGGCTTGAGTACTAGCATTCAAAATTTGCCTATCTTGAGTCATGGTTTGCATAAAGGTTTGTTGAGATTGAGCCAAATTAGTCATTGATTTTAAAAGCGCATCAAGAGTCTTTTCCAACGAATTAAGTCTCTTATCCGACTCATGAAAGCCGGGTGGGTGGGCGGGTGCTTGATTTGGATAAGAAGGTTGAGTCGGATAAGGACCGAGGTTTTGAGTAGGGTTTGGAAAGGGACCTTGATTTGGAGTCGAAAAGGAATTTTGACTAGGCCTTTGAAACGAAGGAGCATTTTGAAAAGGAGGTTGAAAAGGTGTATGTTGGTAACTTTGACCTTGGTTCCACGAGAAATTTGGGTGATTCCTCCACCCAGGATTATAAGTAGGAGAAAACGGGTCATTCCTTGATGGTGGTTGAGACACCGCATTAACTTGATCAAAAGTGGGATAGTCTGAAAAACCTTGATTAAAATTAGAGGGCATAGACACATTTGAGGGGGCCTTACTAGTTTCTAGGGCTTCGAGTCTTCTAGTTAGAGTGGCTAATTTGGCATCGGTTGCAATCGAATTCCCAATCGAATGCAAACCCCTAGATGAACTAGACGACTCACTTGACTTATTGGGTTCCCTAGTAGACTCCCACAACATGGTCTTCTCGGCTAATTCTTCGAAAAATGTCCAACCCTCGTCCTCATCTTTCTCCATAAATTTTCCTTGGCACATAGACTCCAACAACGCGGTTTTTGGACCATCTAGGGCCTCATAAACGATCTTACAAAGTCTCCATTTCTCTATTCCGTGGTGGGGGCATTGTGACAAAAGATTTTTAAAACGATCAAAATATTTCCAAAAAGACTCGTTTTCTTTTTGATGAAATTGATTTATTTCGTTTGTAATTCTCGTAGTCTTATGGTTTGGAAAATATTTCTTTAGAAAAATAACCACAAACCCCTCCCACGTGGAAATAGAATTAACGGGAAGACTATACAACCACTTTTTAGCATTTTCTTTTAAAGCGAAGTTGATAAGTCTTAGCCGAATGGAGTCCTCGGAAAGATGTTGGAGTTTTTGCAAAGCGCAAACCTCCTCGAATTCATGAAGAAATAGATATGGATCCTCACCGTCACTCCCGTTAAATTTAGGTAACATACTGATATGGTGAGCTTTAATTTCAAAATTATTACCATTAACGGGAGGAAGGGTGATACACGAAGGTTGGGCGGAACGAGTAGGATAGCAACGGTCCCTAAGAGACGTGGCCATGGTTACTAATGGATCAGAGGTATCTAAAGACTCGGAATCAGACGAGGAAGAAATCTCAAATGATCTCACTAGTCTAGAAGAATTATCCCTAATCCACGTAGTTCGCATAAACCACAAAAGGAAACACGTAGCAAGTAAGTGCGAAACATTAAAACACACAAAAAGAAAGGGTGTAAAATTAAAAGAAAAGAAAAAATTCTAAACCTAGGTTCCCTAGTAAAATAACTAGACCTTGCTCCTAACCGTAAGGACCACCAAAAACTCGGTAAATCAGAATTTATTCGGACCGATTTGGCCAGATAGGTGCAAGCATTGCCAAGAGGCTAAACACCAGTCTAGACACCAAACCTAAATTGGCCAGGTAAGCTCTCGCTTGCCTAGACACCAAAAAGTCGGAATAAATAATGATTACTTCGTCTCTTAGGTACCTTCCTAATTGAGCGCGAATTCTTAGGGGCAAACGTCTAATTAATTTTATTCAAGGCTAGGGAATCCAAAATGAAGGATTTATTGTTTTTGGGCTAAGAAAAGAGTGATGAAATCCCTTCCCTTATCTTGTAGTGGTTTTGCCCTTAAAGTTTAATAACAAAATGATGCAACAAACAACGATTTATACAAAAATTATAAACAAATATGGATGCTTACACTACGTGATTTATTCTAAAGAGAGAAAGAAATTAAACGTACCTTTGGGTCCTCCAGCGATCACCACAATTTAATAGGTACGAAAAATTAAAAACAAAAAATCAAATCTAGCATGATGTGCACCTACGTGATGAATGCATGATGCAAAAATTATGTATTTACAACTAATTTTTTTTGGATTTTTGATTTTTCAATTTTTTGATTTTTTTGGCTTTTTTTTAATTTTTTTGTGATTTTCTAACAATAGAAAGGGGAAAAGAGTGAGATACGGGTTACCGAAGCACGCTTCCAAAAACAATTCCAATTTGTTCCAAGCTCCGTGAGAGATTCCCGAATTTCAAACTTTCATAAAAAAACGAGACAAAAAAATAAGGCAAGAAATAAAACTAATCCGAAAAACTAAAAATTAAGGCGCGAAAAATAATTAGTCCCCGGCAGCGGCGCCAAAAACTTGATGTGCTAAAATAATAAAGATTTTGATTGCAAGCGCACAATCTCGTTTTAGTAATTTTAGATTCGTCCACAGGGACTAAGTTATTCGCAAATCCTTAATTTTTAATTTAATCGAATTAGAACAATTGGGTTTTGGAAAATTCAGTTTTATACTATTTAATTATCAAAAGAAAATTAATCTATTTTTAAAGGAGAATTAAATTTGTTCTAATTTTAAACTAATTGATAAAAAGAACAAAAGTTAAATTAATCTAAAAATTTCTAAATTCGAATCAAAATTAGATTTTATTCTAAAAATTTATTTACAGAAAATTTTAAGAAAATTTGGACAAGACTTATTCGTAAATTCAACTAGCCGTTTTATACCCAAATTAAGAATTAGCGAACTAAAATTCGATACAGATAACAAATCGAAGCAACTCAAACCAAGGAAAACAGGAATCGCAAAACACCAAAAACGACAGAAAACCAAACAGTAAATTTAGCATTGCAGTTTTTACAAAAAGAAAACGGACTCCATTCAAGGACAACTACTCAGACCACTCGGAACAACAACTCGAAACCAATGAACCGAGTCGACTCAAGCAGCTCGGCAAAAATAGAACAGAATCGGCAGACGTAGGAAAGAAAAATCAGTGAACAAAACAAACACAGAACTCGACTCAGATGCTTCGATTAAAGACCACAGCAGCATAAATTCGACAGGACTTGCCATCTCAGTACAACAAGAAACCTTACAATAACTAACACAGAACTCCAAACTACAGCATTCGACAGTAACACAGCTAGAACAACGTACAAGAACAGCAGATATTAAATTAGCAACCACAAAAAAAATCATCACAAATCGATCAACTCATTGACAAAAATCGTCACAAAAATCAACGCGGCTGGACTCGTTCGAAAAGACAGGGGAAGAAACTAAAAGGAAATAGGGGAAGGGGAATTGCAGGGGAAACAGGGAAGGGAAAACAAGAGGGGTTTGGGGTGGAGAGAGAGTGGTTACAGGGAGGGGTGTTGGATTCTGGGCAGAAAGGATGAAGGAATCGGGTAAAGGAAGAAGAAGGAGAAGTTTGTCAGAAAATCGAAGGGAATCAGCTGGGTTATGAGTTTTAAACGAAGAAGAAGAAGAAATAAGGGACTGGGTTTGATGTTTAAACTAAAACAGAGAAGTAATTTGCTTCGAATTAAACTAAATTGGAAGATAAATTACGTACTTAAAACCAAAGATAATATTTTTATGATATTTTTAATTTTATGAAAATTAAATAAGAAAATCAAAAATTTAACCACGAAATTATACTACACTAAAATAATGATTTAGGATTGAAATGCCTACAATAAAATTGAGATTTAAAGGGGCTCAAATACGATTATTAACTAAGTGCGCGAAATTAAAAATCGTTATTTTCAACCCAAGTGGTTAGCATTTCGCTACTTTATCCACTAAACGGATTTACGAAAATGACGAAACAAGGCAATGATAACGAAAGAGCAAGACAAGAAATTAAAGAAAATGGAAATTTGCATTAATTAAAAAGAGAGTGTTTACAAGATTTAAAACTAGAAAACAAGAAAATTAAACTACACTAAAACTACCCTACCCTAAAATCTATTCTACTCTAAGTTTTTTTTATACAAAGGAAATGAGGGGGTATTTATAGGATGAGAATTAGGGTGTATGGGGGTGTGGGTTAATCTCCACCATACATTTGGGGTGTGTGGTGGTGTAATCCTAGCCATTAAAAGATTCCTTCCCCATTAAGCTTTGGTAGAGTTGATCTTGGCCATACACTTTTTTAGTGTGTTGGGATGATCTCCACCTTCCACGTGTCCTCAAAGATTCCCTTTCCACCAAACTCCTAATTCTTTTTCCTCTTTTTCTTTTTGGTCCTTTCTCTTCTTCTTTTTCCCTTCCTTGCACTTTATTTCTTTATTTTGTCATTTCTTTATTTATTCACGAATTTCCTGAAATGAAACAAAATAAATTATTAAAATACGATTTCAAGCAATAAATAGGTAATAAAAATATTCAAAAATTTGCACTTATCAGATGGCGTATTTCCCTAGGCTACCATGAAGATCATAATGCTCAAGAATTGAAGAACGGGAAGTGGCAGAAGAATTGGAAGAGGAAACGGAGGAGAAATGAGCAAATGGTGGAAAATTCGGATTTTCCGGGTAGGTTGCGCAGTCTGCACTGTTTTGGCTATATCTGGAGTTCTAGAAGTCAGAATTTAGCGATCTTACAGCTCACGCGAAGACAACGAAATTTTCTACAATCCTGAACAGAAAGTTTGGGGCGCTGCGGCCTGAGTTGGGCGCTGCGGTGCGGGAAATCTCCTGGAAAAGAATTGTTGATTCACTGTTTTGGTCATATCTTGAGTTCTACAAATCCGTTTTGGACGATCTTACTGTCCACGCGAAGCTAACGAGATTCTCTATCATTCTAAAGTGGTCAGATGTCTAAACACAACTAGAACGGCTTAGAAATAATGAAGAAAAGTCCGTTACGAATTTTTCTTTAAAACATAATCAGTTTAGGAAACGTATTCTATTTTAATCCTGATTTGGTAGTTTCCTTGCTAGGCAAGACTTCTAGAGCCTATTTAAACACATCCTACCATTGTAATTTGTATCACGATTACATATCAATTACTTAGGTTTATTTGTATCTTTTCATACTTTGATTTTATCATGGTTTCATTAGATCCTATGATGACGAGCGGTTCAATTATGAACTAATCGTTGTCATGGGATTCTAACGGAGTTATCTATGTAGCTTAGTAGTTTGATTGCTTTAAAGATTTATGTATGATGAATTCTTGATATCCTTGTGTTGGGATTTATGGGTGATAGCATAGAGACAACTTAACTATATTTCCCTGTACTTAGTTTTTACTAAGTTGAACATACTATCACAGCCAGAGTATGTCTTCGTATTTGAATAATTGCTGTCATGTAATAATTGTATGATTTGGGAGAAGTTCATACATTTGTTCAAACCTCAAGGAATACATCCAGAAGACAGCAAGAATAAAAGTTACTGTCATGTTCTTGACAGTAAAGTTACAAGAAGACAAATGTTGCAAAGTCACGACAAAGCTACATCTTATAGCAACATTGGCTGAAGCAAGAGACAGTAACATTCTCACACTTGAAAGCAAGTCTGGAGTTCCGACAACAACATTGGCGGGAGCTCGTACTGTCACCTACTGAATATTCCTTTGACAGCAAACTCTGCGGTTAAGGTTATTGTCACCTTGAATTATTTGATTTGGGTATTTTCTCAGTCAAAGCCCGTGACAGGTTACATGTTCAAGAAACAGATTTGCTGCAACACTCTATCGTTTGCAGCAGACCTGCAAAGACTATGACAAAAGCTTAAGAGATTCACAAGGCAAGGCTGGTCAATTCGAGGTGTATGTAATATCCACATCTACTAGAATTGTATTAGCTAGAAATAGAAAGAATCTAGGTTGCTTTACTTATAAGGTTTATCCTATCTGTATAGCAATTTGGGAAAGTCACATGGGTGTGCAAATTATAATGAGCTACCACTTGAAAATGACAGCATCTCAACACCCCATGCGATAGAGACAACAGAGTATCTTAGTCTACTTAGATACATCTTAGATTCTTTTCTATTCACGTACGCACACGAAGCAATCTGTATCTCTTGAGATATCAAAGCTGGAGAAACACTCTCTCCAGGTTGTAGCAACACTTCACACAAGATAAATAAAACATTTATTTTGTGAGAAATCTTGTTTCACTTATTGCTTGCATACATCTACTGATAATCTATAATCTTTATCTTCGTTGTTGATTTAAAGATTCGATTTTATCAATATTGCATTCAACCCCCCTTTCTGCAATACTCCGGGACCAACAACTGGTATCAGAGCATCCAGATTGATACACAAATCTGAAGATCATGACGAGTGTTCAGAAGTCAAGTGGAATCAAGATTCCAGTCTTTGATAAAGAGAACTACAATTTCTGGAAAAGAAAGATCTTGTTATTTATCAAAGCTGCCCATCCACTGCATTTGGGAATTCTTGAGAACGGCCCCTTCATACCTCAGAAGGAAGTAGCTTCTGCTACTTTGAATGATGAAGTCATTCCAGCCCATTGGGTTGCAAAGAAGCCTTCAGAGTACACAGAAACCGAAAAGGAGAAAGTAGTCTTGGATGACTATTTACAACTCATCTTGCTCGACTGACTTACATTAGACAAAGCCATGTGTGGTAATGTCATGGGATGTACATCTGCAAAAGAGATGTGGAACAAGATAGAGTTGTTGTGTGAAAGAAGTGAAGAGGTTCACGAGAATCAAAGACAAATTCTTGTATCACAATATGAAGCCTTTATGGCTAAACCAGATGAAGAACTTACACACATGTTTGAGAGGTTTAGTATAATAGCTGAGTTACAAATTCATGGAAAGTTCTATGATAGAAAGGAGATTAACATCAAATTTTTGCTCACTTTCCCTGAGCATCTTGAGCACAAAGTCACAGCCATAAGAGAGGGAAGAAACTTGAGTGATGTCTCTCTTGAAACTCTTTATGGTGTGCTCAAATCATATGAACTCGAGCTTTTTCAAAAGAGAGCTATTCAAACTAGAACCAAAGGAAAGTTAGTAAACATGTCAGGAGCCCTTATAGCTCATGAACCACAAGTAGCTTGTCCAAGTGAACCATCACAAAGTTCACAACCAACACAGATCCCATCTTTGAAGATTGAGGAGGTGTTGGATGACGAGGAGAAGGTGGTTCTACAGCTGAAAGATGTTGAAGATGAAGACTTCTACACAGTAGAAGAGATTGAAAGCATGGATAATCCAACCATGGCTTATATGGCTAAGAGATTCAAGAATATCAAGTTCAGAAGGGACAAGTCATACAAGCCACAGGGTCAATCATCTAAGTTCAACAAGGGAAGTTTTTCAAAGGCCACTGGTGGAGCCACAAGAGGAGGATACAAGACTGGGTTAGTGGATAGGTCGAAGTTCAGATGTTACAACTGCAATGAGCTAGGTCATTTTGCTACTGAGTGTAGAAGACCAAGACAGAATCAAGGAAAAGGATCTGGAAATCAGTTTAAGAGGAATCAAGGGAAAGCCTATGTGGCCGAAGGAAAATGCTGGGATGATTCTGAAGATGAAGAGGAGTTTGTGAACTTAGCCCTCATGGCTAAATCTAATGAAGCTTCAAGTTCATCAAATCAGGTACCATCTCTAGTTTTACTTGATATGTCTAAAACTGAGTATAAGCATACCATTGAAGATTTAAGTGCTGAGATGTTTAACATTCATGTTAGTTTATCTGCTGCTCACGAAGAAATTGCTAAGTAACTAAACCGAATGAAACTCTCAAATCTAAAAATGAAATGTTATTGATAAGAACCAGTCCCCTAGATTCATTAGCTCAAGAGAATGCTAGGTTGAAAAATGATATTGTCTGTGCTAAGGAAATAGAAGAATTTCTCAAGAGTCAAATTGCAGAAAATGAGTTTAAACTCAAAGCATTTAGAAACTCTTCTAAGTTAGTCCAGGAATATCATGATAATCACACTGAGAATCAGAAGGTAGGAATAGGTTTTGAGTATGGTAGAAGGCATGGAAAGGCAATTGCTCTTGATGATAGTGATGCTGTCAAACCTCAGATTCTCAAAAGAGTTTGCAAACTGATTTTCAAAAATCTTCAAGCTGATTTTGATGAAACCTCCTTGTTCATCAAACAAGAGCTACTTGATGAAGATGAGTGCATTGACGGCACACTGAGCAAAGGAAAAGATACTGTCAAGTCTACCGTGACAGAAACTCTACCAAGCAATCAGACAGAATGTTCTAAAGTAGCTGACAGCAAGGATGAGACGGAAACTTCAAAAGATACTGTCAAGAGAGAACCCAAGACAGCAACTTTCAAACCTGCTGTCAAGACAGAGGCAAAGAAAGGTACTATCAAGGGTGGCTCGACAGCAACTTCAGAACATATTGTCAAGGCAAATGTCTACAAGCCTAAGAATAGGAATGGTAAGTTAGGGATTGATAAGAAGAATGGATATAGTCATGTTAAGGATGCCCCTAGGAAGCTTTGCAATAATTGTGGATCATCTCATCATTTAACATTTGTTTGTAAGAAACCCAAACGGGATAAGGTCAATGCATCCAATGTTAGTGGTAACTTATATAGAACCCCCATTATGCAAAGAAGTATGGATGTCTGTAATAACATTGACTGTATGCCATGCAAAATTATTGTTATGAGTACTTGTTTCAATCTGCCTATTCTGTCTACTGAAAGATGTTCCTATTTAGAAACTACTGAGACTTCTGTGCCTGCCTATGTTGGTAAAAAGGCAGCTTCCACTAAGAGAAAGACCAAGTCTAACTCTAGAACCAAGTGGATAGCAAAAGAAGTCAAACAGGAGAATTCTAGTGTTGATTTAAATGTGAAGCAGAATGATATGAACAATGATGCTGTAACTGCAGGAGCCAACAGAGTTTGGGTACTAGATGCAAATTAAAATCAACTGTTTTACAGGGCAAGAAGTAGAAGCAGGTCATGTGGATCATCGGTAGTGGATGCTCCAGGCACATGACTGGTGATATAGCCCTGCTATCACATTTTGTGGAGAAAGCTGGCCCAATCATAACTTTTGGAGACAACAGCAAAGGTTACACTGTGGGATATGGCTATTTGGAAATTGGAAATGTTGTCATTGAAGATATTGCTCTTGTTGATGGATTGAAGCACAACCTACTCAGTGTCAGCCAGTTCAGTGACAGGGGATTTAAGGTTGATTTTGATATGATGGTTTGTAATATCTATCACAAGAAAGATCGAAGCCTCTCTTTGAAAGGAGTCAGGAAAGGAAGCTTGTTTGTTGCAGACTTAAATTCTGTCAATAAAGACAAGGCTTACTGTTTTTACAGTAAAGCATTAGTTGGTGAAAGCATGCTTTGGCACAAGAAGCTCTCACACCTCAATTTCAAGAATATGAATATTCTGATGAAGAAGAATTTGGTGAGAGGACTACCTCAACAGGAATTCTGTCAAGAAGGACTATGTGAGGATTGTCAAATGGGTAAATTGAAAAGGTCTGTGCACAAATCAAAGCAAATGAATACCAACACTGAGCCACTCAAATTAATCCATATGGATTTGTTTGGTCCAGTAAATGTTCAATCTCTTGCAAGAAAGAGATATGCCCTGGTAATGGTGGATGACCACTCAAGGTACACTTGGGTGAAGTTTTTAGAGACAAAGGACAAAGTTGCTCAAGAAATCATTGATCACATAAGAGTTCTTGAAAGAACCCCCAATGCTCAAGTTCAATATCTGAGAAGTGACAATGGTACTGAGTTCAGAAATGCCACTTTAGGAAACTTCTGCAAGGAAGAAGGCATTGTCCAACAATTCTCCACTGCCAGGACACCACAACAAAATTGAGTTGTAGAAAGGAAGAACAGAACTCTCATTGAAGCTGCGAGAACTATGTTGAATGATTCTAAATTACAAACATACTTCTGGGCAGAAGCTATTAATACAGCTTGCTACACACAGAACAGAACCTTGATCAACAAGACTCATGGAAACACTCTTTACTATCTGTTAACAGGAAAGAAACCTATTGTCAAGTACTTTCATGTATTTGGAAGTAAGTGTTTCATGATGATTGACAACCATGAAAGGAAAGAAAAGTTCGATGCTAAAGCTTATGAAGGCATTTTCATGGGATATGGATTGGAAAGGACTACCTATAGAGTCTATGTCATTGATCAAAAAGTCATTGAAGAAAGTGTGAATGTCACATTTGATGAAACCAAATTCCCAAGACTGCAAGAGAATGGTCAAATGGAGCCTCTTAGATTTGAAAATCAAGGGTGTTGATGAGTGTATTTCGTAACAACATTTGTGAGGTTTTTGATGAGTTGTAAGGCTAACGATCAACTGTTCAGTGGATGGTTTAGGTTGTGTTTGTGGGGTTGAGCTGAGCTCGAGGGTATCTCCAATAATCTCATATGCCTTTATAGAAAATTAGAGAGTTGAATTCGTCCTACCCTCAAGGTGCCTACGTATCCTTATATAGGAATCAAGCTCACGTAGTTCTAATGTAACTCTGTCTCTGCTGGAATAGCTGTGTTCGGTTACCTAGTTCGTATATGACTTAGGTTCCTTTAGAGCCTTTTACGAACTAGTTACTGGAATAGAGTGGAACTCGAGTTCGTACCCCATTCTAATTCTCTCGTTTATTAGAGATATTCTAGGATCATCTGCGCCCTAGAATTGTACTCCAATAATAATGCATTTATCTGTTCTAGATAGCTTCTAGAATGTTCTGTCGGTCATACTTAGGAACCTGGTGCTCAGGAACCTGTATTACAGGAGCCTGTTTCTCAGGAACCTCCTTATTTCGGGACATATTACTTAGGAATCTCTTTCTAGGCACCTATACCTGCACAAAGAACAAATATGTTAGGCTGGTTAACCCTTTTAAAGTCTTCACATATTGTTACCTCTTTTCGTGGCTACAACTGTATTAATTCGAACTCTTCTGCTTAGGGGAACTTGGTCTTCGAATGATCTAAACAGCTTCCAGACCTTTAGGAACCTTTTGGTATTCGTAGTATCTTGATAAATTCACTATTTGACACTCATTTCTTCGTATCTAATCTTTCATATCGTGTACTGGATCTATCCTCTTACTCACATGGATTGAACCCTCAGGCCTAATAGGCCTGAATCCAGCCCATGGTGATTTTGGGCACAACAAGTACCCCCCGGTTCCTTGAAACAATGCAATGTGAGAGGAACCTATCTTGCTCTCTAATCATGGGTTCAATGCTGAAACTTTATTTTCACAATCACTCACTTCGATATTGTACATCCAAGCCTACATGAGCTAACTCGGCGTAGGAAACAGGACATAGAGTATTTTCAATGGATACAATCTTTAATGAGCTTCCTTCTTTTCAAGGAATCTGTTCTAGCATTATTTTCTTCAAATCGTAGCTTCTCGAAATCAACTCAGTATTTGTGTTTAGCTTCTTAGGGAATCTAATTTGACTCTTGTTGTCTTATCTCCTTGAATTTTTTTTATTTTAAAAATTCGCAGGAGATAATCCTCAACTAAAAATTTCTGGAAGTGATAATTCAAAATTCGAATGAAAACTTATCACTTACCCATCCTACAGTTAATGTAATCTCTTTCCAAGGTTTACATGCCTCTTGCGCGTGTATCTCTTTTATTACTGCTCAAATAGATCGCTGCCACGTGTTTATTGCTGCCTCCTATTTACCTCGATTATATAAACACATGAACGGCTCCATCTTCATTTTTACCTTTACCAAATATTTATCAAAAAACCCTCAGATAGAGAGAGAAGAACTGAAGCCCGACGGTCATCTGCTAAATCCTGTCTCCTCATCGCTGTTTTCTTCAATCCAAGGTACAATTCCGACCCATTTCTTTCTGCTCTTTCATAATCTCGATTGGATTTTTAACTGTCTGCTTATTTCGACCTTGCATGCTATTTTTTCCTAATAGGGTCTATACATGTATATATTTATGCTTCATAATCTGTGTTTCACACACGATTATCCACTATTCCTTGCTTAATGATTGTTTTTTCGTCGATTCATAGTCATATTGTCATGATTTTATTGTAACTGTTGACCATCCATTCATCTTCTATATGCTTCATACCATAATCGATGTATGTCGTAGTCATTATGTGTAGTTCATTCTCTATCCTGTATCTCGTAATTAAGATCACTAATCATTTAAGAACTACAAATTTTTCCTTAAAAAGCCCAAAAACCTGACCTTTCTCCGTCTGTTTCTTGCAGATGTCTTCTGATTCAACACATTCTGACCATCTCTCTTCGATAAAACCTGCTTTCGCCACATCTGTGGGTAATAGAACTAGGTCTAGGGTCTTAATTCCTGATACCAGTGAGCCTCAAGACATTCTCATGAAACCCTAAAGTGTTATCGATCCCTTAAAACCTTTAAGCTTAATCGATTTAGGAGATGATTGGTCTGATAATGAAGAAGTGTCTAAACCTGAACTTGACCTGTTTCCTGATCCTGATTTTGATAATGAGATATTCGTTGAGAGAGAATCGTTCAAACAAGAAATTGTGCCTTTTTGTGAGAAAACTGATTCCATCATGACTACTGTGAAACTTGAGAACCTTTTTGAGGAATGTCCTCGTCCCCTATGTACCGTAGTGGTTCCAGAACCTGGTGAGAGAGCTCACAGGTTCGATGTTAAAACTCCCAAACGTGGTATCCCCAATGCTGTCATTTCTGCTGCCTTTTTAAGAGTAGGTGTCTCTATGCCCCTCCATCCTTTCCTTAGAGAAGTACTAGATTTTTATCACTTAGCTCCCATGCAACTAACTCCCAACTCGTATCGTTTGGCCATTAGCACATTTATCTTGTATTCTAGCAAATTCACTACCCCTTTGTCTGCCCCAGAATTGGGCTACTTTTTTAGATTAAAGGATACTGGAAGGGGTCAGGCTGTTTTTATCTGTCTGCATGGCCTTGTCACCAGGGTCAATGTGTAAAAAATATCAAACAAAACTTCGATCAGTGGCAGGAACAGTTTCTCTATTGTTTCGATTGTCCTAATGTTAGATATGAGTTTAATCGTCAACCACATGTTCCTAAACAAACTGTTTTGACTGGAGTTTGTTTACTTAGAGCTGAAGAAATCTTGAAACTATCAGCGTCCGTTAGGGATTGCTTGAGTCTAATGACTCCTGAAAACTTGATTTCCCTAGGTTTCATTCCTTCGAGCTCTGGTATGTCCTTTCTTATTGCTATACACCTCGTTTTAACCGTTTCTATATGATTACATTCATATGTATACCTTTCTAATCTTGACTTATTTTCTTATGCAGACATGGCCCCAAAAGTTCTTTCATTTGTGAAGAGATCCAAAAACGTGGAAGAGGTTTTCACTAGTAGAAAACTGGCCTTTTACGTCGGTTAAATAGGTCTTTTACGTCGGTTAAATGGCGACGTATGGGCTGGCGACGTATAAGGTCAGAGTCTTATACGTCGGTTAAAAAGGCGACGTATATTGTACCCTTTTACGTCGGTTCTTCTAAACAACCGACGTATATTGTACCATTTTACGTCGGTTCTTCTAAACAACCGACGTATATTGTTATCCTTTTACGTCGGTTCCTCTAAACAACCGACGTATATTGTTATCCTTTTACGTCGGTTCTTCAAAACAACCGACGTATAAGGTCGAAGAAGGGCGACGTATAATGTCCAAAAAGCCGACGTATAATGTCTATGCTTTATACATCGCCCATGTGGGAACCGACGTATATTGTCCACAAATTTTAAAAAAAAATATTTTTTTTGTTTCTATATGCCAAGGCCCGAAAACCTGGTAAACAATTAAAATAACATGCTTTAACAAAATTTTGTACAATGCAAAACCTGATTAAATAACATAATTACTGTTATACACTTAAAAAAAATACATCCAAAATGTTCACAAATTCTCAGTCTAACGGGTCAACAATATGTAAAGATAATTGAAATTGCTATTATAACATGTAAAGCCATGTCCTATCCAGTTCCAGCCATCAGTTGAACTCTAGTGATACTCAATCAGTTTACCATCTTCCGAGAGAATAAAAAGGGAGCCTGTTAACGATGTCAATGATGGGCGCATAGCAGTCCCAGGTACTCTTGACAGAACCAAGTGTTGTGATTGGTAATGCTCATGCCAAACTTCCAGTGACATGTCTTCCTCTTTTCATAGCAGTGCAATTTATCCACTGAAGTTCTGTACTGCTTCTTTCTCTAATAAGAAGATTTTTTTGCTCATCGATCAGAAATAAACTTCCATTATAGTTTCCAAGAACACCTTTCATAGCTTTCGGATGTTCATGCCTCATCCAGAACCACATATTTTCAGCACTTAAATATTCAAAAAGCAATCCACCATCAGTTATAAGGAAAAACGATAGACCCCTGAACATTACTGGTTGTGCTCTGCTTCCCTTCCGCCTTCTTATTGCTGATCGTGTAGCATCTGTATCATCTGGTTCATCTTTTAAACCAATAATACAATTTGAAAGTCCTCTTGATTCGGTGCAATAATCTGCATTCCATCCTTATGTTTCTGAGGCATCTAATATGGACCATATATACTTTATCGTTGGTTTTCTACGAATATAACCTACATAAGGCCCTGATTCCTCACCTCCTATGCCTGGAAAATGCAACTCTCCGAGCCTGCCATCATCTAGTGGGAAAGTCCTTCAATCTTATATATAGACCTGTAGACAACTATTTCAAAAAATACCTTTGTCAAGAGAAACAGAGAAGTAGAGTGAGCTCCATATATTCCATGCACACTAAACCCCAGAGATGGCATCAAAGACGTATCATCGGTCGATCCTTCTATCCATTTATGCTTCTTCCACATTGGTTTCGAGCTATTGTCATATTCATATAGGTCACCTGTAAACTAGAATTTTTATTTCAATATTTAGCTAGCCATAAATCTTGATCGTAACAGTCATGCACAAACACAAATAGCTTACCTTACAGTAAAGAGTATATCCGGTTTAACAGTACCGACATCAGCTATGGTTGCAACATTTGCACCAGGAGGTCTCCCATGATTAGCAACCCACTCTTGGTGCAGAAATAGATCATCCTAATATAAGAAGTATCAAAAATGTAAAATATCCTGGTTTCTATGGCACAGATAATCAATGTCAAGAAAGGAAATAAAGAGTCATACAGTTTATACTAATTACTCAATCCCTATCATGGGAAATGACTCCATATCTTAATTTCGTTGCAGTATCTTCATCAGCGTCTTTTAATCTGTGGTGATCAATTACTGGTCGAAAATCAACCCAAACTGGCTATGAATTTTCCCCCAATTGCATCTACAAACCTAATAAAATACAGAATTATTTTGCATTTAACATGTGTTAGTTTTACATTACCTTCATCATCATTAGTACATCGCACTAAGCATGCAGAGATTGACCAAGGAAAACTGACTTCTTATTTGCCTGGCAGGAGGCTATTTAGGTATTGGACTCTACCTTGGTCAAGATTTAAAACTGAGAATGCATTAATTCATCTTGTACATATTTTAATAATCATATGATAGTTAAATTACTTTCATACTTCTTGCATTCCACAGTAGATTGAATAATGGAAAAGCTTGAATTGGGGGCAAGGGACCACTAGCCATACAGATAGCTGAGATCGGACCCATGTCACTTTTCTTCCATATTAGACCAACTTCATACCTATAACATGAATTTAGCATTTTTAACATGATCACAATCTTGTACCACCTATTGTTCTAATGAGCAAAAGGATAAAGTACTAATTGCTTAGTCCAAGAAAGACGAGGAATGGAACCTTTTTTATATGTAATGGCATCAAATTAAATGATAGACCAACTATAAGTCTGGATGAAACTAATAAATCATCGACGAATAATATACCTGATACAAGTTGCCAGCATCAGACAGAGCAAGAATTGTCTGATTAACGCCGAAAGAAGCAATTGCAAGTCCAGCAGATACTGGTAGATCATGAGGTGCAATAACCCATTGCAATCCATTCCAAAACCTTTCATAGATAGAGCCACTCACACCAGTGACCCATATCAATGCCTCGGACATTTTGACCAACGAAACTCTCTTTCTCAAAGGCAAAGAAATAGTCTTCTCCTTCACCCCTTCACTAGAATCTTTCCCACCATTTCCTTGAAACTCTCACCTTTTTCTGGCTTCTACCACTGGAAACAAAACAGATTAGGGTTTGAGTACGAAAAACTAGATCGAGAAAAATCTCGACTGACTTAGAATGAAATATATATATTTATACATATATAGGAGTGTAGATATATATATATATATATATATGTCAATTTTGAAGTTAATCTCTTAATCATTTGATCGATTAAGAGAATCAATCCCCAAAAATCTTTCGATTTTACCAATCCAGCACAATATACATCAGTATGATCCTTGAACGATGAATAGAACATATTTAAGTGTATGTGAATCTTAGAAGAGATGCTGAAATCACTCGTCTTTAAAATAGTGTGTAGAAGGAGGCGCCGGAGAGAGAGAGGCGAGAGAGATTAGGGTAGATTGGAGTGTGTGAATGAGCACAGTACACGCTCCAAATATTATATACACCTTTAACCGATGTATAATGTCATCATATACATCGCCATTTACTTAACCGACGTATATAATATCATTATATATGTCGTTTTTCCCTCAACCGACGTAAATAGTAGCATTATATACGTCGTCTTTTCCTCGACCGACATATATAGTAGCATTATATACGTCGCATTTTCCTCAACCGACGTATAATATAACTTTATACGTCGGCGTTTTCTTGAACCGACGTAAAAAATGTTTAAAAATGTACATATACGTCGCCTTTAGGCGGAACCGACGTATATAAGTACTTTATACGTCGCCTTTGGCCAGAACCGATGTATATGAGGCGATGTAAAAGATCAATTTTGTACTAGTGTTTCAAGACTGAGAATAAGGAGGTTCCGCTTGTTGCAACTCCTGTAAACCAAGTTCCTACTCCAGCATCCACTCAGAATCAACCATCAAACTCCTCCAAACGCAAGCTTACTCAGACTACTCTTGACCTTTCTGGGAGCTCACAAACTAGGTCCATAAAGAAAGGCAAAGCTGTGAAAGTCGAATCTGTAGTGGCTCAGAATCAATTTAAAGAATTGATTGATACGCATGTGCTCCCGGAAGCAATTGCTAGCTGGGCCAAGATGGATTCCACTGAAGCTATGCATGCCATGAGGTTCTCTGTTGCACAGAATGCATTCTTTGCCCTCAGATACTGTGATGATTTTGCTGAGAAGACACAATATGACCTCTGATTGCAAGGAGAGGTTTCAAAGTTGAAGCAGGAGCTGGTTGCTAAGGAGGAGAGGGTGAACCTAGCTACTGCCGCTGTGAGGAAGGATAAAGCTGTAGAAAATTCTTTGAAGAGCGATAAAGAGAAACTTCAAATTCAAACCAAAAATTTGAATGATGAGAAACTGTCAATGCTGGAGAAAATTAACGAAGTGGAAACTCAGGTGGATGCTTTGAATGCTGCTGCTGATGATGTCAAATCCTCTACTCTCATACAGGAGAAAGCCAGGTATGATGAAGGTTACAACGAGGGTATTCGAGACTACATGAGGTCCATGTGGGAGAAGATGCCTGAGTTGAATTGGTCCCTACTGGGTGAAGATGTGGTAGGAATGATCCATGACTTTGAAAATGAAGTTGCGATTCCACAAGACCCTGTGCCTCCCGTGGCTACGGTTGAGAGGTCTCCAGGTACCATCCCTAAGACTGCAGAGGTCCCTTCTCCTGAAATTATTCCACCTGTTCTCCCAGCATCAGCAATCACCAATGAATCTGACAAAGTACCTTCTACCTGAACTTGTTATAAGTTTTACTCAGCTTTTGATAACTTTTCTTGAGGTTGCGGGCCCCTCGTAGTGCCTCGCAAGTTGTATCTTTTGCATTTTCTTTCATATGGCCTTCGTGCCTTTTGGTTTCCCAGGGTCCTTATACCCTATAACTCCTTAAGTTTCCAATGATTACCACCTGCTTTTGTTATATCCCTCTACTTACTTATACAATCATGCAGGTTTAACTCCTTATTTACATCTGAAATTAATACTGCACAACTTTTTCTTAAAACTTCATAGAATACTCTATTATCACGCATCTTAAGAATTAATTAGTGTCCATACTTATGCACCCAAGCGTACGTGGGCTAACCCGTTGTAAGAAATAGGATGTATTCATACTTTCACTTGTAATTTTCTATGCGTAAATATAACCAAATACGACTTACTTGTAGATTTAGGACCTTTTTTATTTATACCTCGAGACATGTCTTCACCACTATAACCTGTAATGCAGCTTCCCTTAATAGTCTCTCCTATATCTAAGCCAGGTTCCCTACAAATAGTTGATTTACCCTACAAATGAAAACATAAAACATAAAGCAGAAAATAGTTAATGTTAGTAAAAAATTTCTCTTGTTTAATTCGGGTCATCTCTTGGAAAGGTTGCCTGCTTGGCTCCCAATCCTAATCTTTAGGTCCCAACGTGCCTCGAGGCGTGTTGGTTCCTTTTTTCTCTTGGGAAGGTAACCTGCTTGGTTCCCAATCCTATTCTCTAGGTCCCAACATGCCTCGAGGCATGTTGGTTCCTTTTTGTGCCTCGAGGCGATTCTAGGAACCTGTGTGCCGTTCTGGGAGTCCACACAGATTCCTCTTCTTCATGTGTCAGGCTAGACATCTTATGAAGGTAAATGCTAAGGAACTTATTCCTTCTTCCCATGTGCCAGAGGCGGTTCCACATGAGGGAGAGCTTATTAGGCTTCTCTTTAAGAACAAGTGTGCCGGTCTATGCTCCACACAAGTTCCCACTTCCTCTCGTGCCAGTAGCGGCTCCACGGAGGGGTGAAACATATAGTTTCAAGTTCCTGTATGCCAGCCTCGGCTCCATACAGGTTCCTTTAAGGTGCCTTTTGTCAGGTCTTTAGATCATGTGCTTAAGGAACTTGAGGCTTTTGGCAACAATGTCGTGCTCAGTCAGCTGAGGCTTTTCAATCACATTTGCTCAGGAAGCTATCTGAGGCTTTTTTCGTGCCCAGGAAGCTACCTGGGACTTTTTTTTTTGATGCCCAGGAAGCTACCTGGGACTTTTTCTTGATGCCCAGGAAGCTACCTGGGACTTTTTCTCGATGCCCAGGAAGCTACCTGGGACTTAATCCATATCAATCGTTCGTAGTCCACGTATTCTGTCAAATCGTATTCGTACTTCGCTCATACTATCATTGCTATAGGAACCTGTTCGTCAAGGTAACCTATTTTACAAGTACTAAAACAAGCACTTAAAAATTTCAAATTGGCATATGAAATGGCTAATCATATCATGCACAATAATGTCTAAGTAGGAATATTACCCCCCAGTTCTTTTGGGTAATTATTGTTACGTAAAAGAACTATTTGGAAGCTATGATCATCAATACTGCAATCAACAAATTCAACGCAGAGCTATCAATGCTCTATAAAGAAAACTGTCTTGCAAATAGGAAGGTTCACATCAAGTACCCCCCGATTACATGCAAAATTAAATACTGAAATCAATAATTCTGGGCAGCTATAACTAATAAGCTACCTTTATTCTTGGGCTGAAAAGAGCCTTACTTTTCCTAAGAAAGCATAATAAAAGAGAATTATTGATAATACTTCTTGAGATGCTCTGCATTCCAAGCTCTCGAAATGAGGTTCCCATCCATATCCATCAAGTGGTAGGTTCCTTCCCAAATGGCTGACTTTATCTGGTAAGGTCCTTCCCAATTCGCTCCAAAAGCTCCATGTGCCAGAACTTTGGTATTTGGCATAACTTTCCTCAAAACTAAGTCTCCAACTTTAAAAGGTCTTGCTCTCACCTTTTTGTTGTAATACATTCGAACTCTTTGCTGATATGCTGCTAACTTCACCTGCGAATCTGTCCTCAACTCTTCGATCATATCCAAGTAAAGCCTATGATTGACCTCATTGTTCTCGGGGTCATAATGCTTTCTTCTCAAGGAACCTGTTCTAACTTCCACAGGTACCATAGCTCCACAACCATAAGTGGGAGTAAAAGGGGACTCACCAGTTGTAGTTCTTGGAGTGGTATTGTACGACCACAAGACTCCAGGAAGCTCCTCAAGCCAGCTTCCTTTCTTATCTTCAAGCCTTGTCTTCAAAGTATGCTTTATAATTTTGTTCACAGCTTCAGTCTGTCCATTACTCTGCAGATAACACACTGCTGAAAATGCCTTCTGAATTCCAAACTGCTCACACAATCCTCTAAGCTCTTTGCTATCAAACTGTTTTCCATTGTCAGATATCAGCTTCTGAGGAAGACCAAACCTGCAAATTATTGCTCGAAAAACAAACTCAGTTAGTTTCGATGCTGTAATCTTAGCAAGTGGCTCTGCTTCTACCCACTTTGTGAGGTAATCAACTGCTACCACTGCATATTTTACTCCACCCTTTCCTGTTGGGAGCTCCCCAATGAGATCTATTCCCCAAACTACAAATGGCCAAGGGCTGACAATCTGTTTAATAGGAGCTACAGGTCTGCTATCTAAATTTGCAAATTTCTGACAGTTGCTGTATACCTGTACAAATTTGTAAGCATCCGTTTTGATAGTTGGCCAAAAGTATCCCTGTCGAAGAATTTTCAAAGCTAGAGAACCACCCCCCGAATGATTTCCACACACTCCTTCATGAATCTCTTCGAGAATATATCTGCACTGCTCTCCTGCTACATATTTAAGCAAAGGCTGATTGAAACCTCGCTTGTATAAAACCCCATCATAAAGGACATACTCCCTCCGTCTCTCCCAATTCTTAACATTTGGGTTGGCCACGGAGATTAAGAAAGGAGAAAAAAGTAAGTGGGGAGAGAAAGAAAGTGAGTGGAAAGTGGGTAAAATTGTGAGTCCTATCAATATTTAAGTAATAGATTAGAAAGATGGAGGAAAGTAGTGGGAAGTGGTGGGCCCTTTTATTTGTTTAAAGGTTAAAACTTTACTATTTTTGGAAAGTTTGGAAATGTAAAGAATTGGGAGGGACATCCCAAAATAGAAAATGTAAAGAATTGGGAGGGACGGAGGGAGTACTTGGCAACATGATATTTCAACCTTCTAGCCTCATCTTGATTAGAAGGTATCTCCCCTTTTTTTCAAATGATTATAGATAGGAGACATCCATGAATCTTCAACTGGAAATTCAATGTCCATTACCTCTTCCCTAAAGACACTAGGTTGCTCTTGAATTTGAAGGGGAATCACACCAAGCAATGTGGATTCTCTCTGCGAACCTAATTTAGCTAATGCATCCGCGTTTGTGTTTTGTCCTCGAGGTATCTGATCTAACTTCACTTCTCTGAACCTTGCAAGTAACTCCTGGGAGTACCTCAAATACAAGTCTATTCGTGGACCTCTTGCTTGGAATCCACCTCGAATCTGTCATACCACTAACAATGAGTCACTGAACACTCTGATATTTTCGACTTTCATCTCTAATGCTAACTTGAGTCCTGCAATTAGCGCCTCGTACTCTGCATCATTATTAGTAGCCCTAAAAGCAAAGTGAATCGAACTATGCAATCTATGTCCTTCTGGACTGACCAGCTCTATGCCTGCACCTGATCCATTACTATTAGCAGCTCCATCTACATCTAATGTCCACCAAGGTGCATAATTATCATCTTCTATCTGCTCTTTTTGCAACTCTTTCGGTACCTCTGGACCAGTAACCTCCACATGAGGTGGGAATTCAATCAAGAAATCTGCCAAAGCTTGGGCTTTAATTGTCGTCTTGGGCTTATACTCTATGTCAAATTGCCCCAATTCCACATTCCACTTTAACATTCTTCCTGAAGTTTTTGGCCTGTGCATCACCTGTCTAAGTGGATACGAGGTTCGCACTTGAATCCTGTGAGCCTGAAAATAAGGTCGCAGCTTCCTGGAAGCTAGAATCAAAGTATACACCAACTTCTCCATTCTTGTATACCTTGTTTCCGCATCAAGCAACCTCTTACTGACATAATAAACCGGGCTCTGCTGTCCATCTTCTTCTCGAACTAAAACTGCACTGATAGAATATTCTGACACAGCTAAGTAGAGTACCAATGTCTCTCCATCAACAGGTTTTGCTAACAAAGGAGGGCTTCCCAAATGCTCTTTTAATTTCCCAAAGGCTATCTCACATTCCTCGGTCCACTCGAACTTACTTCCCTTCTTTATAGCTTTAAAGAATTCTTGGCATTTATCGGTAGACCTCGAGATGAATCTGTTCAATGCTGCAACTCTTCCTGTAAGAGACTGAACCTCCCTCACAGTTCTTGGTGACTTCATATCAATTAATGCTTTGATCTTGGCTGGATTTTCTTCTATACCTCTGTGATTTACCATGAACCCCAGGAATTTCCCGGATTCCACACCAAATACACACTTCTGGGGATTTAGCTTCATTCTATACTTTTGCAAAATTCCAAACATCTCTTCTAAGTGCTTCACATGATCGATAGCTTCCTTAGATTTAACTAACATATCATCCACGTACACCTCCATGGTTTTGCCAATTTGCTCTTTAAACATCATGTTTACTAATCGTTGATACGTGGCTCCAGCATTAATCAATCCAAAGGGCATGCAAATGTAACAATAAAGGCCTCTATCCGTAATAAAAGAAGTATGTTCCTGATCAGGTTCATACATAAGGATTTGATTGTAACCTGAATACGCATCCATGAAGCTAAGTAAAGCATGTCCAGTTGTTGCATCCACTAGTTGATCAATTCGTGGCAGTGGGAAGCTATCCTTTGGGCATGCTTTGTTGAGATCTGTGAAGTCCACGCATGTCCTCCATTTTCCATTAGGCTTCTTTACCAACACAGGATTCGCCAACCATATAGGATAAAAAGATTCATTGACCATACCTGCATCCAGTAACCTATCAACCTCTTCATTCAATGCCTGAGCTCTCTCTCCACTAACTGGTCTTCGCTTTTGTCTCACACCTTTCTTCTCTGGATCAACATTTAATTTGTGGCACATAACCTTTGGATCTATTCCCTCCATGTCTGCATGGCACCAAGCAAAGACATCTAAGTTTTTACCCAAGAAGGAAACAAGAGATTCCTTCAAAGTAGGTTCCAAATGAGCTCCAATCTTCAAAACCTTTGTACCATCTTTATCGTTTATCTTCACATCTAGTGTTTCACCAGCTGGTCCAGCCTTTACCACCGTTTCTGGCATTTGAGGATCCAAATCTATATCCATCTCTACAACCGAACCTCCTTGAAGTTCTTCCACAACATGTGATACAGGTGCTTCCTGCATGACATTCCTTCTCTTAGCAACTAGCTGACTATCCTCACTATTTCCACTATGTTTGAATTTTCAAGAATTCTTAGAATCCAATTCTTCTGTCATACACACATCACCATCTTCGTCCGTAGGGGGTACATTTTTTAAGAGCAAGTATGGGGTATCCATCCCCTGAAAAACTGGAATCTCAGCATGAGGTTCCTCTTCTGTGACTTCTTCAATTCTCACTGCTCTGCATGATGCTGGCACGAAACCCTCTAATGGCTGGCTACGTAGATCAACTGTTATGTCATCCGGATTCTTCCCTGGAAAATCATCAGGAACCTCGTCTATTGGCTCAGGTAGCTTAGCAGCCTTAGCAGCATGTTGCAAAGCCTTTGTGTAGCATTCTCTAGACTCATATTGACAACCTCGAACTATACCAATGCCACATGGTATTGGAAACTTCATAGTTAGGTGATAAATCGAGGTTACCACCCTCATCTCTTTCAGAATTGGTCTCCCAAGGATAGCATTATAATTCATGTTGTCTTCTATAACAATAAACTCTGATAACTGTGTAATGCAACAAGGCTTATCTCCTAGAGTCACTGGTAAACGAATCTTACCTTTGATTGGGACCTGATTACTGGTAAAACCATACAAGGTATCCTTTGTTGAAGTTAAGTCTCTATCCAGAACATGCATCTTCTTGAAAGCTGAATACGACAGTAGATTCACAGAGCTTCCATTATCCACTAGCACTCGATGAACCTCATAAGACCCAATTCCTGCTTCAATTACCAAAGCATCTATGTGAGGATGATGTACCCAAGAAGAATCCTCTTCAGTGAAAGTAATATCTGCATCTTCCCCTTCAAACAATCTGGGTGACCTCTGTGATAGATTACAAACATTGGTTAATGGTCGTTCCCTAGCTTCTCGGGTATACCTTTCCATGGCGTTTCTACCACTTCCTCCCACATGGGGACCTCCTATGATAGTTCGTATGCATCCAGTTTTAGGCGGCCCTTCTATCAGTACAGGTTCCGGCACCTTTTGCGTTTTCTTCTCTCTGTACTTCTTTCCTTCCTGAGCTACCCATTCAGTTAACTGTCCTTGCCTGACCAAAGTTTCAATTAGATCCCTCAGATGGCGACAGTCTGCAGTATTGTGCCCATTGTTATCATAAAAATCGTAATATGGATGCTCATTCTTATTTCCTGGAGGACCCGTTCTGAGAGGCTTCCTAAACCATGATTACTTCTCATTCACAGCATAAATATGATCAATTGGAGCTACCAAAGGGGTAAAAGTTTCATAAACAGGTCTTTCCTTCTTGGGATTATTATAGGAAGCTGGTGGCGGCACCTAGTTCATAGCAGACCTGGCAGGATTCACAGCCTCCACCTCAGGCTTGACTTGAGACGTACGACTAACCACCTTCTTACTGTCACGGTTGTTAGGACTTCTTGGCCTTGACCTCTTGTTTCCTGACCATCCACCTTGCTTCTCATAATCTGGATCCTTCTTTAAATCAGCTAAAGACTCCTCAACCAAACGAAAAGATTTTGCCTGAGAGTAGAAATCCGCTAGAGTCTCAGGTTCCTTCCCTTGCAAATCTTTCCAGAAATCAGAACCCCTTTTTACTCCAGCTATCAAGAAATTCTTTATGGTCTCCTCAGATGCTTTTCTAACCTTTGGAACCTCTGCATTGAACCTCTTAAAATATTCTGTCAACGTCTCACCAGGTCTCTGCTTGATGTTGGCTAAGGTATTGGTAGGTGGTGCAAACGCTACTGATGCCCTAAACTGAGTTACAAAGAGCCTTCCCATGCTTTCCTAGGAACCAATAGAATCAGCAGGTAACCTCTTGAACCATTGATGAGCTCCACCTTGTAGGGTTGCAGCAAGTAACCTACACCTAGTGGCCTCTTTCACCTGATAGACATCCATCTCTGTGTCGAAACGACTTAAGTACTCAATAGGGTCCATGGTTCCATCAAACTTCAATTCATTCGAAGGCCTATAGGACCTGGGTAAAGCTGACTTTCGAACCTTCTTGGTAAAAGGAGAAGCGGTTATAGGTCTAGCAGCGAGATTCTTCTCATCCTTGAGTTGAGCCAGTATTTTCTTTATATCTTCAGCAGTTACCTCTCCAACGGCATCCGTCTTTGCTTGCTTACTTACTCCTTCATCATCCTGTGACTCTGTGGTACTAGACTCCTTACTTGTTTCCTCTGAATCTGTTTCGTCGTCCTCGATTATCACAACAGATGGCTCCTTATCTTTCTTTTTCTTATACGCGGAACCTCCTGTTTTAACCTTCTTTTTAGACTCAGTACGAACCTGGGATTGCACCTTCTTAGCAGAAGTTTTATTCTTCTCAGGATTGTCTTGTTCTTCTTCATCACCATCCTGCTTTGGTTCTTCCCCCTCTTCTGGAATCTCTTCATCTTCTCTTAGTTCTTTGTCCTCAAAGTCTAACTGTTTAGGAGTAACCTTTGATTTCTTTCCCTTTTTTGTCTTCTTTCTCTTCTTTCCTGAAGCTTGCTCCAAAGTTGACAATCGCTCTCCAAAAGTCTTCAGAACCTCCAACACATCTGCTGAGGTAACCTTCTTTCCTTGGGCAACACGTTCACCCTCGTCATGAGTCTTCTCCACAGAACGGGTTGCTTTACTATCTGAATTGCCTACCATCTTTCCACTCTTAAGATGTTAACTCCCCTCCTTCTAGCACCAATGTTGATGAGTGGATTTCATAACAACGTTTGTGAGGTTTTTGATCAGGTGTAAGGCTAACGATCAACTGTTTAGTGGATGGTTTAGGTTATGTTTTTGGGGTTGAGCTGAGCTCGAGGGTATCTCCAATAATCTCAGATGCCTTTAGAGAAAATTAGAGAGTTGAATTCGTCCTACCCTCAAGGTGCCTACGTATCCTTATATAGGAATCAAGCTCATGTAGTTCTAATGTAACTCTATCTCTGCTGGAATAGCTGTGTTCGGTTACCTAGTTCGTATATGACTCAGGTTCCTTTAGAGCCTTTTACGAACTAGTTGCTGGAATAGAGTGGAACTCGAGTTCGTACCCCATTCTAATTCTCTCGTTTATTAGAGATATTCTAGGATCATCTGCGCCCTAGAATTATACTCCAATAATAATGCGTTTATCTGTTCTAGATAGCTTCTAGAATGTTCTATCGGTCATACTTAGGAACCTGGTGCTCAGGAACCTATATTACAGGAGCCTGTTTCTCAGGAACCTCCTTATTTCGGGACATATTACTTAGGAACCTCTTTCTAGGCACTTGTACCTGCACAAAGAACAAATATGTTAGGCTGGTGAACTCTTTTAAAGTCTTCACATATTGTGTTAGGTCGAATACACAAAAAGCAATCAAATACTGTATGAGTAACTTAACAAGAACACACTGTTTAACAATTTAAAACTGTTTGGAATTAACAATTCCTCTCTCAGTGATGTAAATATCACAGAGAGCTGCTTAGGTTACAATCAATGAATTTCTCAATGTTCGACTACCCTTCTAGGGTTAACCTAACTGTATTTATAGAACATACAGCTTCGTACAATCAGTAACTGATTCTCCTATAATCAAGCTATACAATTGATATCAATCACAATTGTTCCAGTCTTCCAAGTCAACTCAATCTCTTTGACAGCTTTCCAATCTTCAAAGATATTGCTTCCATATTTATCTTGCATCAACCTTTAAACACTGTTGACTCTTCAGACAATATCGCTACAGAGTTTACCAACCTCTGTTGCGCTTCCAGTCAGTGTTTAACTAAACTCTGACTGCTTCCAGCTAAACTCTGTTTTCTGACTTTAGCTTCCAAACACTGTTCTCATCAATTATTTCTAACAATCTCCCCCAACTTGTCCATTAGCAAGAATGTACAAGTTTTACAGTAAATGATGATGTCAAAACAAATACAAAGTTTTACAGTGTTTAACATACAAACAGAGTTTAAGCTATTACTTAACAAATTCTACAGAAAATAAGAAAATTCTTACAGATTTTAATTTCTAATCTCTTGCAGATCAGGCATTATTCTGAGATAGTCTATAAGCAACCTTCTTTCAGCATTTTCAAGCTCTATCTGCATAGCTTCCTTGATTTCTCTCAACTGAGGATCATTCTCATCAGTTTGATAGATAGCAGCTCTAAAATCGTAGATTTTGTTTTTCTCATTTCATTTCCCAGCCTTATGTATTTCACTTCCTCAAATTTCACATTAAAATCCAGAACAGTGATTCCAAGATCAGTCTTCAGTTTTGTAGTCCCTTTCTCCATTTCTATCAAATTTCCATTCCAATCTCTGTATTTAGGAACATACTTGCTGTTGAATTTCATTTGCCTTCTTGCAAGGTTTTGAATCATTCTTTGTTGAAGCACATTTGCAACTGACTGAGCTCTTTGATTTCTCACTCTGAAAATATACAGAACATATTCAAGTTCTTCCCGGTATTTTAATTCGATATCCTTTTCAGAAACTTTAAATACTGTTCCATCAGCCATGAAATATAGCAAGAAATCCTTCTATAGACTCTTCTGATATACAAGCTGTACTGACTCCAGTTTGTCTAAACTTTCTTGAGTGACACCACGACCTGGAACAGACAATGAAGAAGGATCTCTAGGACCAACATATTGCCTTTTATCTCTGTGTGAGCCTATGCCTTCTTTGTTGTATCCAACTTTACCAGATAAAGCTCTACCATCAGTAAAATCCATTGGAATTGTAGCTTCTAGTCTCGAATCATGAGGAGCACCTCTCTTAAATGTTGATTTCAACTGAGAAGACAATAATGGTGTGGTCACAACTTGTGCAGCAACAGAGGTTGTGTCTTCATTTTTCTGTACAACATGTGTATCAACAGAGGTTGTAACAATACTTTTCAGCTTTTGCTTAGCTTCTGCATCTGTTGGTTTTCTGAATACTTGCATTCTTTGATTTGTACCAACTGGTTCTTTGATTTGAATGCCTTTAAGAACAGGCTTTGCAGCTTTAGCAACTTTCACATTCTTCTTTGCTTTTTCAGACTTTAGAACTTTCAAATGCTTTTCTTGTAAACTCTTCTCTTCAGCTTTAGCATCTTCTAAAGTAACTCCCTCTGCATTCTCTTCCATGAAAAGCTTAACAGCTAACTCCTCATCAGTCTTTGGATCTGAAATTAATTCCAAACTCTTGGTTTTTGAAGTACCTTGAGTTTCAGTGTTTATTCCAACAGACTGTGATTTAACAGATTTGCCAGATCTCAGAGTTTGCTTTTCAGAATTTAACACCTTACTCTTATCACTTGCCCCTCCATCTCCAGCATCATCCTTTTGAGTCAGAGTTTGAGAAACTTTGCATTTAGACTTAGCAACTCTCTCCCCCTTTTTGACATCATCAGGAATGAGTATTGATGTAATGAGCTCCAATGAGTTAGCAATGGAATCCACCTTAAAAACAAAGCAATTTGATTTTCTTCAACTTTTCCTAGCCTGGCAAAGAGAGTGTCTTGAACTTTGGATAGCTGTGCAGCTTTTATTTTGGACTCTCTTTCCATCTTCAATTCTCTTGACTGAATCTCAGTCTTCAAGGAAGCAATTTCTTGTTTTGTATCAGAAAAATTTCCCTCCAGAGTTTTAACTTGTACCACTGTTGCTTTTAAGCATGATAAAATCTCTGGATTTGAAATTTGACTAGCAGTCTGCTTAACAAAATCAGCTGCTCTCCCTTTTGGAAAAATACAGTCTTGTTTATACCAATTGGCAGCAGATTTAGCAAGATACTCTTCTTCAATTGCATGAGATGGACAAGGCTGATCAAAAGATTTATGCTTATTATCAGTCTGTGCAGGTGCACTCACAAATGAATCAGAGTTTGCACTGCTGTCAAATTCATCTTCAGCACTTGCATCTTTAGCTTGAGCATCTTTTAAAGAACCACTGTGCTGAGCTGTGTCAGCCACAGTTTCTGTAACAACTTCTGCAACCTTTTCAATAGTCTCTTCATGTTGCACAGGCTCTGCAACAGAGTTTGCCTTTGTAGCTTCAACAGGCATAGATTCAGAATTCTCCTTAGTTGCCTGATCAACTTCATCACCTTTGTCTTGAATTGGAGAAGATACCAGCTCTGTGTGTGATGCTTCAACTTCAGGAACTTTTACTGCAAGCTCATCAGCTACATCAGGAGCTTCAGTATGAACAATAGGTGAGATAGGATCAAGAATTGAATCAAGAACAGCATGCACTGGTGAAAAACCATCTCTTTGATCCTCTTCTACAGGCATTTTATCCTCTGTAGGTATTTCAACATTAACATTATCCTCTGCAGGCATGTCAACCTCTGCAGGTATTTCAACTTTGTCAGCCACAATATCCTCTGCAGGTATAGAAACATTTTCTTCATCCTCAACAGTAGGTGTTTGCTGAGAAACCACCTCTGGAGCTTCAACAACATTCTCTTCATCTGAATCAGAAAGAATTAATCTCCTCTTTTTGATTTGAGGCACTACAACCTCCTCTTCATCTTCTAGTATAAACAGCTCCAGGTAATGTCTGTTTAGCCTTTGAGTGTTTAGTGTTTAGGGCAGTGTGTTTCTTTCTTTTTAGTTTGGCTTTGGCTATTTCAGAAGGTGCTGGCTCAGAGTTTAAGGTTTCAGTGTTTAATGTTTCAGTGTTTAAAGTTTCAGTGTTTAATGGTGGAGAGTTTATTGTTGGAGAGTTTATTGGTGAAGAGTTTAAGGTTTCTGGTTGTGGTTGATGAGATGTAGTAGGTACAGTGGTTGTGGGTGTTGTGGGTGTTGGTTCAGAGTTTATGGTGTCTATTGGTTCAGGCATTTGTTGTGGTGATTGAGGGTCTTGTGGTTGGTTTACATAGTTCTGTAAGGCTAAAGGCATAAACATCTCAGGTATTTGCTGTTTAGTGACATCTTTGTTTGTCAAATCAGAAAACATTCTCTTAGCAACTTGAAAAGGCTGAATCACATCAGCTTCATCAATTGGAATGTTAGGCACACAGGCAGTAAATAACAGTTGACAAAAACGAGCAAAATAAACAGTAGTAGTCTCAGACAAACGCTCTCCCAAGTTCATTAGTACTAGTCTACCAAAATCGAAGTTACCTCAATATAGTAGAGCATGACCAATTTGGAGAGTATCAAGAGGCAGTGCATCCCAGTTTGTTGTCTTCTTTCCAAAAGCTCTTGTGATGCAATCGAAAAAGAAACTCCATTCCTTTCTCAAACTTGGCCATCTCAAAGACCCTATCTTATTCAAGTTTCCTGCACATCCAATTTGCTCCAACATTGTCCTCAAGCGATCATGACCAACAACACTGTAAGAAGTGTGTGTCTCAAAATCTAGAGCATCCCTAACATTAGTTGGAGTAATAATATACTCTGATTCATCATGAGTGAAAGTGATTGTGGGAGTGCCAGACTCGTCTCCATCATCATATACAGAGTTTGTCCAGAAGGCGGCAATTTGTGAAGCAGATAGTGTTGGTGGTGCAGTTAAAGCCTTCCCTATTTCAGAATCTTTCAAGAAGTTTTGGAACAAATGAAACGCCTCTGGAGCATTTGCATTCTCCAGTGGTGCTGCATAGTTGCTAGGAAGAAAAACTAACCCTGCTGCATCAAACGCTTTAGTTGCCATTAGTAAGATATGATACGAAGAGATTTAGAGAAAAGATGTGTATGCACTGTAAGTGTTTATCAAAAGGTGAATGAGAGTATATGAGAAGTTTGAAAGTGAATGAGTATGCAAGTAACTGTGAGTGGGTGAATGTGAATCGATATGGAGTGAGAGACTAAAGACGATTAAAGTAAAATTAAAACTCAATCGTTTATTTAGTAAAAGCGCGCAACTGTTGTAGAGTAATGTGTGAGTGGGACACTATCATGGGACACGTGTCAAACAACCAATGGAGCACTTAATAATTACCGCTGTCATTCCTATAATCACGACACTTACACTATTTAACAGTTGTCAACTACCTCAATTACTCCAAAATAGTCAAATCACCTAAATGAAACTGTACCTTAGAGTACTTAACACAACTCAACAGTGTTTATCAATTTTCCAACTTTATCACTAAAACCCTTTCAAAAATTGCACAGTTGTGAATATCAGTGTGTGTGAAGCAGAGTTTACTGAAATCAATTTTTAGAGCATCTAATATTTCATAAAATCCATAACAAAAATCAATAAACACTGAATGCACAAACTCTCATGGTAAACACTGATTGTTTGATGAATGCTAAACTCTGTAGTTACTGTAATACAGAAATCTGAAAACTTCTATTCCCTTTGATGTCCATGATTATCCAAGTAAGCACACAGTCTTGAAAGACAAAAATATCAAGAGATAGAAATCAGAGCATCATTCAGTGAATAACAGTCATGAATTTGATAACCTCACAAACTCTCAAAGCACACAAGTGTTTAGGTGAAGTGTTTACACTCACATTCAATCAGAAATAGCAGAATCTACCATATGCTTGAATGTCCACCAATTCTACACTACTTTGTATACATGTATGCACAAATCAAAAGGACTTTATTCAGGGTTGGAATGAGATAAGATCAAACAGACGAAAAAGATGTTTTATTCATAAGTGAATATCAAGCTGAACATTTCAATAGACCAAAGTGTTCAGTCACACTGTTAGTACATATTTGTACAAGATCAGTATATATGCCTTTTTCTCTTTTTTTTTTTTTTTTTTTTTTTTTAGCATATATACTGAGTAAACTTTTCTTTTCTTGAGAAACACTCATCTGCTTGAGAGAAGAAAATATAACTGCTCTTAATACTTCAGAATATAAGAAAAATGAGCAGTTAATTAGGCTCAAAGGGGTTTACTAAGGAAGGAATTTATGAACAGTGTTTATACAGTGTTTGAAGAGAGTTCAAAAGAATTTTGAACAGTGTTTAAAGAAAAATGGTAAATCCTATTGCCTTTATCATTTTCATGCACACACATATCATGTAGTCTCAAAATGGTTTAATACAAGTTCTAGAGAAACATACTACCTAATGAATATCACACAACAATAAATACTGATTGATAGAAAATGTATCAATCACTGATTTGGCTCAACCTCTCACAGGGTGTATACATGAATCTGAACTCACCAAACTAATCAATGACACATCTCAAGTTTTATGGTTTTCACAAGTACAAACAAGGAATCATCATGAACCATACCTTTGGAAACAGAATGTCACTAATCAGAGTTTAGAGTTCATCAATAACCAAAATTATTTATGAGAGGCAATGCACACAATATTCATAGACTGAGAGTTTAGGACTGAATAAACTAAGAGATGCTATAAATATGAAACAGTATCATGCTGTGTTGATTTACTGCACAAAGTCTGATTAGATTACAGTGACTCAGAAAGAATCATGATTTATTTACTGAGAATCATGCTTCATACATTTTTCTTCATTGGTGTTTTCATTCAGACAATAATCAATTCTGAATTCACTGAGTGTATCTAACATGTTAACAGTGTTTAACAGACAGACATGCTTACAGAGTTTAACAAGTTTTAAACATAAGCATGCATAACAGAGTTTAATACTAAGATTCACATAGCACTTAACAATTTGCAAAAACATGAGCAACATATTTTAGAAATAAGTTCTTGAGTCTAACCAACATTTCTAGTCAAAACTAGATACCATTCCTAGTTCATTGACCAGTCTTGTAAATGTAGCTTCACTCAATGGCTTGGTGAAGATATCTGCAAGTTGTTGTTCTGTAGACACAAAGTGAAGCTCAATGTTGCCTTCCTCTACATGCTCTCTGATGAAATGATACCTTATGCTGATCTGCTTTGTCATTGAATGTTGTACTGGATTACCTGTCATTGCAATAGCACTTTGATTATCACAGTAAATAGGTATCTTGGTATACCTTAATCCATAATCCAGCAGTTGATTCTTCATCCATAAAATCTGTGCACAGCAGCTACCAGCAGCAATATACTCTGCTTCAGCTGTAGATGTAGATATTGACTTCTGTTTCTTGCTGTACCAGGAAACAAGTCTGTCACCCAGAAATTGACAACTTCCACTGGTGCTTTTTCTGTCTATCTTACATCCTGCAAAGTCTGCATCTGAATAACCAAGTAGTTTAAACTCTGATTCTCTTGGATACCACAGCCCCAAAGTCATAGTGCCCTTGAGGTACTTAAATATCCTCTTTACTGCTGTTAAATGTGGTTCTCTTGGATCTGCCTGGAACCTTGCACACAAACAAGTTGCATACATTATATCAGGTCTGCTAGCTGTCAAATAGAGTAAAGAACCAATCATTCCTCTGTAACTTGTCATATCTACTGATGACCCTGCATCTTTGTCCAATTTTGTTGCAGTTGCCATGGGAGTTGTTGCAGATGAACAATCAAGCATACCAAATTTCTTGAGAAGGTTTCTGGTATATTTTGCTTGATTTATAAAAATTCCATCATCTGTTTGCTTTACCTGTAAGCCTAGAAAATAACTAAGCTCTCCCATCATACTCATTTGATATCTTGACTGCATGAGTTTGGCAAACTTCTTACAGAGTTTATCATTAGTAGATCCAAAAATGATGTCATCTACATATATCTGTACTAAAAGCAAGTCACTACCAGTTTGGAAGTAAAACAGAGTTTTGTCAATAGTACCTCTGTGAAATCCACTTTCTAGTAGAAATTTGGCAAGGGTTTCATACCATGCCCTTGGTGCCTGCTTAAGTCCATAGAGTGCCTTGTCTAACCTGTAGACATAGTCTGGATATTTTGGATCTACAAACCCTGGTGGTTGTTCCACAAACACTTCTTCTTCAAGTTTTCCATTCAAAAATGCACTTTTTACATCCATCTGAAACACTTTGAATTTCATGTGAGAGGCATATGCTAGAAAAATTCTAATTGCCTCCAATCTAGCCACTGGAGCAAATGTTTCATCATAGTCTATTCCTTCCTGTTGTGAATAGCCTTTTGCAACCAGTCTTGCCTTGTTCCTTGTGATAACACCCTCACTGTCAGTTTTATTTCTGAAAACCCATTTAGTACCAACAATGGATCTGTTCTTGGGCCTTGGTACAAGTGTCCACACTTCATTTCTTTCAAATTCATTTAGCTCTTCTTGCATTGCTGTTATCCAGTCAGCATCTTTAAGAGCTTCTTCCACTTTCTTTGGCTCAGTTTGTGACAAGAATGCATGAAACAAACATTCATTTGTTGTTGCACTTCTTGTCCTTACTTTTGCATCTGGATCACCAATAATCAAATCAGGTGTGTGTGATTTAGTCCATTTTCTTGCAGAAGGCAGATTGCTTCTGTCATCATGTGATCCTCCCCCTTTATCCATGCTCTCCTGATTTTCTTGGTGCCTTTCTTCATTTTCTGATGCTCCCCCTGAATGTGACTTCTCAGAATTATCATCAGAGTTTGAATCAACAGAGTTTGATTCAGAATTATCAACTGAGTCACTTTCAGTGTTTGAATTATCACTTTGATGTGATTCTTCATGCTCCCCCTCAACTGGTTCTTCCCTTGTTTCTGATTGAAGAGTTTCTTCAGTATTTACCAGTAGAGGTTCAGAGTTCAGATCAACAGAGTTTGTCAAATCAGTCTGATCAGAGTTTACTTTTTCAGAGAATAAATCTTCATTTTCAAAGTGCAGTTGATCATGTTCATTTACATCTTCAAGTCCAGTTATTTTCTTGTCATCAAATGACACATGAATTGATTCCATGATCACTCTAGTTCTCAGATTATAAACTCTGAATGCCTTTGTTGACAGTGGATAGCCAACAAAAATTCCTTCATCTGCCTTTAGGTCAAATTTGGTCAACTGTTCAGGATGAGTCTTCAACACAAAGCACTTGCATCCAAAAATATGAAAATATTTTAGATTTGGCTTTTTCTTCTTCACCATTTCATATGGTGTTTTACCATGCTTGTTGATCAGTGTTGCATTTTGAGTAAAACAAGCAGTTTGAACTGCTTCTGCCCAGAAATATGTTGGCAACTTTGCTTCATCTAGCATGGTTCTGGCAGCTTCTATCAAGGTTCTGTTCTTCCTCTCCACTACACCATTTTGTTATGGAGTGCCAGGTGCAGAAAACTCTTGTTTGATTCCTTTACTCTTGCAAAATTCTTCCATTGATGAATTCCTGAACTCAGTTCCATTGTCACTTCTGATTATCTTCACTTGATTCTCTGACCCTTTTTCCAGTTGTAATATATGTTCTGTCAGTGTTAATGCAGTTTCATCCTTCTTTGCAAGAAAATACACCCATGTGTACCTGGTATATTCATCAACAATGACTAGAGCATATTTCTTCTTTCCAAGAGACATCACATTCACTGGACCAAAAAGATCAACATGTAGTAGATGATAAGGATGAACAATTGAAGACTCAGATTTGCTTTTGAAGGTGGCTTTTCTCTGTTTGGCCTTTTGACAAGAATCACACAGGCCTTCTACATTCAACAAGGACTTTGGTAAACCTCTCACAAGATCATTCTTTATTAGCTCATTGATATTGTTCAGATTCAAATGAGAGAGTTTCTTGTGCCACTTCCAACTCTCTTCACTGGACATTCTTGTTGACAGACACACTGCTTTGCCATCAATGTTTGTTGACAATTTAATTTCATATATGTTATTGTGTCTGTTTCCAACTAGAGCAACTTTCCCTGTAGATTTGCTAATCACTTGACAATATTCAGGCTGAAAATCTACATGATATCCTCTGTCACAGATTTGACTCACAGATAGCAAGTCATGTTTGAGTCCTGGAACCAGAGCTACATTTGTGATGATGACATTTCCAAGATTAATATTGCCATATCCCAGTGTATGTCCTATGTTGCCATCTCCATAGGAAACTTCTGGGCCAGCCTTCTCCTCAAACTCTGATAGCAGGGCTTTATTTCCTGTCATGTGTCCTGAACATCCACTGTCCACGACTAGGGTACTAACACTGTTGCCCTGCAATCACAAACAATCACTGATTATTAGTTTTAAGGATCCAGACTTGCTTGGATCCTTTGGCTTTCTTAATTCTGTTAGCTTTTGCAGCGGAATTCACATTAACAGAGTTTAAACTAACTTTTTCAGAGTTTACATTAGCAGAGTTTACTTTAACCCATTTCAAATTTGGCTTGGGTTCATAGTAATTATAGTAAATAGCATGATAATCTCTGCAAGTGTAAATTGAATGCCATGTACTACCACAGTGTTTACACAAAGTTTGTGGTCTAGTTCTCACATAATCATTATTTACTGCAGTTTTAGAGGGCAAAGAATTAATGTTCTTATTCTTACTGCAGAAACTAGCAAGATGATTAGTGCTACCACAATTAAAGCATGTTTTTCTAGGAGCTAATGAAGCAAGCATTGGCTTAATTCCTGAGGTTATTGATAAGTGGATTTTATATCCACTTGGAGCGTTCCATATCGACTTAAATTGATTGACTTGGTCTCAAGTTTGTTGTATTTTTTTATGTGTTTTGTGTAGTTGTGCAGGGTTGTAGCTATCGGTTAGTGTTGGTGTTTCTAATCGATATTAGAGCGGAATTAAGTATTGGAATGAAGATGGTACACTTGTGTTATGCTACCAAGGAGTTACAGGTGTCATGGTATTAAAGATGTTAGCTAATGCGAAAGAAACGGAGGAGAAAGGAGCAAATTGTGTAAAATTCGGATGGTTGCGCAGTCTTCACTGTTTTGGCCATATCTGGAGTTCTACAAGTCCGTTTGAGGTCCGTAAGCTGTCCACGCGAAGCCTGGGAAGTTTTCTATAATTCTGAACAGTAACAGACCGCGCAGACTGCGCTGATACCGCGCAGAGTGCGCCCGAACTCGCTGGAAATTCTGAAATTCTATCCTGTTTCGAATTAAATTGTATTTTTAGGTCTTTTCTTGTTGGAAAAGTATTCTAGGGCCTATATAAACACTACCTATCATTGTATATCATCATTATTAGGAAGATCATCAACATTGTAGCCAAGAACAATTTCAAGATACATCTCCAAGCTAGTGACAAGCAAGGAGTAATTTTTGGAACTTTTGTATTCTTCTACTTTGGGGAGTTATTTCTGAACTTTATTTTCTCTCTTCTTTTAATTATTTGTTGTTCTAGAATTATGTTATCAATTGAACCCATGATGACAATTAGGTCAATTATGGGCTAATTCGTTATCATGGGGTTTTAATGGATTTTGCTATGGATTCTAGTAATTGAGTGTTAATTATGCCTTGGTGTGTGATTGAATGTATTGATGGCCTAGTATGTTTATGCTTATTCGTTATAAGTGCGTCGCGAACACTTGTAATTGTTTGTTTAATCCTAGTGAATGCGAAAGTGGATCTAGGGTTTAGAACAATTCATGCTAGCATAGGTTTTTGCATGTGAAGAACATGTATTAATTTGTGATGTAATTCTAACCGTCTTGCATCGACTATGTGGTTTAATGGGTGCTTGATTTTCAACCGGTATGTGTTCAATTGCTATAGACATATAGGGACTACACATATTTGGTGACTACTTGACTTCTATCAATTGTGGATGATCAGTAGGATGGTATATGCACAACGAAAGTTGGTGTGTATCAGTTTAGTGCATCTAATCAGTAATCAACTCGGTCACATGCTAGGCTAAAGGGCATAAGATTCTAGATGAAGTAGTAATTGAAATTGAAATCCCATGTTTGTTTATTATAAAGTTAGAGTTAAGTTATTTCCTCGTAATTGGCTTAGTTGGTAATTAATCTTTAGTAAATCAAAACCAAAATTGTGATTGTCTTAGCAGTGAGTGTAAATCATAAGCTGGTGCATAAGTGAACATAACGAACAATTTGAGTCTCTGTGGGAACGAATCCTATTTACTCTATATTACTTGTTGACCACGTTCTCTTGCGTGAATAAGTGCGAACAAGTTTTTGGCGCCGCTGCCGGGGACTCGGTTCATTGTTTGTTTAGTTTATGATCTTGTCATCAATTTGGGTTAAATTCACTGACTCGGACGTTTTTTTTCTTTTTATTTGATGGATTATTGGGAGCAGGAATTCGTAATTGTTTGTGAGTTGTGTGCAGGTGGACATTACACTCATCAATGTGAGTATAACAGAAACCAGCCAAATTTCAGCTGGGACTACAATCAGAGTGGTATGGAGCAATCCCAATATCCATCCTACCCGCTCCAAAATCAGCAGTTTGAAGATGAGCCATATAATCCAGGGGGAATTCAGCAACAACAGGGGCAACAATTTCAGCATCAGTATGCCCCAGTGCATCAACACTTTCAACCTCCTGAATTTCAGCAGCAGCAATTTCAGACTTGGTCTATCCAACAGTCGACCGAAGAAGCTGAATTAGAAGAATTGAGGTTGATGGCTAAAAGCAATGCATTGTCTCTCCAGAGAATAGAAGATCAGATTGGTCAAATTGCAAATGCATTAAAAACATTGAATCAAATTGCAAGTGACACAGAAGGCCTAACTGTAGAGGAGGAGGACAAGAACCTTCCTATCAGTCTTGACTGGCCTTTCTTAGCCACGGGTGTGACCATGATCGTAGTTCATGAAGGAGAGTCTGAGGGCAAAGATGGGGAAGAAGCAGAACATGAAGCTGATAAGGAAGCAGAGTCGGAGGCAAACCAATCAGAAAATTCAGAATGTCTAGAAAACTCGATTCTGAATAATCAGCCGCAACCACTTCCTTTGCAATCTGAAAATTTTGAAGAATCAGCCCAAGATCAAGAAAATTCTAAGGCTCAAGCGGCTATGCTATTTCCTTCGAAGGATGAAGAGTGTCTCAGTGTGGAAGATGATGAATTAGAAGAGCATGTTCAGTTGTTGAATGCCGCTCCGTTGCAATCTGACTTCGACCAGCTGGAGGCCGAAGAGGAAAAGAGCATCATTCCTGTTGACAAATTTACTCCGGAGAAGACTACAGAGAACATCCAAATCGATTTTCCTCCTCCATATCCACAAGGGCTTCAGAAGCAAACTCTAGCCATGAATTTACCGGCGGAGGATGAGGAGTGTTTTAGCTTGAAATTGGTTGATGCAGGGCAGAGTAAAAAGTATGACACGGAGAAGGAGAAGGCAAAGCATGGCCAACTGAGGATTACAGTGCCTTGGTTAATGGGGCTACGTATTCCACATAAGTTGCTTGGAGTGGAAGATCTATGGAATTCTCAGGTGCGCCTTAAGCCATCATTTGAAGGAGCTCCCGAACTTGAGCTAAAAACATTGATAGTTCACCTGGGGTATGTTTCTTGTAATTCAAATCCTTTGCTTGCTATTGTTATTGCTGTTAACTTTTCAGGTAGGCGGGAGAATGTTGTTAAGAGATCTTGTGAGGAGCGAATACGGGTAAAGCTTGTCGTTGAAGATGTCGCTCTAGAAAAGATCATTAAATGGCCTTATAGAGATGCGGTACAGAAAATTTTCAAAAGGAAAATTGTAGCCAAGTCTAGCTAAAGACGTTAAAGAAAGGCGCTTCGTGGGAGGCAACCCATGATTTCTTACTTTCGAATAAAACAACAGTTGTGTTGGAGCTCCATGTTTATCCACCACCAGACACACCACCCGAGGAGGGTGGAGATGCCGACGAGTAGGGGAGTATCTCTTGTACCCTTTAATTTTCCATTCAATGAGGGCATTGAATATGTTAAGTTTGGGGGTGGTTTGGGGGATAGTAGTTGTATGTTTTGTTGTATTTTGCATATAGGATATCATGTTGCATAGTAGTGATAGTTCATGCATGATTGTTATGTTCGTATTATCTACGTTTGTTCATATAGGACATTTTGTTTTATTTTCGTATACCATGTGAGTTTTCATTTAGTTGCATTTTCATGGCATGCATATTTCATGATCCCTTAGTACGAGCTGATTCTGATTGATAGGTGGATGTTGATTTGGGTGTGATGATGATGAGTAGAGGGCTGATTTATAGTCTCTATGAAATTGACTTGCATGTTACGGGAAAAAAATTTATTACACAGTCTCATTGGGGTGCTGTTGGGCTAGGTTAGGGTCATGCCTGTGGGATGTTTTGAGATTTAATCACTTGTTTATATTTAGAATTTTCGTTATTCCCTTTATAGCGTAGGAACATTAAAGTCTAAGTTTGGGGGAAACCAGGAATTTTCATGCTAGTTGTTAATATTTGTCAATAAAGGCTAGGCGTCAAATGGCTAGTAGCCAGCTCATATTTATATGAGTAGTCTAGGGTTGGAAATGAGAAAGGCTCATTCCAGATTTTGGAAAAATAAAAAAAAATATATAAAAAAAAAGAAAAAAAAAGGAAAAAAAAGAGTCAAGTATTGTTTGTTAATGCAAAATTAACCAGAGTGAGCTCTTTAATACTCGAGTAATTAAGTCTGAGGGGACTTAGTCCTAGTGACCTAAGGCTTCATAGTCTGGGATCCACTGACCCAACACTCGCTACATGGGTATTATTGTATAAGCCTTTTGGGGTCTCATTCATTGCACGGTTAAATAAGCATGCGTATTGTATATGTAGTGTCGTAGTATAGTAATAAAGCATGAGTTTCTGTCTACCTTGGATAAGGGTGGAGGTGTTCCTAGGTTATGGAGTGTCTACAGTCTATTCTGATTATAAACCTGTGATTGTCTTGACGGAAAGCATGTATGATTTTTGACCTAGTTCTGGGGGTATTCTGATGAGCATTGCACACACGCACGTTTCTGTTCATGTATTGTTAGTATACGGGGACTTAGCCGAGCTCTGCTTGGATTTGTTACGTTCATTGAGATATTTGCTTGTTAGTTGGTTTTGGTGAGTTTGAAGGGGATCTTGCATTTTTCATATTAGTTGCATTCATGCATTTGCATTGCATTAGGTTAAATGGATTTTGTGGGTACATTCGCTATAGGCCCTCACGAGACCTTACTCGTCCACTAGGGCTGCCTAGGGGTTTAAAGGGCTTGTTGCATATGCCAAATGCAACCGTGATCACCTACGGAAGTGGTACTAATTAGATAGTGTAGTTGTTTATGCTTGAGGACAAGCATCGGTTTAAGTTTGGGGGTGTGATAAGTGGATTTTATATCCACTTGGAGCGTTCCATATCGACTTAAATTGATTGACTTGGTCTCAAGTTTGTTGTATTTTTTTATGTGTTTTGTGTAGTTGTGCAGGGTTGTAGCTATCGGTTAGTGTTGGTGTTTCTAATCGATATTAGAGCGGAATTAAGTATTGGAATGAAGATGGTACACTTGTGTTATGCTACCAAGGAGTTACAGGTGTCATGGTATTAAAGATGTTAGCTAATGCGAAAGAAACGGAGGAGAAAGGAGCAAATTGTGTAAAATTCGGATGGTTGCGCAGTCTTCACTGTTTTGGCCATATCTGGAGTTCTACAAGTCCGTTTGAGGTCCGTAAGCTGTCCACGCGAAGCCTGGGAAGTTTTCTATAATTCTGAACAGTAACAGACCGCGCAGACTGCGCTGATACCGCGCAGAGTGCGCCCGAACTCGCTGGAAATTCTGAAATTCTATCCTGTTTCGAATTAAATTGTATTTTTAGGTCTTTTCTTGTTGGAAAAGTATTCTAGGGCCTATATAAACACTACCTATCATTGTATATCATCATTATTAGGAAGATCATCAACATTGTAGCCAAGAACAATTTCAAGATACATCTCCAAGCTAGTGACAAGCAAGGAGTAATTTTTGGAACTTTTGTATTCTTCTACTTTGGGGAGTTATTTCTGAACTTTATTTTCTCTCTTCTTTTAATTATTTGTTGTTCTAGAATTATGTTATCAATTGAACCCATGATGACAATTAGGTCAATTATGGGCTAATTCGTTATCATGGGGTTTTAATGGATTTTGCTATGGATTCTAGTAATTGAGTGTTAATTATGCCTTGGTGTGTGATTGAATGTATTGATGGCCTAGTATGTTTATGCTTATTCGTTATAAGTGCGTCGCGAACACTTGTAATTGTTTGTTTAATCCTAGTGAATGCGAAAGTGGATCTAGGGTTTAGAACAATTCATGCTAGCATAGGTTTTTGCATGTGAAGAACATGTATTAATTTGTGATGTAATTCTAACCGTCTTGCATCGACTATGTGGTTTAATGGGTGCTTGATTTTCAACCGGTATGTGTTCAATTGCTATAGACATATAGGGACTACACATATTTGGTGACTACTTGACTTCTATCAATTGTGGATGATCAGTAGGATGGTATATGCACAACGAAAGTTGGTGTGTATCAGTTTAGTGCATCTAATCAGTAATCAACTCGGTCACATGCTAGGCTAAAGGGCATAAGATTCTAGATGAAGTAGTAATTGAAATTGAAATCCCATGTTTGTTTATTATAAAGTTAGAGTTAAGTTATTTCCTCGTAATTGGCTTAGTTGGTAATTAATCTTTAGTAAATCAAAACCAAAATTGTGATTGTCTTAGCAGTGAGTGTAAATCATAAGCTGGTGCATAAGTGAACATAACGAACAATTTGAGTCTCTGTGGGAACGAATCCTATTTACTCTATATTACTTGTTGACCACGTTCTCTTGCGTGAATAAGTGCGAACAGTTATGCCTACCTTTCCATTTCTGTTTTTCTTAGGCATTCTTTGTTTGTTGACAGACTTTATTTCCTTAAGCTTATGCTTGAGTTGTTTATCTGTCATTAAACCAATGTTAGCCTCTTTAACAAAAGTTTTAGCATATGACTCTTTAACAACCTTTTTCTGTGCTTCAGTCTTAGGACCACCTGTTCCCATGACATTACCCTCAGATGAACAATGTGGTCTTACTTTTACCTGATTTTCAAATCTAAGTTCATCTCCTACAGAGTAACCTAGACCTACTGTATCTGACTGAAACACTTCTTGAGTGTCTTTACCAGAGTGTGTCCAAGTTTTAATGATGTGTTTAGTATCCTCCAATTCTGATTCTAGTTGCTTATACTTACCTAGCAACTCATGTTCAATAAACACTGCATCATCTCTCTCTTTCTGAATTTTATTCATGTTCTCTAGCTGTTCCTCAACAAGTTTATTTCTCTCTTTAAGTTGAGAACACTCAGACTTTATCCTCTCATTTTCTAAAGTCTGATCCCTATAACTGATATGCAATGCTTTAAGATAAATTCTCAGTTCAGTTATATTATCAGTGTTATAAGCATAGGTAGTTGGGGGTACCTTGAGATCATCATTTTCAGTCTGAGTAGTAGCCATGAGAGCATAGTTGACTTCCTCATCTGAATCTGAAGTGTCTGCCCAATCTCTGCCTTTGGTGTAGAGTGCCTTTTCAGTTTTACCCTTCTTGCACTCAGGAGCATAGTGACCCATCTCCTTACACTTGTAGCATTGAATTTCAGACTTATCTTTCTTACCAGATTTGAAGTCCTTTCCCTCAGATTTCTTGAAATTCTTCTTGTCAGACTTTGAGTAGTCCCTGGAGAATCTCTTTCCCTTCTTGAAGTTCTTGTATCCCATCTTCTTGAAGGTCTTTACCATCAATGCAGCCATTTGCATCATCTCCTCATCATCTTCAGAATCAGATGATTCATCTGTGTTTGAGTCAACATCAGTGTTTGATGACTCATTCTCTGAATGTATGACTAAGGCTTTCCCTTTTGCCTTTCTCCTTGATGCCTCCTTCTTTGATGGTTTCTCCTCAACCTTAAGAGCAACAGACTTTGACTTTCTACTAGATCTTTTGTTTCTCTGCTCCAATTCCAATTCATGAGTTTTGAGCAGCCCATAAATTTCATCAATTTCTGTTTCACCAAGTTCATAATTATCTCTTATAGTGGTTGTTTTCACATCCCACTTTTCAGGTAGAGAAAGAAGAAACTTGAGATTTGAGTCTTCTAAATCATACTCTTTGTTAACCAATGACAAATCATTGAGCAGTTTACAGAATCTGTCAAATGTTTCTGTCATGGTTTCATCAGACTTTGCCTCAAAGTGCTCATACTCCTGAGTGAGTATGTTTCTTCTTTTTTTCTTGATTGCAGGAGTTCCTTGACACCTAACCTCAAGTGCATCCCATATTTCCTTTGCTGTTGTGCAGTTAATCACTTTATTAGACATAACATTGTCTAATGCACCGTGAAGTAAATGTCTCACTTTTGCATCCTTTGCAATAGATGAAAGATCCTCAGCAGTTAGATCTTTCTTTTCCTTTGGAATGACCTTTGATTCCTCACCAGCAGCAGCAGCAGATAATTTTGTTGGTTTGTGAGGACCTTCATATATTCTATCAAGGTATTCTGGATCTGTAGCCTCCAGAAACATGGTCATTTTCACCTTCCAAATTGCATACTCTGATGGCCTAAGTATAGGAACCCTTATTGTCTCATACCTACTAACAGTAGTAGGGGCTTTCTCAGATGGTGGAGGTATCTCTGCCATTGATTACTCTTGTGTTTGGATCTTTAACTGTAATAAAGTAACAGATTAGGCTCTGATACCACTTGTTAGGTCGAATACACAAAAAGCAATCAAATACTGTATGAGTAACTTAACAAGAACACACTGTTTAACAATTTAAAACTGTTTGGAATTAACAATTCCTCTCTCAGTGATGTAAATATCACAGAGAGCTGCTTAGGTTACAATCAATGAATTTCTCAATGTTCGACTACCCTTCTAGGGTTAACCTAACTGTATTTATAGAACATACAGCTTCGTACAATCAGTAACTGATTCTCCTATAATCAAGCTATACAATTGATATCAATCACAATTGTTCCAGTCTTCCAAGTCAACTCAATCTCTTTGACAGCTTTCCAATCTTCAAAGATATTGCTTCCATATTTATCTTGCATCAACCTTTAAACACTGTTGACTCTTCAGACAATATCGCTACAGAGTTTACCAACCTCTGTTGCGCTTCCAGTCAGTGTTTAACTAAACTCTGACTGCTTCCAGCTAAACTCTGTTTTCTGACTTTAGCTTCCAAACACTGTTCTCATCAATTATTTCTAACATATTGTTACCTCTTTTCGTGGCTGCAGCTGTATTAATTCGAACTCTTCTGCTTAGGGGAACCTGGTCTTCGAATGATCTAAACAGCTTCCAGACCTTTAGGAACCTTTTGGTATTCATAGTATCTTGATAATTTCACTATTTGACACTCATTTCTTCGTATCTAATCTTTCATATCGTGTACTGGATCTATCCTCTTACTCACATGGATTGAACCCTCAGGCCTAATGGGCCTGAATCCAGCCCATGGTGATTTTGGGCACAATAAAGGGTATTTGGAAGAAGAAGAAATTGTTACTGATGAACCTACTGGTACTCAGGATATTGAGTTTGAAAGAAATGTTGTTAACACCAATGATGCTACTCAAACTCCAGCTCAATCTCAAACTGTATCAGCTAATCATCAGAATGAGAATGATTCTGGAGATGTTGAAGAACATGAAGGAGAAAACATCAATGGTGGAGAGTCAACCCCTCAAAGAGGAAATGATCAAGCAGATCAAGAAAGAAGCTTGCCTAGAACCACTAAGTGGAACAGAGATCATACTAGCAATCTAATCATTGGTGATCCCACTACTGGTATAAGGACGAGGAGAAATATTTCGGTTGACATCATGTTTTCATGTTTTCAATCTCAAGCTGAGCCAAAGTCAATTGATGTAGCATTGTTGGATTCAGATTGGGTGATAGCCATGCAAGAAGAGCTAAACCAATTTGAGAAAAACAATGTATGGAAGCTGGTCCCTAGACCCAAAGGGAAATTAGTAGTTGACACAAAGTGGGTTTTCAGAAACAAGTTGGATGAAAGTGGAAATTTGACAAGAAACAAGGCAAGGCTAGTAGCTAAAGGTTACTGTCAACAGGAAGGGATCGATTATGATGAAACATTTGCACCTGTTGCCAGACTTGAAGCTATTCGGATATTTTTAGCATATGATGCACACTGTAACTTCAAGGTGTTCCAAATTGATGTCAAAAATGCATTTCTTAATGGAGAATTAGAAGAGGAAGTGTATGTTGAACAGCCACCTGGATTTGAGGATGTTGAGTTGTATGACTTTGTCTACAAGCTGTTCAAAGCACTTTATGGATTGAAGCAAGCCCCTAGAGCTTGGTATGAAACTCTCTCTACTTTTCTCATTGAGAATCAATTTGCAATAGGTGTAGTGGATAAGACACTGTTCTACAAGCACCATAGCAAGGACATCATTCTGGTTCAGATTTATGTTGATGACATAATCTTTGGTTCTACAAATGAGAAGCTGTGTGAATAGTTTTCATCTCTTATGAAGAGGAAATATGAGATGAGCATGATGGGAGAACTGTCATTTTTCCTAGGTCTACAAATTCATCAAAAGGATGATGGTATCTTCATAAGCCAATCGAAATATGTCAAAGAACTTCTCAAAAAGTTCAACATGGAAGATGCATCACCTGCCAAGACATCTATCTCTACTGCAACCAAACTGGATCTGGATCCTAAAGGAAAGAAAGTGGATTCTAGTACCTACAGAGGCATGGTGGGATCGTTGCTATACCTAACTGCTAGCAGACCAGACATTATGTTTGCTACATGTCTCTGTGCAAGGTTTCAAGCTGATCCAAAAGAATCACACTTAGCAGCAATCAAGAGAATCTTTAGATATCTCAAAGGTACTCCAAACCTAGGCCTTTGGTATCCTAAAGATACTGGATTTGACTTGATTGGTTATTCGGATTCAGACTATGCTGGATGCAAGATTGACAGGAAAAGTACAATAAGAAGCTGTCAATTTCTTGGTGGAAGATTAGTGTCATGGTTTAGCAAGAAGTAGCATTCTGTATCTACCTCAACTGCAGAAGCTGAAAATATTGCAGCTGGAAGTTGCTGTGCTCAAATTCTTTGGATGAAAAATCAGCTAATGGACTATGGTTTAAAGTTGTCCAATATTCCTATTTATTGTGATAACACTAGTGCCATAGCTATCTCAGACAATCCAGTTCAACACTCCAGGACAAAGCACATTGATATCAGACATCATTTCCTAAGAGAGCATGTTGAAAAGGGAACTGTGAAGCTGATTTATGTTCCAACAGAAAGGTAACTTGCACACATTTTTACGAAGCCACTAGATGAAGCAACCTTCAACAGGTTGGTAATTGAGTTGGGAATGCTAAATCTGGTATGTTGACTTACTAGTTTTTACATTTTCAATGTGGTTAAAATTGCATCTTGTGACCGTAACCTTCAATGTTACTGTCATGAAAAGTTACTGCCCTATGTGCTACTTGTTTATTTGACAGCATGTTTGCTATAACGATGCTAAATTCAAATCACATGCCTATTTTAATTTTCATAATGAGTAGTCATGTGACATTAACTTATTTCATACGCCTGCTTAGTGATAAGTATTCGGTTTGAAATGACCCCGAGTATTTGTCAGTCTTTTTAATTTAAAGTTAATTACTTCATTAAAAAGAGGCAGTTGGAAGCTGTAGAGTCATTTAATGTGTTATAAATAAGACCAAGGCCAAATCCTTTGTTCTCACTTAACACACCAAGAACTCTAGAGACAACATGAGTAAGAGGAAGGCAGACAACATGTCAACATCAACGACGCCAAATGCAAGTGGGTAAGTGAAGCCAGAGCCTTCCAGTCTCAAAAAGGAGATGGAGATAGCTGCTACCAACGAGCGGCTTGATCTTTGGGTGGATAAGTTTCATACTTATCTTGAAGAAGATGGGATCTCCGATCAAAAGGAGATAGAGAAGATCGCGGAAAGGCTGCTGCTAGAAGCTTTTCCCAACTTAAAATAATTTTCAGTTCTTAAGAACTACTTGTATTATTTTAAGTTTTTATTTAATGAAAGACTGTTTTATCTTCTTAGTGTTCTTGCATGTCATTCATTATCGTCTTCTCATCATTAGTTATCTGTGAATGGTTGTCTATTTGCTTGTTTTGTGCATGGATGTTTGTGGATGTGTGCTAAAACCAACAAATATGTGCCTAAATCGATTAAAATGCTAGTTGGTAATTTTCGCTTAAGCAATAGGCAAAGTCGATTAAAATTCATGACATAAATTATTTTCGCTTAAGTTGTTGTCAATAAGTGAAGATGATGTCACGATGTGCCTTGACAGTAAGTTTCTTAGACGACACAATGGAAAAAGTCTCTGTCATGAAATTTAAAGGAAATTGTATAAATTGCTTAATGATGACAATATGTTCTTGTGATGATGTTACTGTCAAGCAAAACCTGCTGTCATCCTCTCAAAATTACTAATGAATTTGTTACAGCGCACAGGTTACTGTCAAGATTAGTGGACCGAATTAATTGGGATTTTACCTCCACGATTTATAGCCACTAAAAAGTAACTACCCACGACACCACGTGACTGATTAATGGGCTAAGACATTGCTAATTTCCCTTTCTCAGTAAGGCATTTGCTATTTTCATGTAAGCAACTGTCAAACACATAACTTTCAACAGAACCTCTCTTTCTCAAAAGCAAAAATCTTCCTCCAAAGCTCAAAGCAAGCAATGGCACCCAAACAATCCTCTTCTCAAACTAACTTTGCCGGTATTCTCACTGCTGGAGATGCTGGTGAAGGTTTTATAGGACTCGTATCCTTTATCAAAAAGTCCTATCTGGGTCATGCTATAACATCTACACCATCCCTGAACCTAGAAAGACTTGAAGAATTCTGGAACACTGCCTATGTTCCAGGAGGTGCAGGTAAAGATACCATACAATGCAAAATTAAAGGAGTTACCTGCATCCTCACAATTAAAGGCATCAACGAAGCTTTGGGAACTGGACTGCAAGCTAAAGAATCATACAAGGAACTTGCAAGTGATGAAACCCTAAAGAAGTTTTTCTTAAAAATTGGGTTTTCTGGTCCTGTTCTTGAAGAGGGTACATCAAAATGGTACTCGACTGGTGAAATGGACATAAAGCACTTGAGGAAAGAATGGAGCATGATTTTTGATGTCATGGTGAAGGTTTTCTCAACCAAAACCCCTGGCTGGAATGGAATTCCCTCATATATCAAGAAGCTTACTCACTCTCTTATCCATGGATACAAAGTGGATGTAGGAAAGTTGCTTATGAGTCAACTCAAGTCAGCTCTAAGTAGGAAGGTACATGTCTATCCTCGTTTTCTTACTATGTGTTTGAATTCATTATGTGGCATTGATGATAATGCATCTCTCACTATAGAATGCAATGTTTTGAAAAGAAATACACACACATCACTCAATTCACAAAATTCAAATGCACTTATTCCACTCTGTTTCACCAAGCACATGACTGATCAAGAGCCTTATCTTGATGTAGCACTACCCTCCGGGTATGTTGTTTTCTCCCTTGAGAATGAAGCTGAATTAGACTCAAATTCAGTTAACCCACATTCTACTTCATACATTCCTATCAGATCATCTAAACAACCAAAGACCACAAAAACAACTTTGCAAGAATCCAAGAAAAGACCCTTGGAAACTGGTGTTGGTAGTAGTTCTAAGAATGTTGAGGGAGACACTGCACATGATGCAGCAAATAAGGATTTTAGTGAAAGTGAACCCACAGTGGTTCCTCTTGAGCCTAAGAAGAAGAGAGCTAAGAGGGCCAAAGCCACTGTCAGCCACCCCACAGTCTCAAAAAAGGCTGTGGAGGATAAAAGGGAATCAAACACATCCCTAGGTGCTTCTTCTCAACAAGAAGTATCTATTGAAACTGGCCGGTCTCCCAAGGCATCCTGTAAAGAGGCAGTACAACCTCATGTACTCACTCATGAGGAGCCTACACTTGTAGAAATGCACACAGAGATAGGGCACAGTGAGGGTCATGAAACTTCTACTCTTGATGTTCCACAAGTTACCTCTGTGGAACAGCCAAAAATCTCTTCTAAACCATCATCTTCTTTATTCTCTAATCCAACAATTGTTTCTTCTTAACAACCTAGAGAAAGGGACAGTCCCAACCCTTCAGGTTTTGATCATCCATCTCAAGTCATGGATGAGCCCCCATCAAGTGGTCCACAAGAACCCATTTCTCAAAGTGAAATGGACACCACGCACTCAAACACTGAGCTAGATCAAGATGGTACTCTGCCAGAAAATGAAACAGCCAACATCTTGGTCGAACTCCAAAGAGCAACTGACCTTCAGGAAGTTGCTATCACAACCTCAGCTGCTGTCAAAGACACCACAAAAGTTGCTATCAACCCACCTGTGGACAGTAACATTTTGGGTAAAGATGTTGTCACCTCTACACAGCTTGATCATGATACTATCATTGTTGAAGATGCCTCAGATGATGATCAAATAACTATCTCTGTTTTGAAGGTACAATCTAAACTTTCTACTTCTTCAATTAAAATGCATGCAAGTACTGCTCATACCCATGCATCTAGGATGAGTGAGGGAGTGAAAAGAAAAAGATAGATAAAAGAAAAGAGAGGTGAGCATAAAAATGAGAGGCAGCCAAACGAGCTGGCAAAAGGTGAGGGACTTGAGCATGTCCAGAGTGAAATTGAGGGAACCCCACACACAAAGGCACTAGGCCTTGAGAGTCATTCTGTGAGGAGTGATGAGATCACTTAGAAAACAATGAGTGTGTGAGAAACCCCATAGCCTCCTTGCCCCAGTTTCTTCCTTTATATCCAAAAAAGTTGAGAACTGGTGGTCTTTCTACACAAGCTGAATCAAGGTTGGAAGCCCTTGAGGGCAGATGTACATCCATGGAAGCTAAAATTGATGCTCTGTCCACTATGGTAGCTACTAGTTTTGCTGATATTCAACAGACTCTTCTCTCATTCTCTGTCATCCTTAGTGCTGCCAAATCAACTAAGGGGGAGAAAGTGGTAGATCAGAATGAGGGTAAGGGAGAGAAATTGGTAGATCAGAATGAAGCAAACCTGGTAGAGAAGGAGAAACAAGGTAGAGCTACAAGTGAGGGGGAGTCAAGTAGTGAGGGGGGCAAGTTTTGGAAGAAGATGAAGATGAAAGTGAGGGGGAGCAAGAGAAAGAAGAAAGAAACTTTGGTGAAGAACTAAAGGCAGCTGGAGATGGTGAATTGTTTGAAGGAGAAATAGATGGTGAGGCAGTATTGTTATCCAAGGAAGTGTTGGAGCAGTTAAAGGGGACTCAAAAGTCTAAAAGAACAGTATTGCCTCCACTGAAAATCAATGATCCAAATCCTGAGGAAGTCGAAGCTCCATTCCAGAAGTTGCAGAAGGAATGGAGAGAAAAAGAAATTCAAAATGCTCTGGGTAAAGGCAAAGGCAAAATGCTTGAGTATGTGAACATATCTACTAGAACTACTTGGTCAGATGGAAATGAATATGCCCTTGAAGATGCAGAATTGATGATGGTTGATCACATGGAGAGTACTTTGAACAACAAGGATGAAGATTTCAGTAAGTTGGTGGATGAATCAATTAGTGAAGCAGGGGGAGCTTTTACAAAATTGGCATCAACACTGAAGAGCAAAGTAATAAGTATCTCTATGAGAATCGACTTGGAAAGAAGGTGGGCTGTTCAGGTTTATCTGAAGAATTGTTTGACCATATTCATCACAATGCAACTTTTACAAAGTCTGCATACAAAAGTACTCCAAGTCCTTGGAACCTTGGTAGTCAGAAATTCAACAACTTTCAATGATAGTCTGATAGCACAAATTAAAAGGATGGTTGAAGACAAACTTCCTGAGGTGATTCAAAATCCTTATGGTGTGTGTTTCAGAAGGATCACAAAGACAGGAGCAAAAAGGTTGGATTTCTTACCATTGGATAGGATCTTAGGACTAAGCACTGAAACAATCATGATAGTGCTGAAGAAGCTTCTCAAATCCAGTATCACCAGTGATAAGGTTAAAGTTGTCAAAGATATTCACAGGCTGTTAGCAAAAAGAGATGAGGAAATTAGCTCAATCATAAAGAAGCTGATCTCTGATGCTAATACCAAGATGGGAGGAAGCTGCAACTATGATGATACTTTGGATGATGATGAGGATGAAAATGGAGGAAGTGGTGGACCTGGAAAATTCAGGAGTTCTAGGAGAGAAGCATCTGAGAATGTTGCTACACAAACTCAGATGGATGCTACCCAAGAAGAGCAAGAAACTCCCAGTACTGAAAAGGAAGATGCTGTCAATGATGAAGGGGAGTCAGAAATTCTTGAAGCCTTGGAGGCAAGTATCTTGAGACTGGTAGTTGAATGCTTTAATGTTGAAAAAGATACTATCAACAAGGATACTGTCAGAATGGCTGAAGACACCCAAGTAAAAGATGCTGTCAAGAGCCAAACAATAGAAGCTGTCAAAGTTGCTGTCATGAAAGATGCTGTCAAGGGTCAACTTGAAGAAACTGTCAAGGTACGAAATCTTGTTGAGAATCTCACATCTAACAGAAGAAAGATAAGAGCACAAGCCTATCGTACAACCAAGATAAAAGGGAAGACAGTTGCAGCAGCAAAGAAAAAGAAGCATGGAGCAGTTTTGACAGAGAAACCCATTGATAAGAGAAAAGTAAATAGTTTTGAACTATTGAAAAAGTCAATTGATGGGAGCATTACATCTGTCTCAGTGGAACTGGACCCAGTCAACAAAAACGTACGCAAGTATGATCTCAAGGACTGTGGAACTACATGCATAACTGTAGAACCAAACTTCACTATGGAGATAGTTTCACATGTGGTAGGCATGCGTGATCTCTCATGCAAAACGGTAAAGGTAAGGAGAAGAATTGATTTCTTCATTTTGGAAAGGATGATCACTCTCATGGAAATAGACCAAGATGTTTCCAGCAGTATCTTAGAGCATGTCAAAGAATACTATGCTCAAAGATATGCTGAATTTTATGAGAAGTATGGTGACTGGAGAGCACACGATGATGCAGAGCATGAAGTTAGTTCTGATGGGGAACCAATGCCTGATGTGAACCTTACAGAAGCACATCGTCCTTTTACAAAGGTTGGCATGGCTGAATATGAAGCAAAACAAGCTTATCAGGCTCCTAAAGCTAAATCATCCCAATCTACCAAACCTGCCACATCTACCAAACAAAGTGCTGAAGATCTAGAAGCTCATCTGAAGGAAATTTACAAGAAACTCAACAAGCTATTTAGTGAGGAAGCAGGTTATCAGCCCTGTGTACTGGATAATCCTCTGAGAATCAAGGATGATAAGCAAGAAATCTATGTTGATAGTTTTCACAAATTGAGGACCAGTATACTGAAGGATCTCTACTGGAAAGTTGTTGGATTTGTTCATAAGCTCGAAATGCTAGTTGCTTGGGAACTAGAAGTTATATTTGATCAAAGGAGAGATGAATATCCAAAGCTAGACAGAAAAAGAAGAGAATCCTTAAATGCTTTTCCTGGAAGGAGGTTCAAGTTCATCCAAGGAATTCTGTAGTTCAGAACATACACTTATGATTTTAAAACTTGGTTTGATCTAAAAGATGGTGGAATATTTCCTTCTCGAGTGATACAAGGGTACATTGAAGACATTGAAGATGATGCCAGATCACCAGAAGAAAAAGCTTTAGTTGAAGACCTCGGGAAAGCAAAAATTGAAGCTCTCAGAAGAGAGGGAAAAATCTGAACAACTGGAGACTACCAAAATCAAGCTAAGTTAAACTCTAATTTGCTCATTCAATAGGAGCAATTGATTTGCAGTTAATTCATAAGCTTCATGTTCTAGATTTTTCTTTAACATTTATCAGATATGGTATCTCAACTATTCTGATCTGTGTTAGTTAAGTTGTCAGCACGTTTTGATTGTAAATTTGTTGTTATTGTCCATAAAAACAAATTGGGGGAGATTGTTGGGATTTATGGGTGATAGCATAGAGACAACTTAACTATATTTCCCTGTACTTAGTTTTTACTAAGTTGAACATATTGTCATAGCCGTAGTATGTCTTCGTATTCGAATAATTGCTGTCATATAATAATTGTATGATTTGGGGGAAGTTCATACATTTGTTCAAGCCTCAAGGAATACATCCAGAAGACAGCAAGAATAAAAGTTACTGTCATGTTCTTGACAGTAAAGTTACAAGAAGACAAATATTGCATGGTCACGACAAAGCTACATCTGACAACAACATTGGCTGAAGCAAGAGATAGTAACATTCTCACACTTGACAGCAAGTCTGGAGTTCCGACAGCAACATTGGCGGGAGCTCGTACTGTCAACTACTGAATATTCCTTTGACAGCAGACTTTGCGGTTAAGGTTACTGTCACCTTGAATTATTTGATTTGGGTATTTTCTCAGTCAAAGCCCGTGACAGTTTACATGTTCAAGAAATAGATTTGCTACAACACTCTATCGTTTGTAGCAGACCTGCAAAGACTACGACAGAAGCTTGAAAGATTCACAAGACAAGGCTGGTCAATTCGAGTTGTATGTAATATCCACGTCTACTAGAATTGTATTAGCTAGAAATAGAAAGAATCTAAGTTGCTTTACTTATATGGTTTATCCTATCTGTATAGCAATTTGGGAAAGTCACATGGGTGTGCAAATTGTAATGAGCTGCCACTTGAAAACGACAGCAGCTCAACACCCCATGCGATAGAGACAACAGAGTATCTTAATCTACTTAGATACATCTTCGATTCTTTTCTATTCACGTACGCACACGAAGCAATCTGTATCTCTTGAGATATCGAAGCTGGAGAAACACTCTCTCCAGATTGTAGCAACACTTCGCACAAGATAAACAAAACATTTATTTTGTGAGAAATCTTGCTTCACTTATTGCTTGCATACATCTACTGATAATCTATAATCTTTATCTTCGTTGTTGATTTAAAGATTCGATTTTATCAGTATTGCATTCAACCCTCCCTTCTGCAATACTCCGGGACCAACACCTTGTATGGTTGTGATTCATGTGTTTAGATGCGTAGCTAACATCTAATTTGTTAATCTCTTGTGAAGCGAGAGTGGATCTTGAGATTTATAACTTGCCATGCTAGCATAGGATAGGTTGATGTTTTGCATCATGATTTGTAGCGTAAATAGAGATATTATGCTACCCTATGTGATCTTAATAGACAACTTGATCTTCAACCGTTATGTTTTCAAATCTTATAGAGATAGGGTTTAAGCATAATTGGTGTCTATTCATCTTCTATCTCTTTTGTGGATGTATGTTTAGTTTGGTATTCGTATACTGAGAGGTAGCGTTTACTTGTTTCGTGTTGTCTGATCAGATATCATAACCATCACATGCATTGATTAAAGGCATCAACTCTAAGCGAAGTATTTAATAAAGTTAGGATCCCATGTTTACTCTTGTAGAAGTAATTCGATTTTAATTTTCATTAGATAATTAATTCTTAGTTGTTAATTTATTTCTTAGTTAATTTAGATAATCAAAACCCAATTTTGTTAATTGTCTTAGCAGTGAATAATAATCATACATTGTTGCATAGGTACATCTACTGAATTAAAACCATTACCAGATCTCTGTGGGAACGAACTTGACTTATTTATATATTACTTGTGACCACGTACGCTTGCGTGATTTAGTGCAAACAAATATCCATAAACGTCTAACTTTGAAATAGAAATAAGGATTCCAGTATTACTGGGAACATAAGCAATATCTATTAAATCCAAATTAAAACCACTTTTCAACATAAGTCGGAAGGTTCATACGATTTCAGTTTATACTTTCTCTTCATTTTCAACGAGTAAATACTGATATCCTTTATTTAGCTTCTTCACATAAAGGAATCCCTGCAATGAATTAGTTTTATACATGGTTGCACCAATATCTATCCACCATGTCTTTAAAGGAGCTTCATGTGTAAAAGCTTCATAAAAAATATTAATAGATGCATTACCTTTCTTATTGAGCCACTCATAAAATTTAGAACACTTTTTCCTTATGTGTCCCTTTACTTTACCCTGCAGAAGTCACATTTAGGACCTCCAAAGATCATTGCACCAGAGTTTTGTCCCTTATCTTTCGTGGCAATTGCATCATTTCCCTCTTCTTTTGACTGTTGTCATATCCCTTTCTTCTCTTAGTTGGTGTCGTGATCATAATATGAGCACTTTCCAGCTTCTCAGACTTAAGGCGTTCTTTTTCTTGAACACACATGGAAATCAATTTGCACATCTTTCATTCCTCTTTCTATGTATAATGGATGATCATAAAAGGACCAAATTGTGCAGGCATAAAAGTTATTATGAAGTGAACGAGAAAACTTTCAGAGATTTCATGTCCATGTCCTTTAACTGAGCAGCATATCATTCATTCTCCTTATATGATTACGAACACCATTTGAACCATTATACTTTAGAGTGACCATTTTAAGATCAATACAGTTTGAACTTTAGCACGTAGAAGCCTTAATTTGTTCCTCAATGTTGGCTAGGTACTCATTGCATTATAAGATTCGGGGATTGCTCCACAAATTGCACTGGTAATCGAGCTCTTAAAAATCATAAAAAAATATGATTTCTATACTCCCATTTTGCATGATCGGCATTTTGCTAGGCAGAGCATTCAGCTATAATGGCAGTAGGTTTTGCAACCATTATGACATAATAATCAAGGGTAGTAACTCCCAACGTAAGATCAATTTGCTCTTTCAACTTCTTAAAGTTAGAGCCAATTAAGGGTTTAATATACGAAAAATAGTTCGTAAGTGAAGCAAGATCAAATGTTGAATCAAGGTTAATAAAGATTATGTTATATACAGTATTTGTAACTTTTGATTGTAAGATCAATTTGCTCTTTCAACTTCTTAAAGTTAGAGCCAATTAAGGGTTTAATATACGAAAAATAGTTCGTAAGTGAAGCAAGATCAAATGTTGAATCAAGGTTAATAAAGATTATGTTATATACAGTATTTGTAACTTTTGATTGTAAAGATTATGTTCTTATTTTAGTTTGTATTTTTACATGTTTTTTATATTTTTAAGATTTTCCATACTTTAGCTATATATAATGAGAGTATTTTTACAATTTATAATTTATATAAATTGTGTTTAAATCAATTTTTTAGGAAATTGATAAGAAAACAAACACATTTTAAGAATAATAGAAATTAATTTATCCATTTTCAATATTTTAGAATACTGAGTACGTTGTGTTGTGTTTGTGTTTATTTTCAATATTTTAGAATAAAAATTTATAAAATGCGCGAAGTGAGGATAAATTGCCTATTTCTAAATAACATACGACATTCAATGCAATCTTTTGACATCTCAGTAAACAATTAGCAATGAAAAAATAAAATAATATAAATAGGATCCTACTCAATTTCGGGATCCATATTTAGGTTCATATAAAATTTTTAACTATATTTTGATTCATGAACTATCCATTTTTCAGTTTTGTATCCATATTTAGGTTTGTAAAGATCCATGTATTTATTTAACCCATTCTTAATTATGAAAAATTTACATATCAATTTAAATATCATTAATGTAAATTAAAATGATTATGATAAGCTCATTAATAAAAATTTGAATTAAACTTTTAATTGAGGTAAGTTCTTCAATGCATATTATTATAAAATATATACAATATAATATTATAATTGAAATAATCTTTAAATATATTTGTTCTAATAATAAAAATATAATCTTTTACTTCATTAATATTATTTATTTCACAATTATAATTAAAAATATACGATTTTTTAAATTTTAATTAATCAATGATTATTTTAAATTTATAATTTTTATAGAATTGTTTTTTTTAAAATAACCGTATGCGTAACACGGGCTATAATCTAGTAAACTTAAATTGTGTTTAAAAACTAGATTTGAAAAATGGAAAAGAGTATCACAAATTGATTACCAAAAAATATTTCAATGCAAATTGTATTAATTTAATTGATTATAATAATATATAATAATATGTATACGCATCCACACCAACCATCCTAATAAAAAGAATTGATTACGTCATATAATTTTTATCACATCATTCGAAAACAATTTTTAGGATACTAGTTGAAAAAATGACCAACTTGTTTGATTACTTAAAACAACTAATTAAATTCCCTTATTTTGCTATTTAATTTGGAATGAATGCTGTGGAAATTCTTGAAACAAAAGTGTACAAAAACAATGTAGCACGATACTCCCACAAACAGTAGAATTTAAATATTTTCATCCACCCTTCTTCGAAAGAGATAATACTGTTCTAGCAGATTAGCTAGTGTCGACAATTATTTGTACAAAGAGAAGTAGTACGAAACACATACTCTTCTTTCGTTATCGAATCTTTAATTGAATCCCCCGATCTCATTTCAAGATCTGACAATGGGATCACTCACAACTGTCTTCATAATTTCGGAATGCCTTCAAATCTCAACAAAAATATCCAAGTTACCTTTCCACAATCTTCTTTTTCCTTGTTTTCTAGTTTACAGAATATACTTTTTTGAAAAAACAATGAAAATATATAATGTCGACGCTTAGTTTTATAAATTGCAACACTTTGAACAATTGACTATATTTTTACGTTAAACATCTCTACGTTTATGAACCAACAACATGTTGGTACAGTGGTTGAGCTACTGGCCTCCTTTGAAGGAGGTCAGGGGTTCGACTCCTGCATGTGCGTGAGTTTCCTAGTTTGTATTAGGTTTCCTTTCTGTATTTGTAATTCTGTACTTGGCCGGGGGTCCTTCGGAAACAGCCTCCCTATTGTATAGGGGCATGAGTTTCCTAGTTTGTATTAGGTTTCCTTTCTGTATTTGTAATTCGTACTTGGCCGGGGGTCCTTCGGAAACAACCTCCCTATTGTATAGGGTCATGAGTTTCCTAGTTTGTATTAGGTTTCCTTTCTGTATTTGTAATTCTGTACTTGGCCGGGGGTATTATAACTAACTGAGCAAGTCTTGTTTGTTTGTTATCTCTACGTTTATGGAACCAGATACTCCCTCCGTCCCGATCATTTGTTTCCGTTGTTTGGAGAGTGTTTGGCACGCATTTTAAAGCACATTTTAAGGATAATTTCATAACTTATTTTTAAAATTTTCCTTTTTTGTATAAAAATAGGAATGTTCTATTTTTATACATAAAAAGAAAATTGTAAAAACAAATTATGGAACTATACTTTATATGCACCTTAAAATGCGTGTCAGACAATCTTAAAACAATGTCTTGTTTGTTTGTTATCTCTACGTTTATGGAACCAGATACTCCCTTCGTCCCGGTCATTTGTTTACGTTGTTTGGAGAGTGTTTGGTACGCATTTTAAAGCACATTTTAAGGATAATTTTATAACTTATTTTAAAAATTTTCTTTTTTTATAAAAATAGGAATGTTCTATTTTTATACATAAAAAGAAAATTGTAAAAACAAATTATGGAACTATACTTTATATGCACCTTAAAATGCGTGCCAAACAATCTTAAAACAATGTAAAGAATCTATTGGGATAGAGGGAGTAAGAGGCTACTGAGTCTTCTTATATATTCTGCAACTTACTTTGCTTTAGAAACTTTTTATTTTGTACAGAAATAAACATGCATTGATGTAGAATATAATCTCCGCTAAAGTGCAAACAGATATTTGGATCATCGGATATTTAATTTCAACTGGTTGAGCTCAATAATTTTGGAAATTCCATTTCAACTGGACACACAGAGCATAGTCGAACATCAAAATCAATCCAGATAACCATAAATTAACCCGAACAAATTAGCAGAAAAAATGTTACAAATACAATGTTCACAAATAATTTACGAATTTCAACCGACGATTGTTTTCTTATCTAACAATTATGTACAGATGTAAAAGAAATAAAAATTGAAATGCAGGTGGGAATGCAAGATTGCGTAATCATGGCTCTACAGTTTTCTATAATATCACTTCAATCTCCTTGATTACAACCCCACATATTTAAATTGTTATAAATGATGAAGATACGTATAGTAAAAAAAAATTGTAGTATATATATAATAAGATTTTTGATATGAAAATAGAAATCTCATCCCTTTTATTTATCACAAAAATTTTATGCAATATAATTTGCCGGAAAGAAGTGGTGACCGCCGGCCTTAAAATTGAGGATTGTACAATTGAGAGTTGATCTCTCACTGTTATATAGATACTGTAACTGGAATTTAAAATATGTCAACATTATCAAATCTTGTATAAAGTGCTTTATGTCTTGAGATCATTTTGAGATAATGCATTATATAGGAAGATTTCTTAGTGTTAAATAATTTACGATTCATTTGCAAATTTTTCATATATTAATTATCTAATATGATATCAAATTTGGTAGGTATTTTTTGTCTCCCTATGCGTGCATAAAGTAATTAATAATTTACCCAACAATAAATTTATAAAACAAATAAATGGTGATTGTGCCTTTCTTTATGTTTATATTTATTGATTCTGTAAAAACGATTTTTTATGTTAAGCTGGAAATTTTTTAATTAGCTATGCTAAGAAAATGGTCTTTTGACACATCTAAGCAAATTTTTTTATTCCCTTTTGGATTTCAGATAAGATAATTTTTATAATTTCAGTTTAGAGGACATTTTCTATTTATTATATTTTCATAATTATAAATTATTTATTTACATATAAATTATATCTTTATATATAATCTATATATTACTCCCTCCGTCCCTTTTTAGTTGGTACATTTGCAAAAAAAATTTGTCCCTAAATAGTTGTCACATTACATGTTCCAATACATATTTTTACCAAATTTTCCATATATACCCCTTTGTTCCTAATACCAATGTTTGACTTTATATTTAATATACACACTCATAACTCATCATTTAATGTTAAAACTAAGGGCAAACATGGAAATAAATTAAATAATTAATTCTTTCTTAATATGTGTGTTTTTTGCAAATGTGCCAACTAAAAAGGACGGAGGGAGTATAAATATATGGATAGCTATCCATATTTAGGTTTTGATAAAATTTATAATTAGGTTTGGTATCCATATTATGTTTGGAAAATATCGATACTCCCTCCATCTCATATTATGTGTCCTATTTGAGAAAAAAAAAAATATCTCATTTTATGTGTCTTGTTCGTTATCCAATGCAAATATTCTTTCATTTTATATTTCTAATAATTGACTAATAAAGTAATAGAAGGTTTTATATTCATGGAGATTAATAAAACAAGAGTAAGTCTTGTGGAGTAATTAATGATGATGAATCTCAAGTCTAATTATGAGAATATAGTTGCACAATTATTTGATTAGATGGGAATATTTAAGTATTCTTAATATGTGTGAAATTTGCAAAAAGGACACATAATATGAGATGGAGGGAGTATTTATTATTTGACCCATTTTTTTTTTTAAAGTATTTGGCCCATTATTAATTAAAGAAAGTATGTATATTAATATTATGTGATCATAGTATAATCATTCAGCACACTTTGATTTGGCATAAAAGAATATTAATACGGGCTATATTATATGATAATCATTCGGTTTTCTATATAGTGAATCATTCATTCATTATTAATATATTTTTTTAATATTTATGGTAAGATTATTAATGAAAATTTGAATAAATTTCTTAATTTTAGTAAGCTTATTGATACATATTATCAAATAACAAATATAGAAAATCTAAATAATTTTATCTTTGATTGCATTTGTAATAATATAAAAAAAATATATTTTATTAATATTATTTCTTTCAATATTAATTTATTTGAACTTAAAGATAAAGTTATTTTCTTTATTTTTTTGTTATTATTATATGGGCTTAATGATTCTATAGTTAACTATAGGTAATTACCTATACTTAACATATATTATAATACAATTGGAAGGCTATTTTTGTAAATACATAGGGTGGATTTCATTATTACAAAAATGCCATCAATCTTTTATTCTCAAAGTACATATAACTATAGGTAAATAGGTAATTACCTATAGTTAACTATAGGAACATTTTTCTCTTATTATATATCATAATTATTATGAAATTTAAATTTAAAATATCGCATGCGCACGGGTTATAATCTAATTTGAGTAAACCGTTCGTGTGGCATCATCACGTGGATCTTATTTTCATATAATTTAAAAAACATTATTAGAGAAGTAGATTTATAGTAAAAGTTTACATCAAAATACTAGTGTTAAATGGATACAAAATATGAAATTATATAAATATAAATATAATTATAAATAAAGAAAAATAAAATATTCATGTAAATATGTAATCCCACTCATAATTAATTTTTTTTAATAATTTTAAACGTTATAAAATGAAACAGTAATTATGTGAAAAAAATTTACTATAATAAAAATTATAAAAATAAAAACGACCAACTAAATAAATTTTGAAAAATACATGCTTTTAAAAATAGAATATATATAGCAACCACAATTTATTTAAATAATGTTTCGGATATCGTATGGGTGTAAAACTATATAATTGGAATAATGACTTAAAAATAGGAGAAAAAAATAAAATAATTGTAAACATTTTATTAAATATAATTTAAATTAGATGTACAAATTTAATAAAATATATTTAATAATAAAATGATTATAAAATATAGTAGTATTTTTTTAAAATGGCAATTAAAAATTTTATCTTATTGAAAAAAATAAAATATGTAAACATATAATAATTAAAATGTTAAAAAAAATATCATAATACTAAAGTATAAACTAAAATCTTATAATTTTAATTAAATTGATAAAAAGATTAATTTATAAATCATCTAACTAGTTTGGTATAGAACAACCATTTGATTTATTAAAAAAAAAACATTTGATTTAAATCCCAAGTCCTAACAAACCTTCAAAGTTCAAACTCCCGTAACAAATTTAGTAAACTTTTTGCATCTACCATTCTTCCCAAAAAACATATACAACCCCAAAAGATCCCAAGATTCCACCTACCCACATTTTTCAAAAAGATTCTTTTTTTAACTACCCGCCAATATTTACATCCCACAATTATAAAAACCCCTCTTTCTTCTGGTTCAAAATCGGATCTTTAACTCTTATTCGGATCCATTTCAAGATCCGAAAATGGGTTCTCTCTCCTCATGCTCCGATCTCTCAATTCACGAAACCCAATTCAATCTTGATCCTAATGATCTCCTTTCCCTCTTCAATTCCCAACAAAAGTACCTCAATTATTTTTTCAAAAATCTTGATCTTTCTCAAACCCTAATTTTTACACAAACCCTTTTGAATTCCAATGGCACTATATTCTTTTCTGGCATTGGTAAATCAGGTTTTGTGGCCCAGAAGATTTCACAGACGCTTGTTTCTCTCGGTATTCGAGCCGGGTTTTTATCCCCTGTTGATGCTCTTCATGGTGATATTGGAATCTTGAATGGGAATGACATTTTGGTTTTGTTTAGTAAGAGTGGTAATACTGAGGAATTGTTGAAATTGGTGCCTTGTGTTAAGGCTAAAGGGGTTTATTTGATTTCTGTTACTTCTTTGGAGAGTAATGCTTTGATGGGTGTTTGTGATTTTAATGTGTTTTTGCCTTTGGAGAGGGAGTTGTGTCCTTTTGATTTGGCTCCGGTTACGTCAACTGCGATACAGATGGTGTTTGGGGATACGGTGGCTATTGCGATGATGGGTGCTAGGAATTTGAGTAAGAATGAGTATGCCTCGAATCATCCGGCTGGGAGGATTGGCAAAAGTTTGATTTTTAAGGTTGGTGAGGTTTTTTTTTAATAGTACATTTTTGTTTTGATTGACTTAATTTGTGTTTATTGCTGTGGAAATGCATATTTTGGTGGTTATGAATTTAATTATATTATTGTCGGATTGGTTTTGTGGGAAACAAATTTACTTTCGTTGCTTTAGATTTACAGGTTTCTTTGTGCGTATGATTTTTGCATCTAAGGCTAAGATTGGCATACTCCTTGTTGGTCAAAACCACTTGTTAGGTGACACTAGAAATTTGTTTACTGTCTTAAGATTGGCATGTCAGGTTAAGCAACTTATTTGCAAAAAGAAAAAAGAAGAAGAATCATTTCAGGTATTTGTGATTAATCTTGAATGAGCTAGCTATTTATGCTTGTATTTCTAGTAATCATGTTTAGTTGTGAATATTAATTTTGCTCATTTGTGTAAATGAATCATGGCTCACTGTAGTATATTGCTCGTTAGATTATGATGTATATTTTAGTATAGAACATATTTTTGCTGCTAAATTGTTTGTGATAGCTGGTTCTGAGTGTTAATCCCTACAAAATGTTCCATTAGTTTATATATAAGATAATGTACATTATGTGCATTGGTTTGACTGGATTAATGATGTTCAGGTGAAGGATGTTATGAAAAAACAAGATGAACTACCGATCTGCAGGGAAGGCGACTTGATAATGGATCAGCTGGTAGAGCTAACTAGCAAAGGATGTGGGTGCCTTCTTATTGTTTCTGATAAAAACCACCTAATTGGCACGTTCACCGATGGTGATTTGAGGCGGACGCTAAAAGCTAGTGGGGAGGGAATTTTTAAAATGACAGTGGGTGAGATGTGCAATAGGTAATGATGCTATTTCCTTTTCTGATAGAATTATATTTTGGAGCACAATTTAGCTGTTAGTGTATCCCGCAGTTCAAATTTTAAAGCATGTGCTTTTTAATCAGTGTAACATTAGCGATATAGTTACTCCAATTCCTAATCAAAATGATGCTATGCTTGTTTTTACCTAATATTTTCCTATCTGGTACCCCCCCCCCCCCGGGGGGGGGGTTGTTAAGATGCTTGAGTTATTAATGCTAAATCTGATAGAAAAGTTAAATATGTGGAGGGCAGAGCAGGAAATAAAGAGAACGGGGGGGTTGAATTGTGGTATTTCTAAAAGAATCAATTTCGTTTATCAATAATACATATTCTTCCTAGTCGTAGAATTATGTGTATATTTTCATGAGACTTCTACAGCGGGCTGTTGTTACATTTCATTTAATTGTTGAAATCATTTGTGTTTTCGCGCAGTGCCATTTGAGAATATTTAGTCTTGTTGTGTGTTTAAGGAAATTTGCATTTATAAATTCTCAGACACCCTAGGACGATTGGTCCCGACTTCATGGCAGTTGAGGCAATGCAGAAGATGGAGTCTCCACCTTCTCCAGTTCAATTCTTGCCAGTCATAAATCAGCAGAACATCCTTATTGGTATTGTTACACTACATGGTTTGGTCTCAGCTGGCTTGTAAATGTTGTATGCTTTCTTCTGTGGACCATTTTAATGTTGATCAGTGTTTGTAAGTTTAGCGTATTGTAACTTTGTGTATCTATTCTTTTATATTATCTATACAATAGGAAGATTCAGGTTTAAACTTGAATACTTCTTGTCCTTGCAGTGTCTACGTTTAGAACTGCAGATGTTTTGCATTTTTTATCAATAAAAGTCTGAAGACTACTTTTCGATCATAATTTGTGTGCCCATATTCAATCCTTAGTTGCATAATCTTTCTTATCATTCGAGCTGTTAGAGCTCGCTGATATATACGTAGTAAGTAGTTGGTGAACGAAAACATAATAAGACACTGGAACACCAATTTCCACTTACGGATAAAAGCAAATCATACTTATAGTGATTTTACAGGTCAACTGTTTACCGACCTTTGAAGACTGAACTAAAACAAAATGTATTTACTAAATTTAGCAAGTTTAAATGAAATTGGCCATTTCCGGTATAAGTATAAGCTACACATTCGGCAGGGTATTGTCTCCGTTGTAGTTTCCCTCAGTTAAATTTTTCTGGTTATCTGGAGAAATTGTCCTAGACAGAAACTTGCGTAATGCTTGCTGTAGCATATGAATGCCAGATTCTTTTTCCATTGTTCCTTTTTATCTTCAGTTAATTGTAATGGTGAATGTGCTTGTTTAGTTTGAGGTAGCATCTAGTTCATTTGTGTAGCTTTCCGTATTATTGCTATTATCCTCTATTCAATATTTTTCTAGACATTCTTCTGCATCTTTACTTAGGTGTACAAATTACAATAAATTCTACATGTATTACTCTTTGCGAGTAATATATTCAGTGTACCTTTGGGATTATATTTGCAACTTGCAAGAATCAAGAATGTATGTCATCTTCCAAATTATGTACCCTCTTTGTTATACTTAATTTCTGTCATTTTAAAAACTAAAAATTGAATGTTGGTGTACCAAGCTTTACCAAGAATATTTCCCGATATTGTTGTTGCCGGATCATCCTGATACAGAACTTCTTGTCTGGACTCTTAACAAGAGTTAAGACTATCATAATAACCACTCCCATCTGTTTTAAAGACGAGGATGCACTTAAGTTTGTGTTTACTTAAAATTTGTATAATTTACTAGAAATTTGGCAGTACGTTTTTCATGGTAGACAATGTAATATCAATCTAGTTTTTGGTAGCAAGTCAATTTCATTATTATCTGTGATGGTCTGTGCATATGTCTGGAGATTGAGGTTGTAAACATTATCTACTTTACAAGTCAATTTCATTGCCTGGTCTCTGTTGTTTTTAGTAATATATTTTCTATCACCGTTCTATTTCAAATAATTGTGTATCTCACGCATTTAGAGCATGATTTATCAAATCTGGAACATTGACTTAGATATATAGCATTTTATTGTGAACTAACTATACAATGACTAGGCAATCTACACATAGCTGCAAAAGGAGCGAATTTTTAATGAGAAATTTGCAGTCTATTCTTCATATCAGACGAGGACTGCTTCTTGGTCTGGCTGATGGCTGATTCTACCAGATAACAGTATCACATTGGCTGCCTCACGCAGCAATAATAGGCGCAACATGCTTAAGGTATGTACTCAATCCGATGCTTGATGGTATTCTTTATCACCTAGAATTTGTTTTGGCCAGCAATTCATTCGATTTTGGGAAAGCAAGTTTTTTGTGCAAGTCGCTCAACACATGCCAAAGAATAAAAGTGACTTACAATAGTCACTATTGGTATTGCAACTTGTTTTATTATTTAACGCATTATTTACTGAATCTTACACCTTTTCACACACAAGCCGGGGGTCTTTTTGGAAACAGCCTCTTAATTCTTTAAATGAAGGTAACGTTGCGTACATCATTCCCTTTCGACCCTGCAATAAGCCGGATATACTGGATATATTTAATTTGGTTTTAGCCTCTATACGTGGGACTAGAGGTAGGGGTAAGGTATGTGTATAACGTACCTATTACTCTCAAAAGATCCCACATCTAATTGGCATATAACTAGTATGTTCGTTCTGGTTTGAACATGATATGAATTTAGTGAACCGCATGCATTGTTCCTTTGGATAAGAATATCTTCTTTGTATTTAAACTTCACTTAGAACTGAACATGGGGTCTAGATATCAACTAGTTTTTTCAAATATTGTGGCGTCATAGTCCAGTAGCTCAAACGTGACTCAAGCTTGATTAGGAAAAACACTCCCAGTAAACACAAACTTATCTTTTGCAAATTAACTCAAAACATCTTTGAAATTGTGACAAAGGCACTTCAAGTTCTGCTCTCTTCTTTTCTCAGTCAAGTAGAAAAAGTATGTACGTAGTCGTAGACAACCAGAAGAAGAAAAAACATTTTGCATACATACATTCATATAATTATACATACATGCACGCACATGTACATCATCACTCGAAAAAGATCGACACAGCAGAAATTAAGTCCACTTTGGCTCCTCTGGGCTCTGGTTACATATACAATACATAAAGTACCGGAACCTACTGACCTACACATACGTGGAAAAAACACATGCCATAATTGTTTAACTTAAAATATACCAAGTGTTAACGTGGAGAACCAACACCAAAGTAGCTTTAATTTCTTTAATCTAAGCATAAAGGGTCACTAAATATATGATACAGATAATATAGCCATAAAAATTTAGTAAGCAGTCAGTCTACTTGGAAGTAAAATATTTTTCTTTGTATTATTATTATATTGTGAAGGAAATATGCGGGACTTGGTAGGTGTACCAAGTTTTATGTCCTTGATTGATGATTTCTTGATCCAATGGTATTTCTTTTACTCCCTTTGCCGGATGTTAAGGATTCGAATTTTGTCAAATACATGAACGTGCAAGTGTGTTAATTTATATATGTAAAAGTTTTATGTCCTAGCATTAGTTCATAGGATAAAATATCAGAGAAAGGAAGTATCAAATATCCAATTTTGAATACTTCATAAAACAGTGGCAAAAAAACAAAAATTTGCTATGTCACCCACATGAAAATTGTTGAGAAACACAATTGACATCAAAGGTAATGAAATGACGCATGTAACAAATCTGGTTTGACTGAATAACTCATGTGCTAGATTGCTTAGATCATGGTCTGAACCAACAGGGACATCAATGTTTACAAAGCCTTTTGAGCTGTAATTTACTAATTGTTTTTTGTGCTAAAAATAAACATATAGTTGTTGATGACAAAGTTGTATGAAATTTGTGGATACAATGTGTGTATCGTCCACTTAACAGCTAGTTGTGTTTCATCACTTTGTTCCAATCACACAACTCAGTCTGTCCTCTTAACATCTCTGGTGTTGGAAGCATCACTTGCTGAAAGTTACTTTGTTCGACCCCATTTGCTAACAGGTAATATACTGTTTGTGCTAGTTGAGATGGGTTTAATAATTGCAGCATTATTTATTGAAAGTTGATTTTATTGCACTGATCTCTCTCTTCGGTGGTGCAATCGAATCAAGTTTGAAAGGATCCGATGCTGAAAATAAATTAAATTTTCAAGATTAATCGAGATTCAAGATGGTTTCGTCGGAAGGTTCTGAGTTCTCTCCACTTAAGAATTTCATCTTTAGTGAACCAGAGGAATTCCTGGGTATTGCCTATAATTTTATAAAAGGTCTACATAATGTGACACAAATTATATGTAAATATCACCCCCTACCTTAACCTAACATTCCCACACAATGTTGTACATATGTATGCATTGACTATAGAGTTGCCGTTATTCCACGGAGTCGGTGAGCAAGCCTGATCCCGTGATTCTTTTGAGTTTCTAAATGGCACCTGTATTCTTACTTTGTTTTACTCCCTTGACTCTTTCTGACACAACTTTGGCAATTTACATGAATAGGATGGTTTACTCCATGAATTTTCGATATGGCCAGATGCCAATAACAAAACAACATGGTACGTCAAAACAAAAATAATCAAGAATCTTTATTAATGTAAAAAATCATGTTTAAATGGTGCATAATAATATAAGGCAATTATTCTATAGGAATATGAGAGAACTACTAATTTTATATGATTTTATAGTAGAATCAAATTTTTAATTTTTGATTTTATAAAAAAAAAAAATTTGATTCTGTAACAGAACCATTGTTGTTGACGTGGCACTGTTGACGTCAGCTGCCATGTCATCACTGCTGACGTGTCAGTGCCACATCATCAGTGATGACGTCACGGATGACGTGTCAGTGCCACGCCAGCAGTGACATGGCGATGTCAGATTATTTTTTTTTGAAAAACTATTTTCGGAAAAAAAATAAAAAAAAATTGGTTCTGTTGTAGAATCAGAAAAAATATATGGTTCTCTCAATTCTCAATATAACAAATTCTCTCTATAAGGGGACTCATCATATCAAAATATTAAAAATACCATATTTGGTTATCACTAAATTTGGATTCGATACTTGCAATTACGTAATTATACAAAATTTATTTACATTAATTCCTTTATCTTCACCACATAATGAATTAGTGTTTATTTAATTTTTTTATCATTGAATTTTCGACAAGTACATATTTAAATAATTTTTATTAGTTAAATTTGTTTTTAATAATTTATTAATATTAATATTTTAATTTCGACTAGTGCTCAATTCGTATTCGTGATTCGCACGAGTTATAGGCTTAGAGAACTCCAATGCAAGCAACCCTTACCTATATTTATCCTAGGTGTACATAATTTAGGGGTTCACTCTTAAAAATGATGCTCCAATGGGACTCCCTATCCCCTATAAATTTTAGGGGAGAGAAAATCAAACCCCATATTTAAGGGGGAGAAAATCAAGCCCCTAAAATGACACATCATCATTCTATCCTTATAAAATAATATACATCTATACCAATAACCTCATCCCTTCTCTATATTACCTAAAATATTGTTTAAATATTAATTTTTAAGTTATAAGTAATGAATATAGGTAACACCATTGGAGTAAACGAACTTTTTGGTTACCTATATTTTAAGTAATCATTATTTTATTATATTTTAGGGAATGAAAATAAGGGTTGCCCTTGGAGATGCTCTAAAGAAAATGTACCTAATATTTAGGCGATTAAAAGGCACCTCAAAAATATCTATTCGTATTTATATTCAACTCAATGGAATATATTCGAATACTTGCAAGTAACAGTGGTATATAATATACAATAGCATTAGCTTTTCTTCTCAACTTGTACATGCTTTTAAATTTAGTATATTTTCTTTGAAAATCAACAAAAGCTTAGAAACAAAAAGTATTAGGATAAACAGAGATTAGCATAGTGGAAGTTGTATTATTCATTTTCATTTACTTTTTTCTTTTGTTTTATACATTATTTGAATATTCTCCGCTGACTAATATATGTAAAAATGTTGAATTATCAACATGATTAGGAGAATAGAAGGTCCTGCACGAAGCAATATTCTTCTTGGGCCATACTAATCCAGGCATCATTACAGAATAAAGATGGATTCTCTAAATAGGGAATGTGATGAATAATACACAATATTATATTCACGAAATTATACGTTCGCTGTCAATTAGATATTTACACTTCGGATAAAGAATTTGATAGACGTTTTAAGATTCATATAAAGTATAGTTTCATAAATTATTTTAATTTTTTTGAATAAAAATTTAATATTATATTTTTTTTCAAAAAAAAAATTTAAAATATAAGTTATGAAACTATACATAATATATAATTTAAAAATACGTGTTAACCAATGAGAAAAATTATAAATAAATGAAAAAGAAAGATTATTAATTTATCTATTTACTGTGGGGTTGGGAAGCATATATATTTGAATATTTTTCATGCTGCTTCTTTTTTCTTTTTTTTTTTCATTCGATCTTTTTATAAAAAAATTTAAGTCCGATCGACATCGACATTTCTTTGAGACAAATGAATCCCCAACAACACTACAAATTACTGTACATAACCAAGCTACCGACAACAGGGAAGGTGATCTATGGTACGGCTCAACTTTTACTACTCCCTCTGTGCCCTTATATGTTTCCTTATTGATTTTGCACAGTGTTCATTATGAGACGGAGGGAGTATCATTCTAGCTTATTATTTTTAATTTTTTAATAATTTATTTATAATGTAATTTAATATTATAAATATTTAGTTTAATATGTTATTGGAAAATTTTGATCCTTACATGTTTGTATATAATAATTTTTAATATTAAATATCAATTAATATGTTATTAGCGAGAATCGAACCTTGAATCTCTATATAACAACTTTTAATATTATTATATTTAACGGTCATGATTTATTTGAGTTGATAATCTAACGATTGTGAATAAGAGATAACCAAAAATGGGGATAACCAAAATATGAATTAACCAAACTACAAAATAGATACGTACTACATAAAATCTCATTGTCATCGCATTAGGGATAAATGTTTCTAAATGATTATTCTAAAAATATTTGATTCGGTCGATTAATTTTCAATTAATTCTATATAAGTATGATTTTTAAAATTTCCAATTTATCTTTATGACTACTTCTTAATTAGAGTATTTATAATAAACTAATAGAACAATATTAGAATAATACACTATTAAAAATAAATTTAAAATAATATTTATAAAATAATATTTATAAAATAATATTAAAAATAATATTTATAAATTAAAAATAACCCGTGTTTTGCATGGTTTATAAGCTAATCTATACTAAACTATAATAAGCAAAATGAGATATATTTTATGGTTAACCTCTGCATTTTTTGTTATTCCTTTCATTCACAACCGTTATATCTTAAATTCAAATAGATAATAACTGTTAGAGACAATACTAAAAATTACTATTATATACAGATGTCTAAGGTTTGAACACGATCAAAAATATTTTAATTTAAAATTAATACTAAAAGATGTTATATAAAAAGATTGAAAGTTCGATTTCCGCCAACAAAATATTAATTTATATTTAATACTAAAAATTATTATATACAAATATCTAATTTATACAAAAGTTTAATGTTCAAGTCCTTCAACAATATATTAAAATTAATATTTATAATATAATATAATACAATACTATTAACAAATTTATAAAAAAAAAACTCATGCTTTGTATGAATTATGAAATAGTTAATATAAAACACCACCTATATTAAAACACCAAGTATACACATAACAATGAACTAGCGTAACAGCCCGTGCAAGGCACGCGCCTCTATATAAATATCTCTAATTTTGTTATAAAGAATAAGGTAGCGGTTGGTTTAATAATTTCTGATTTGGCAAGTCGTAATTATGAAATTATAATATGAGTTGTGATATGTGTTAATAGTGAATGCCAATACGGACTGTATATAGACGCCAATAATAATACGGACTGTATATAGATTTTGGTTCCCTAAAAATATGTCAATGTCATCTCTATTGCAAGTCTATAATGCAATGTTCTCACACCAGTCTTGAACCTATAAAACCAAGATCCCTATAGAAAATAGAATGAGGTTGCAAAGAAAATTTGAAAAAAATGACAAATAAATAAATAATAAAATAATAGTTCATATGAGTATTATTTTACATCAGATCAACTTGGAAGAAGCATATTATGTTAGTTATGTTTATCTTATGTCCAAAAGTAGATTATATATTACGTAATTGTTTCATTTCTTATGAGTAACTAATTCTCTAATCCGGGAATTAGGTAATATTGAATGGTTACTATGCTTGTGTAGTTATATTGTGATTTCGCTGCCTTGTTAATATGTTGCTGTGTGCTTAACACAATTGAGGAAGTCACGAAACCTTAATTATATCTTTAGGAATTGTAATGAATCGGGAGAGGATCATACCTTTTGATTTCATCTTACATTTATCTAAATATATATTTTAACTCGATAATTACATATTATTGAAATGTTATATTATGAAAACTCATTTTTGACTAAAATTCAATTATTTATATATGCTTTTTTTGAAAATTAAAGTATATAACTTAATATAATTTAATAATTTCACAATACCGATTAATAATTTATAAATTGACTATAACATATATGGACAAATATTCTGTTTTTCATAATTAAAAAAATTATATAAAGGTAATATACAAGACTACAAATGATAATTTTTAAAATGTTAAATAGTGTCTATAATGCATCATTTTAATGTATTATATAAAATATGTATTATCATAATTTATAGTCAAGCAATAATACGACGGGTTATTACTAATAATAACTAATAATTTTATAATATTTATGATCTAAAAAATTATATCTTATTTTCATCTAACATTACATATTTATCACGTTATTTTTTTATAAACAACATAAATCTTATTTTTAAAATTCTTCTTTTTAAACATAAATTCAAAAGTTTTTCTACATTTTTAAATTTTTATCTTTCTTATATCAGTTATATATTAAATCGTTTAAAGCCTAAATGGTTGGTCGACTAAAAATCTTTAATTTAACTCACATTTTTAAATTTTTATAAACCTAAAATTATATAAAATTTATAATTATGTTTGATTTTATAAATAGAATATAAATATTTATTGAAACACAATCTTAGTAGATAGATAGAATTAATAGATAATAGATTTGTTGTATCATTAACTTTTGCGAGTTCGATATATTCAATTGACCTAATTATTATAGATTTGTGTTCGATTTTCATCGAGAATGTGATTCTTGTTTGCGTTTTTGTATTAAATTTAATAAGAGATATAATTTCATTTAAAAATATAAAATATAACAATTGTAACATAATTGATATCCATTTAATTGTAAAAAACTATAAATTATTAAAAAATCATAATAATGACTGAATGTATAGTTATATTATATACACAAACTAAAAAATGGGAGTTATATAAAAACACAAACCAACATTTTATATAGTTATATATAAAATTGCGGAAATTGGGAAAAAACGGAATTGCATAAATAATGTAAACAAATATTTCATTTATTCAAAAGTTATAAAAAAAATTAAATAGAAGAAAAGAAAAGGGTGTGATTAATTTAGTAAGATTTTTGAAGTAAACTCAATAATTAATGTAGCACACTTGATTATGACATGAGATTCTTGAGCGGAGGTTAAAAGTTCGATTCTAATTGAATACACAAATAAATATATTTTTAGTAAAAATTATAAAATAATGGCATTTTTGTAATTTTTTAACTTGAAAGAGCAAAATGAATATTTCACAACCATTTTACTGGCAATTTTTATCTGTATTCTCTTATTATATATAGTAATAGATAAATAGATGAGAATGTAGGATCATTACATTCATAATTCTCCAATAAAATCGAGATTAAAATTGATTCAAACCCCAACTCAAAAACAAACTTCAATTGAAATCCAATCAAAACCAAACATGGGTCAAAATCAAGTAAAATTCACACCATTATCAAGCTCACACTTGACACTTGAACCCCCATGTACTCTACAAGTCAACAAACCACTCCAAAAGACCAAAGACCTAATTTTTAAAAGAAAAATAAAGCAAGCTCCACTAAAAAATAGTTACATATAGCACATTTTCCAACACTAATATGATCCAATAAAAACTATATGGTCATATCTTACCTCATGATTCATGAAGGAAGAAAGAGGCAGAGTCATGGTGATGTTGGTTCATATATACAAAAGTCAATGGTACTTATTTTTTTGTTTTTAATGTTTCTACACAATCTGAACCCCTGTCAATCTTTACATTAATGCTGCGAATGCAGGCCGCAGACATGCAGTCTTTGGATTGCGGAAGATGTATATCCCACAAGGATAATGTCAATCTTGAAGATCACACACGCGTTGCAGAACACACTTTTTAAGTACATGTTTTAATTTATGAGAAGTGTACTAGCATATATATCTACCTTTTCTTCTTAGTTTCGAGTTGGGGAATAATCATAGTTTTGTTGTGGTCCTTTTCTTTTTTACCTGTACAAATTCTACAGGTATGGTCTTATGCACCATAACTACTATGACCACTCACCTCGAAATTGGATTCTAGAAATTGGATTCGCATTAGATTTTCATTACTTTAACAAGTATGATCATGTATCTGATCCCCATACCTATATTTGGCCAACATTCGCTAATTGAGGGGATGGATTATAGCACTTAAGTACTAGAGCTGATTATGGTACTTAAGTACTAGAGGTGACAATTTGTTTCGTGTGTGTCGTGTATTTTTGTGTTTCGTATACTAAGAGATTAAAACGAAAACGAAACTAAATAAATTCGTGTACTCAAATTCTAAAACGAATACAAAATGAAATATTTCGTGTAAACACGAAACGAAATAAAAATTACACAAAATATTTCCGTTTACACGAAAATAAAACGAAAAACGTGTACTTTTCGTGTAATTTCTATTTATTTTGTAAAAAGATTAAATATGTAATATTTATTATATAATATATATTTATATAATTTAAAATATTTATTTAAATATTTATTTATTTCGTGTATTTTCGTTTCGTGTCGTGTACCCAAGTATAAAGCCAAAACCGACACTAAATTCATCCGTGTAATTTCGTGTACTTTCGTGTTCGTGTACCGTAAAGATCAACCCAAATTCGTAATTTTCATAACGTTTTCGTGTTGTGTTTTCGTGTCGTGTACTAAATTGCCGGCTCTATTAAGTAGTACTCTCTCCATCCCTTTTGATTCTTAACACTTTCTATTTTGGGATGTCCCAATAGATTGTTAACATTTCCTAAAATAGTAAGTTTTAACACTATTACACCCACTACTTCACTTATTTTAACAATACTTTACACTATTACATCCACTACTTAATTTATTTTAACTATAAAATCACTATTACACCCACTACTTAACTTATTTTAACAATAAGATCACTATTACACCCACTACTTCATTTATTTTAACAATATTACACCCACTATCTTGGTTTCCGTGCAAAAAGCAAACGTTAACATCTCATTGGGACGGAGGGAGTAACACAATACAAGGATGATCATAACGTATTCAGAATTAAAAGCAAATAAGAGATAATTAATTAATATATTTAAATAATATATATTAACAATCCATTACAGTATTACCTAAAAGTCAATACAAGTATGAGAAAGATTTACTCCGTAATACTTTACTACTCCCTCTGTCCCTTTATTTTCTTCCCGTTTAGAATGTTGAGACTATTTATAACAAGAGACAAATTAATAATTTATGTCTAATCTATAAAACAAATTATAGTCATGAGTGATCTTGTTGAATTCGTATTTATGAGTACTTTAATATAGTGAAGTTTTTATATTCAATACTAATACGAAATTAAAGATATTAACAAGTAAAAGTGTGCATTGACAAACGTGTCCAAAAGAAATAGAAAGAATTTTAAGGAACGGAGGGAGTAGAGGACATCTGTAGCAGTAACGGACCATGATCAAACAATTAGTTTGGACTTCAATCTCAGATCATAAAGTTCCAATATACGTTAGAACTTGTAAAACATTTTGAGTACATTTTACAAGCAGACACTCGGCCAGAAGTTGAAGCTAGTTAATTTTTTTTCCACCACATAATTTTTTTTCTTTGGCTAAATCAACACTTAAATTTCTAACTATATAAAAATAAATATGCACTTTGTATGATTGATAAAAAAACAACAGAAACTAGATGATAGATATCCGCTGTAAGCTTACAGCGGGCACCCATTGTAACAATACCAACCCGCTGCCCGCTATTACACCTCCGCCTGTAACAAATACTCACTAATTACACATGTGTCATTTCATATTATCTTTACTAAATTGCTCCACTTGACAAACAAATATCTTTACATAAATACTTGTGCAAAATATTTTGTTATCTTGCTCACTAAGGCAGGGGACCATAAAGGTATTCAAGGGAACACAAAAGCATTCAACTGTAGCAAAAGCAACGGTGTTAGAACCGAGGTATGTGGGAAAGGGACACTAATCACTATTCCAATAGTGGCTCACTGTAGCTTTAACAGCATAACAAGTGGGTTACCAAGTGGGTGAACAGTGATTAGAAGACCCAACCTATAAATACCCCCATTCTACACACAAGGTGATATATACAATTTCAATAGCACAAACTTATTACTCATTCTCTCCCTTCACACAGATACATTTTCACCCGTTTCGATTATTATTATTCCGATTACTAATTCTCACACCGGATGTGCTTGACGGCCACCACCCCCGGGCAAGCATTGTTTTGCAGACACCCTAAACTTAGGTGAACACCGGAACAGTGCTCGGAACAGTGATCGGAAGCCATTAATCGGCCGTGAGAATTATCATTTGGCGCTAGAAGGAGGGGGCATTTTCTTGAAGAAAAACCCACCACCTGCTCTACCAACACAGTAGCTACTCACACACTCAAAACACAATACAAATCAAAACACCTCGAACACACTAAATGGAAACCATAATACCCCACCCGGACGAACAAGAACACGAAGGAAATACAACAGGCATCCCGCCGGTAAACCCACCGATAAACCCGCCTAGAGACGATGCGCGAGAACAAATCCTTAGTCTCAACCTCACTGGTTGTAACCAACAACAAATTGACTTGATCATGCAGATAGCTGCAGCCATTCCCCAGGCCGGACCAAGGCCATTAACAAAACAAGGGAGCTCTCCCGTAAACCCGCATGACAACCATGACGAGGCGAACAGCCAACCCCGCGGGGCAAACTCTGCTTTCTCCCGTCTAGGTTCGTCTCAAAACACGAAACATGAAAGACACAACAAGGGTCACCATCCCCCTGAAGTGTGGGAACAAAATAGAAGACATAGAGATTTGAGAAAAATAATTGTTGACAAGAAGGTCGCCTATGACAAGGTAGTAGCTGAGTATGAAGCACACAAACACCGAGAGCGATCCCCTGTCCGCTCAAGGCAGCCCGAAGTTACACAACTAACAAACGCAGAAATGTTGCAAACCATATTGGAACTCAAAAACAAGATAGAGGGGAATAACGAGCAAGATATGGGTGGAACACCATTCACAGCAAGGCTAGAAGCCGAGCCACGACAGAAAGACATCAAACATCACAGCTTCAACTCTTTCGACGGGCTTGGAGACCCAGAAGAGCACCTTAGTTATTTCGACCAACTGGCTCTCCATTATGAATATAATGATTTAACACGATGTCGATTCTTCGCCGCGACTCTCCGTGGCAACGCCCAAAGATGGTTCTGCAGAATATCCACTAGGTCCATAAATACTTGAAAGGCAGAGTGTGTAAACTTGTAACACTATAACTAATGTAACTCAATTAAAGGAAAAGATACTTAACCCGAAGACAATCAAGAACAAGAAGTCACAAGAAATCAACACTAAATGAAGACAAGGTAATTGATACAATTGAACATGTTAACTATGATCAAGCCAAGAAGAAATCATTGAGAGAAGTTCAAGTCAAAGTTGTTCATGCCTCAGTGATTTGAGAAATCGAGAATCAAGATCATAACTATCAGTATCAACAAGACCAATTGATTTCAAGTGAACAAGAAGGAAAACGAATATTGGAAAGCCAAGTTACTAAGTGAATATGGTAATTTATTCAAGAAGCAGAAACACTATCAAGACTAGTCACTTATGAACCAGACCAGTGCATCAAGTGTCAGGACATTGATAGCAAGTTTATGTCAGTAATAAAGATCCATGTTCAAGAGCTTGCTGAAGAATAAAGAAGACATGAAGATATCACAAGCTCAAGATGTGCATTGAAGTTTCAAGTTGAAGACCAGAATATTTTCTAAGTACTAAATATTCTAGATGACCAAGTAGAATATTTCTAAGTAGAAGTTCTACTTAGAAATTCGAGATGGCTAAGTAGAAATTCTCAAGTAGAAGTTCTACTTAGAGTGCAGCTTCAACATGACACATGGCATCTTCTGATTGGCAGATTTCCAAGCTTTCAAGATAAGGCAAGATTTATGTGGACATCATTGGGCCACGTACATCTTAGTCTTTGAAGACTACAGGACATAGATTACATGTAGTATAAATAGAAGCACTTGTGTAATGTTTTAAGTTAGTGAGCAATATTGAGAAAACACAAGAAAAAGAGAGAGAGTACATTCACAGAGCTTAGAATCATTCACTTCTCTCTGAACTTCTGTTATACTTTGTAATGAATGTTGTAGCAACCTTTTCAAGTTATATATAAGAAATATATTCCTTGAATTTGCGTGTTCATTTATTGCATCGTATTTATTGCTTCTCATATTCGAAAAGTTGTATTCACCCCCCCTCTACAACACATTTGGACCTAACAATTGGTATCAGAGCGGATGTTTAACATACAAAACATAGATCCTTGTGTTTGGTAGAAGAATCGTGAGTTTTCATTTTCTAGATCTACTTTTCATTTTCTCGAAAAGTGTGCTTTAATTCGTTGGTAGTGAAAACTCATCCGAAAAATTATTTAAATACTCCAGGTGTGATTATTTAGCTTGGGTGTATTTTAATTAATTTTTGTGAATTAATCTGGGTTCATTGATATTTGGTGTTCTTGAGTGTTCATCATCTGTTCTTATCAAAGAAGACAACCCAACAACTTTTTGATCTCCTTTTTCAAACAGATAAGATAGTCAAAAAGGTGTTTTTGTACTTTTGATTTGATAATTATTCCTTGGCCGAAAGCAAAACAATACAAAATCAATACCTAGCAAGTGGGTTAGCTGCTTTCGGTGAGTAAAGTATCAAAAGTCAAAAAGGTGTTAAAGAGATTATATTGTTTATTCAATATTAAAGAAATCTGCAGAAAATTTATTCTAAGGACAAAAGTTCTACATAGAATTTCTACTTGAGATTTTCTACATAGAATTTCGACTTGGACAATTTCTACTTAGTGAAGTTCGACTTGAGCAAAATTTCTACTTAGAGAAATTTCGACTTAGGCAAAAGTTCTACATAGATATTCTACATAGCCTAGTCTTGGGTACTTAGAAACTTTTAGTGACCAGATTTGAAATGGCTCCTAAAAATTCTTTCAAGATCCCAATGTTCAACCGAGATCACTATGAAGAATTGGTTTTCAGAATGAGACTTTTCTTAGAGACAATTAACCCTGAATATCTGGAAGTCCTTGAAAAGGGTAAATTCGTTCCAATGAAAGCTATTCCTGAGCGTACGGAAGGAGAGGAGGTTATACCTGCTCGGTCTGAGCCTAAAAAGGCAGCGGACTTTAAGGATGCTGACAAGGAGCAAATAGCTTATGATACTTCTGTAAGACAAACCTTGATGGAATCTCTTGATCATGAAATGTTCAACATAGTCAAAGGTTTGAATACAGCAAAGAAGATTTGGGACAAGATAGAAGTTGTCATGGAAGGATCTGCAGAGGTTAGAAGTAACAAGACACTTATACTCAAGATGGAGTATGACACCTTCAGAATAAGAAAATGAGAAGGCATAACAGACGTCTATCTAAGATTCAGTCAGTTGGTATTGGATTTGAATCTGAGAGGTGTTACTCTCCCCATGGTTGAGACCAATACGAGATATCTGAGGAACCAGCCAAAGAGCATTGAACATAGGGTCTACGCAATCAGAGAAACCAGAGATTTGCATACAACTTCTCTGGAAGAATATTATGGAATTCTAAAGACCTATGAGCTGGAGACACTTCAAGATCAAGCATGGGACAATGATTCAAAAGGAAAAGAAACTGCATCAGGATTAGTTGCTGATGAGGAAGAGTCTAAGAAGGCAATGGTTGCAGCAAAGCCTAAATCATCACTTGCACCACATCAAGTTGATAATGATGACGAGTGCACATCTAACAGTGATGATGACTACTTCACCCAAGAAGAGCTGGACAACATGGACGATAGTGTCGTGGCATACATGGCAAGGAAGTTCAGCAACATGAGATTCAGAAAGAGCAACCGACCACAGAGAAATTCTTCATCTTACTATCGGGATGCTAAGGGTGGTGGTAGTTCGTCAGGCTTCAGAGGTAAAGGCAAAAGTACCAGCTACAAATCTCCTTTGGATTTCAAAATGAAGTTCAAATGCTATAACTGTGGAGAAGCTGGACACTTTGCTTCAGACTGCAAAAAGCCTAAACAGACTTATCCATAAGAGTCATTTGAAGCCCTCAAAAGCAAGTATGAATCGCTGGTGAAAGAAAAACATGGAAAAAGAGCTTTATTAGTAACAGAAGGAAGAGCTTGGGATGATTCAGATGAGGAAGATGTTACGCATGTAGCAAACTTTGCGCTCATGGCTGAGACATCAGAGGAACCAGAGGTACCAGTTATAACCCTTAAAGTAGAAATGTCTATTGATGATTATAAGGAACAGAACGGGGCTCTTAGCGAAGAGATCTACATGTTGTGCAAAAGCCTAGACACTTCTCAAAAGGAACAGAAAACACTTGTCGCCAAAAGCAGAATGCTTGAGGCAAAAGTGGAAGAGTTAGAGGCTGCTTGCACTGTAGATACTTTCCTAAGAGATTTTATTAAATCTTTGGAACACAAGCTCGTCCTTAAGGAAGAAGTAGAAGCATGTCTTAGGAGCAAACTAGCTGAGTTAGAAACTAAATGCGAAGCTTACAAACTAGCTGCTAGTAAAGTGTATGTAGATAATGACGTATTTAAGAAGATAACTGGAGTAGGTGTAGGACTTGATTATTCTAACCTTTCTAAGAAAGAAGGGAAGAGACCTATCGACACTAGTTCCAGTGACCTTAAAAATGAAATTCCTAGCATTTTTAAATCTTCTGTCAAACCCATCTACAAACACCTTGTTTCTAGAATAGAAGAAGAAGAGACTGAATTGATAGCTAGATATGAGATTGAGATGGAAGATCGCCAAAAAGCACAACCCATAACTCCTATCAAACAAGTTAAAATCAATTTTCCTAGAGATGAATCTAGACTAGGATTAGGAGCTAAGGCTGTTAAACAACAAGGGAAGAAAGGCATAAAAGAGGTTAAGGCTGAACGGTTAAAGAAAGCATTTTATCACTGCAAATCTACTGAACATCTTTCTTATGCATGTAAAGCTAACATAAATGTTCCTGCTGCACATGCCATGCCTGTCACACATACAATGAATAATCTGCATCCGAATCATGCACAGTGTGGTCAACCTAATTGTATGCCATGCACTTTTAATGTCATGCAAACTTTTGTGAATTTAATGAATGCATCTAGCCAGTCATGCTCAAATACTGCTGCTAGTTCAAACATCAAGAAAAAGCATGTGAGAGCCAAGACTGTCAGTCCTCCTAAAGTTAGGAGTGACAAACCTTCTCCTAGAACTGACAAACATGTCAAGTCTGAGAAAGGAAAGGAGAAAGTCGAAAGCTCTAGTAATGTTAAGAAAAGTGCATCTTCTGTTGTTAAATCTGTTGATTCTCGATCTTATCGAAAAGCCGGGCCCAATCAAAGTTGGGTTCCGAAGAATGTCTAACCAATCTGTCATTGCAGGGCATTAAGCAGAATAGAAATAAAGTTATATGGGTGCTAGACAGTGGAGCATCGAGGCATATGACTGGAAACAAGTCCCTGCTTACAGAGTTGGTTATGAAAGCTGGCCCTTATGTTACCTTTGGAGATGACAGCATAGGTGTGACAAAGGGATATGGCAAACTGAAAACTGGCAATGTCATCATTGAAGATATTTCCTATGTTGAGGGATTAAAACACAATTTGTTGAGTATCAGTCAATTCTGTGACAAAGGTTACGAAATTGTCTTCAACAAGAAAGGTGTATCAATCACTCACATCAAGGAAGGCTTACTGGCTTTGAGAGGAGTTCAAAAGGCAGATATTTTTGTTGCAGACATGGATTCAGCAAATCAGAATGAAGTCACCTGTTTCTACAGCAAAGCTTCGGATGATGAAAGCTGGTTATGGCACAAAAAATTATCTCACTTAAACTTCAAAACGATGAATGCTCTCGCGAGGCGAGAATTGGTGAGAGATCTACCTCAAATGGAGTTCGCTCCGAAAGGACTCTGTGAAGCTTGTGAAATGGGAAAGTCGAAGCGAGCATCGCATAAAAGCAAAGAAATTTCTAGTATTACTGAGCCTCTGCAACTTCTTCATATGGATTTGTTCGGCCCAGTGAATGTCCTATCTTTGTCTAGGAAAAGATATGCATTGGTAATCGTGGATAATTTTTCCAAGTATACATGGGTATTGTTCGCAATGACGAAAGACGAAGTACATTTCCTAATCATTGATCACATCACTCAAATTGAGAATGTTTCAACACTTACTGTGAAGACGATTAGATCAGACAATGGCACTGAATTCAAAAATGCAGTGCTAAATGACTTCTGTGTATCTAAGGGAATACGTCGTCAGTATTCAGCCCCGAGAACTCCACAACAAAATGGAGTAGTTGAAAGGAAGAATAGAACATTGGTTGAAGCAGCAAGAACTTTGTTGTATGATTCGAAACTTCCTCTGTATTTCTGGGCAGAAGCAGTGAGTACCGTGTGTTACACTCAAAATCGATCCTTGATTATAAAAGATAAAGAAAAGACACCATGTGAGCTAATGAACGGCAGAAGACCAACAATCAAATACTTTCATGTCTTTGGAGCAAAATGCTATGTACTTATAGATGATAAAAATCTAGGCAAGTTTGCAGCAAAAGCTCGTGAAGGAATCTTTGTTGGTTACTCCACAGATGTGGTAGCAGCTTATAGGGTGTTCTTAGTAAATGATCGAAAAGTGACTGAAAGCTACAACGTCAGATTCGACGATACCAAACTCTCATCAATTTCAAGAGATTCTAGTGAACCTGAGTCCCTAAAATTTCAGAATCTGGACTTAGAAGAACTTGAAGATGAACCTGAGTTGATTGTCCCATTAAATGTTCCAAGTGTACGTGAAGAACCTGAGTCTAGTGAACAAGCTAATCCTACAAGATCAGGAGAGACGTCTTCAGTACGAACCGGCAACAACTCAGGGGGAGTAAATAGCAGCTCAAGGACTACTGTTCAAGGCTCGAGTCGAGTTGACTCTAGTTCTGTAGGAGCTGGCACTAACTCAGGGGGAGTTAGTGAAAGTAATCAAAGTAGTCAGCACCACAACTCAGAAAGTCATGCTGAATCATCAAGACAATTTCCAAGAGAACGGGTATGGAATAGAGACCATCCGTTTGAATTAATTATTGGTGATCCAGATGCTGGTGTGTCTACTAGAAGAACTGCAAGAGCTGACCTGGCTAATATTTGCTTATATTCTGGGTTCTTATCCAAGCTTGAACCTAAAGAAATAGAAGAAGCTCTTGGTGATGCTGATTGGGTGATTGCAATGCAAGAGGAACTCAATCAGTTTGAAAGGCAGAAAGTTTGGAAACTGGTACCCCGACCAAAGAACAAATCAGTAATTGGAGCTAGGTGGGTATTCAGAAATAAAATGGATGAAAACGGACTTGTAACTCGAAACAAGGCTCGTTTGGTTGCAAAAGGTTATTCTCAGCAAGAAGGAATTGATTATGATGAGACCTATGCACCGGTTGCAAGACTTGAGGCAGTCAGGATGTTCTTGGCATTTGCAGCACATAAGAACTTCAAGGTTTTTCAGATGGATGTGAAAAGTGCCTTCCTGAACGGAGAGTTAGAAGAAGAGGTGTATCTGGAACAGCCGCCTGGCTTCATTGATCCAGAACTTGTAGATTTTGTATCTTCTCTTCAAATCTGTCTATGGCCTCAGACAATCCCCAAGATGTTGGTATGAAACCCTATCCGTATTCTTAATTGAAAGTGGTTTTACTAGGGGAGTAATTGACAAAACATTGTTCTATAAGAATGTGAAGAATGATTTAATACTTGTTCAAGTCTATGTGGACGATATTATCTTCGGGTCATCTAATGAGCGCTTGTGCGAGAAATTTGCTAAGCTAATGCAGGAAAAATATGAGATGAGCATGATGGGAGAGCTGTCCTTCTTCCTTGGATTACAGATCAGTCAGAGAAAAGATGGTATCTTTATCTGTCAATCCAAGTACGTCAGAGATTTACTCAAGAAGTACAATCTAGAAGATGCATCAGTAGCTAAGACTCCCATGGCTACAGCCACGAAGCTTGATGAAGACAAATCAGGTAAACCAGTTGACATCACAAGCTATCGAGGTATGATTGGCTCACTCCTCTATTTAACTGCAAGTAGACCCGATATAATGTTCGCGACTTGTTTATGTGCAAGATTCCAAGCGGATCCTAGAGAATCACATCTCGTAGCCGTCAAAAGAATTTTTAGGTATCTCAAGGGCACACCAAATCTAGGGATTTGGTACCCAAAAGATACAGGTTTTAATCTAATTGGCTATACGGATTCAGACTATGCAGGTTGCAGGATTGATAGGAAAAGCACATCTGGTGCTTGTCAATTTCTTGGCAGAAGATTGGTGTCCTGGCAAAGTAAAAAGCAACATAAAGTATCTACTTCTACTGCTGAAGCTGAGTACATTGCTGCTGGAAGCTGTGTAGCTCAAATACTGTGGATGAGGAACCAATCACTACACCATATATTGCATATTGCAACGACAGGAAAGCATTGCCTTAAGGCCTATATTCGTTGCAGTAGAGTCTATGGCAACAAATTTGCAAAATTTGAGCGTTGCATCCGGTTGCCTTGCAATAGGTCGATTTAGCAACGTTTTTGATACCATACAGCAACATAATTAAATCATTGCAATAAATTTCAGTAGCAACATTTTAGACTCTATAGCAACAATTAAAAACTATTGCAGTAGCATAAGAAGGTAGTTTATTGACACTTAAAGGCAACATTTTTCAGACCAATTGCAATGATTTTTATAGATTAAAGCAACATATTTTGACCCTATTGTAACATTTTTTCAAAAAAAAAAATTAGTAGGATCATGCTGAAAATACACTAAATCAGGCCATTTATAGCCACAATCCAAGCATCATCAATATTTCATAAACCAGGGCAACTTAATGCCAAATATCCAATTACATGTGTTTGTTCAAAATCAAATAAAATTACAATTCTTTACATCAAATTTTCCTCAACAATTATTATATCGGAAAACCAAAATAAAGTTAAAAAATACATATGCCGGTTGTTTTTTCCATATATTTGTGCTTGGATTTTGCAAATCAACAACGAGAAATTCGTGATGAGCTTATAAAAAGTATTGCACGAGGATGCTACATCGATCATGGAAAATTTCTGGGACTCCATTGTGCAAATTTGGAAGCAAAACTCATGCAACTGTCGAGGCCTTGTGTGAGGCAGTTCCTGCCACAAAAATAGTAGAAGAAGGTTAACAGAGCAATTGCAGTATACTGGTTGAGTGGGAGAAACTTCTAGTTAGCAATAAGTTGTGCATGTTTCTATGTTTTCACTGCCTTATCAAGCTTTCAATTGACTACAGCTTTTGATAGCAAGACAAGGAAAATAAACTTACGGCGTGCTTAAAGTTTTTTGTTACCTTTCTCCAAAATTTCTGATGTTTCTAACATGCTCGTACACAAGGATATGCTGCGTACACAAGGACACACTAAGGCTACCTGGACTCGACCTCCTGATGCTTGGGTCAGGAGTGCCTACATCTTAGAACTGTAGCAAATAAGTCACTTCGTTAATAACCAATAACGCAACTTTTAAGCTCATTTCTTTCTGCTACAAAGATGTTCTATTTGAATTATGCCTTCTTGGACTTTTTCAATTCAGTTTGTGCTAAAAGGACCATCTCTTCAATAATATATACTACTGTAGAATTCAAAATTGCACTTAGAACAGATCTAAACAAATCAGTCAATGTCAGTAAAACAACATACTTAACCAGTGAAATAAAAAAACAAAGGGTTTGTTTCCACAAGAACACAAAACTCAAAAGAGAACTTTAAGTTTAGGAGCAATATCCAAGAGCAAAAAGGGCTTTAGCCAACGAGCACGTAACACTAAACATAAAGCTCTAATTAGTTTATGAGTGAAATAAACAAACCCAGGGCCACAATCACACATAACTCAAAAGAAGACTCTAAGTCGTAAATGATAGCACATGAACGTGGTTTGCTATACACACATGACACAATATATAATAGTATTAAACATTCATACCTCAATTTGGACAGAACTTCCCCATCTTGCAATATTTCCAACTACTGCAAGTGCATAACCGGGAATATCACAATTACCATAGAGAGGCTTTCTGAAAAACCAGCAACCATAACAGGTACTAAGTAAAAATTGCAAGTAAATAATGCCAAAATTAGAAAATAAACCTAAACCACTTACAACTTGGTCTGTGATTAGAATCTACCTGTAGATGTCACAAACTCCAAAATGAGATCCAGAGTGTTGCTTAGCTTTCTTATTTAAAAACAGAAAAAGTAACAAGTGCATGTAAATTCTGTCTTCAACAGATAGGTACAAGTTCTTGCTACCTGCTTCCGCAATCATGTATGATTTGTTTAAACCTACATTATAATTAAAGAGATTAATCTTTTATTTGCTAGACAAAATTCAAGTGCACCAGGTACACCTCAGAGGCTCAAATCAATGGTTTATAGCTAAATGCATAAAAAAAATCTTTAAAGTACCAGGTAACAAATAATCAAAACATGTTTAGGACATTTAAAAGTATGTGGCATTCAAGCTTTTAATATCAGTATGCATATTAAACTTTCGGTCAATGTACTCTGCTGTACCATGAAGACGAATAACCATTCCACAAGAATTGCCTACAGTTTGCCTCATCTAAGCCCTGTATTCATGCCAGCATCATGTCTATGGATAAAGTATTTATGTCAGACAAGAAAATGATTAAAGGTCACACACATATATGGTATGTGCTGGTGTGTTGAAGAATCTCTAAATTTTTTTGCCAGGCCAAAGTCTAGCATGTCAATAAAAGTGACATGTGCAACTTACCGAACCATGGTCTTTTCCCACCGAACTAAATGGTGACTACGTCATGAGCATGTTTGCACCAGTCGGAGAATCCAACTGCGGTAAACTACCAGAATGCCGCATGCGTGGTACCCGAGGGACTCTTGCAGAACTGTTAAGTTCCTGATGCAATAATAATGCAAGCTGCAAAAGATGAACCAAAAATCAGTTAAACATGAGCAGGGGAGCTTCAAGAAAAAACATGACAACAACATGCCAGCTGGACTCAGACCTCTTCATCACTTATTGTTGCAGGAGTGTTTGGAGCATTTGAGTGATGCACTTGTGGTGTCTGGTTGACCTTCGACGATGGTTGACAATTTAAATGGTCCACTTCTCTGCATCAACCCAGAAGTGGTAGTGGTGTTGTCTACAAACGAAGCACTCTTGCTGTTGGAAAAGGTAAAGGCATGAGCTTTTTAATAACAACTTTTTTAATAACAAGCCCAGTAAAAACCTTAAGTACCAACTGAGCTTTGAATAATGAATGGAAAGTTAAAAGAACAGGTCGTAATCTCCTAAGTAACTCATGGTCCTTTTCTTTATAAATAGCACTATCATTAGAACTTTTTCCCATTTTAAGCATAAAGGAAATGCTGATTACTCATTATAAAGATACTGGCACATACATATAACAATCGAGTCAACTTTCATCTGTTATACTTGCACCCATGTCTTAAATTTATGATTATACTCTAATGTTGTTCATTTGCAACTTAAATGAAGCAGGGGTCAAATGAAACAATTTAAAAAAAAACAGAAACTTCAAACCAGGGGTACATCAAGTCCAGTGCCTATCCTCCAAAGAAACAAAGGGTGTTGAGTCTGGCTACAATCAAAAGTCATTTGTTGTGTAATACAAGCCCTGATTTTCCAACATTATTAGAAGCTACACGTCACAATTTACCAAAGCTCTTAACAACAATTCATACCACTTTGACGTCACAAACACAATCCTTCTTTTAAATTTTCCGGTAAAACATACATACACGAATCCATAAACAAATAGTATAAACAGAAAAGAAGAACATGGCATTTATAAACAGATGTTCTAAACAAAATATTAAACAAAAAACTCCTAAATTGAAACATAGTTAAAAACTCCAAATTAAAACATAAAATTATGAATCCAAACTAAAACCCATCCAAACATATGTAAATCAAAAAACATACATTAAATTGTAATTAACAATATAACCTCCAATTAAAACATAAAAAATAAGAACCCTAATTGAAACTCGATATAAAATTAGATTTGGGTAAAAAGAATAATGGGGAACATACCTTATTCTTGCTTTAATCTTCTTCCCTTTTGTGTTTTCTTCAATCTAAGTGTCTTCTTCAATTTAGCTTTCTTCGATTTTGTCTGTGAATGTGTATTGTGTATGTTTGTATGTTTGTGGTGACTGGTGTATGTTTGTATGTCTGTGTGTAGGTGTGTGTGCTATTATTGTTTTTTTCTTTTCATTTCATTAAGCCGGGCAAATTTTTAAAAGGCCTCTCAATTTTTTGAGTATCCCGCCTAAATATTGGGCCAAAAATTGCTATGTATAGTAACGATTTCTTAAATCATTGCAATAGAATGAATGTTTTTAACTTTCTTGAATTCTTTCAATGCTATTGCAATGTTTTTCAAAGGCGTTGCAATTTGTGTGATTTAGTTTCTCAATAGCAACGTTTTTCGACAAACCTTCAAAAATATGGTTGCAATAGCCATTATATGGTGTAGTGAATTGAAGGATTATGGCATGGAGCACAAGAAAATTCCAATTATGTGTGACAACACAAGTGCCATTGCTATAACCAACAATCCTGTAGATCACTCAAGAACCAAGCACATCGACATCAGGTATCACTTCATAAGAGAACATGTCGAGGAGGGGACTGTGGAGCTACATTTCGTGCCCACAATGCAACAAATTGCAGATATATTCACCAAACCTCTTGATGAAGTAACATTCAATAGATTGGTTGGTGAATTGGGAATGCTTAACACAAGTTAGTAAAGCCTTCTATCTGTAAAATCCATGTTTATGTTTGTATATGCAAGCTACTTAATCATTATGTGCTTAGACTTTAAAATGACTAATTAATGATTGTTATAGGGTGAATTCATTGTGTTTTTAAGTGTCTTTTATAGCACAAATCTTTGAATTTATGCTTGTTAGATTGCATGATCATAGGGGGAGTTAAATTCATAATATTATAAATTTTTGCATGATTTTTAGATGAATTTACCTATGATTTTCATGTAATTAGAGGCCTTAGAATTTAATTTCTTCAAAATTTCGAGTTAGTTTCTATCTCGAAACTCATCTAGAAATTCGTCTTGAATTTCGACTTTGAGCTTCCAGAGTGAAGTTTTGAAAAATTCTAAGTCTGGGAAGAATTTCGAGTTAGTGTCTATCTCGAACTTCATCTCGAAATTCGACTTCGAGTTACCAGTGTGCCTAGTTCATCTTCAAAATATTCGAGATAAGGTCTATCTCGAACTTTATCTCAAAGGTTGAGATGAGGTTTACATTAAGGGGATATTTTGAAAAGAACTGGGAATAACTTCGAGTTAGTCTCTATCTCGAAACTCAACTCGAATTTCGACTTGATGTTCGAGATAGAGTTCTCAGTTGGTTACATGGATTTTTCGAGTTAACTCCTGTTAGGAATAATTCATAAGTTGTGATGTTAAGAATAGAATTTACACATTATACTTCTTGTAATCCTGATCTTATAAAGGATTTAGCACTGTATATAGGTTTTATGTGTAAAACAGTTATCTGTATAGTTTAGTCAGGAATGAACAGTGTATCGGAGACTACATGTCAGGAACAGAGAGCAAATCCTGATGACGGTCCAATACTGATGGTTGATCAGATACTGATGCAGTGTACAGATCCTGATATCAGTCATGTTACTGATGATGTCATTATAGATACTACATAAACTGGCAAGTGCTATAAAACAGGATCGTTTGTTTAAAGAACAAGCAAGAAGACATTATGAAGGAAAGAGTTTTCTATTGAAGGAAACTATCGACTAGAAGGCAGAACATTGTCATATATAGATTATATCTTTCTGTTATTAGTTGATAGGTAGCATTATAAATACTCTCTCAATATCATTGTAAAGAGCGACGAAGTTGTAAGTTCGAGTGCGTAGCTCTGTATAAGGTTTGTATTCGAGAGTTCGAAACAAACAGAGAGATATTTGTATTGTCAGCAGCTGCTAAAGGTATTTTACACCTTTGGTAGAGTTTGTATTTGATCTTATTAATACAAACAAGAGTTTGATTCATTCGTTTATTCTTGTTCATATAATCAAGCAAAAATCAGACACGATTATATAACTTGTATTCAACCCCCCCTTCTACAAGTTATTCGAGTTAACAATTGGTATCAGAGAGGGTTGATTTCGAATAATCATAAAGATCTGCAATCATGTCTGGTTACAAGGATGGGAATACTAAAATTCCTATGCTCAAGAGAAACGAATATACTCTATGGGAAGTAAAGATGTTGCATCATCTGGAAGCAACAGATCCTGATTATCTTGACAGAATCAGAGATGGACCTTTTGTTCCAACAAAGGTCGTTGGACAAGCAACTGTTGATGGTGTGGTTGTTCCAGAACATACAGCAGAGAAGCCAAAATCTGAATGGTCAGATAAGGACAAGGAGAATGTTCTCAAAGATGCTAAAGTGAGAAACATATTATTCAACAGTCTTGATTCTGTTCTCACTAACTATGTTCTCTCTTGTAAAACTGCTAAGGATATATGGGACAATCTTAAGGTTCACTGTGAGGGAACTAAGCCTGTCAGGAAGAATATGAGGACATTACTTATACAACAGTATGAGTACTTTGAATCCAAGTCTGGTTAGTCACTTACTGATACCTTTGATAGGTTTACAAAACTCATCAATGAGATGGCCATGCATGGTAAATATTACGACTTGGAGGACATGAATACAAAGTTCATGAAAGCTTTGCTTGATTTCTACAATGAGAAGATATCTGCAATTGAGGAAGCTAATGATCTGGATGAGATTTCATTAGAGGCAGTATATGGAAAATTGAGAGCTTATGAACTTGACAAGCAGCAGAAGAAGAGCAGGAGTGAAGGAAAGATGAAGACTATTGCACTTACTGCTCAATCTGAAGTTAAGAAGCTTCCTGAAGAACAGCATGAAGAGATTGCTGAAAAAAAATCAAGGAAGAAGAAAAGCAAAGAAAGTTCTGAGTCAGAGACTACTGATATGGACTCTGACAACAATGATTCTGAATCTGAGATGCAAGAACTCTTTGCTATGTTTGCTAAAGCTTTCAAGAAAGGAAAATTCAACAGGAGAAGATTTAGCAAAGGACCTTTTCAAAAGAAGGAGGAGAAGAAGAGTGACAAAAGCAAAAGTACAATTGTCAAGCTTGATAAGGCCAAGATCAAGTGCTTTAACTGCAGCGAGCTTGGACACTTTGCTAGTGAGTGTAAGAAGCCTAGGAATTCAGGAAAGGGTAATGCACTTATGGTCACACAGAAGGATTGGGCTGATTCCAGTGACTCTGAAGATGAATTGGATTATGACAACATTGCATTGATGGCCAATAGTTCAGACAAACCTGGATCTCCAAAGAAAATTTCTCCATCCTTTGTTAAGGTATCACTTCACTCTCTTGATTCATTTGATAGCTTAAATTCTGATGAAATTAGATCTATCCATGCTGAGTTTAAAAATCTTATGACTAATTTTAGAATTCTTACTTGTGAAAGAGATGAACTTAAGGTTAAGAATGATAAATTAGTTGATAGAAATAATTTTCTTGAATCTGAATTAATTCAAATGGAAGAATACAAGTTGAGTTCTGATAAAGCTAAGCATGATTATAGTGTAATTCTTGAGGCTTATGACTATGTCAAAAAAGAACTAGAAGAAGAGAGAGATGTGATTAAGACCATTAACAATTCCAGTAAGAAGACAATAGAAATCTTTGAGAGTGGAATTCGTGGTAAGGTTAATGGTTTAGGTTTTGATAAGGCTAGACAAGAAGAAAAAGTAGCTATTGTCAATGATGATAGTAAGGTAGAAGCTAACACATCTAAATCTGAAGGTAAGAAAATTGTTTCTGAACCTAATCATGTTAAATTTGTTGATTCAAAAGGTACCCCTGTTGTACACAAAAGGATTAACAATAGTAATTCAGATGAGAAAGTGTTAGAGAAACCTAAGAATGTAAACATAGGGTTTCTGTCTAAGTCTCAGTTGAAACAGAGATTAGATGGTCTTTCAGAGTCTAGCAAGATCAAGAGAAATAGGAATGGAAAAGAAGGTATTAACAAAGAGAATAATTTCAAGAATGTACCTGATGCACCTAGGAAAAAATGCTATAAGTGTGGAAATCATAATCATTTGGCCCTAGACTGCAATCAAAAACCTTCTTGGAAAACTGAGTCCAGATTCCCCAAGACTCAGAAAATTCAATACCAACCACAAAAAGCGTGTTATCATTGTGGTAGTTTACTTCATTCCATTTACATGTGTAGAGAATATCATGAACTGTATTATGACTATTATTCTTTGAAATCTGAAACTCCTAGTCACAAACAGTTTGTGAGATCAGAGTCTAAAGTTGACTCTGCAACAGGTAAAATAAATGCAAAATCTTCAAAGTCTGTTGTCTCTAAATCTAGTAAGAAAGGATCCAATCAAAGTTGGGTCCTAAAAAATTCTAACTAGTTACTTTTTGTTTGCAGGGCACAGGAAAGAAGCATTCAATTATCTTGGACAGTGGATGCTCTGGACATATGACTGGAAAGAAGTCCCTGCTTACAAAGTTTGAGAGGAAAGCTGGCCCAGTAATATCTTTTGGAGATGGCAACAAAGGAGAAACTCTGGGATATGGCTCAATTATTTTGGGGAATGTCATCATAGAAAATGTAGCACTGGTTGAAGGCTTGAAACATACTCTTTTAAGCATAAGTCAACTGGGTGATAAAGGTTACAAATCAATCTTTGACAGAGAAGGATGCAAAATCTTGAATATGCAGAATGGAGACATTGTTCTAACTGGTCAAAGACATGGTAACATATATGAAGCCATCTTAAGTGATACATCTAAAGGAATTGTTAGATGTCTCTACAGCAAAGCAACAAATGATGAAAGCTGGAATTGGCACAAGAAGCTCTCACATCTTAATTTCAAGAAGCTTAATCAACTTGTTAAACACAATTTGGTGAGAGGCCTACCTCAGGCAAATTTTGTGCAAGATGGACTTTGTGATGCATGTCAGCTTGGAAAGCAGAGAAGAACCACTTTCAAGAGCAAGACTGAAAATTCAATTACTGAACCATTTCACATGCTACATCTTGATCTGTTTGGTCCAGTAAACATTATGTCTATCAGCAAGAAAAGATATGCTCTAGTTATGGTGGATGATTTCACAAGGTTCACATGGGTGTTCTTTCTACACAAGAAGGATGAAGCTCCTCAGCAAATCATTGAACTCATCAAGAATATTCATAACAACTCTGAGTACAAAGTCAAAGTACTTAGGAGTGACAATGGTACAGAATTCAAGAATTCTACAATGGAGTGGTTTTGTGCAGACAATGGAATCACTCAACAGTTTTCTGCACCTGGTACACCTCAACAAAATGGTGTAGTGGAAAGAAAGAATAGGACTCTCATAGAGGCAGCAAGAACCATGCTTGCAGATGCAAAACTTCCAACCTACTTTTGGGCAGAAGCTATTAACACTGCATGTTTCACTCAGAACTGTACCTTGGTAAATAGTCATGGAAAAACTCCCTATGAGATGATCAAAGGAAAGAAACCAAGTGTGAAATATTTTCACATCTTTGGATGCAAATGCTATGTCCTAAAAGTTCATCCAGAACAACTTGGAAAATTTGAAGCCAAATCGGATGAAGCAATTTTTCTAGGATATTCAGCATCTAAGGCCTTCAAAGTTTATAATCTCAGAACTCACATTGTTATGGAATCAATTCATGTTGCATTTGATGATAAGAAATTTGGAATTTTGCAAACTGATGAAAGCCATGACAAATTGGAATTTGAAAATCTGAAGAATTCTGAGATACTCTCAAGTGATGATGAAGGTTCTCCAGAAGGAATTTCTATTGCTTCTCAAAGGAATGCTACTGTTGAGGGGAAGCAAATAAATCAGAGAGAACACAGTGATCATCAGGAGCAGACTAGTCTTTCAGAGTCTATTCCATCAGGAATTGATGTTTCAGAGTCTACTCCATCAGGAACTGACATTTCAGAGTCTACTGAGGAAAGATCAGTAACTAGCAGCAATATGGAATCTACTGATTCTATTGATCAAAGGAGAGTTTTTGAAGGTAGAGAGAATTCTTCTACAAGAGATACCACTAACTTAGGGGGAGAGACTAGCAGAGTTGATTTACCACCTGTTAGAAAATGGACAAAGGATCATACTGAAGATTTGATAATTGGTGATCCAAATAGTGGTGTTCGAACTAGAAGATCAATTCAAAATGAATGCTTGTATAGTTGTTTTCTCTCAAAGAATGAACCTAAGAAGGTTGAAGAAGCCTTACAGGATCCTGATTGGGTAATTGCAATGCAAGAGGAATTAAATGAGTTTGAGAGAAACAAAGTTTGGAAACTGGTACCAAGACCTAAAGATAGATCTATTGTTGGTGCAAGATGGGTTTTCAGAAACAAGCTAGATGAATCTGGTATGATTGTGAGAAACAAAGCAAGACTGGTGGCTAAGGGTTATTCTCAGGAAGAAGGCATTGATTATGATGAGACCTTTGCACCTGTAGCAAGATTGGAAGCAATCAGAATGTTTCTTGCATTTGCAGCTCATTCAAAATTTAAGGTATACCAGATGGATGTAAAGAGTGCTTTTCTAAATGGAAAACTTGATGAAGAAGTGTATGTAGAACAGCCACCTGGATTTGTTGATCCAAAGTTTCCAAATCATGTCTACAAACTTGACAAGGCACTCTATGGACTAAAGCAGGCACCAAGAGCATGGTATGAGACTTTGTCTAAATTTCTTCTTGAAAATGGCTTCACAAGAGGTACAATTGACAAAACTCTATTCTTTAGAAAGATAAAAGGTGAATTGCTTTTAGTTCAAGTTTATGTTGATGATATTATTTTTGGTTCTACTAATGAAAAGTTGTGTGCTAAGTTTAGCAAGCTTATGCAGTCTAAGTATCAGATGAGCATGATGGGTGAACTAAATTATTTCTTAGGCTTGCAGGTCAAACAGACTGAGACTGGTATTTTCATTAATCAGTCAAAGTATATCAAAGATCTTTTAAGAAGGTTTGACTTTCAAGACTGTGCAGTTGCAAAAACACCCATGGCAACAGCCACTAAACTAGACTCTGATCCTAAAGGGAAGAGTGTGGACAATACTAGTTATAGAGGCATGATAGGCTCATTGTTATATCTAACTGAAAGTAGGCCAGATATAATGTTTTCTACCTGTTTATGTGCTAGATTCCAAAGTGATCCTAAGGAATCTCATTTAATTGCTGTGAAGAGAATTTTTAGATATCTCAAAGGAACTCCAAATCTTGGTTTGTGGTATCCTAGAGAATCTGATTTCTTTCTAATTGGCTATTCAGACTCTGATTATGCAGGGTGTAAGATAGACAGGAAAAGCACTACAGGTACATGTCAATTTTTGGGAAATAGATTGATTTCTTGGGCAAGCAAGAAGCAACAATCTGTTTCAACCTCAACTGCAGAAGCTGAGTACATAGCAGCAGGCAGTTGTTGTGCACAGCTCCTTTGGATAAGAAATCAGTTGCTGGATTATGGTATGACACTTAGTAATATTCCTATGTTTTGTGATAATACTAGTGCTATTAAAATTGCAGAAAATCCAGTTCAACATTCAAGGACTAAGCACATTGATGTCAGGTATCATTTTATTAGAGAACATATTGAGAATGGTACTGTGGAACTTCATTTTGTTCCTACTGACAAACAGCTTGCAGATATTCTAACTAAACCACTTGATGAGACTACATTCAGTAGACTAGTAAGTGAGTTAGGAATTTTAAATTTTTAGATTTTAACATCTGCAAAAGTAGCAAGGTATGTTGTTCTTAGCTTATAGACTTGATATTCCTGTCAGGATCTATATTTGATTGTTAAATGCTTTAGCTATAACACATTGCCTTGATAAATTTCAGTATGATAGACTTGTTAATAATAATCAGGATTAGATTTGTTATCAGGATGCTGACGTCATCAGTATTGTGTCAGTATCAGGATTATGAAAATTGTTTCAGATCCTGACGTTTACTTTGTGTAATAATCTGATTCTGTGATATGTTAAGTCTATGTAGAGCTGTTAACGAACCGAGCCGAGCCGAGCTTTGAGCTAAACGAGCCGAGCTTTACTTTTTTTCTTAACGAACCGAGCCGAGCCGAGCTTTATTATCGCACAAAATATTTGTTCAAGCTAGCGTTCGTTAAAAAATCGAGCCGCACACGAGCCGTTATCGAGCAGCTCGATAACAAATTTAGCGATATTCCCAAATTTTCAAAAAATATTTTTTTTTAAATATTTTTCGACGATCCAACCGTACGGATGTCAAGATATATCTAATTTAGTGATATTCCCAAATTTTCAAAAAATAAAAAATTAATTTGGTTGGAGATCTTAGTAGATCACTACTAATTTAACTAGTACTAGTAACTAGTGCTTTGTCACAAATTGTTGTTTCTATTTTAAAAAAAATATTTTTCGACGATCCAACCGTACGGATGTCAAGATATATCTAATTTAGTGATATTCCCAAATTTTCAAAAAATAAAAAATTAATTTGGTTGGAGATCTTAGTAGATCACTACTAATTTAACTAGTACTAGTAACTAGTGCTTTGTCACAAATTGTTGTTTTTATTTTTTAAAAAATATTTTTCGACGATCCAACCATACGGATGTCAAGATATATCTAATTTAGTGATATTCCCAAATTTTCAAAAAATAAAAAATTAATTTGGTTGGAGATCTTAGTAGATCACTACTAATTTAACTAGTACTAGTAACTAGTGCTTTGTCACAAATTGTTGTTTCTATTTTTTAAAAAATATTTTTCGACGATCCAACCGTACGGATGTCAAGATATATCTAATTTAGTGATATTCCCAAATTTTCAAAAAATAAAAAATTAATTTGGTTGGAGATCTTAGTAGATCACTACTAATTTAACTAGTACTAGTAACTAGTGCTTTGTCACGAATTGTTGTTTCTATTTTGTAAAAAATATTTTTCGACGATCCAACCGTACGGATGTCAAGATATATCTAATTTAGTGATATTCCCAAATTTTCAAAAAATAAAAAATTAATTTGGTTGGAGATCTTAGTAGATCACTACTAATTTAACTAGTACTAGTAACTACTGCTTTGTCACGAATTGTTGTTTCTATTTTTTAAAAAATATTTTTCGACGATCCAACCGTACGGATGTCAAGATATATCTAATTTAGTGATATTCCCAAATTTTCAAAAAATAAAAAATTAATTTGGTTGGAGATAAAAAAATAAAAAGTAAAAATTTTGATTTTTTTCGAGCTTTTAACGAGCCGAACCGAGCCGAACAAAATCGAGCCGAGCTCGAGCCGCACATGTTAAAAGCTCGGCTCGAGCTCGTTAGCTTAACGAGCTTTTTTTTGTGTTCGAGCTCGAGCTCGAGTTCTTAACGAACCGAGCCGAATCGAGCCCTTAACGAGCCGAGCTCGAGCTTGCTCACGAACAGCTAGTTTCGTTAACAGCTCTAAGTCTATGCTAGCAAGTTTTGATATTTGCATACTGATAATTTATACATCATTCAAAAATCAAAAGACAAGCAGATAACAAGAAATTGTATTTTCATTAATAGAAATCATTACATGGAAATGAAATACAACATCTTTTTGTCTAAATTTCTATTCTATACTTGTCTATTGATATGAACTCTGAGGAACAGGACAAGGAGCATCTCAAGAAATCCATCAGGGGATGAAAGCCTCGTTTGCTCTTGGATTCCTTGTCTGGGCGACTTGAATGAGAGCAGCTAACTTAAATGAATAGCATCTCCATCAAGATCAACCTCAGACTCTCGGCCAAATTCTTCATCCTCAAGTTTTGAGGAGGTTAGGGGAAGATTGTATCCAACAGATGGATGTTCTAGGAGAAACCTCTGGATATTTTCGAAAACCAATCCATTCATGATTAGTTCGATGAGAAGAGTCATTTGTTCAAAGAGATGATCAAGAACAGGATGTTCATCGATCAAGAAAAATCTGGAAAATGGGTTTGAAGGGATTTTTGGTTTGAGAAGCATTGTTGAGAAGAAAATAAATTGAAAGGTTATGGAGAATGGCATAAAGCGTTTGGTTCTTTTAAAGAAAGACGTGAGAAGCTGAGCAGTCACTTGGAAGTTTTAATGAAGTCAAATGCTAATTATTGCATGAGACTGTATTTCTTGTTTCAAGAAATATTGAAAATATCTAACCAATTAATTTTCTGTTCAGATTAATTGTTTATTTTCTTTTTCAGATAAAAGAAAAATGCCATGTGGAAACTCCATATTAAGTCGCTGATAATATTGGTCAGGATTTCATGTGTGACCATCAGGATTTGAAAATTATATTTTTAAATCACATTACATTTTGTGATTATTTTGAGGTCATCAGGAAAAGGAAGCTGATCAGTATTGCTTATTTATACCCTGATTTATTTCATGAAAATCAATTTTGGATTTTATTTTCCAAAAATCGTGGGTAACTGCATTTTTCAGGGACTGACACCTGTCAATCTACGTGTCAACGTGGGATAGTGGTCTGAAAGATTTGTGAAATATATTTGTTTTGAAACTCTAATCGTGTAATTGCTTTCTCTAATTTTACATTCTCTAAAGCAAAAATCACTCTTGAGTTTTCAAAATCACTAATCCATTTCAAGAATTTTTCAAGTTTCTTTTCAGATCAAAAATGGCAGCTCAGAGAAGATTACCTAAATCAGTAGCCTTCAAGTTTGGTGACTTTGATTTTATGACAAACAATCATGTTGCAGCTATTACCAACAAGGAAGGAGTATTATCTGATTTTCATCCAATCATGGACTTTCTGGTGTATGGACCATTAAGTTATGCATTGACAGCATCTCCACAGATTAATCAAGTAGCTGTTTCACAAGCTTGGAAGAATGCTGAGGTAATTGATTCTACTCAGAGTCAATCAGGTAAGATTGTTCTACATTTAGGACAAGATTCATTTGACATTACTGAATCTGTTGTTAATTCAGTACTTTGCTTACCTGTTACTGATAGTTATGAGAATGTACCATCTGATGATAATATAAGAACTATGTTGTCTGAATTAGGTTATAGTGGACCTCTAGATAACATGAGCCAGTTGAATAGGTCTTTTCTTAGCAAGGAATGGTCTTTTTACTTTGATCAAATTGCTAAATGTTTTACTGGCAAATGTAGTTCTTTTCAGCAAATTATTTCTGTTACATTACATATTGTTTATAGTTTGCTTTATGACAGAGTAATCAACATTAGTCATATTATCTTAAGTCAGATGAGTATTAAACTTGGGTTAAGAGATCAAAACAGGAAAATGGTTTATTATCATAGATTTATGCAATTGTTTGTTAACCATTTCATTCCTGATGTTGAAACTAGATTTGGTAGAGAACATTGTGTTTCTTCTTATGAACGGCAAAAGAGAATTTTCTCTGATATTACAAAGAAGGACAATGAAAAGAATCTAGATGAAATACCTGCAATTCATTATCCACATCATGTTCAGGTAATTCTTAAAACTCATCTTCCTACTCTCTACAATTCTTCTTTCTTTTGTGGTGAAATGGCTCAGGAATCTCAATTGGAGGAGAACTCACCTGTGTCTACCCAAGTAGCCCAAAACATTATAGTCTCTGAAACAATTCAAGAACCAAATTTTGATCCACAGCCTATTGTTTCAAAGAAACCAACCTCTGGTGTTTCTCAAAAGACATCAGTTGTAAGGAAGAGAAGATTTGTTGTGTCAAGTAGTAGTAGTAATTCTAGTGAAGATGATGATGATTTAACTCTTGCTGAGAGAGCAGAATTGAAGGCTGCAATTCAACTTTCTCTGTTAGCACAAAGAGATGAAAAACCTAGTCACAGCCAGGCTGCAGTCTCCCAAAAGGCTGTAGTTCTTAAAAAGGGAAAACAGTTACTGGATACCGTCTCTCAAAAGACTGTGTCTATTGAACAAAGATCTCATCCCAAGATCACTTCTGTGTCTACACCTCTTGAGTCTTCTCAGGATAAATCTTTTGCTCACTATACCAGGAGAACAAGGAGAAAGATTCAATTGTCACCTACACACACAGAGTCTAGTCCAACTAATATCATGCAGGTTTCTACACATCAAGCTACATCTATGTCAGTATTTGACAAGAGAGATCTGGATATTGATTCTTCATGGGAAACTACATTATCATACAGACTGGCTATGGGACTAATTTCTCTCAAAGTGAAGTTGTCAAGGCCTGTTCTAGACTTTCTGGTTGAAAGAGTACCAAAACTTTTATTTCCAGATGAATATGGACTTCTACATCAAAGACTTGACTTAATGAAGATGTATTTCTATGTATCTGTCAGAAGACAATTAGTCAAGAAATTTGGACTCTCGAAGCATGTTGCACTTCAATCACTTCATGCATATTTATTTGACAAGGATGTAATTATTGAAGATGTTTCAGCTCAAGGTGAAAAACTGGAGGAAGTAGATAGAGAAAAGCAGTCAACAGAAGGTACTATTGCACCAGTGGTGAATAGTAGGAAAAATCAGATCACAGTCACTGTAACACAAGAACCATCTAGTCAGAGGAAGGATGATTCAGGAGTTGTGATAGCTGATGTTGAAAGGTCTTCTGTGATGACTGAGAATGCAAGTGAGATACCCTATGATATGGGAGGAATGACTTTGGTTGATTTTTCTGAAGATCAAACAAATTTTGTTCAGTCAGAGTCTATTCACCTTGAGGGTGTGTCTCAGCAAACAACACTTAAAGACGGTGATGTACTAACTATGGTGTCTAATGAAGTATTACTGAAGACATCAGAGTCTAGTAAAGAACCTGAAAGTGGTATACTGGAGCCTGTAGTTTCTGAAAGGAAAGAAGATGATTGTATGGGTTCAGAGACTATAGCAGCTCACTCCTTGGAGAAAACCTCAAGCCACATGCCATATGAGGAACCCTCTCTCCATGTGAGTTCAGGTATAAAAACTCCTTCTAAACTCTATTTTTCTGTAGGTCATGAGAGCACTTATCTAAATTTGAGTGATACAGTTGAAAAGATGGACTTAGATCCACAATTTGAGCGGCTGGCTCCTGACCAGGCAAAAGGTGAGGTAGAAAGAGTGTTGACTTTAGAAAGTCAAAGTGAGAATGAGAGTATGGATGATCAACTCCATAGTGAGGGAGAGAAAATTAGGAAACCATCATTTGATTTCTGGGATCGGGTTTTTCCTGAATCTTGGTCTGAAAATTTGGGTATGGATGCTGGTACTTATTCATTCATCAAAATGTATCAGAAGAATGACCTAGCACATCACAATGCAAAGCCAGAAGTTAAAGCTCAGAAGCAAAAGGAGAGGCTTGCAGAAATCATTAACAGAAGAGGTACCAGATGAAGATCCTAATGATCCTAGTGTTCCTTTGTATGTACTTCCAATATCAGCTAGAATTGAGACATCAACAGTCTCTGATCACTCTAAGGAGGAGTCAGGATTTAAAGATGTTAGTACACAGAATACTGGTGAAGGAGATGATGATCATGTTTCAGTTCCAGAACAGAAAGATGAAGATGTTGATATTTCTAATCAGGTTTTATTACTTGAATATCATACAACTCAAGCAATTTCTTCTACAAGACTTGAAGATACAGTTCTTTCTGATTCTGATACTGAAGATACTAGAAGCACTTCCAACATTGAAGTTCATTCTGATGTTTTGAAAGATATTCAGAATTCTCAAATTGCTATTCAAACAAGACTTCAATCACTTGAAGATAACCAAGTCACAATTATGGAAAATCAAGCAGTTCTTATGAATCTCATTTGTTCTGTTTCTGAATCTCTTGGAATTAATGTTGCTGATGTCAAAAAGGGGGAGATAAAGACAATTCAAAGACAACAACAACACCACCAGACTGAAGATAAAGCTGGGGGAGATAAAGATCAGACAAAGGATAGTAAAAAGAAGAACCAGGAGTGACAGTGGTGAATCTCAGCTAGGAAGAGGTAAAGGAAGAGCAGCATTAATAGTTAAAATTCTTTCTTCTAAGTACTAGATAAGCGTCTACATCTGAGAAGGAGGTACTTAACTTCATAATTCTACATTCATAAATTCTATTCTGGTTGTATTGTTATATGTTTTGACATCCACAACTTAGATTTATGCTTCAGATTATAAAGCATAAATAGGGGGAGATTGTTAGGAATAATTCATAAGTTGTGATGTTAAGAATAGAATTTACACATTATACTTCTTGTAATCCTGATCTTATAAAGGATTTAGCACTGTATATAGGTTTTATGTGTAAAACAGTTATCTGTATAGTTTAGTCAGGAATGAACAGTGTATCGGAGACTACATGTCAGGAACAGAGAGCAAATCCTGATGACGGTCCAATACTGATGGTTGATCAGATACTGATGCAGTGTACAGATCCTGATATCAGTCATGTTACTGATGATGTCATTATAGATACTACAGAAACTGGCAAGTGCTATAAAACAGGATCGTTTGTTTAAAGAACAAGCAAGAAGACATTATGAAGGAAAGAGTTTTCTATTGAAGGAAACTATCGACTAGAAGGCAGAACATTGTCATATATAGATTATATCTTTCTGTTATTAGTTGATAGGTAGCATTATAAATACTCTCTCAATATCATTGTAAAGAGCGACGAAGTTGTAAGTTCGAGTGCGTAGCTCTGTATAAGGTTTGTATTCGAGAGTTCGAAACAAACAGAGAGATATTTGTATTGTCAGCAGCTGCTAAAGGTATTGTACACCTTTGGTAGAGTTTGTATTTGATCTTATTAATACAAACAAGAGTTTGATTCATTCGTTTATTCTTGTTCATATAATCAAGTAAAAATCAGACACGATTATATAACTTGTATTCAACCCCCCCCTTCTACAAGTTATTCGAGTTAACAACTCCTAACTCGAAACTTATCTCGAATTTCATCCTGAAATTTTGAGATAGGTTTCCCTGGTGGTTTAGCTGCTTAAATAGTTAAAAGTGTTTGTTCGAGTTAACCTATCTCGAAATTCATCTCGAAGTTCGACTTGATAAATTTCGAGATAGACTTCGACTTAAGAAGTTCGAAATAGAGTTCGACTTAAGTTTTCCATGTATGTACTTAACGTTTTTCATTTTTTTTTAACAGGGTTACTTTTGTCATTTCACATTCATGCCTATATATACATCTCTAACTCGATTCTTTCATTCACTTTTACCTAATTCATTTTTACAGCAGCCTCCACTTACAAATAGGCGATTTCAAAGTTACAACCACTGATTCGTGATTTTTGTGATTAAACTCATGCAGATCTCGAATTAATGCCCGATTTTAGACTGCCATTATCTGAGTGATTATTAATATCTGAGTTTGTGTGTTTGTGTATCTGTTCATCTTCCTCGATATATACACACGCATATACACACACGATTTCACTGGTGTATACACACATAACTTCACTGGTATTCACACACGTATATACATCTTCATTGCAGATTCCATTAATTGGTTGTTGTTATTCGCCTCTCAGTGATTATTGTCTATAACCCGTAGTTTAATTTTTCAAGAGTCACTTTTGGTATTCTAGTTAAATTAAAAGGGCTATAACTGAAAATTCTTTAATTAATTGTTTTTCGAAAATTAAAATTAAATTTCACATTTTTTTAAGGAAAAACATTTTAATTAAAATGGCTCACCATTTTTCACTTGCTAAAAACAATTTTTATAATATTTCTACGGAAATTGGTGATCAACTCCCGCGCTTTAAGTCTTGGATACGATTTCTCAATTTGTATTCCAAAGCTAGCGATGCTTTTACTGCTAAACCTACACTAGTACATGATGCTTTACAGCAATTATGGACTAGTGCGGTTTCTTTTGGGAGCAAATCAACCCCCTATGGTTTCAGGTTTACCTTAGCGGGTCAGGAATATGAGGTGAATGAAGAAATTGTCAACAGGGTTCTGGGATTCCCGATAAAAGATGCTTATGATCCAGAACCTACAGCTGCAGAACGCCTCAGATTCTTTGAAGAAATAGGATGTTATCCTCCGTCTGGCCGGATCACTGGAAACATCCAAAAGCAATTCTTTCATGTGGAATGGAATTACTTTTTCGAGGCTATCACAAGATGTTTTCGGGCACGAGAAAGCGATTTCCATCAAATTTCCATTCCCAGGTAAACCTTTGGAATTGCCCTGGCAAGAGAACTGGATATAAATTATGGACGCATAGTTCTCTCTGAGATAGTGGGTGTAATGGGATCTCCTGCAAGCAGAGACCTCAACACAACAGATGTTGTCTGCTGGTTTCCTCGGTTCCTACAGATGCTGATTAATGATTTAATACCGAAGGATGCTCTTGCAGTTAGACAGAGTTTTGCCAGAAGTCCAACATCTGCACCACTAGGGATGGGCACTAAGTCACTTTCAACAATTGATAATCAGGATAAACATCATGGAAAACCGATGTCAGTTCCTGATTCCTTACAAACGTGGCTTACATATGATGAGGGAGTTACCACTTTGGCAGCATCATCGCAAGTTTCATCATATGCTCAGAATCGGTCTGCTCATGCTGAGGCATTTGAAGAGATTCCTGATGAGCAAAGCGATGACGAACAAGGTAATGAATCAGGTAATCTCTCTCTGCATACTACTCATTCCTCTTCCTATGTATCTGATTCCGAGACCCAAGAGACTGCTAGCCCGCAGGATCTATCCCAGGGTGCGAGCCATATTTCTGAGTCTGTCATACATTCTTATTCTCGTTCACCCCTGTCACCGGAATCCAAACAGCCAGCACATGTAGATGTAGGATATGATGAGGAGAGTGACCCCGAAGAGCAGCCTCTTACTCGAAAGAAAGCCAAATTTTCTCATGCTGCTACTTCTAAACCTCAGTCAAACCCTAGTATGTCACACGCAACCACTCCACCTCACGAGAGTGGTTCTCCCCTTGAACAATCTACACATAGGGATTTTGATGAGGATTACGTACCTCTTGAAGATACTGTTGCTTCAAAAGGACATGAAGCTTTAAAAGCTTCAGCCGTACCTTCACCGGTACGTACTGATGCTGCAAAGAGGATCGGTTCTGATGTAGTACAAGAACACTTTGTAGCCTCTCAGCCTGAGATTCCAACTCAGGAACCAACAGCAATTGATCCCATAACTGCAAATTATATTGCTTATCCAGTTTCTGCAGGTACTGCTTCATATTTTGGATCAATTATTGAAGACATACACGAGCGTGAGACAGGGAGTGTGTGTGAGAGGTTAGGGAGAGAGGGACCTTCATTTTTAAGGCCCGAAACCGAGCGCCAAATACTAACAGAACGAGTATTAGAGCGAGGACACCTAAACCAAACACCGTCCCTTAACATTGAAAATCTTGATACACGTATGACTTCTATGGAAAATCAGATGAAGCAGTTTGGGCAGACGATGGGGCAGTTAGGGATGAACATTGGAAACAATCAAAGGGCTCTTGATGGCTACGCAGCACGAATGGCAAGTCAAGCTACAGCTTTTAATGTTTTGACAAACAAGGTAAATGACTTGGGCCATGCTGGTGGTGTCTTTGGAAACACTCTGAATGAGAGGATGGGAGCAATGGAGATTACAATGGATACTCTGGCTGTGGAGATCAGTAGAGTGATGTTCGCAATCAGAAGTTTTGTGCCCCAGGAGTGTTTCGAGCCGCAACAACCTCCCCCCGATGCTGGTACAGGTGGTGCTAGTGGAGCAGGAGCCTATGGTTCTGGTTTTGAAGATTCTTATGTAGCTGGTGGATCTGGAGACCAAGGTGGAGTTCAGGATAACTCACCTAAGGGGGAGAGTGGAAAGGAGACGAGACAGCAGGGAGTTCAAATCGAAGAAATTCAAGAACAAGCTGATCTTGTCAAAGAAAAAGAAATTGAGCCGTCCATTGATGAAGAGGCTCTGAGGAGGAGAAAGGGTAAGGCAATAGCGATTGAGCAAGATGAGCCATTCGTTGACCTGAGTCATCAGGAAACAGTACAGAAGGCACATGACTCAGATTCTGATATGGAAGACATACCTTTGGAACATGCTATAAAGAGATCTTTGAAGGATCAAGGTGGAGGTGCTGGGATGTCTTTCGGAATGCCTGAAGAAGTTACTGTTGATGAGGAAACCCTTAAGTCTCAACGGTTAGCCTTGGAACAAGCTGAGTTCTTTAAAATGAAGGCAATGCAAGAACGTGCTGTGTTTCTAGAAAAGAAAGTGGAGCTACAAGGGAAGCAGTACGATTATGAGCTTGCAAGGCTAGCTGATCCTCAAGTTGATCTGGACAAGAAAAGGATAGGGCAGAAGTGGGATGAAGCAAGGAAGATATTAATGGGACCCTGTGCAAAAGGAGTTCATAACAAGGAGGCAGATGATCTGTTCTACAATCTGAATTTGCAGAATCCAATGGCTGCGGACTACATGAGTGCATTGAAGAGATTAATTTCTAAAGTCAGGGTTGGATATAATGCAACGCTTAAGGAGTGGCAGGTTATATTGTCTTTGGTAGAAGGAGTCCCAATGTCTTTCCTATATGTGGATGACCAATTCATAACGAGAAGATCTGCGTCAGAGTTGTTCTTGCTAGCAACAAAAATTCAATACTCTCAATCTGAGAAGCTAAGCATTCTGTATAGGGATCAGTTAATGCAGCTAGCAGAGGACAAGGGTCCAGAATTCTCAGCATATCCAAATGTTGTCCGGATGGTAGTTGACAGTAAATTGAAGAGGGTTAGCATGGAGGAAAAGGACTTAATGGAACTTTCAGTGGAATCTCTTAAGGCCGTCTGTAGACAAATGATGAGTAAGGGATTCGCTTCTGAGCTTAAAGATAAATCAGTGAAGATCATTGAAAGTGTCATATTCAAGAAGAGCAATGAGGTGTGGAAGTGTGATATCATTGCTCCAAACCCTCTTGATAACGTGAAGATTGAGCCGGAGCTGATAGAAAAGAAATGGAATATTCTTCAAGCTATGAAGAATGTAGATGAAGCTCTGAATCTTCCTTCTGGAGAACTGGAACAAGGAGAGATAAGGGAGTCAGTTGGTGTTCCAGGAAGAGATAGTGTATACTGGATACACTCTTTTGTTGATGATACAGCTGATGCCTTAGTATTCATAGATGCAGACCAGAATAAAACACTCTTGCATATGAGTAGAAAATGGCTGCTACAGACTCAAGATGCTGCATTTCTGGAGAAAGTGTTATATGTGTTCAAATGGGACGAAGTGGAAGATAAGCATGTGGAAGAAAAGCAGAGACTCATGAGTTACCTGTCTGATGTAGTAGTGGAAAAGAAGCGAATGGAGCAAGATGCGGCTAGTGTCCACAATACTAACCGTGTCAAGGGCTATCCCAAAATGATCTATTGTCAGTTTAAAGCTGATAAAGCTCATTGGAAACCTCAGCTTATAATGAAGAAATTTGAGGACATTCCAAAGATCAGGACTACTCAGGAGGTGGACAAACTCAGAAGGCTTTTCAAACATCCTTACCCAGAGCCCAAGAATCCTCTAGAAATGGAAGCAGTAAGTTTGTTGAATGCTAGGTGGACGCAGCTTCGCGATCCAGTGTACAAGAAAGAACAGCAGCAGAAGGAGAAGCGCAGAAGGCAGAAAGAAGAGAAAGACCAAGCTGCTGAAGCTAGGAAGAGGAAACGGAATTAGGGTTAAAGGTCAGAGTGGTGTGAACTTGAAGTTGGAAAAACTTCATGTCTTTCGGTTGCTTTAACTCACTTGAGGAAAATTCACCTTAGAGTGAATCCAATAAGGTGATATAAGTTTGACTAAAAGATATGAAATAATCCAGGTGATAGGAATCATTCAAATGATCTCTAATTCGAGGTTCGAATTCTGTTTCTAGTTTAAGTTCTTTGTATTGTTTTCAAGTACTTTTCAATTGTATATTTTTTCAAGACTGTAATGTTAATTATCTTTTCTCGTCTCATTGTTTAGTTGAGTTATCCTTCATTAATTTGAATGTCATTGTTAGACAATCAAATAGGGGGAGATTGAAAGGCAGAGTGTGTAAACTTGTAACACTATAACTAATGTAACTCAATTAAAGGAAAAGATACTTAACCCGAAGACAATCAAGAACAAGAAGTCACAAGAAATCAACACTAAATGAAGACAAGGTAATTGATACAATTGAACATGTTAACTATGATCAAGCCAAGAAGAAATCATTGAGAGAAGTTCAAGTCAAAGTTGTTCATGCCTCAGTGATTTGAGAAATCGAGAATCAAGATCATAACTATCAGTATCAACAAGACCAATTGATTTCAAGTGAACAAGAAGGAAAGCGAATATTGGAAAGCCAAGTTACTAAGTGAATATGGTAATTTATTCAAGAAGCAGAAACACTATCAAGACTAGTCACTTATGAACCAGACCAGTGCATCAAGTGTCAGGACATTGATAGCAAGTTTATGTCAGTAATAAAGATCCATGTTCAAGAGCTTGCTGAAGAATAAAGAAGACATGAAGATATCACAAGCTCAAGATGTGCATTGAAGTTTCAAGTTGAAGACCAGAATATTTTCTAAGTACTAAATATTCTAGATGACCAAGTAGAATATTTCTAAGTAGAAGTTCTACTTAGAAATTCGAGATGGCTAAGTAGAAATTCTCAAGTAGAAGTTCTACTTAGAGTGCAGCTTCAACATGACACATGGCATCTTCTGATTGGCAGATTTCCAAGCTTTCAAGATAAGGCAAGATTTATGTGGACATCATTGGGCCACGTACATCTTAGTCTTTGAAGACTACAGGACATAGATTACATGTAGTATAAATAGAAGCACTTGTGTAATGTTTTAAGTTAGTGAGCAATATTGAGAAAACACAAGAAAAAGAGAGAGAGTACATTCACAGAGCTTAGAATCATTCACTTCTCTCTGAACTTCTGTTATACTTTGTAATGAATGTTGTAGCAACCTTTTCAAGTTATATATAAGAAATATATTCCTTGAATCTGCGTGTTCATTTATTGCATCGTATTTATTGCTTCTCATATTCGAAAAGTTGTATTCACCCCCCCTCTACAACACATTTGGACCTAACAATTGGTATCAGAGCGGATGTTTAACATACAAAACATAGATCCTTGTGTTTGGTAGAAGAATCGTGAGTTTTCATTTTCTAGATCTACTTTTCATTTTCTCGAAAAGTGTGCTTTAATTCGTTGGTAGTGAAAACTCATCCGAAAAATTATTTAAATACTCCAGGTGTGATTATTTAGCTTGGGTGTATTTTAATTAATTTTTGTGAATTAATCTGGGTTCATTGATATTTGGTGTTCTTGAGTGTTCATCATCTGTTCTTATCAAAGAAGACAACCCAACAACTTTTTGATCTCCTTTTTCAAACAGATAAGATAGTCAAAAAGGTGTTTTTGTACTTTTGATTTGATAATTATTCCTTGGCCGAAAGCAAAACAATACAAAATCAATACCTAGCAAGTGGGTTAGCTGCTTTCGGTGAGTAAAGTATCAAAAGTCAAAAAGGTGTTAAAGAGATAATATTGTTTATTCAATATTAAAGAAATCTGCAGAAAATTTATTCTAAGGACAAAAGTTCTACATAGAATTTCTACTTGAGATTTTCTACATAGAATTTCGACTTGGACAATTTCTACTTAGTGAAGTTCGACTTGAGCAAAATTTCTACTTAGAGAAATTTCGACTTAGGCAAAAGTTCTACATAGATATTCTACATAGCCTAGTCTTGGGTACTTAGAAACTTTTAGTGACCAGATTTGAAATGGCTCCTAAAAATTCTTTCAAGATCCCAATGTTCAACCGAGATCACTATGAAGAATGGGTTTTCAGAATGAGACTTTACTTAGAGACAATTAACCCTGAATATCTGGAAGTCCTTGAAAAGGGTAAATTCGTTCCAATGAAAGCTATTCCTGAGCGTACGGAAGGAGAGGAGGTTATACCTGCTCGGTCTGAGCCTAAAAAGGCAGCGGACTTTACGGATGCTGACAAGGAGCAAATAGCTTATGATACTTCTGTAAGACAAACCTTGATGGAATCTCTTGATCATGAAATGTTCAACATAGTCAAAGGTTTGAATACAGCAAAGAAGATTTGGGACAAGATAGAAGTTGTCATGGAAGGATCTGCAGAGGTTAGAAGTAACAAGACACTTATACTCAAGATGGAGTATGACACCTTCAGAATAAGAAAAGGAGAAGGCATAACAGACGTCTATCTAAGATTCAGTCAGTTGGTATTGGATTTGAATCTGAGAGGTGTTACTCTCCCCATGGTTGAGACCAATACGAGATATCTGAGGAACCAGCCAAAGAGCATTGAACATAGGGTCTACGCAATCAGAGAAACCAGAGATTTGCATACAACTTCTCTGGAAGAATATTATGGAATTCTAAAGACCTATGAGCTGGAGACACTTCAAGATCAAGCATGGGACAATGATTCAAAAGGAAAAGAAACTGCATCAGGATTAGTTGCTGATGAGGAAGAGTCTAAGAAGGAAATGGTTGCAGCAAAGCCTAAATCATCACTTGCACCACATCAAGTTGATAATGATGACGAGTGCACATCTAACAGTGATGATGACTACTTCACCACTCTAGCAAAGGCATATGATTGCGAGAAATACGAGAAACAGAGGCCTTGGTCCATTTAAGAAGAGGTCTCAACCCTTACGAATGCGAGAAATACGTATGCCGTCTCATGGAAACTAAACCCACCACTCTAGCAAAGGCATATGACTTGGCATCTCAAGCCATCAACGAAATCGAATCCCTGAATGTACTAAAACAATCCAGGGCTCCACCCACTTCAACACCATATTTTCAGAGAGAAAGGTTCACGTCTTACCAAAGGCAAGCACCCGCCTTGCATCAAGTACAAACTACTCATGGGCCGCCGCCCGCTCAAAGAACCCAATCATCAATCCCAGCCAGAGACCGCCTAGGGCACTCAAGCCCGCAAAGACCAGATAGGCGCCCTGAGCCAAAGTGGACCGAATTTACTCTCCCGAGAGCAACCATCCTAAGAGAAATCAGAGGAAAGCCTTTCTACTTTCCGCCAGCCCCAATGCACTCATCACCCGATGACAGACCCAAAGACAAACATTGTGATTATCATGAAACACATGGGCATTTTACAGATAACTGCCTATCCCTCAAATACTTCCTAGAAAAACAAGTCAAGGCTGGCAACTTATCTCAATACTTGCCCAGACAAATACTTGGCCCATCCACCTCCCAAGGGCACAATAAAAACATAGTACACACCGTGTTTGGCAGACATGTTTCACCACCTAGAGAGGAACAGTCTGTCTATACCATATCTGAGGGCCCGCCAAACGTCATTACTTTCACAGATGCAGACTATGAGGGCATCAATCCCAATCACATCGAGGCACTAGTCATATCCTTGGTCATTGCTCAGAATGAAGTCAAAAGGGTCCTGGTTGACAACGGGTCCTCTGTTGACATTTGTTTCCAACACACCTGGGACAGGCTGAAACTAAGCGACGAAAAGTTAGAAACATGTCCTGACGAGATGTTGGTCCAGGAAAGTATTGCAGAAGGGGGGTTGAATGCAATACTAATAAATTTCAAAAACTATTTCAACAACTTAAATAGAATTTGTAATTTACTAGTAGAAGAAATGCAAACACAAGTAAAATCAAATACGAGAATTTCACAAAATAAATGTTTTATTTATTATGCAAAGTTTTACTACAACCTTGAGAACAAAATAATTCTCAAGCTACAAATACTCAAGAGATTTCAGTTGTTGAGTTTTCTTTGTTGTATAAATAGAGTGTTCTATTTATAGTATGATAATCTACTGTACTACCACCATCAACATGAGTTGTTGAGTTGCTGTTATATTCCTTTTGCAGCTCATTCCATGATTCATTCCCATGTGATCATCACAAAGTAACTTTAAGATACTTTCCACATTTGAGCCACCCAGATCTAGCCATATTCAATTTTATCTGCTCTAGACTTTACAGGTTATTCCATGTGATCTCTCGAGCTTCAGTTATATACTTTCCAAGCTTGATGTAAAGGTTGAATATTACAACACGCCTGCTTCTTTTGAACATGTACTCTGTCGCTTAATTTGACTTAGAAAATTCCTAAATCAAGCTGATTCTAAATGACAGTATGTTTGCCACAAAGTTTGCTGTCAATGGATTACGCTTTGGTTGACAGTATGAATTTCCCGCAGATAATACTGTCAAGAATTTTGCTTTGATTGACAGTATGAATTCCCGCAGAGATTGCTGTCAAGAATTGTGCTTTGATTGACAGCATGTATTTCCCGCAGAGATTGCTGTCAGGAATTCCAAACTTACTGTCGCAAACTATATATCAAAGTTGCTGTCATCAGAATCTCCGCCAATGTTGCTGTCAAGTTGAAACTTGCTGTCGACTCCATGAAACTTGCTGTCGACCTAGGCAACATGATGTTTCCTTGTAACCTTACTGTCAGGGCTTGACAGTAACTTTTATTCCTTCTGTCGAACTTATGTATTTCTTGAGGCTTGAACAAAATCGAACTTCTTCCAAGAATTACACTTATTACATAACAGTATTTATTTAAATTACAAGAATACATTTCAGGCTATGACAGTATGTCCTACTTAGTAAAAACTAAGTATACCAATAAAACTAGTTAAGTTGTCTATTCCATCACCCATAAATCCCAACAATCTCCCCCAATTTGTTTTTATGGACAATAAGGACAAATTTACAAATATCATGCTGACAACTTAACTAACATAGATCAGAAAGAATAAACTCTTCATTTCTGACCAATGATTAAACTGAATTGTTTTCAAACAATATATCACAAAAGTTCACAATTAAAAAAAAACTTTACTTATCTTGATTTGAACTTTTCACTTTGCTCCTTTTCCCTTAGAGCTCTTCTGAGATTTTCAATTAGCTCTTTTTCTTCAGGGGATTGTGCATCATCTTCATTTTCCACAATGTATTTTCTGATCATTGAGGAAGCAGTGTTTAATACATCTCTGAGTTCCATCCAGTAAACATTTTGCTTTACAATTGATCTGAATTTTAGCACATCTCCCTCCATCTTGAATCTCCTGCCAGGAAGCTGATTTAGAGTTTCCCTTCTTTGTTTGTCCAGGCTGGGATCCTCTCCTCTCCTCTGATCAAAAATCATATCAAGCTCCCAAGAACACAGTGTTTCAAGACTGTTAGTTGATCCAACCACTTGCCAGTATAATTCTTTTAACACACTGGTCTTCAACTTAGAGAAACTATCTGCATAAATTTCTTCTTTGCCATATTTGATTCTCAAAGGATTGTCCAGTACGCATGGCTGATAGTTGGATTCTTCACTGTTGATCTTATTGATTTTACTGTAGCTTTCCTTCATTTGAGCTTCAATCTCATCTTCTATCTGTTGACGAGATTTTTTTCTTGATGCTAATTCTTCTCTGAATCTCTGCTCTGCTTCATACATCTTCATTTCATGTTCTGAATAAGGTTTCTCCATTTCTTTCCAGTTATACTCAGGAATAGGATTGTCTTCTTCATACTCCAAACCAAGGATTTGATAGACATCATCATCATTGTGAAGTGTCCAATCACCAAACTTCTCAATAAATTCAACATGCCTGGCTTCATAGTACTTGAGAACTTGGTCCATGATCTTCTTTGAAACATTATCATAGGTTTGCAGTAGCTCAACCATCCTTTCCAGATTGAAGAAATCAATTCTTCTTTTTACTGTTTCAGAAGTTTGAATGAGTTTCTTGGAGATCACCTTTGATTTTGATATCTGAGTGAAGTCAGATTCCACTGTAATCAACTTTTCATTGTTTTGCCATAGAATGTATCTTGCAACTTCTTCTTTTGATTCATCAAATTCTATGGATACAGAGGTGATTGTATCTTTTGCCTTCAGCTGCATCATTTCAAAGCTATTCATTCTTCTTCTCATGAGAGGTTTCTTGAGTCCTAACCCTGTAACTTTTCCTTCTCCTTTGTAGACAGTCTTTCCCTTTGTTGGTCTTTTTGATTTTCTCTTGATTCTTACTGTCTTGGAGGTTTTGACAGTAGGATCGTTGACAGTATCTTTTATAGGACTTCTGACAGTGTCTTCTGTGACAGTATCTTTAATGACTGTGACTTCATCCTGACTGACAGCATCTTTGTTGACATCCTTGACAGCATCTTTGTTGACAGTATCTTTTTCAAGTTGTATACTGTCAATTTCCATTTCTTCTTGATTTCCTTTCAATGCTTCAAGTACTTCTTCCTCTTTCTTTTCATCAACTTTCTTGCTTGTGCTAGTATTTTCAGAGGTTTCCTTTGATTCTGCTTCTTTGACTTGAGTTTGCTCTTTTGAAGAGTCTCTCAGTTCTGTTCTCTTAGGTCCTCCAGCTTCACCTCCATCTTGATTGTCATCATCATCTTTTTCCAAGGTGTCATCAAAAGTGCAGTTTCCACCTTGAGCATTTCTGCTTGAATTTGCTTTGGCAATGAGCTTTTTAATTTTGGCACTGTACTCCATGTCTCTCTTTGCCAATATCTTGTGAATATCTTTAACTGCCTGAATCCTTTCCTTGGTGATGGGTGCTTTCAGCAATAACTTAAGTACATCCATGATGACTTTGCTTTTTAGAGATGTTTTACCTTCAAGAGTTAAGAATCCAAGACCTTTAGTTCCTTTGGCTGTTGTCTGTTTAAAGCTTACACCATATGGCTGGAGACTTACTTCTGGAAGTTTGTTGTTGACCATTGTGCCCAGTTGCATATAGAGACTTTCATCAAAGATGGTAGAGTTTTTCTTCACTAGAATCCCAAGGATGTATTGCACTCTGGCAGAGAAAGTTTCCAACAGTTGAGTTGTTATGAATATTGAATGTCCACTCTTCAGGTACACTTCAACTGCCCACCTCTTCTCTGAGCTAATCTTCACAGAAAGATTTACAATCTTTTCTTTCAAAGCTTCTGCCAACTTAGCAGATTTTCCTTTAGTCACTGTGATTGCTTCATTCACCAGAATGTTGAATTCCTCATCCTTATTATTCAAGGTGCTCTCCATATGACTTACTGTTATTGAGTCAGCTTCTTCTTGGAAATATGTACTTCCATCAGTCCAAGTGATAAACTCTGAAGAAAACACATATTCAGGCAACTTGCCTTTGCCTTTACCCATCCTATTTGATTCCTCCTTTTCTCTCCATAGCCTCTCCAGTGTGGATTCTTTCTTCTCAGGAACTGGTTCACTGATTTTGATAGAGGATGCTTGATTTCCTTGTATCTGTCTTAATACCTCCTTAGATACTAACATTGGTTCCCCATCTACTTCAGTTTCAAAAAGCTCCTCAGTTCCAGATGCTATTGCAGTTTTTACTTCTTGCTCTTGCTCCCCCTTACTCCTTTGCTCCCCCTGTCTTTTAGCTTCCCCTTGTAACTCCACCTTTCTTTCTGGTTGCTCAGCCTCTTTCTGATCTATTACTTTCTCCCCCTTAGTTAAGTTTGCAGCATGAATCAATGAAGAAAGTGACAGTAGTGTGGCTTGAATTTCAGCAAAACCAGTCTTCACAGTAGATGACAGGTTGTCCAGCTTGCTTTCCATTGTAGCACATCGATTTTCAAGTGCTTGGAGCCTGTCATTTGTGGATGCAGAAAGACCACCAGACCTAAGCCTTTTAGGAGGTAAGGGATAAGTCTGGGGCATGGAGGCTGTTGGGGTTCTCACACTCTCAGTGTTTTTATAGATGATCTCATCATCTCTCACAAAAATTCCCTCAAGGCCTAATGCCTTTTGTTTACTGGCTCCCTCAAGGTCACTCTGGACATGCTCAAGTCCCTCTCCTTTTGCCAGCACATTTGGCTGCCTCTCATTTTTATCCTCACTTCTCTGTTCTTTTATCTCTCTTTGATTTTTCACTCCCTCACTCATCCTAGATGCAGTAGTATGAGCAGTACTAACATGCAAAAGAGTAGATTTTACCTTGAAGGCCTTGGAAAGAGGCAAGTCATCATCAGAGATATCTTCAACTAATCCTTCTTGTAGTTGTGGTTGAACAGTGATGACAGCATCTTTAGAAATACCTTTGACAGTATCTTTTGTCAGAATGGTACTGTCACTTGATTGTTTGACAGCACCTTCTGGTTTGTCATTGACAGCATCTTTGGCTGTGACAGCAACTTCCCTAGGGTAAGATGCTTTGAGGGAATCGATCAAGATGCTGGCTGTTTCAATTTCTGGCAAATTTGCATCTTGATCTAATCCAGTGTTTGATGGGGTGGTATCCATTTCACTTTGAGAAATGGGTTCTTGTGGACCACTAGATGGGGGCTCATCCAAGATTTGAGATGGATGATCAAAACCTGAGGGGTTGGTACTATCCCCCTCTCTAGGTTGTTTAGAAGAAACAACAGATGTAGGAATGAAAGAAGAAGATTGAATTTCAGATTGATTAATTGGCTGTTCCACAGAAGAAGATTGTGGAACATCAATAGTATGAATGAATTCCTCACTGTGCTCTATCTCAATGTGTGTATCTTCAAATACAGGTTCCTCAAGAGTGAGTTCTTGAGTTTGTGCAGACTCTTTACAAGGTGCCTTGGGAGACAGGCCAATTTCAATAGATGTCCCTTGTTGAGAAGAGACACCTAGAGGTGAGTTTATTTCCCTATCATCCTCTACAGTCTTTTGGGAAACTGTAGGGTGGCTGACAGTAACCTTGGCCCTTCTAGCTCTCTTCTTCTTAGGCTCAGAAGGGGCTACTGTGGGTTCTATTCCACTACCATCCTTATTTGCTGCACTAGGTGCAGTAACTCCCTCTTGACTCACCACATTGTCACCAGTTTCACTCTCTAGGGATCTTTTCTTGGATTCCTGTTTGGCAATTTTAAAGGCTTTTGGTAGTCTAGATTCCCTAGGTGGAATGTATGGTGTAGAATGTGGGTTAACTGAATTTGGGTCTAATTCAGCTTCATTCTCAATTGTGAAAACAGTATAATCTGTTGGAAATGGAAAACCAAGGTTGGGCACTTGATTAACCATGTGTTGTGTGAAACATAGTGGAATATGTGCATTCAAATTTTGTGTGTTAAGAGATGTGTGTGTGTTTTTCTTTAAAACAGGACATTCTTCAAAATTAGAAGTATCTACCACATTTCCACAAATATTATTAATACACATAGTTAAAAAGCGAGGATATATGGATACCTTTTTGCCTATGGCGCTTTTCAACTGTGCCATAATCAGCTTTCCAACGTTCACCTTGTATCCATGGACTACAGAATGAGTGAGTTTCTTGATGTATGATGGTATTCCATTCCAGCCTGTAGACTTGGTAGAGAACACCTTTACCATAACATCAAAGATCATGCTCCACTCTTTTCTTAGATATTTTCTGTCCATTTCTCCCATTTGATACCATTTATCAAAAGTTTCATCAATCTTAGAGCCTGAATATCCAATTTTCAGAAAGAACTTCTTCAGAGTATCATCAGTTTCTAGTTCCTTAAAGCTTTCTTCACTGGTCAACACAATACCCAAAGCCTCATTGATATTCTTTACTGAAAGAGAATGACTTGCATCATCTATATTGAACTTAATTGTTTCATTCTCTCCATTTCCTTGAGCACTTGCTGATTTCCAGAATTTTTCAATTCTAACAGCATCAATTTTGGGGGAAGAGGTTATTGCATGACCTAGGTAGGATTTATTTAAGAAGGAAATAAGTCCTTTGAAGTTTTCACCAGCATCACTAGGAGAAAAGATACCAGCAAAGTTGGTTTGAACAACACTTTGTTTAGGTGCCATTGTTGAATGCTTTGAAAAAAAATGAGAGAGAAAATGCGGTTTTTGGATGCAGAAGGTTGAGAGGTTTTTGCAAATGAAAGTGATAGTAGATTAAACGGTAGATTCAGTTTCTAATATGAATCGATTTAACCTCTCTTAATTGAACGTGTGATAATGATATTACCCATTAACTCCACTTGCTATATTACGTGGCAGTTGCTATTAGATCGTGGATTGGTGAAAAGAAATATACGTATATATATATATAAATTAATATATATATATATATATATCTTTCCACTATCTTTGACAGCAACTTCTCGTGACAGCAACTTTCATTGACAGTAACCTGTGCGCTTTTCTTTCTCTACCAATTCTGACAGCAATTTCTTGTGACAGCAACTTTCATTGACAGCAACTTGTGCGCTAACAACATTTCTGTCAATCAGCTTCATGAGTGACAGTAAGTTTTATCTGATAGTAAACTTATCATAAGATCATGTTGTCACTGTTCACACATTACTTAAGTTAAGGACACATGTTTTCTTAAAATCGTATTAAGTCAGACATGTAAAACTATTTTAGCATAGTCATAGCAAGCATGATATCTAAAAATCCTTTTAGCATAGTCATAGCAAACATGATATCTAAAAATCCTTTTAGCATAGTCATAGCAAACATGATATCTAAAAATCCTTTTAGCATAGTCATAGCAAGCATGATATCTAAAAATCCTTTTAGCATAGTCATAGCAAACATGTTGTCTGAACAAGTAGCACATAGAACCTTAACTTCTCATGATAGTACCTTCTAGTTATAGTACCTTGAAAGTTTCTGTCATGAGCTGCGATTGAGAATTGATAAACCAGTTGGATGATCATACCTGATTTAGCATTCCTAATTCACTCACCAACCTGATAAATGTTGCTTCATCCAATGGCTTGGTGAATATGTCTGCAAGTTGCTTGTCTGTTGGAACATAAACCAATTTTACATCTCCCTTTTCAACATGCTCCCTGATGAAATGATGCCTTATATCAATGTGCTTTGTTCTGGAGTGTTGAACTGGATTGTCTGATATGGCTATGGCACTAGTGTTGTCACAGTAGATAGGAATATTTGATAACTCTAGTCCATAATCCATTAATTGATTCTTCATCCAAAGAATTTGTGCACAGCAACTTCCAGCTGCAATATATTCAGCTTCTGCAGTTGATGTAGAAACTGAGTGTTGCTTCTTACTGAACCATGACACCAATCTCCCCCCAAGAAATTGACAGCTTCCTGTAGTACTTTTTCTGTCAATTTTGCAGCCAGCATTGTCTGAATCAGAATATCCAATTAGATCAAATCCAGTTTCCTTAGGGTACCAAAGACCTAGATTTGGAGTGCCTTTGAGATATCTAAAGATTCTTTTAATTGCAACTAAGTGTGATTCTTTTGGATCAGCCTGAAACCTTGTACAGAGACATGTAGCAAACATTATGTCTGGCCTGCTTGCTGTTAAGTAAAGCAATGATCCAACCATGCCTCTGTAGGTACTAGAATCCACTTTCTTGCCTTTAGGATCTAACTCTAATTTGGTGGCTGTTGAGATAGGTGTCTTGGCAGGTGATGAATCTTCTAAGTTAAACTTCTTGAGAAGTTCTTTGATATACTTAGATTGACAGATGAAGATTCCTTCCTTCTTCTGATAGATTTGAAGACCAAGAAAGAATGCTAATTCTCCCATCATGCTCATTTCATACTTGTTTCTCATTAGAGATGAGAACTTTTCACACAATTTTTCGTTTGTTGAGCCAAAGATTATGTCATCAACATATATCTGCACAAGAATGATGTCTTTGCCATGGTATTTATAGAATAAAGTTTTATCCACCATACCTCTTATAAATTGATTTTCCAGGAGAAAAGTGGATAATGTGTCATACCAGGCTCTTGGTGCTTGCTTTAAGCCATATAGAGCCTTGAACAGTTTGTAGACAAAATTATGCAGTTTGTCATTTTCAAATCCAGGAGGCTGTTCAACATACACTTCTTCTTCTAATTCTCCATTTAGAAAGGCACTTTTAACATCCATTTGAAATACCTTGAATTTGCAGTGTGCAGCAAAGGCTAAGAAAATTCTTATGGCTTCAAGTCTGGCAACTGGAGCAAATGTTTCATCATAATCTATCCCTTCCTGTTGACAATAACCTTTGGCCACTAGCCTTGCCTTATTTCTTGTCACATTTCCACTCTCATCTATCTTGTTTCTGAAAACCCATTTTGGCTCAGTGACTGATTTTCCTTTTAGCCTTGGAACTAGTTTCCAAACATTGTTTCTTTCAAATTGATTGAGCTCCTCCTGCATGGCCATCACCCAATCAGAATCCAACAATGCTTCTTCAACTATTTTTGGTTCCATTTGAGATAAGAAACATGAAAACATGCTTTCAGCAGAGATATTCCTCCTTGTCCTTACACCAGTAGTGGGATCTCCAATAATTAGATTACTGGTATGATCTCTGTTCCACTTTGTTGATTGAGGCAAGCTACTTGTTTGATGAGATTGTCTTTCATCAATATGAGGATTTGATTCTCCACCATTTTCATTGTTCTGCTCATTTAGCTCAAATTCTCCAGTCTCACAGTCTTGTTGATTGATGCCTGAAATTGTCTGTGATTGAGCTGAGGTTTGATTTAGATTATGAGTATTGACAGATTCTTTCTCATATCCCATTGATTGAATGAGACTTGGTTCTTCATCATCATATTCTTCTTTTTCCAAGTATCCTTGATTCTCAAATCTGAAGGGTTGCATTTGACCATCCTCATGTAGCCCTGGAAACTTGGTTTCATCAAACGTGACATTGACACTTTCTTCAATTGTTTTGTGCTCCATGATATAGACTCTGTAAGCAGTCCTTTCTATCCCATATCCCATGAAAATGCCTTCATATGCTTTAGGGGTTTTATATCAAACGGGCCACTAATCTCATTAAAACGTATCAAGTAGCTCCCCAATCTCCACGGGGACTCATTTAAACCACTAAACTAAGAAATATATCATTTGCCCCCCTGCATTCACAAAAGTATCAAGTGTATATCACTTAGGCCACCATAAATTGTATTATTGTTGTGAATGCAGGGGGGCAAATGATATATTTCTTAGTTTAGTGGTTTAAATGAGTCCCCGTGGAGATTGGGGAGCTACTTGATACTTTTTAATGAGATCAGTGGCCCGTTTGATATAAAACCCTATGCTTTAGTATCAAACTTGCCTTTTCTTTCATGGTTGTCTTTCATCAAAAAGCACTTTCTTCCAAAAATATGAAAGTACTTGACAGTAGGTTTCTTTCCTGTCAAAAGATAGTAAGGAGTATTGCCATGAGCCTTGTTGATTAGTGTCCTGTTCTGTGTGTAACAAGCAGTGTTGATGGCTTCTGCCCAGAAATATGTTGGTAATTTAGCATTACTCAGCATAGTCCTTGCAGCTTCAATAAGAGTCCTATTTTTCCTTTCTACAACTCCATTTTGCTGTGGAGTTCTTGTAGCAGAGAATTGTTGAACAATTCCTTGATCTTTGCAGAAGTTTCCAAGTGTAGCATTTCTGAATTCAGTTCCATTGTCACTTCTTAGAAATTGAACTTTTGCTTCAGGGGTCCTGTCAAGTACCCTTATGTGATCAATGATTTCTTGAGCAGCTTCATCTTTTGATTCTAAAAATTTCACCCAAGTGTACCTAGAATAGTCATCTATCATGACCAGTGCATATCTTTTTCTGGATAGTGATTGAACATTCACTGGTCCAAAAAGATCCATGTGAATCAACTTGAGTGCTTCAGTGTTAGTATTGACTTGCTTTGATTTATGCATTGCTTTCCTCAATTTTCCCATTTGACAATCTTCACACAGTCCTTCTTGACAGAATTCCTGTTGAGGTAGTCCTCTCACCAATTCCTTCTTCATTAGCATGTTCATTGTTTTGAAGTTGAGATGGGAAAGTTTCTTGTGCCAAAGCATGCTCTCTCCAACACTTGCTTTGCTGTAGAAGCAAAATATTCTTTCCTCATTTGTTGAGTTTAAGTCTGCAACAAATAGGCTTCCTTTCCTTACTCCTTTCAGAGATAGGTTTCTATCCTTCTTGTGGTGGATTGTGCATTCCATCATGCCAAAGTTTACTTTGAATCCTTTGTCAGTGAATTGACTGACACTGAGCAGATTATGTTTCAAACCTTCCACAAGAGAGATTTCTTCAATGACAACATTTCCAGCTTTTAAACAGCCATATCCCACAGTGTAACCTTTGCTGTTGTCTCCAAAGGTTATTGTTGGGCCAGCCTTCTCAACATATTGTGATAGCAGGTATATTTCACCAGTCATGTGTTTGGAACATCCACTGTCGATTATCCACATGACCTGTTTACCTTTCTTTCCCTGCAAGTCAGAAAGAGTTTAATTTGCATTTGGTACCCAAGTCTTGTTGGGTCCTGCATACTCAGTATCATCAGAAACTTTATCAATATTTGAAACAATATTATCAGAAGATGGTTCCTTGACTTCTTTTATTACCCACTTAGTTTTTGACTTGGGCTTTTTCTTAGTGAGAGCAGACTTCTCACTTTCTTTAGTGGATTCAAAAGTCTTTGCAGTTTTCATATAAGAACATAATTCATTAGATGAAATTTGCAAATTAAAACATGTACTCATGGCAGTAATTTTGCATGGCATACAGTCAATGTTATTACAAACTACCAATTCTCTTTGCATAATGGGGGTTCTGTGTAAGTTCCCTTTCAACTCTGTTGCATTAGATATGCTACTAGTTGATTTCTTACAAACATGAGTTAAATGATGTGAGGAGCCACAATTATTGCAAAGTTTCCTTGGTGCCTGCTTAACATACGCATAATTATTCTTTTTATCAATGCCTAGCTTCCCATTTCTGTTTTTGGACTTGGAGACAACTGTCTTGACAATTTGTTCAGAAGATGCTGTCGAGCTATTTTTGACAGCATCTTTTGTACTTGCTGTCTTGAGAGTAGGTTTGAAAGTTACTGTCTTGGATGACTTCTTGACAGTATCTTTTGAACACTTGGTTGGACTGTTTAATAATGTTTCTGTCATAGACATTTTGACAGAATCTTTTTCTTTCTTAGATTCACTGTCAATCCTCTCATCTTCATCACAGAGTTCTTGATTAATAATTAGGGAATTTTCATTAACCTCAAACTCTGTACTTTTGAAGATTGGATTGCTCACATTTTTGAGGATGTGAGGTCTTACAGTATTATTATCATCATTGTTCTGTATAACAGCCTCTTTACCAGGTCTCCTGCTATAATCATAGCCTATGCCTATCTTCTTACTTTCAGTATGTTTCTCATGATACTTTTGAACTATTTTAGAGGAATTTCTAAATGCCTTTAGCTTAAATTCATTCTCAGAAATTTCTTTTCTTAGATAATCCTCTATTTCTTTAGCACATATTAAATCATTTTTTAGTCTTTCGTTTTCCTGAGCTAAAGAATCAATAGAACTGGTCTTAAGCAACAACACATCATTGTTGGATCTGAGTACTTCATTTTCTTTAGTTAATCTAGCAATTTCTTCATTTGCAGCAGATAAACTAGTATGAATATTAAACATTTCAGTACTCATTTCCTCAATGGTTTGCTTATAGTCATTTAAAGACATATCTAGTAATACTAGAGATGGTACCTGACTTGACGAGGTTGATGCTTCTTCATCCTCTCTAGCCATCAAGGCTAAATTCACAAATTCCTCTTCTTCTTCATTATCAGATTCATCCCAGCATTTTCCTTCAGCCACATAGGCTTTTCCTTGTCCTTTCTTAAATTGACTCCCAGTTCCTCTCTCCATTCTTTGTATTTGTTTTGGTCTTTTGCATTCAGTAGCAAAGTGACCAAGTTCATTGCAATTGTAGCATCTAAACTTTGATCTATCTACCATTCCTGTTTTGTATCCTCCCTTGGTGCCAGTAACAGGTTTTGATGAGCTTCCTTGGTTATATTTTGGAAATTGACCTTGAGGCTTATATGGCTTGTTCCTCCTGAACCTTATATTTTTGAATTTTCTTGCCATAAAAGCCATGGTTGGATTATCCATTTTCTCCATTTCTTCTAGAGTGAAGAATTCTTCATCTTCAACATCTTCTAGTTGAAGGACAACCTTTTCTTCATCTTCAACCACCTCTTCAATTTTCACAGATGAAAATTGAGGTTGTTGATCATTTTGAATTTGCTCACTTGCTTGAAAATATGATGGTCCTTGAGCAACTAGAGCACCAGCCATGTTTGCCATCAATCCTTTGGATCCACTTTGCATAGCTTTCTTTTGATAATATTCAAGTTCATAAGATTTTAGAACTCCATACAATGTTTCAAGAGAGACAGAGTTTAAATCTCTTCCTTCTCTTATGGCTGTTACTCTATGCTCAAGGTGTTCTGGAAGAGTTAGCAGAAACTTGATATTGACTTCCTTCTTTTCATAAAACTTTCCATGAATCTGGAGCTCAGCTATCAGTTTGCTAAATCTTTCAAACATGTGAGTTAGCTCTTCTCCATGCTTGCCCATAAATGCTTCATATTGTGACACCAGTATTTGTTTTTGATTCTCTCTGACCTCTTCACTTCCTTCACATAACAGTTCTATCTTTTTCCACATATCCCTGGCAGAGTTGAATGCTATTATATTTCCACTCATAGCTTTGTCCAGGGTAAGTGCATCTAGTAGAATGAGTTGCAGATGATCATCCAGTGCTACCTTTTCTTTTTCTGAGTCATTATACTCAGAAGGCTTCTTAGCAACCCAATGAGCTGGGATTACTACATCATTAACTGTAGCAGATGGAATTTCCTTTTGAGGAATGAAGGGGCCATTTTCCAGAATACCTAGGAATAGTGGATTCTGAGCTTTGATAAATAACATAATCTTCTTTTTCCATATGTTGTAGTTTTCTTTATCAAAAGCTGGAATCTTGATATTACTTGACCTTTGAATACTTGCCATTTGGATCTCAGATATGTGTATTAATCTGATCGCTCTGATACCAGTTGTTGGTCCAGGAAAGTATTGCAGAAGGGGGGTTGAATGCAATACTAATAAATTTCAAAAACTATTTCAACAACTTAAATAGAATTTGTAATTTACTAGTAGAAGAAATGCAAACACAAGTAAAATCAAATACGAGAATTTCACAAAATAAATGTTTTATTTATTATGCAAAGTTTTGCTACAACCTTGAGAACAAAATAATTCTCAAGCTACAAATACTCAAGATATTTCAGTTGTTGAGTTTTCTTTGTTGTATAAATAGAGTGTTCTATTTATAGTATGATAATCTACTGTACTACCACCATCAATATGAGTTGTTGAGTTGCTGTTATATTCCTTTTGCAGCTCATTCCATGATTCATTCCCATGTGATCATCACAAAGTAACTTTAAGATACTTTCCACATTTGAGCCACCCAGATCTAGCCATATTCAATTTTATCTGCTCTAGACTTTACAGGTTATTCCATGTGATCTCTCGAGCTTCAGTTATAGACTTTCCAAGCTTGCTGTAAAGGTTGAATATTACAACACGCCTGCTTCTTTTGAACATGTACTCTGTCGCTTAATTTGACTTAGAAAATTCCTAAATCAAGCTGATTCTAAATGACAGTATGTTTGCCAAAAAGTTTGCTGTCAATGGATTACGCTTTGGTTGACAGTATGAATTTCCCGCAGATAATACTGTCAAGAATTTTGCTTTGATTGACAGTATGAATTCCCGCAGAGATTGCTGTCAAGAATTGTGCTTTGATTGACAGCATGTATTTCCCGCAGAGATTGATGTCAGGAATTCCGAGGCACCTCTCTACGGTTTCAGCCACAACGCCGTCCCAATAGCGGGCATTGCGAGGCTCCCTGTCTACTTTGGGGAATCTCCCAGACAAATATGCAGAGTTATCAAATTCTATGTCATCAACACAGCATCTTCTTACAACATGATCTTGGGAAGACCCACACTAAACTTGTTAAAAGCAGTTACTTCCACCCCTCATCTCAAAATCAAATTCCCTACTTCAAACGGAATAGGAGAAATCAAAGGGGATTCTGAAACCTCCAAAAGGTGCTACGGCATTGCACTCACCTTGGGAAAATCCGAACCTAGCAATATCAACAGAGAAAGAACTCAGAAAAGAAGGTAAGCGAAAAGACAGAGGCACGATGCAAACCAACGTGCAAATGATAAAAAGAGAAAAGAGGTACAATTTATCGACGGGCACGACCCGCTGACAGAAGACCCGCCAAGAATAGATTCCAATCTAATGAAATGTCTCAAAAGAGAAGAAAAACCGCCGATAAGCCCTGCGGTACAAACAGAGAAAATAGAAATTATACCCGGAAACACGAACAAGACTGTCAATGTAGGAATGGGTTTGGATTCAATCTTTAAAGATGGTCTCACAGATCTCTTAAGAAAATACGCGGACATCTTCGCATGGAATCCAAAGGATATGCCAGGATTAGATGAGTCCGTCGCAATCCACAAGTTAAATGTGGACCCGGACAAAACACCAAAAATACAGAAAAGAAGAAACTTTGCACCAGAGCGACAGCGGGCCATTGATATTGAAATTGACAAACTCTTGGATGCGGACTTGATTTGCGAGGTCACTTACCCTAAGTGGGTTGCAAATGTAGTGCTAGTGAAGAAAGCTAACGGAAAATGGAGGATATGCGTTGATTACACAGACTTAAACGCAGCATGCCCAAAGGATCCATATCCACTTCCTTCAATAGACCAACTCATTGATGCAACAGCGGGTGCTAAGTTTCATGGACGCCTACTCAGGCTACAACCAAATCAAAATGACTCCAGAAGACAGGGAAAAAACAGCTTTCGTTACACATAGGGGGGTCTATTGTTACAAAGTGATGCCTTTTGGATTGATCAATGCCGGTGCCACCTTCCAAAAAACCATGAATAAAATCTTCAGCGGACAGTTGGGCCGAAATATGGAAGTATATGTGGATGATCTCATAGTAAAATCCCTCTTAACGGCTTCTCACCTCCAAGACTTGGAAGAATGTTTCTCCACCCTCAGAAAACATAACATGAAACTCAACCCAGATAAATGTGCATTCGCGCTTAACGCTGGCAAATTCCTTGGCTTCTTGGTATCTCACAGAGGCATTGAGGCCAACCCTGAGAAGATAAAGGCCATAATCGACATGCAACCACCCAAAACCTTAAAGGAAATATAAAACTAACAGGGAGGTTGGCCGCCCTAAGAAGGTTCATAGCGAAATTAGCAGACAGATGCCTTCCGTTCTTTGACACCCTGAAAGGGGCAACAAAAACTAAGACAATATCTTGGACGGCAGAATGCCAAAAAGCCTTCGAAGATCTCAAAACTTATCTCTCTTCCGCTCCACTACTTGCGGTCGCAGCCCCCTCAGAGCCGCTATCACTTTACTTGTCCGCAATAGACAAAGCTGTAGGGGCGGTACATATCAAAGAAGAAAATGGCGAGCAAAAACCAGTCTACTATGTCAGCCAAGTGCTCAAAGATGCGGAAACCCGCTACCCCAACGTCCAAAAGTTTGCTCTAGCTTTGGTCATGGCAAGCAGAAAATTGAGACACTACTTTCAAGGAAGACAAATCAGAATCATCACAGACCAACCGCTAAGAAAAATACTTCACAAACCAGATTTATCAGGCAGATTGATCAATTGGGATGTAGAACTTGGTCAATTTGATCTAAAGTACATACCAAGAACTGCCATCAAGGCACAAGCTTTGGCTGACTTTATGGTTGAATGTTCATTCTCGACAACTGAAAAAGAAACACCCGCAAAGAGCATCACAGCGGCGGACAACAATTGGCAGTTGTATGTGGACGGTTCCTCAACAAACACCCGCTGTGGGGCAGGGCTCATTCTGACTAGCCCCGACGGTTTTCAAGTCAAGCAAGCCATACAGTTGAACTTCAAAGCCACAAACAATCAAGCAGAATATGAGGCACTTTTGGCTGGTTTGACATTGGCGAAAAACTTACAAGTAAAAAAGATAACCATCTACAGTGACTCGCAGCTGGTCGTTCGACAAACAACGGGGGATTATTCAACAAAAGATAGCAATCTCAGCAAATATCAAGAATTGGTTTAGACTATGCTAACTCAGTTTGAGGAATACTCCCTCAAACAAATAGATAGGGCGGATAACACAGTTGTAGATATACTATCTAAATTAACTCAAGGGGAGAAAGTAGAAGCAGACACGGTTTACTTCGAAGAATTAACCATTCCAAGTACAAACAAACTGGATATCATGGAAATAAACCCGCCAAGGGATAGTTGGATGACCCCTCACATCCGTTATCTAGAAAATGGCACACTACCAGATGAAAGAGTCAAAGCAAAAATAGTCAAATCACAAGCAACAAAGTACTTTCTTCAGGAAGGCACCCTATACAAAAGAAGTTTCGACTCCCCTATACTTAAATGTGTCGATGAGGAAGAAGCCCTATATTGTATAAGGGAAGTCCATGAAGGCATTTGTGGAGACCACATGGATGGCAAGGCATTGGCACATAAAATACTCAGACAAGGCTATTATTGGCCAAAAATGCACAAGGAATGCAAAAACTTCACCAAAAGTTGCCGCCAATGTCAACTATTTAGCAATATGTCCAGGAAATCACCAGCACCTCCCACAGCCATCCTATCCCCTATACCTTTTGCAATTTGGGGCATTGACATCATGGGACCATTCCCTAAAGCCAAAGGTGATTTGCAGTACGTCATGGTCGCCATTGATTACATGACAAAATGGGCAGAAGCAAAAGCCCTTAAGAACATTACACAAGATGATGCCATTCGCTTTGTTGAAGAACAAGTCATCACAAGATTTGGAATCCCAGTAACATTCATATCTGACAACGGTACGTAGTTCGTGGGGTCAAAATTCACTAAGTTCCTATCCGACCACGGGATCAGACACAAGAAAGCATCTGTTTGCCATCCTCAAAGCAATGGACAGGTTGAAGTAACCAATCGTATCATTGTCCGAGGTCTAGAGAAAAGACTGACTACTTCAAAGAAGAAATGGCCTTATGAGCTACCCAACGTTCTTTGGGCTTACCGCACATCAGTCAGGACAAGCACTGGGGAATCCCCTTTCAAATTGGCTTTTGGCACGGAAGCACTTGCACCAATCGAAATTGGCTCGCCATCCTACCGTGCCATCAATTTTGAAGAAGAAGCAAATACTCAAGGACTCAAAACAAATCTTGACCTTCTAGATGAAGCAAGAGAGGCCGCTGTTGAAAAGATGACCGTTTACAAAGAAAAAACTAAAGAATTCTTTTGGAAAAGAGCCAGAATCAAAGCCTATGTAGAAGGTGATTTGGTTAACAGAGCAACTGAAGCATCCGACCCCAGACACACTGGCAAACTTATGCCAAAATGGGAAGGACCCTACAAAATCATCAAAGTACTCAGGCCGGGTTCCTACAAACTAACCTACCTAAATGGTACCGAAGTTAACAACACTTGGCATGGCGACAAACTACGCAAATACTATCAATAGATGGCTAGACAGTCATTTCCCTTTATCTTTTTTGAAGAAGGGAACTATCTTTTCAATGGAATACTTTTGCAAAAAAGCGGTCTACATTTACAAGTTTCTCAACACTAACAAAATTACAGAAGTCTCAATGGGCCAGCAACCATTCACAAATTACAAAGTCCCTCAGCGGACAATTACACAATAGCAAATTTTACACAGTCCCTCAGCGGACAATTACACAATTGCAAATTTTACACAGTCCCTCAGCGGACCATTACACAATTACAAATTACAAATTTTACACAGTCCCTCAGCGGACAGTTACACAATTACAAATAGCAAATTTTACACAGTCCCTCAGCGGACAATTACATATTGCAAATTTTACACAGTCCCTCAGCGGACAATTACACAATAGCAAATTTTACACAGTCCCTCAGCGGACAGTTACACAATTACAAATAGCAAATTTTACACAGTCCCTCAGCGGACAATTACAGATTGCAAATTTTACACAGTCCCTCAGCGGACAATTACACAATAGCAAATTTTACACAGTCCCTCAGCGGACAGTTACACAATTACAAATGGCAAATGTTACACAGTCCTTCAGCGGATAGTTACAACACTACTTACAAACTTTACAAGGTCCATCAGCGGATAACTACAGAATTACAGTTGGAAATTTCAAAGTAATCAGCAGACAATTACATGGCTTCCTTTTCAAAGTCCCTTGGAAGGACATGCTAACAACCACAGATTTCAACATACTACAAGTCTTGCAACAAAAGACAAAATTTTGAGACAAAAGATACAAAGGATGCTTATTGCGGCCAATCAACAACAAAATATCAAGGCATAAGTTAAATACTCAGTACAGCAAGGAAGAAAAACAAAGAACGATTACTTGCGAAGAAAAGAAAAACTCTTTTTTCTTCATAAAATAAAAAGGATTACAAGCATGTTTTGTATTACAAGGTCAAAGATTCCTACATCTAAGACCTTCATGCCTGGGGAGCCTTCTTCTTGGCATCCTCATCCTTCTTCCCAGAGCTCTCGCCCTGCGGAGAAGCACGGAAGTTGCGAATGTTCCACTTAATTTCCTCAGGCGCTCCTTTGGCATCCTCGGCATCCTTGGCCTCTTTCGCCGCACGCTCCGCAGCCACTTTCCGAGCAGTCTTACGACACTCCTCGGCCGAATAAAGGTCGCCCTCATCCTCGTAATACTTGGCAACGGCATACCAGCCAGCCTCTGTCTCCTTCGAGATAGCTAACTCCCGGCCCCAAGAAAACGGGGTGAAGGAATCATTCATGTCAGAAATATTCATATTATTCAGTGTAAAGAGAAAGGGTTTTCTCAAACAAGCCGGAGAGAGGATGATCAAAATCAACAAGCAAATCATTCTATTTATAGGGGGTAAATGAAGGGTAAAATCATCACCAGTCAAAAATTTACAGTCCCCATGCAGAAAGAAGTAAAGGCACAGTCAAATTTTTTGACTCCCATGCAGTATTAAATGCTGAAGACAAACTCCCACAGTCAAAACTACAATTCCCAGGTAAACCATTTTCCCACATATTTACTACAGACTCTGACCAAGAAATTACAAACACAAATTCAAATTATGCCTCGAACCAAATTACCAAAAATATACCAAATTAACACAAATATATTCCCAAAAAACCACAAATATTCCAGAATTTGAGATTCACAAAAAAGTGTCTATACCAAAATGTTTCAAAGTCACACAGCGGACATACCCGCTGAGGGATTCCGAAACAATTCAAAGGAAAAAAAAATTACACAAGTCAATTAACCCCAACGAGACCTGCTCAACGGACCCTCCATACCCCTTAGCGGTTCCGCATCTTCATCCTCACTGTTATACGCAGTAGCGATGGCACTAAGGGGCTCGACAACAACATCAGGCACAGCGGGCATTCCGCTAGCCTCCGCCATATCAGTATCAAGAATAGCAACATCCAATTGCTCCATTTCAGCCTGAGCAGGATTCACAGCGGCATCTTCTTCATTATCACTTTCACTATAAACAGCCGCTATCGTTGACAATGGAATTACACCTTCTATAACCAAAGGGTTCTCAGCGGGCTCAAGGTTCTCAACAGCAGCAACCTCCACCTCAACCTCACCAATGGCAGCATCAACTTGAACGCCAACACTTTTTCTCTCAGCTTCTCCAAGACGGGCTTTCAAAGCTCTGGCTTTACGCTTGGATCTTTTTACTTTAGACTTCAACTTGGCCACTTCAGCTTGCAACTTGGCCACCTCATTTTGGCTCTCAACGGGATCCTGCCTTGGCGATACCTTGCTACCATCCACTCCACCAACATTTGTCTTAGCAACTTCGGCCTTTACAATCTCAGCAAATTCGGCACTACCTTTGAATTTCATTATGGCAGCGGCCTCAGCTGGACGAGAATCAAGATGAGCCTCAGCATCATCAGCACGCTCTTTCTCAAATCTTAGCGAAGTGGTCAAATTTTTTACTTGCTCAGACAAAATAGCATTGGCAGCCTCAAGTTCTATCTTATCCTCCGCCAAGAAACGCCGCAAGTCACGACTATAGTCATAGCTGGCCTGGATGTCAACTTTCTCAGTTTCTATATCATGCAAGGCCTTAGCATCATTATCTTTCGTAGTCCTCTCAGCGGACAGCTCCGCCTCTAACATATTGATCCTCTTTTTCAAAGCAAGATTACTACTACGGTAGATATTACCGCGGGCCATCAAACCGGTATACATACATTGATTCTACAAAAGACAACACAGAAAACCAAGATTAATAACAGAAACAAACGGGAATAAATTACAGTATCGCGAAACTACATATCCTTGCAGCATATTTCTAGGATAGGCGACACATTCGCTCCCAGCTGAGCCCATTCATCTTGACATGATCATCATCAGTCATGGAGTCCACTGTAAACGTATTGGGACCAGACTTGAACAAAAAACCATATCCAAGCCTTGCCCCAAATTCGGCATCATTCACATCATCACCACTACTGGTGTAATACACTATCTCCTCAGAGGCACATCCAATATCCTCAGCATCACCTTCAGTACCACTACTGTCAGACACGCTATCAGCGGGCTCCTCCATCGCTTCCTCCTCAGCGGGCTCCTCCATCACTTGCTCTTCATGACCAGCCTCATTCACCCTACTTGGCTCAATGCGTCTACGCTTAGAAGTACTAGCCCCAACAACAGACTTCCTCTTTGAGTGACGCAGGGGAATTTCTGGACTTTCATCAGCGGTCACTTCCGCTCCTTTCACTGGTAGCTCTTGCTCTCTCACGGCGGACACTTTATCTCCGCTGTCAATATCCACAACTATTTTGCCTACGGTAGAAACTACCTGGACAGGCTTAACAACAGACCCTCGCTCCTCCCTTCGAATAGCGGCCTTTACACTTGGAGAGCGAATGTCAAAACCATCATCACTATCTCTGGCCATATGAGACACAAATGTTCTCCTAGCCGCAGCACCATCACTCTCACTTTCAGAATCAACAGCAACACCTTTATCAACAGATGGCTCCTTTTCAGAAGCAACGTCCCTCTCAGCGGACTTCTCTGTCTCAGCAACAACTTCATCCTCAACGGGATACTCATCACCTTGGGCATCTTGCAAATTTGGCTCCAAAATAGTATCCCTTTCCCTTACGGGCACATCACCTAACAACTCAGACAAAGAATCATCCTCAGAGTTTATACCACCACCAGATTTCTCTTCCTCAGATTGAGCATTACTCCTAGAAACTTCTTCCTCTTCAGCAACGGGTTCCTCATACTCAACACGCTCAGCGGGTACCCCACCAGCACCTTGCCCAGAAAGATCAAAGGCATCAATGATGTTTTCCACAGCAAACATCCCACGGACCCGCTTTGGCCTAGGTGGTTGGAGAACCATGAAATCAGCATACATCTTAGCCTCCTGCTCAATGGGCAATGTAGGGTAAGGATCCAACTCTGCTTTACGAGGATCCAACACTACAAAAATAAACACAAGATTTTCAATAACGAAAATAGAAAAACCCAAATAAATAAAGTGAAAGCAGAAGCTTACATCAATGTCTTCTCAAATCAGCCGGGTCAATCAAATTCGCCTCGGTCCACACCTCACCCAACGCCCTCACCAGCCTAACCAAAATATCTATCTCCACCTGGCTAAGATGGTTACGATCCGTTCTGTAGGCACACTCAACCTTCTTGACAAAATTCTTATGCCAAGCGAACTCCCCACCACCAACCACCAAAAATTCCTCTTGCCAACCCGCCATGCCCTTGGGGAACACAAAAGGGCGATATCCATCCAGAGCTCTTCCAATACGCGTTTGAGACTTTACAAATTGAAGCTCATAGAAGGGTTTCGCACGGCTGGCTTTAACATCAAAGAGACAGAAAAAGGCCCTAAATGTAGGCTGTGTATTCATGGCCTCGTTACTAGCTATAAACCAGTTAATTGCCCTTATTGAGTTGGGAGACATTTGAGCCAACGGACAGCGAAAGTACAATCGAAATAAATCCATCAAGAACTTGTGTGGCGGCAACCGAAAACCCGCCCTGAAATGACTTACGGGAATACAAACGGAATCATCATCAAAACGATGGTACAACTTCTCACCAGGTCCTGCCCGTCTCCAGAAATAACCATCTTCAATTCGAAACATTCTTTCGACATAATCCCCCCAGTCATCAGCTTTAAAAGTGTTGTCCTGCTGCAAATGAGGAAATTCGGCAAATCTAGCATCCATTTCCGCCTTCGAATACGAGGTTGGCAACACGTTGCTCGCTCGCCACAAGCTCTCACAACTTTCAAAGTACTTATAGCGGTTCCTCCGCAACACAGTCGGATAACTCAACGGACCTATGTCCGCCCAGCGGCCATACATGTTAACTAACGGTCTTCTCTCTCCACTGGCGGGCTCTACGAATTCATCACCCATCTGCAGACATTAACACAATTCATCAATTACTATCGCAAACAGGCAACACGCCATCAACAACGACTGGTATACACATATATTTTAAAGCAATTTTTTATTCTAAATTATCAACAAATCAAACAAAACGGTTCATATTCCATTCCCTCCACAAACAACAAAACCCTAGAATCAAAAGGCAAAACACACACCATATACAGAATATACACACATATACAAATTACAAACATCTCATCAACACTACGAAATCTAACCAGTGATTTCACACGAATCGAGAAACGGATCGAAACTACCAAAATCTCAGTACCAAATACACAAACAACAAACACAAACCACAAACTCACAGATTACTAACCTTTACAGATTACACAATCAAATCCAGATTACGAATACTAGAACATGCAAAACCAAGATATAAACACAAAACCTACTCACACAGACCACGAAAAGAGCGAATGAAAGGAAAAATTAAACAATGAAAAGAGGAAACAGAAATCACAAAAGAAAAAATGGCGAAAGCATACCTCGAATCAGAAGGTTGTATGTGGCTTCAATGGCAAAAATACTCGGCAAATGCAGTACCAGCGTAGCAACAAACTCGGAGAAGACAAAGAAAAAGCAAAGACAAAAGTAGAGAAAAGCAGTAAAAATATCACAAATGATCCACAACTCCCCCTTTTATTAGCGTGAGGCGCGTGTAATAGGGGTGAAAAACTTACAAACAATTCGTGGATAGCTCTGATTGGTCCACGTCATTATTACAGCCAGCAATAACTGCCTCGTTTCAAGCAAAACTGCCCACTAAGTCTTCATTTCCCACTTACTCATGACACATTACATCACAAAGGTACATTCTCTTTCCACCCAAAGGTCACTTCACTCATTAATACGAACTACCACTTATCATTTCTCTTATTATTGACATTTAATATTATTCCACCATTTATTTCGAATTTCTCATTTATTACCAATTATTGCATTTATTATCAAGCAGTTACACATATCATACAAAAACATTTCAATTGCACAGCCCGTCAAGCACCAGAACCCGTTGTCAAACATTCACATATTTTCACAAATTTTTTCTAACTCCTAAGTGTTGTCCGCCATCACTTGGGTGGCATATTTTCACAAATTTTTTCTAACTCCTAAGTGTTGTCCGCCAACACTTGGGGGGCATATTTTCACAAATTTTTTCTAACTCCTAAGTGTTGTCCGCAAACACTTGGGGGGCATATTTTCACAAATTTTTTCCCACTCCTAAGTGTTGTCCGCCAACACTTGGGGGGCATATTTTCACAAATTTTTTCTAACTCCTAAGTGTTGTCCGCCAACACTTGGGGGCACATTTTCACAAATTACATCCCCCAAGTAATGTCCGCCAACACTTGGGGGGCACACATAGTATCATTTTCAAAAAAAATAAAAATAAAATAAAATCTCAAACATTACGGCATCTTTAGTCTCTCCTCCTCCAGTCCGCTAACACGCACAGCAGGAGTGGGGGGCAATGATAGGTACCCGCTGTAAGCTTACAGCGGGCACCCACTGTAACAATACCAACCCGCTGCCCGCTATTACACCTCCGCCTGTAACAAATACTCACTAATTACACATGTGTCATTTCATATTATCTTTACTAAATTGCTCCACTTGACAAACAAATATCTTTACATAAATACTTGTGCAAAATATCTTGTTATCTTGCTCACTAAGGCAGGGGACCATAAAGGTATTCAAGGGAACACAAAAGCATTCAACTGTAGCAAAAGCAACGGTGTTAGAACCGAGGTATGTGGGAAAGGAACACTAATCACTATTCCAATAGTGGCTCACTGTAGCTTTAACAGCATAACAAGTGGGTTACCAAGTGGGTGAACAGTGATTAGAAGACCCAACCTATAAATACCCCCTTTCTACACACAAGGTGATATATACAATTTCAATAGCACAAACTTATTACTCATTCTCTCCCTTCACACAGATACATTTTCACCCGTTTCAATTATTATTATTTCGATTACTAATTCTCATACCGGAGGTGCTTGACGGCCACCACCCCCGGACAAGCATTGTTTTGCAGACACCCTAAACTCAGGTGAACACCGGAACAATGCTCGGAACAGTGATCGGAAGCCATTAATCGGCCGTGATAATTATCACTAGATATAACATAGTTCAAAAAGAAATCACAGCAAGTATAATTTGGGTGAAATAAGAAAGAATATATGAGGACATGCCACGGAAAAACTTAAACAAATGATGAGATGACGCGTATGTTTGAAGATCTTGGTGTTGGTTTTTATTCTCCATTATATTTTGTTGCATGCATCTTAAATATGGATAGATAATGAAATGAGATGAGATGCGATTTGTTTTGTTTTCTTTTATTTAATTCAAGCATCCGTATTTTCTTCTTTTTCCGCTTTTCCTTTTCGTTTTAGGGAATAAAAACATCTTTCAATTCCAATAACAGGATAGGAGAACCTACAAAAACACCTTCAAATTTAGCAAAGTTAATACATTTTTAATTTTAATTGTGTTAAAATGAATCCAATTAGTCTTGATTAATGAAATTAATTCACATACCCTTGTGACATTATGCAATGATCATGTGTAATAATAGTCCAGTTTGCAAAATCTTATTTTTCAGAAATAGTTTATTTATTCAAGAAAAAAATACATAAATATATGTATATTTTTAAAATAAATAATTTATTTTTGTATGATAACAAATGTTAAACTTCTCATATACATTTTTTTCTAAAATAACATGTAAGTATGATTTTTTTTTAAAAAAAATAATTAACTTATAAATTATTTATAAGGGAACAAACGGTGCCAATATGTACCCTTGGTCTGAGTAGCATATACTTATAAGAGCTTTACCAGTCTGATCTGAATGGTAACTATGATGATAAGGGGACCATTTTTCTTTTGCTCAACTTGACAAAATGAGAGCATAAAATTAATTCTTGATCAATTTGTACTTTCAAACATAATTCTTTTCTGTCCCATTTTACACTTTAATTTAACATTTCACATACAATTTGAGGTGCTTAAAACATTTCCTTTCATTTGTAAATAAATTGCCAATGTGAAATTTTATTAAAACGTAAAAGATAATGAGTGAAATTCTTTTTTTATACATCTTAAATTATGCACAAAATATATAAAAAAAACATGTAAAATAATGAAAAAAAAAATTACTCAACAACCTGCTACATTGATTTGAAAGAATTTGCAGATAAATATAAAGGAAATTAGTAGCTCTTTAATTTTGACTTTTATGCATGATACATTTTTTTTATAAATGAAGACCTTATAACTTTTAATTTATTATGAAAGAAATTATGAATAATACATCACTTTACTAATTATTTATTATTCATAATAACTCAAATTAAAGAATACCATTTATAATTTCATTGAATACAATTAAACCGAAGATACGAGGCCTATGCTTGAATTAACGTTAGTATCACACTCTCGAACATTTCACTTGATCACATGTACATGTCTGTAATCAAAACACCGATCTCTAAGCATTTATTACATATATCTCTATGTTGAAAAATCGTGTTCTATCCATTACATTTAATTGCAATACCTGCACTCTCCGACATCTATATACAGTACAACATAGGAGTACTCTGTATACAGTTTTGGATACGTGGAAGCTCGATCTTTCCTATATACAGTGTTGTTTGAAATATGCTTCACCTCCATGGTACATATATGCCAACTTAATTTATTTATTTTTTTTTAGCATATATGCATGTAGGATTTCATATTTCTATTAGACAAATTACTAATTAAACGAATGATACATACATATTTTGGACAAATTTTAGAAAAAGATTTGAATTTTCTAGCAATTTTCAAAGAAATATGTCATTTGGGATCTTTTCCCATGACATTGCTCGAATTATAATAGATGTACGCAGAATACGAAGTTTATTACTCCCTCCGTCCAAAAATATATGTCCCTTTTAAAAAACTAGCATTTTGCCCGTATTTCGTCACGGCATCTTATTTAATTTAAAACGATAATACCAAAAATTTAACAAATTTGATTGATTTCTTAAAACATCTTATTTAATTTAAATTGACAATACCAAAAATTTAACAAATTTGATTGATTTCTTAAAAAGATATTGTATGCAATTATATAAATAATCAATTCTTAAAAAGATATTATATACAGTTATGTAAGTATTTAATAAAATAATGACATGCTAAAATTTATATAAAAAAGTAGCATACAATTATATTTTAACAATGTTGAAAATTTATTTAATCCATCAAAATCTGCAATAAAAGTAATAAAATTTTTTACAAATATTGTTCTCTAATTGAAAACAATAATAAATTGTCTTCATTATTCAAATGCGGAAATGATAATCCCTTCACCCCCAATGGTTCCAAAACATTAAACCTCATATATATCAAGAACATATTATATTAACTATGAGACCTCATAGTCTCATAGTTAATATAATATGTAAATGTTGGAGAACAATGAGATCACATTTCAAGCAATTTTTAATTTTTTTTGTTAATTTTTTTTATTAATGGATAGAGAGTAGAATTATAAGACTTTTGTGTGAAGATGCCCCTAGCAGGGCCCTTTAAAATAGCTTGAAATGTAGCGAATTTGTGTGTTCTCACTATTCTCATTTTAATTTTTTTTTGTTAATTTTTTTATGAATGGATAGAGGGTAGAATTATAAGACTTTTTTGTGAAGATGTCCCTAGCGGGAACCTTTAAAATAACTTGAAATTTAGTGAATATGTGTGTTCTCACTGTTCTCATTCTCACCAGAGCGTGACCATTAAACTGTAATAGTAAATTCATATATGAAAATACAGTGTACATATATTATTAATATAGATTCTTTTATTAAAAATAAGTAAATTATACAATTAAATAACCAAGCCAAATATCAGATAAATATTATAGTAGATTTATAGTTTATGTTCAAATTAAGGTCTTTCACCATGGCTCTCGCTTTCTGAAATTGTTGAAATTTTATTTTATTGACTTTATTATATTAAAAGTATATTCTTATTGAAACGAATATAATAATTTGAATTTGAATATATTTTTAAACTACTTATTTTGATGGGTTATTAATTTTTTTGTGATCAACTTAGAGGGGTGACCAAAAATAAAATTAATGGGAATACATAAAACCATTACCCACGTTATGATAAACAATACCTATAAAATGGAAGTTGCTTATGTGGTTCAGGCTTTTTAATTACTTCAATACTTCATTAGCTTGATCATCATGTGGACCATCTTTCTTTTTATCACTTATGTTGTTGATTTATTTGTAATTTTTTAATGGCGTACCTTTATGATGTTATTCATCTCGGAATAATTTTTTCGTGAAACCATATTACAGTCATGTTATTGTTTTCTCTACTATTTTAACCAACAATATCACATGTACGTGCGCTAGTAAATATTGAGCTAGTACAAATCTAAACCTCTACTATTATCCTTCATTTTTTATTAATAATATAATTAATGATAATTAGTTGATTGCCTTTTTCAATTAAAAGATGTTTACTTATAATTGATGATATTATCTTTTATAAATACCTAAAATATCATATCTTCCAATCAATAATGTTTTTCTCTCTAATTAAAACACGTTGACTTTTAATTTAAAACATAATATTGCAATAATTAATACATACCCAAAAATATGACATCATATCTTCTAACCACTAACAAAATATAATAAAAATTCGTATACAACGAATAATATCCGTTAGATTTTTAGTTAAAAATTAGAATTGTTAGATCTAATGATTAAATATATTAATGACTAAATTTATTTAATAAATACATACCCAAAAATATGACATCATATCTTCTAACCACTAACAAAATATAATAAAAATTCGTATACAACGAATAATATCCGTTAGATTTTTAGTTAAAAATTAGAACGGTTAGATCTAATGATTAAATATATAACATGATTAAATTTAATTACTAAAATTTCAAGGTTCGAATTTTTATAAATACCTAAAATATCATATCTTCCTATCAATAATTTTTTTTTCTAATTAAAACACGTTGACTTTTAATTTAAAACATAATATTGCAATAATTAATACATACACAAAAATATGACATCATATCTTCTAACCACTAACAAAATATAATAAAAATTCGTATATAACGAATAATATCCGTTAGATTTTTAGTTAAAAATTAAAACTGTTAGATCTAATGATTAAATATATTACATGATTAAATTTATTTACTAAATGCATTAAATACATACCAAAAAATATGACATCATATCTCCTAACCACTAACAAAATATAATAAAAATTTGTATACAACGAATAATATCAGTTAGATTTTTAGTTAAAAATTAGAATTGTTAGATCTAATGATTAAATATATTACATGATTAAATTTATTTACTAAAATTTCAAGGTTCAAATTTTTATAAATACCTAAAATATCATATCTTTCAATCAATAATTTATTCTCCCTAATTAAAATACGTTGACTTTTAATTTATAACATAATATTATAATAATTAATACATACCCAAAAATATGACATCATATCTTCTAACCACTAATAAAATCTATACTATATTATAAAAGCCGAAACATTAAAAGTTTGGTCGGTCGGTACGGTACCTATTGATTTTACTTATTTACCCTTACTCAAATAAAATCCATCATACTAACTAATTAATTTCTTTTTTCAGGTTAAACATATTATCTTCTCTATTTTTTCAATAACTAAATAATTTCCTTCTTAGGTAAATTCAATATCTTTTACATTTTATCTAACTAAAATTTCTCCTTTTTTAAAAACTACAATCAATTTTGTATAATAAAATAACATAATTATATTATAATTAGTATTAACTAATCAATTACATTTTTGAGTCAAAATACGTTAATTTTTCTCTTTTTTCTAACTAAAATCTCTTTTTTCCCAATTGTATCATGGACGGTTACCTTTTTCAAACACGTTACCGTTTTTCCTTTCTACTAAGAAAATATCTCTTTTTCCAATTATATCACGGGCGATTCTATTTAATATAAAAATAAAATAATAATATTATAGTACTAATAATTAACTGATTACCTTTTCAACTAAAACGTATCATCTTTTATATTTTTTCTAATTAAATTCCTTTTTTTTCTAGAAATTTTAGGGACAACATTAATTTCTCATTTTCTAAAAACTATGAGCAATTTTATTTAGTAAAATAACCTAATTAAATTATAATTACTATAAACTAATCAATTACTTTTTTCACATAAATTATGTCATCTTTTTAATTTTCACGTTACCTTTCTATTTTTTAAAACTAAAATCTCTCTTTTTCCGATTATATCACGGGCGGTTCTGTTTAATACAATAAACTAATAATATTATAATATTAATAATTAACCGATTACCTTTTTTTTATCTAAAACGTATCATCTTTTATTTAATGAAATAAAATAATAATTATATAAATACTAATAATTAGCCGATTACCTTTTTCAAGTAAAACCTATCATTTTTTCTATATTTTCTAACTAAAATCCCTCATTTTCTAGAAATATCACGGATAAAATTTATATAATTATTATCAAATCATCTCATATAAAAATTTAAGTCTCCCAAATTTATATTTTAAAAAAATTAACTTAAATTAATGAAAAATTCATATAATATTAAAAAAAAAATCCGATCCGTGTGAGATGCTGAAACCGAATTGTGAAAGAAGGGGAAAAAGATACTGCAGCAATTGTAAAAGAAGGGGAAAAAGATATTGTATAATTGATTGTATATGCAGCCAAAAGGAAGTAATTGAGTAATTGATTATATATGCAGCTATCCATTTTCCTAAATGTGACCATAGATTGTTATGTATGGTAATTGCGTAATTCGTACAGAAGGAATGTAGATGTAGGTCTCATTGTATATTATTTGATTTTTTTTAATACATTGTACACTACCAAATAATATTTCAACATTTATCATTATCATATTAATATCCTACCAATATTATGGGTTATCATAATTAATTTTCAGACATTCTTGTCCTATATTCAAATCAAAAAGTAAAAAGACTAAAAAGTCTATGTAAAAAAAATTGGATAATACTGTTCAAAGGGTAATTGGTGTAATTTAAAAATAAAAAGACTAAAAAGCCTATGTAAAAAAATTGGATAATATTGATTTCAAAGGGTAATTCCAAATGCTGATTAGAGATAACAAAATTATTGATTGGAAGATATGATATTTTAGGTATTTATAAAAGGTAATATCATATAAATTGTAAGTAAACATCTTTTAATTGAAAAAGGTAATCGGCTAATTTTCATTAATTATATTATTAATAAAAAAATGAAGGATAATAGTAAATGTTTAGATTTGGGTCAATCTAATTGGGTCGATCCAAATGTTGTGTAATGATAAAAAATAGTATAGATTTAGATTTGGATCGATCCAATCTAAATTGGGTCGCTCCAAATGTTGTGTAGTGACAAAAAGGAACATCAAAGAAATAAAGAAGATTAAAAAAATAAAGGATAAAAGTAGTAATTTTCTTGTGTAATGACAAAAAAGGGCATCAAATAAATAAAAAAGATTAAAAAAATGAAGGATAAAAGCAGTAATTTTCAAAATGCAATATTAGCAGACATTAGGAATATATTGATTGATATTGATATTGAATATTGATATTGATGAATTTGTCCCATTTTACATGTCTTTTTTTTTTCCAATATAAATTTAAGATGCTTTTCCAAAACTATACCTACATTAATTGTATCTAAAATTTGACTTTTGTCAAATTTAACATTATTAATGTATTAATTAAGGGTATTAGTTGAAAAATATTATCCAACTAACATTTACCTTATATGTGTGTGTTTTAGAAAAGAAACATGTAAAATGGGAGGGAGAGAGTAAGAAGTTTACGTTGGTAATTTGAAAGAACGTACGTGGAGCGCGTTGTCTACAGTCATTCAGAGGTGTAAAATTTTTTAAAAAAGAAATTTGATGTTTTATATTAAAAATAGAATTAAAAAGAAAAAAATAGCAAGACAAAAGTAATCATAAGAAAATAGTGGAGCAAAGTTACAAAAAACAAGTGGATATAAAGGGATAGCAAATTTACTGTAACTGAGCTTCCCAATACAATGCCGCCAAAAAACCTTATAAATACCTAAACACCTCTCCATCTCTTTCCTCACAGCTATCTAACTGAGCTCCTCTCCCTCCTCCCCCCCTTCCTTCTCTCTCTCTCTCTCTCTCACCACAAATACAAAGAGATAAAATAAAAACAAATGGAAAACGGTACGAAACAATTAAACAAGCAACCACCACCCTCCACTGCCATGCAAGTCCAAACACCAGTCCAGAAAATACCGACCCCCACGTGGAAATTAGTCCTCGTCGCTGCCATAGCTGCCGGAGTTCAGTTCGGGTGGGCCCTACAGCTCTCCTTACTCACTCCTTATGTCCAACTCCTCGGAATCCCTCACAAATGGGCCGCTTACATCTGGCTTTGCGGCCCAATTTCCGGCATGTTAGTTCAGCCCATCGTTGGTTACTATAGTGACCGATGCCAATCTTCTTTTGGCCGGAGACGTCCCTTTATAGCCTCCGGTGCTGGCTGTGTTGCTATATCCGTCATTCTCATAGGCTTTGCTGCCGATATTGGGTACAAAGCCGGTGATGACATGTCGAAAACTCTCAAACCACGTGCTGTAACTGTCTTCGTTATAGGATTTTGGATCCTAGATGTTGCAAACAACATGTTGCAAGGCCCATGCAGGGCCTTGCTAGCGGATTTATGTAGCACAGATACGAGAAGGATGCGTTCAGCGAATGCATTCTACTCGTTTTTCATGGCTGTTGGTAACATCTTAGGTTACGCAGCCGGGTCGTACCAAAATCTATACAAGCTCTTCCCATTTTCGAAAACACATGCATGCGATTTATATTGCGCAAATTTAAAGAGCTGTTTTGTAATCTCAATTGCCTTGCTAATAATCATAACCGTTGTAGCCCTATCCGTTGTTAGGGAAAAACCGTGGTCACCCGATGAAGCCGACGAAGAGCTACCGTCCTCCAAAATCCCGGTATTCGGAGAATTATTCGGTGCACTAAAAGATTTACCCAGACCCATGTTAATTTTACTAGTAGTAACATGTCTCAATTGGATTGCATGGTTTCCATTTATTTTATTCGATACCGATTGGATGGGTAGGGAAATTTACGGAGGTACAGCTGGACAAGGGAAATTATATGACCAAGGTGTACGGGCTGGTTCATTGGGATTGCTGCTTAACTCGGTGGTTCTAGGGCTGACGTCAATTGCCGTTGAGTATCTTGTCCGTGGAGTTGGTGGAGTTAAGATTTTGTGGGGTATTGTCAACTTTCTGTTGGCCTTAGGGTTGGTTATGACGGTGGTGGTGTCCAAAATAGCACAACATCAACGGCAGCATAGCGCAAATGGCCAGCTTATGCCGCCGTCCGCCGGAGTTAAGGCCGGTGCTCTGTCTTTGTTCTCAATATTGGGCATCCCTCTATCGGTTAGTACTAGACAAATTAACAGTTACTTTTACGTATTTGTTAAGTCTTTTTATTGATGATTTGAATATGATACAACTACTTTTTATTTGGGTCAAAAGTTTTAATTATGATGTTTAAATTGAAACGTGGGGAGTTTGGGTAGTGGGAAATATAATTGCTTGCATACGATGATCTGTCTTTTAAAACAAATTAATTATGTATTTTAATTAGACTTATCTGCCCGACCAAAAAAAAAAAATTAGGCTTATCTGGAAATTAATTACAAGATGATTATGTGTGTTCGTTTTGAAAGCGAAACTGAACATATGTGTTTATTTAGGCGTTGAAAATAGGGTGTTGTTTGGGTGTTTCGGATATGAACTACATAACATGTCCTTGGTCTGACAGAAGTCATACGGAAGAAATAAATGGTGCTTACACTGTAATCAAATTATTAATTGCAGCTGTTAGTCTGTTACTCTATACGTATAAAGCATGTCACTTCATTTCAAAGATTTGACGCAATTTAATAGAGTAGGAATGACCGCGATTGCATAATCCAAGTGATATGGATTTACTGATCCCGAAAATTATTAAAACAGATATTCACTTGTAAGATTATAAGTTAATATATTCAAAAAATAAAAATAAAAGTACGAATTTATCCCCTGCGAATAAAACATCTCATCCATAATAAATTCCAGTTAACTGAATCACTGTATTTTGCCAGCAAGCTGAGGGATATGGCCCATTATCTAACGCTCAAGTAATCGCTTTAGTTTGATCTTAATTTTTTTTTAATTTTTCGAATTTGCTAAATCATGTGTTTAGTTTAATATATATATTAGATCTCGAAATATTTTGAATTATCGAATGTGAAGATGCGTATATTACTATGATGATCCAATTATATGCCCACTTTAGATGTATTGATTCACTTCTGTGCAATGCTTTCACTATTATACCAAAGAAACAAGCATGGAGAATCGGAGATGATGTAAAAGTTGCACACAATTATATTATATATTTAAAATAATAGAATTCGATGCTGTGGTCCTAAAAATTGAATTTTTTTTCAAGTGTATAAAAGTATCCGAATTAAATTTCATTAGTTTCTACTTTCTACCCTCTTAATTACATTATTTACAGTACGGGACTAATTGCTAATATTCTTCTAATAATTCTTTTTTCACGTGCAGATAACATATAGTATTCCATTTGCTCTAGCATCTATATATTCTAGCGGCTCTAATACAGGACAAGGTAATTTATATATTTTTTCACAATAATGTACAAATATCTGAATATTTTTGCTTATTACTAATCATCTTTCTTTTGAGTTAATTCTTAATTTTGATTTGTATTGATATGTACAGGCCTCTCACTTGGTGTTCTCAACCTTGCAATTGTTATACCACAAGTAAGCTAAAGCAATCCATCTTGTTGCTCTCAATATTTGTTTTATTTAATTTTATTTTATTAAAATTTGAGGATTTTTGGTGTTTCTTTGTCAAGTTGGAACGAAATTTTGGTTGTAGTCACTTAGTCAATTATTGACGGAAGTAACTGTTGAATTATTGACTCCTACAGGTGGCTAGAAACAAAATATTACAGGACCCATGGTCCCACCTATTGTTTCCTTGAATCTATTCTCAAATAAGTAGAGTATAGGGTAGAAGAATAAAAAAGGTGAAAAAGATGGACAAGCCCGTGACAACTATTCATTTTCTTATTTTAAGAATATTCTGCTTCATCAACTTTCACCTCTCAAGCTTCAAGCATATTTCATTACTTTCTAATTTTCTATTATCATTGGAAAAAGCCAAATCTTGGTTCTTCTTCTTGAGTGACTACTCACTACAGCATGGGTTCCTACTTCCTTTCTCTATCCACATGTTCACATTCCAAATGGCCCATCTTTACAATAATTATACGATATGGGCTGTCATTTTATGTTTTTTTTAATTAAAGTTAGTTAGTTAGGTTGCTAGTAACCTTAAGTTTTTGTACTAATTTTTTGCATGTTGCTAATTGATCATGAAATGTTGCAACAGATGATTGTTTCGGTTTTAGCCGGACCATTCGACTCGTTATTCGGAGGTGGGAACTTACCAGCATTCGTCGTCGGAGCGATTTCCGCGGCGGTTAGCGGTGTCTTGGCCATCGTTCTGCTGCCAAAGCCTTCCAGAGATGCTGCAGCCAAATTGACACTCTCCGGTCCTTACCATTAAAAGGCTTAATTTTTACTATTAAGTGGTTAAGGAGGGAAGAAGTGGCCATTTTAGACTGCAAAGCATCAAGTGGCATTTCAAGATTTCCAGTTGTGGCTTATTATTGTAAATTTAAATTTGGCTAGTTTACTTTAAGTATGAGGAGATTTGGGTAACTTCTTCCTATGTGGGAGTGTTTGTTTTAATATATATGTAATGTTTGGCATGATCTTAAGTAGAATAAATTTATGGGTTTATCATTTTAATGACTTTCACTCAATCTATAGTCTACGGAGTACTCCTCTGTTTCTTTATAGTTTTCTCATTTGAAATGTCGATCCTGTTCATAACATGAGACAAATTACTAATTTACGTTTAATCTATAAGACCAAATATAGTCATGAGTGATCTTGTTGGATTCGTATTTATGAATACTTTAATACAGTGAAGTTTTTACATTTAATACTAATACGAAATTGAAGATATTAACGATCAAAAGTGTACGTTGGCAAACGTGTCCAACTCAAATGGGAAAAGTATTTAGAGACAGAGGAAGTACTAATTAAGGTAGAGGCAGGATACACAAGTTGATGAAACGAAAAAGATTTAACAAAGGCTGCCTACTATAGTCAATAACACATGTTCTTGTGGGTCATAAACACATTGAAAAGTTATGTCAACAACTACGAAAGTCTTTCCTTGGACGTGGACTTATTTTAGCCGAATTCTCTTTTGTTTTTAGTTTAACTCTTCGTTCATTTCTTCTATAACCTTTATTAATAAGCTAAACATCCTTTTAATGGTACTTTCACCTCTATTTTGGTTTCATCCCTATTTTAGTTTCATCCTATAATTCTATTTTTACTATAATTTTATGATGTTTTTTTATAAAATAGAAATTCTATTATAATTATAATTCTTTTATTACAACTTTAAATAAAAAAAATAGTTTAATTCCTAAAATCATATTTCCTTATAATTCTGTGTTATTTTTTAAAGAAAATAATAAAATTGAAATCATATTATAATTATAATACAATTTTTTTATCATAATATAGAATCAGAAATCTATAACCTTTATTAATAAGCGAAACACCCTTTTAACGATACCACTTTCGGTTTCACCTCTATTTTTGGTTTCACCCCTATTTTGGTTTCACCCTATAATCCTATTTCTACTATAATTCTATGATGTTTTTTAATAAAATAGAAATTCTATTATAATTAAAATTCTTTTATTACTACTTTAAATAAAAATAATAATTTCATCCCTAGAATTATATTCCCTTACAATTCTATGCTATTTTTTAAAGAAAATAATAAAATTGAAATCCTATTATAATTATAATACAATTTTTTGTCATAATTTAAAATAAAAAAATAATACGATCAATTCTCCAAAAGATTTTTCAAGGAGAACAACTAGAACATGTTTACATACACTACTCTAGAACAACCGAAACTTGTTTCCATGCACTTCTATTAAACAATCTAAGTTTATAGTTTGTTAATCGCATAAATTTTTTATGCAAGCAAATAACATAGTTCTTTTTATAATTTTATAAAAATTTAATAAAATAAAAATTAGTAATTATTTAACATAAATCTCTGAGTCCGTGCTTCGCACGGGTTATCATCTAGTATTATTTAAATTGGAGTTTGAATTTCACATTTTTTTTAAAAATGTTTCAACTTAAATGGTAAAAATATAACATGAGAACATAATATTAATGTAAAATTCGGCAGATTTAATTTTGTCGAGTAAAACACCTCATGACAATCGTTATATGGGTTTAGACGGTTAATTTACTTTCTAGCAATTAATTGGTTATTAGACGACTATTAATTTGAATGATTAATTAAAATATTAATCGGGTGTATTAAAATATTATCTTTTATATAATTTGATTCTAATATCGAAAAATATATTTTATAAAAGTTAAAATATAAATATCTTAGTTGTATAATCAAACATGATGAGTGATTTTAATGTAAGTTATATTTTTTATTAAAAAAATTACATTTTTACAATTTTGTTCTTATTTGATAAATTGACCAATTAATCTTAATTAAACCGGTTAAGTGCCACCTAAATTTTATAATAAAAACGATCCATGGTATTGTATGGATTTTAAGCTAGTATGTATACTATGTGGACATTAAATATATGTAGATGAATAAATATGAAATGAAAATCAATTGTATGAATCGAATCTGAAGACTGTAACGAGAATGAGGGCGAGGGAGATGAAGGAATGCGTTAAATATGAAAGAACTGTAAAGATTAGAATGGACTACATCAGTTCCTACTCTGAGAAACAGCTGATCAGTGAAGTACTCAAGGATTTATCAGACTCCCCTCTAATTGAAGATTTCACTGCAATGGAAGACATTATTCTTGCAATGGAAGAAAATGCAAAAAAGAAGGCTAAAGAAGCTGAAGAAAAGAGGAAAAATGAGAATCTGCAATCCAAAACTCAAGGGATGAATCCAAAAGAATATGGCTAGTAATTCTTCATAACCGGTAAGGATGCCTGTTTGCATTTTTTTAATCAAATTACATACCTGTACTTTCCAATTCTTATTTTTATGTATGTTAGGCTTATTATCAGACATGAAATTGTGACTAAGGGTCTTACTCACAATTTGAGGAAAATTGTTAGTCACAGAGGCATGCCTGTATAAATCTAATAACAAGCCTAATTGTTTGTAATGCTTTGCATTACTTACATGACCTCTTAACTGAGAGAACCTCTAGTTGTAGAGTTTCTACTTGTTTAGTACTTGTAATAAGCATCAATTTCTATATGTGTAATTGTACTTAAAAGTCAGAGAATAATTACTAATATTTTCCTCCTACACAATCATCTTTCCCTTTTTCTTTCGTAATATAGTAGATGGGGGTTTCGGCAGTTTTTTCGATACAAAGCCACAATTCCTTAAAAAAAAATTCTTTTTTCTTGCTTATATTGCTATTTAGGTTTTATTTTATTTTTTTTCTTAGTTAATTTTTTATATCTAAAACTTTGAAGTTCGGGATTTTTATTTCTTATCCGTGAATTTGGGACATGTGAGGGATCCGATTTATCTTGTTTTTATGGTTTTGTTCCCCAAATCTAAGGCTTACTTATTTTTAGGTTGTAATTTTTGTTTTAATTTGTTATTTCAGTCTTGGTAGTCTCTCATTGATAAGAGTTCGACGTTTCTCTTTTTATTTGTGAAAGTATGGTCTTTGATTTAACAATGAAAGTTTGTAGGGGATTGCAATTATGGTCGATAACTAAAATTGAATTAGCTCCAACTAGGGGTGTTCACGGTTTGGCCAACCCGACCAATTCGATCCAAACCGGACACTTTTCGACCGATCCAAACCGATTTTTTCCAACCCGATGTATACTCGGATTGAAAAAACGCCAACCCAATTTTAATGGGTTGGATATGGGTTTCGATTTTTAAAATCCAATCCAATTCAACCCGATCCGATTTAAAATAAGATAGGTAAAATATATAAGCCCAACCCATTAGGCATTAGTATTAGTATTAGTACAGTCCAGTAGTCCACTATAGTCTTTGACTCCGGAGTTCGGTCCATTACAATTTAGCCTATCAAAGTATCACGTATTACAAATACACTAATTTGTATATTACTCTCATATTATTAGAACTTAGAACTTAGAAACCGCCGCTCTCACTCTCTCTCTCTCACTCTCTCAGCCTCTCACCAAAACAAAAAACCCTAGACACTAATTTGTGTTGCATGAATGATTGTAATATTTTGTTCAATTATTTCCGATTTGTTTTGAACTCTCATTTTCAATTTTATTTTTTTTGATAAAAAATTTATTTATATATTTACTAACCCGATCAATCCGATCCAAACCGAAATACATTAAATGGGTTGATTTACAAATTCTATTTTTATGGGTTGGATTGAAAATTTTCTAAACCGATTAAACTGTGTTGGGTCATAAAATCCGTCCAACCCGCCCAACCCGATCCGTGAACACCCCTAGCTCCAACTACATTTGCTGAATCGGATACATGTAAATATATCATCTTTAGCAAATCGCATGCTTGTATCTCCAAGAAAAAATGATTAACCATCGATTCTTTCTTTTTTATGTTTGTTCGACACAACTGTTTTTCGTAAATGTATGACTTTTAATTATTGAATTAATTTCTACTAAAAAAAAGATGATGTTGTGCGTGATGATATAATTCAAATAGTAAAAGTTTATCTCTTGTTGTGGGTTCGATTCCGGCCAATTATCAAATTTATTTAGGACAAATTCTGGATTCGATTTTTACTCATCCCGAAATTTATTAAAAACAGATACTCATAGTAAGGCATAGAAGCCTACTTAATTATTCAAGAGAGAAAAGATATTTTTGAAAAAAAATCTTTAAACATGATACTTTTGACAAATTTTCTATGATTAACACGGTAGTGCAGCGTGTTATCATAATCATTCTCTATGCTGCCAATAAGAATGAAAAGCCATCGACAACTTCTAGATTAATCCGGTGGCCGGCGAGCTGTTGATTATCTCCAACTAATCTATATAATAAAACTAAATAATACCCGTGCATATGCAGGATTTTAAAGATAATGAGAAGAGTTAAAAAAATATGAATTATAATAAATAAAATAATATTTTTATATATTAAAACATTTCAACTTATTCTAAAATAATACTTTTAGAGTATAACACTTTAATTATTCGTGTAAACTTTTTTATCGAAATAAGTAGTAATTAATTAACAACAATCATCGGAGATTTTTTTTGCAAATATTTCGAGATGCAACATCATTGATATTAGTATTAACATCAATTATAATCAATATATATTTTTTGCAAAATTATATTATACATTTGAAGTTAAAATATTTGCAAAATCAAAAATCTCAATCACTAATATAAGATCATCATCTTCATAAATTTATAATACTAACAACGCCCTCCCTGCCTCCCTCAAGTAATTAATCTTTCACTAATAAATATCATTTCAATGTAGGAATGATATATTAATCCGATCCGACGGATGCCCGATTCAAAATCCGATTTTTCGAATATATCGAACTCGAATTTTTGGATTTGAATTTAGTTTAAAACCTATATTTGGATTTTAAAAAATCCGAGCCGAACCCGATCGACCCGTTGCCATCCCTACCTCAATGCGAGTTATTTTAGTTAGATTTTTTAAATTCAAAATATTCGAAAAATGGAATACTCTCCACATATTATGTTATAATTAAAATAAATTTTAGAAGTAATCTACGTATACAAAAATATTGATTGTTTATATGAAGTTGCTATACATGATTTAAATAGTCTTGATAAAAAAATTACTATATGTTGAAAGTTGTAGATGAAATACATATTTAATGAGGATTAAATTTTATTCAGTTTGCACTATCATTTATAAAATAATATGATAGAAATTAAAAAAAAAACATTTTAACATTTGAGAAAAGAGTGACAAATATGAGATGAAACAAATACTAATTTAAATGATGGATGATAAGAAAAAAAGATGAATGAGATACTTAGGTGGGAAAAAAAGAATTGAAAAAAAAATGATAAAATAATAAATGAATGGAGAGAAAAAAGAGACTAAGGGAGGAAAGAAAATTGAGAATAAACTAATATTTGTGTGTAAAGTAGAAGGATAGAGAAGAGTAGAAAAATAAATATTTGAGAAAGTAGAGAAGGAGAAGGGAAAATTTTGGAGGGAAATTTGGGAGGATATAAATATGACTAAATTGCAATTTGTAATCCTTTGGTTCGGACCAAACCTAGTTTGGTACCATTAATTTGCATAATTGCAGTTTGCATCTCTAAGAATGTTTGGACGCTGTACATTGCACCCCTTTCGTATATTTTTACCAAAAACCCAAGGATAATTTGGTAAATTCAGAATAATTAATTACATTCTGATCCCTAAAATATGAAATGTAGAATACATGAACCTACTGACTGTGCGCCACGTAGCAAGCAAGTGAGTCCTACCCTACTAACATTTTATTAATAAATTACATTTTTTTTATTAATTACATTTTATTTATAAATTTAATAATTTTATATAATCATTTATTTAATTCAATAATTATGCAAGAAAGATGGTCTGTGCTGACTGTGCACCACGTAGCAAGCAAGTGAGTCCCATCCTACTAATATGGCAGCCGACGTGATAGGTGGATCCCACCCTGCTGATGTGGTAGCTGACATGGAAAGTGGGTTCCACCATTTGCTAACGTGGCAGGTGGGTTCCACCCCTTGTTGATTTAATAATTCTAGACCTGGAACATATAAAGATGGTATTTTTGCAATAAATATGGTATTTTTACAATTAGGATGGTAAATTTGCAAATAATTTGTCTTTTGTTAAAGTGGGAAAAATTACAATTATAAAAAAAAAGGTGTGAAAAATTACTTTTAGTAATATATTTATAAAAAAACCTTTAATAAAATTGTGTTGATTAAATATAATTTTGTCATTATATTTTAATATCATTATATTTTAATATCTAATATCATTATATTTTAATATTAACCGAGATTCAAACAAAAATTCTATTAATTTTTAATTAACAATAAAGACTTGAAACCAAAAAAATTACTAAAATTTTGGTTTTAGTCAAAATTTCAACCTTGGTTCGTCTCACACATGGGTTCCGTCCCGACAATGCAAGTAATTCACTTCTGAATCTAAATTAATGGCACATTAGTTTAAGAGTTCAAATAATTTTATGCTTTCAAACTTGCAAATATTTTTTTCCCACAAAATGCACTTTAATCTCGTGTAAACGCAGACTTTATGGTCGATGTCCGAAAGTATTTTCTTAAGGGTCCTGGTCCCTGACAATCATTTGTCAGAACCGATTATTTAACAATCGGTTCCACAGCCGTTGGATCAACAGATTAAAAAAAAAAAAAATTACTGTCCGCTATAATTTTCCGCGGATAGGCAGATTGCCTGTTCGCGAAAATTGTAATCCAGGGAGGCCGTTGGATCAACGATCCAACGGTTTAAGAACCGATTGTTAAATAACCGGTGCCTGACAAATGATTGCTAGGGACCAAAACCCTTTTCTTAATAATTCAAACTTTAATTGCTTGCTATTTTGAATCATGTCATGATTGTTCTTGTTTTACAATCTTATCCAATATACCCGACTCACCGCCCAAATTATAAAAGATAAACCAAAAAAATGAGCTCCCGTGGCGTGATAACATCATAAATGTGTATCAAAATTAAAAACTTAGTAGTTTATAACATCTCTAACAGGTTGGTTAACATGATTATTTAAAATAATATAACATAATGATTAAATAAATTTTATGTAATTTATAAATTAAGTATTGTTTTGTAACAAAATTGGTTAAATTGAATAATTCATATGTACAAATTAGTTACATTTTTTGAAAAATTCGATAAATTTAACCAATATCAAAAGTTTGACTATAATTTTAAATTATTTTTCATAACTAAAAATTCATAATTTATACAAATTATATATAATATTTGTCACATTTTTTGAGAATTTTCTACCATTATAGATGTTCTTAGAAACTAAACACATTTCATGATAACTTGAATTTTTGCCATCAAATTATTATGGGTTACTATTTCTCAGAAAAATCTATTTCTTTTATTAAATGAAATAAAGTGAACTAAACACCTTGCTAACATCAAACATCAAACTAATTATGTTGTCTCCATCTATAAATATCACAAAGAACTAAAATTGTGGTGCAGACAAGCACCATCATAACTGTGATTCCCACCTCATTCAGTCCTTGTCTCGAACCTAAGCTTTCTTGAGTTTACAAGTGATGAATCTATAGACAATGCCATCTTTTCTTCTTTATTTAATACTCAGTCTTATATACTGGGGATTATTTTTTATTTATTTTTGTCAGGTTATATACTGGGGAATTTATTTCACTATCAAGTATCAACTAATTAATATCGAATAAAGTGGGAAATCAACAAAGCCAAAAGTGGAAGAATTTGAGAAAAGAAAATTCCATTTTCACAACCATTTCCATTATTCGAGCAGAAAGAAAGTCGTGCAATTCAGTGTTTCTGAATTATTAAACATAAAAACGGACGGTCATAGGCCATATGTGACTGTTGATACACGGAGTTCATATAGGTTCCATTTTTAATATTATTAATTACAAAATATCTCACAATTTGAAAATTTGTTTCTTACTCAATTTGTAAATATCTTGAAACAAACTTATTGTCTTTTTAAACGATAAGGATATTTTTACAAATATAGTGTTATTTGCATCGTGTTAAAATGATTTTTTTATTATAAAAATATTTTGAAAGCAAATTGGTATAACAACAATTTTTAAAGATTATTGGAATCACATAAAAAAATATGTAAATTTAAAGTTGATTTGACGATGAACACATAGAATACGAGATTGAAATTGGTGAATTTTGTAATCGATCTTATGTGTTGATTCATAAAATGTGAAGGAAAAAATGTTTATTTTTTCTTATTGCGAACTAGTGATCAAAAAAAAAAAAAAAAAAACTATAAACAAGAAGTTTACGTATTCACTATTCAGGTTAGGGGTACTTGAGAATCTGATCATGTTAAGTAATTCACCCATGTGTTTCCTAAGGGTATGATCCTAAACCTTCTTAAATAAATTCATGCGATTCTTAAAAATTCTTAAAATATTAGCAAGAGATCAAAATGAGACAATTCATATAATATGATCGTGCCTTTAAAATATTCATTTTCAAATCATATTATTATGTGATAGAGACAAGAAAATCCCTAGATTAAGGATATCGTTAAACCCTTTTAATATTTAAGTCACTAAGAAATGTGATTGCTTATATAGCGGGTGTTTGGGTATCTTAAAATGAGTAGCTTATGACTTATAAGCACTTATGTCATATAAGTGATAAGTAGAGCAGAGATTGTGGGTGTTTGGGGTATCTTAAAAAATGTAGCTTATGACTTATAAGCACTTATGTCATATAAGTGATAAGTAGAGCATAACTTATAAGTCAGTAAAGTGTTTGTTAAATCAGAACTTATAATCAGTAAACTGTTTGGGTAAATCAGAACTTATAAGTTAACTTTTTTCTATAATTTTCAAAATATTTGTTTTTTATATTTAACAATGGATGTCAATGAATAGATCTCGATGAGTAGAGAAATTTGAGATATACATATCAATTTTCTAATGAATGGATCGAGAGATATATGATTTTGAAGATTTGAAGGATATTATATATTGCGTATATCGAGAAATAAGTTATAAGCATAAGTTGAATGTTAGGATTTCCTAACATTCAACTTATGAGCTTATAAGTTATAAGTTGAGCCAAAACTTATTTTGGCAAACACCCTCCATAAGGACTTTTCAACTTTTAAGGCATAAGTTGCCCATGAAATGAGTTGCCAAACAGGCCCATTTTATAAGTCAGTAGAGTGTTTGGTAAATCAGAAATTATAATCAGTAGACTGTTTGGTAAATCAGAACTTATAAGTTAACTTTTTTTTTTTTTAATAATTTTCAAAATATTTGTTTTTTATATATAACAATGGATATCAATGGATAGATCTCGATTAATAGAGAAATTTGATATATACATATCAATTTTCTAATGAATGGATCGAGAGATATATGGTTTTGAAGATTTAAAGGATATTATATATTGCGTATATCGAGAAATAAGTTATAAGCATAAGTTGAATGTTAAGGATTTAACATTCAACTTATGGGCTTATAAGTTATAAGTTGAACTAAAACTTATTTTGGCAAACACCCCCATAAATGCTTATGGCCTTATAAACCATAAGCTCCATGGAATAAGTGGAAACAAACAGCCCCATAGTCTATTGGACCTATTTAAGTACCTAAATTCATAACACTTATATATTACGATTGTGAGAAAACTGATTAAAATTCTCTTTCTTATAAATTTAAATTAGAAAATGTAATTGACAACGTGACTTCCATAGTTCCATTGTAGTTATGTATTTGACTATTTTTATTATTAACGAGCATGCTTGAAAATATTTCGTAGAAAAATGTTTAAATAAAAAAATTATATATTTTTAATTATAGCGAAGTTTTAATTTAGTTAAGTTATCATAGCTATATTATACTCTTTCTTAAACCCATTATATATATATAGGCCTTTGCTCCATAAAGAACACTCTTATATAACAAACAATAAAGAACACTATAAAATCATTTATTCCAATAGATCCATTGGCCCCGCCAGGGGCACCCAATACAAAAAGTTCTTATTTTTTTAGGCTCTATCCATCCAGCAAAAAAAAAAAAAAATTGAAAATTTTACTGTTCATGATGACGTCACTGATGACGTCATCGATGAACAGTAAATTTTCAATTTTTTTTTTTTGCTGGATGGATAGAGCCTAAAAAAATAAGAACTTTTTGTATTGGGTGGCCCCGCCAGGGGCAATGGATCTATTAGATATGAGGTGTTCTTTGTTGTTTGTTATATAAGGTGTTTGCTATGGAGTCCAACCCTATATATATATATATATATATATATATATATATATATATATATATATATATATATATAGGGTCCTCTTCCACAGCCACAGTTGGATATTTTTGAATATTGATCCAACCCATCTATAACCATCCACTGAAAATATGAACGGCTGGGTTGTAAAGGTTTACGCTATATTATATAGCGTACTACGCTGTATTATACAGCGTAAACCTTTTTACTTTTTTATCCCACAATCTGCCACGTGTTGCCACGTGCCGGTTTAATCTTACGCTATATAATATAGCGTAATACGTTATACTATATAGCGTAAACGGTTTTTTTTACAAAACCAGGCCTATTTTACCCAAAACATAATAGAGCGTATTGTGGTTACAAAACATCATTTTACAAAATATCAAGTTAGAATTATCCACAAACCACCGGAAAGCGCAAATCCACCGGAATCGGAAGTAAATCATCATCAATTTCATCATTTCTTCATATAAAGTGAGTAATTTCGTGTCTATTTCTTGTATCTATATGTCATCTAAATGTTAAGATGTGTGTTAGATTTGTCATGTATGTATATATGTCATGTATGTATATATGTCATCTAATTGTTAAGATGTGTGTTAGATTCTTGTATTCGAATTAAGGTTCGAATTTGTGGATAATTTTCGAATTAGGATTCGAATTTGTTGATAATTTTTCGAATTAGGGTTCGAGTTTGTGTATAATTTTCGAATTAGGGTTCAAATTTGTGGATAATTTTCGAATTAGGGTTCGAATTTGTTGATAATTTTTCGAATTAGTGTTCGAATTTGTGTATAATTTTCGAATTAGGGTTCGAATTTGTGGATAATTTTCGAATTATTAGGATTAAAATTTGCATTTGTGGATAAAGTTTGCATTTGTGTAGTTTGTGTAGTTCGAATTATTGGATTCAAGTTTGCATTTGTGTAGTTCGAATTATTGGATTAAAGTTTGAATTTGTGAATTTGTGTAGTTCGGATTTTTTTTCGGATTAAAGTTTTTTGTATGTATTGGATTTTAGATGGAAGATTTTTGTGGTCCGGTTGATCGTTCTCTCCTTATCGACCAAGATAACCATATTAGTAGTAGAATGTGGGTTGGGGATCATCGAGATAGACTTACAATCCGTCAAAGTACCTCGTTGCTTGGTGAATGGGAATTAGAGCCATATCAAGTTCGTCTTTTAGAACATTGGGGCTTCGGAATGTTTGCTAATCCGAGAGTCGTTATTCAAAATGATGTCACTTTAATTACGTCATTAGTGGAGCGTTGGAGGTCGAAAACCAACACATTCCACTTTACTTTCGGGGAGATGACGGTGACACTTGAAGATGTGTACATGTTAACGGGGCTTCCGGTTGTTGGAGAGGCGGTAACTTTGAGTGAAACAATTGACGTAAAAAATCTTTGGTTACGTCATTGGCCGGATCCGACGCTCTCACTTGAGGAAAGGGAAAGTGATGAAGCTTGGACTAGATGTGGCGTGAAATTAAGTTTTTTGAGGGAAAGATATTGCAAGTGCCCGAACAACAAAGATCCGGTGCATCTAGAAATATATACACGGGGCTATGTGTTTTATTTGTGCGGGGCGATATTGTTCCCCACAAAATCAAACAATGTTTCTCATCCAAGATTAATTCCGTTATTGATTGATACTTCAAGAATTTATGGGTATGCTTGGGGTGCAGCGGCACTTGCTTATCTATATAGGAATTTATGGGAGGCAAGTCGTAAGGATTGCAAGTCCATTACGGGATGCATCACAATATTGATGCTTTGGGCACGTGAGAGGTTGCGCCCGGGACAACCTATGCTAGCACCTCAAACCCGGTATATATGGCCTAGGGCTTTGGCATGGGCGGTTGATCCCGTTGGCCCAGGAAAGTCTAAGTACTTTAATGTCCATCACAATATTGATGCATATCGCGGGATGTTTGATAATTTTGATGCGAAATGGGTTAATTGGAGGCCATATCTTCGCTTCTATCGGAAATATAATCCCCAATTTCAGATGGCCTTTTTAGCCGGAGTAGCTCATGTGCCGGTTGTGTTTTTTGAAGATGTTGAACGTCAACTTCCGGAAAGGGTGGGAAGACAGTTTGGTTTTCCATTAAGCATTCCGCCACCGCCGCCGGAAGATGTGGCAATGTTGAGGGTGAGATCCGAACATTCATTTGTGAATCAACATTATCTAAATTTTGCTCGATATGTAGTTGTTTGGAATGAATTTGTGCAAAATGGTGTTGGTATTTTGGGGCCACCTTTGAATGCCATATCTCTAGAGGAGTATATGGATTGGTACTATAATGTTACCAAATTAAAGATTTTGCCGCCCTCAAAACCAACCAAGGATCCGAAAATATTCCAACAACCGAAAGACAAGTTCGACAATGCCAAGGCAATGGACTTGGTACGTTTTTTTTAAAACATGGAGTATGTTATTTGAGATAGTTTCGTTGAATATTTTTGTATTTATATTTATACTTTGTCTTTGCTTCATATGTATTGTAGATCATATGTACCGCTCGAGACATGAGTAGGCTTTGCTCTTTAGATATGTCGGGGATTTTTCACGAAGAAATATTGCCAAACTTCGTGAATAAATTTGATGAATTGATGCTCGAGACATATGGCCCGACATATGAAAGGCCCGATTTCAAGAGTTGTTTGCCTAAAAGAAAGGCAAGAAAGACAAAAAAGACTCAAGAAATTAGTCCTGAGAAGGAAAATTATTTCGAGGGGTATGAAAGTTATGACCATCCTTATGATACTCAAGAAACTTTTATGGTTGGTCATAGTGCTCCAATTCTTAATCCAACCCAATTCGACGATGATCCTACTGTACATTTCGAATTGGAAGAGGCTCCGATTGAGGTATAATTTCTTATTTGTAAGTTCACAATGTCACTTTGTCAATTAGTAAGTCGTTAATAACTCATTTGTTCACCATGTTCATTTTAGGGTTTATCAACACATCCAAGGGACATGGTTGGTCCTAGTGCTCCAATTATTAATCCTACCCAATTTGAGAAAGGATCCCTCGTAAAGCCGATTAAGATAAATAAAATAAATTGGATCAATGAAAATTGGTGGGAATGTGGTAAGCCTATAAATCTTCCAATCAATTGTAGTGCCAAAGCGATTCTTTCTTTGAGATCGGGGTTTGAAGTGGAGGATACTATAATCGATTGCTATATGGGATTGCTTGAAAAAAGAGAAAAAACCCTCTATGCTCATCAAGAAGGTGTCGTCAAATATTATTTCATGTCTCCGTGGTTCTTCCAAGTGATGGAGGCTCATCATTGCAAACCAATGAAGAAGAATCCCGCGAAAAGGAAAGCTAGTGAATGGGCGGTCATTGATACGGACTTTAAATCATATGGCATAAAGGATGGTGAAATGGTGACCAATTACGACTATATTGTCATGCCGCTTGTTGTTGGTGGTCATTGGATCCTATTCTTGTGGTCATTGACCAATTTTCGAGTATCTTTGTTTGATCCTCTAAGGGACGATGCTCCTATGATGAAATTAAAAGAGCTATACAAGGCGCAGTTCTACATTGTGGTATATTTTATCTTCCTTTTTTTTTAATTTCTAGTAGTCCATATTTATGTTAGTATTGTTTGATACATTACTAAGACAATTCATATTTGTTTGATAGGAAAAATTGGTCCCTCTCATGTTGCATCGGTTGGATCCTAACAAATTTGAACATGTCGTATTCCCCGATGTTGAAAATGTTGTTGAGCGACCTAGGCAAACCACTCCTTGGGATTGTGGAGTTTTTGTTATGAAATATATAGATTGTATGTTGACTTGCAATACCCAAGATTGGTGTGGTGTCGAATGGAATGATGACATAATCACACTTTTCCGACGACGTATTGGTTGGGAGCTCCATAAAGACCAAGCTCGACATATGACTTTGGCTTCCCATGATGCAAGACTCGCGGGATTGTAATTTAATAGTTCGAATTTTTAGAGATTACTTGTTTGAATTTTAGTTGGTTGTAAGTTAAAGATTGGATGTTGAAATTTAAGTTATAGATTACTTGTTTGAGTTTGAATTTTAGTTTGTTGAAATTTAAAGATTGGATGTTGAAATTTAAGTTGTAAATTTAAGTTTGAGTTTGTTCGAATTTTACTTGTTTTTTTGGAATTGGTCCTGGTTTCTTTTTGGAATTATGAAAAAACAGGTTTTAGTTGTTTGTTGAGTTCAGGGGTAGGGAAAAACAGGGGAAACTTGGCACATATTGATCTGGTATTACGCTCTATTATATAGCGTAGTACGCTCTATTATAGAGCGTAATACCAGAGCTTTTTTGTTTTTTTTTCAAAATACCACTGATATTACGCTCAGCGTACTACGCTCTATTATAGAGCGTAATACCAGATATTTTTTTTTTTGCTTTGTTTTTTCCCCTTGTATCAACTTCAAGCATCCAAAATTCAGTACCAATACCAAATTCAATCAAATCAAAAATTCACTCAAATTGCACCAAACCAAAAATGTAATCAACTAACCAAATCCAACAAAATCAATACCAAATTCACTAAAAAGTAAAATCACGAATTACATTTCCTAGATTTTTTTGATTTGGACTTTTTGGGAATCGACTTTTCTAATTTTTTTGGACAATTTCGGGAATCATGTTTAACATCATATTCTTTGCAAAGATTACATTTTCTTGATTTTTTTGGGGTGGACTTTTCTATGCCACTTTTCATTCTTTCCCTCTTGCGACCTTTAGTGGTGGAAATTTTAGGGTCTTTCAAATCTTCAAAATCTTCAAATCCATCAAAATCTTCACCTTCACGTTCATCCTCACATGATGGTGCTTTTTTCGTAGAAGGCATCTCCATAGGAAAATTTTCCACATATTCCGACTCTTCTTCAATCAATCCCATGACGTATTTAAATCTTGGAACCGAGCAACTTCCACGAGCCGCTAAATCTTGAAAGGCTTTGCACAAAGTTGTATATCGGGCGGGTTGTGATTGAAGAATATCGCCAACGATAGGAGGTTTATACGATATAGACCCGGCAATTTTATTTGCTCCAATTGTCCATCTCAAGTTAATTAAATTTGAAGGGATCTCCGTCCATTGCATCATATTCAAATATCGAATAATATGACGACAAATCATTCCCGAACTTTCAAATTTCCGACAAATACAATTTATCATACCATTGGCCACGGTTATTTGATAAACTTTTATATTTTCCTCCGCCACCGTGGTCTTATGTGCTTCGTACACCTTAAATAGCATAGTACTTGTGGTGAGAGGAATTTGGTACAACACTTCGAGAGAATATCGCTGGAATAACGGATGAATCGCTTGATTTTCGACTACAGAATCGGCGTTCAAGCGTTTACAGCCCGGCGTTCAACTGCCAGAGTGGGCGGTTGTTTGTAATGATTTTGGGACTGAGTTTGCAAGGTCACCGGATAGCAAGGACGGAGTAATTCCTACTTAGTCGATCCCAGCTGCCAGAGATGTGTATTGCTCAAGTTTTCTACATGATCCATGTAGAGTGAAGTGAGATTCAACCCTTGCAAAGTGCCTACATATCCTATATTTATAGGAATCAAGTCCCATGTAGTTCTAGGGTTTTGGACTCCTTGTTGATAGCCCAGCCACGTTCTGATAAGCCTTATCCTCCTGACCATGTTGATCCATTTGTTATTTTATTGATGAAAAAGAGTCCTAGTTCCCTTAGGACACTGCCTGAACCCTGGCCTTCCGCTGTACATCCGCCTATATATATACGTAGTGTATATATCATATATGTTTTATATTTATCTTCCTCAACTGAACTAATCAAGTTAATTATCCCGGATGATATGATTATCCAGTAGTTATCCTTCATTAATCCATAATTATCTTCACATTTATATGATTTTCCAACATATATCCACGTATATATACATAATCCATGTATATATAATGATTATCCATCATAACAGAGGTTGTTGGGTCGTCCCTGATGTTTAGGAGTTATCCAAAAGTCAGTTAGAGTGATATATATCTGTTCTCCTACAATTTAGGAGGCTGCTGGGCTAATTCTCGCGGACTGTCGGGGTACGAGTGTGAACCCCTGCCTAGAAGCCCTTCACCTACATGAACCCCTATCAGGCCTCCCACACAGCAGTACCTCCATCTGGGGTTCAGACACCTGAACCCCTGCATGAATGAACCCCGAACCAGATGCCAGAATCTTCATCTTTCAGTATATTTCCAAGGCATATTGGGCCAAAACATCCATACCTAGTCCAGCCTATCCATCCATATCCACATTACTCAAACTCGTGACCTTAATGGGCCTTAAATCAAGCCCAAGGCGGATTTTGGGCACAACAACTACCCCCCGGTTCCTTGTAGCCTTTTAATGCAAAAGGAACCAAAGTATGACATGATCTAATCCTTCCTTATCTTCCTCAGAGAAATACATTGCTTCCACATCATGCTTCCAAGCTTACATGAGCTAACTCGGCGTAAGAAACAGGAAACATAATGCTTTCACATATGTACCCCATCTGAATCCTTAAATGAACTCCTTCCACATACCTTATACCATGCATGACGTACCCGTTCCAATCGATCATGAGCTTTTTATCCTTATCACCTGAACCTACCAACTTCCAGCCTTCTTCCTTGAAAACCATAGCTTGACTTCTCAATATATTTCTTTTCCTTGTGAGGTTGACCTCCATGTGTCAATCCTTGTGGGTGAAGCCATGAAGCTTCCGCTATTGCATATAGGCTTCAATCTTCCAGAACCCTGTGCTACCAAGACAACTAGAAAAAGTGATTAGTAACATGAGCTAAGCAGCTCACATATATAATACACATAGCGCATAGATATATAATGCATAGATGTAAATATGATTATGCGAGTGCATATGATTTTGTATAAATAAACCCATTACTGCCTTCACACTCAAGTAGAACCTTGGCGAACGCACTCCTCAAGACATATGCCACAATATTTAGAGATTTTTATGAAACCATCACAATGGACCTCCCAAGATATTGCTAAGTATTTTGAGGACTTCTCCAATGATGCCCAGTGTTGTGGGACTTTTCCAAACCGTTCCCATAAACCATGGGACTTTGCCAATCCATGCCCATAAACTATGGGGCTTTCCCCGAGTGAACCTATAATCCATATGATGTAGATGATCTTATATGCGTACCCCATGAGGGACCAAGGTAAGGTTATAGAAACCTCCTCAATTGTAACTATGTCTTTCCAAGTGGTTACGTTATGAGGCATATAGTATGCCTAAGTACCTATCAGCTAACAAGTTTGAAAATAATTTTGAAACTCATGCATAATGTAAGTAAATATATGTGATGATGACCCTTTGTGTGTAACTCCATGCAAGTGTTAAACCATGTGATACGCGCATTCATATGAACATGAATTAATGCATAATAAAAGATAATGACCCATTTGAAAAGATAAACTTCGCAATGATGTTTTTGGCTAGATGCTATATAAATTTCCTTGTATGCATAGAAAACATGTGTGATAGAGAATATGTAAAAGAATGAAAGTAGAACTTATCTTTTCTTTTAGCACGTCAATCTAAGCCAAGGTTCAACCATTGAACCCAGAAGGCTAGGGATGCCACCCTTTGAGCTTAAGATGAGGACCTCATTCCATTATGTAAGCCCTTCCATGGTGAGATGTTGAATTACCCCCAGAGGATTAGATTTCCTTCACGTACGATAAGTAGGCCTTCCTCCACTTGAATCCTTGGACCTTTGTTCGTGCGTATGCCATTTGTACAGTAGTCTGCTTAGGGGTACGTTCAAACCCTAGGAGTTCACCTAGTTGTACCCTTGAATGTTTTATAAATATCCAGGCTTCACGCAATAGCCTTAACTTGTATATATTTGTTCACCACTACCTGTCAAGGGTTCACGTGGGCTCACCACAGTACCTATTGAGGTTTCACGTGGAACTAGCCACACTACCTGCCGAGGGCTTATGTGGGCTTGAAGCTGATATGAGCATTATTGTGTACTCATAATGTAAATAATAAAAGGACACCACCACCTGTTAAGGGTTCACGTGGGCCTGACCACACTACCTGTTGAGGGTTCAAGTGGGTCGTAGACTGATGGGAGCATTAATGCATTCCCATGACATAAGTAGTGAAAGGGCACCACTACCTGTTGAGGGTTCACGTGGGCCTAACCACACTGCCTGCCAAGGGCTTATGTGGGCTTTAAGTTGATGGGAGTTTCGCTAGCCTAGTGTCCCTAGGATTGACGCGAACCCATGACATGCATAATCCATACATGTTAAAACCTACTCATGCATAATGCATACATGAGAAATCCAATCCATGAAATCCAAATCCAATCCAAATCCAAATCCAATCCAAGTCCAATCCAAATCCAACTCCAACCCAAATCCAAGTCCAATCCAAATCCAAATCCAATTCAAATCCCATCCAGATCCAAGTCCAATCCAAATCCAATCCAAATCCAAATCCAAATCCAATCCAAATCCAAATCCCATCCAGATCCAAATCCAATCCATACTCCTAGAGGAAGCCCGTACCTAAGAGGTTCATACCTAAAAGGTTCCTACCTAATAGGTCCATACACGTACAGCCCCCTAGAGTTCGTCGGCATAACCTATCTTTATAGTAAAGAACTAGGTTCACGTAAACAATAACACATGAACACATAAAGAAGGCATGTGAACATAAGACATGAAGCACATAAGTACACATATCACACAAAGCATATAAGTACACATAGTCATTCACAGCAGTTAAGCAAATAAAGGCAAAAATAAAGTGATCATAGTTTTAATCAAGTCATAAAAATTATTTCACAGATAAGCGCTCATACCTTACCCCCGGGCTTCCACTAATATAAGATAGAACCTCTTACCGACTGAACCCCTAATCCTAGACCGGTCTTCGGGATCAGACCTAGAGTGCATGAAGAATTCCCATTAATGAGGTTCCATCACAGGAGTTTCCCTCGACCAGGTTCCATCCTCGAAGATTCCCTCAATGAGGTTCCATGTGATTTCCTCACAATGCTAATTTCCTTACGATGTTAATTCCCTCACGATGTTAGTTTCCTTACGATGTTAATTTCCAAGAGTTAAACTTCACTCACCCAGTTTCTCTGGGGTCGTGGCGAATCTATTCTGCCAATCCAATGTGATTTTCTCACACCGCTAAAATCCTTAGCGTTCCAATTTCCAAGAGTTAGACCTCACTCACCCAGTTTCCCTGGGGTTGTGGCGAAGCCGTTTGCCAAATTGTACGTACATAAGTCCCATAACGGGGTTGGTTGTCCACCAACATGATTACACGGAAGTTTATCGACGTTACGCCTTTTCAGGGTTCAAACGAGTGAACCTCCATATAGGGGAACTTTATGGCCCTAGCGTCCCTAGGTCCAGCCTGTCTTGGGGTTCCCATCCATTCACATGTAATCCACATGTGATGCATGTATAATCCATACATATTCCTGCCTTGATTCATGTATAATCCATACATGTTCCATATAGTCCGTGTAATCAATTAGCACATAATCCATGTACTTCCAATCCTGCCTTGCGCACGTAATCCACATGCAATTCATGTATAATCCATACATGTTCCTTTAGCATATAATCCATATGCTATAAATCCAGCTCATGCATAATCCATACATGAGAAATCCTCTCCATGCATAATCCATACATGGTAAATCCAGCTCATGCATAATCCATACATGAGAAATCCTTTCCAAATCAATTCACGAAATCCAATCTGCATATGCTCCTTGATCTAGCTTCCAGGGGTACCTCGAATTAGATTCCATTAGGGGTTCGCATACCAGAACCTCAAGAATCTCATGGTCCTAAGCCCTGACCCATTCATTGTAAATAAGTTCCGTTTGCTTAAAAATTTACCATTTTCGAGATACCATCACGGCAGTATACCATCCACTACCCCCCGGTTCCTTGCAGCAATTAATGCAAGAGGAACCTAATATAATCCTTACTCAGGCTCAATCAACCTTCACCCTGAACCTCTAAGCTTACGTGAGCGTACTCATTGCAAGAAACAAGGGGTTTCAAAGGTGAAGCTCGTAAATTCCTTCCAAGAAAGACCATGTTATTTTTTCTTGATGATGACTCCATAAATTCTATTCTTGAACCTCCAGGGTTCGGTTGTCGTACCCCTACGTCGTGGTTCCATCAATAAACCTTCCAGCCTTTTATGCTCGATGTACGTACACCCACACATGCTTGCCATCCTCGCACGCCTTTGAATCTTGATGATTGTATCCATATCACCTCATATGGTATTCCAAGGATCTCTTTCAGGTTCCAAGTTCGAAACCTCATTTCACAAACCTCCTTGGTACAAAAAATTCACATAAATCAAGCTTCCGTAGGTTCAATTGACTGAACCTCCCGCCACAGGTATCAAGTACGCATGCCTTCAAGATCCCACCTCAGGCGTATACCGTGGACATAGTTGTGACCGCCTATAAATCCAACCATGTTAATTGCTAATGATCCCGTTTTATATTAAGTTTTGTTGCTGTAACCCAGTAAGAGGTTTTGAGGCTGAAGGCCGCCAAGGGTTCACGAACCTGAACCTCCTTTGTACATCTTCTCATTTAAAAATAGGGTGCATCTTAGAAATCCTCCATGTAGCCTTGTATCCACTATCCCCCGATTCCTCGGCGTAGTTTGTCCATGGCCAATATTGAATCATATTCAACTTCTCATCTTTTTTTAGGAGAAGTCTAAATGGACATCCGTGAAGCTGGCTATACGCGTCTCACCGTAGTTTCAACCTCTTTTTTAATCCGTGTGGGAAGCCATGCTTCTTCTTATAAATGTGAAGTGTGTAACCATTTTCTTTGTCTAGATGATAAAACCTCCTTTCTTTGGCCTCCGCTTAGGTGCTTCAACCAGTACCCCCCAGTATGCTTTTTACCGAGTATTTCAGGTTCTTTCCATTCTTAGGTGAGGAAGCCGCTAGCGATAGCGTCTTGGTGGAACCTACCCATGATTCATTTCCATTGCCCTAGCGTATGAGGATCCAAGTCTATTCCAACCCAGATTCCATTCTTAGCTTTGCTATTTTCCCTAGCTTTTGCACCTTCTGGTTTTTCCTTTAAGGGGTTCACATATGAACCTCACACCCTCCTCTTTGTTGATCGAGAGGTCATTCATACCCTGTTCCTTGTCTAATAACATCTTCTCCCTAATTTCATCGAGATTACAATCCTCTACTAGCTTCCGTAATTCCTTCCTTGAAGCTTCCACATGTTCCAACTTCTGATGTTTGTGGGGTTTATAGCATGGGAACCCCTATGTGGGGAAACCTTTCAGCTTCTTGTGCTTGAGGGGTTTACATATGAGAACCTTCGTAGCCATGTTATAAATTGAGTCCACCATTTGCATCTTCTTTAGAACGGGTCATCCTACTATAATGTTGTAGGATATGCCATCAACCATAATTCCTTCCAACTGGGTGAATAAGAGGGGTTCATCCTTCAATACTACCAGTGACATTTTCAGTTCGTGAGAGGTTCGAGTCCACCTTCAACTTCCATGATAATCTTTTCACTAGAGCTTCATTTAGGTCATTACTTGAGACCTTTTACTCAATGCTTTTAGCTTTTTCAATTATAGAGGTTCCTTCATACTTTCCTTTGGAGGGGCGACCTCATTTCTCTGGGCTTGATTAATTCATTTTTTTGAAAAGCTTCCCAACTGTTACTTCTGCATAATGCGTTATGCCTTCATAATCCTCTGTTAGAGCAGCCATTTACATCAACGTAATGGGTGGTGCTACCCCCCAAAAAACTGGAACCACTTTATAGGGTTCCATCAGCAGGGCTACTGGTAACATGATTCCCCAAGTATCCTGAACGGAGCTTCCATCATAACCGTACAGTGGGGTGTCCACTTCTAACCATTTCCTTGATTTAACCATTTGAGTATCCCATACTAGTTGTGTAACGCCCATTTGTTGCATAAGAGGCCAAACATGGCCAAGATTGTTTTTCTTGATGAATCCCCTTTAGGCACTAATTAATTCTTTTGGGGTCCTCATGTCGAGTGACACAACTACCATGGTGGAACCCCTACACTGAGTTCCAATATTTTCCATTTTGTCCTAAAGCCTTTGAATGGGATTTTCCATGCTCAAACCCTTTTCCAGGTTGCTTCCCGGGTTCTTCTTGCTTATTGTGGGCCTTCTCATTATTCAGCTTCTTGCTTATGAGCAAGGGGCCTTCCATCATCGAACCTATCGTATACGAACCCCTTTTCTGGGAAGCTCTTTTCTGGTGAAGTCCTTTTTACCAATCTTTTCCACATTTTAGTTTGACAAGCTTCATTATAAGCTTCCTGCCCAGTCTATTGAACATACTCGGCTTTCTGTTAAGTGAAGCCTCAGGGTTCTAGGGCTTATTTTCCTTGAACTTGTCATCATCGAACCCCTATCCGGGTTCCTCTCACCAATAAACCTCCTTTTCATGGAAGCTTTCTCTTCTCGCTCATTCGTGTTCTCATGATCAATGTTGATGGGAAACCTTCGTACCGAATATGTGAATTATCAATAAGACACCTCTAAGCTTACATGTGCTAGCTCTTTGTAAGAAACAAGAGGTATCTAAGAGGATAATGTAAAATATTTCCGATAGCTTACCAATGAGCGAATTCATATCCTTGCCATCATCCAGGTTTACCTACTGATCATTAATTATGGGGTTCGCATCCCTGCTTCAATTTAGGTTCACCCGTACCCCTTTAGTCAGGAGGGTTGTACCCCTATCTGCACTGGGGTTCACCTGTTACTTATCTATCAGGAGGTTCGCACCCTTATCTGCGCTGGGATTCACCTACAGCTTATCAATCATGGGGTTCGTACCCCCATCATCATTCAAGTTCACCCATTTACTCCTTTTATGGATTGTGCTCCACAATTTTTAATGGAAACTCCTGGACTTGTTTAACCCCAGAATTGTCGAAGGGGGAGCCTTGATAGACCTTAACCTCCAAGTGGTTGAACCCTTAGATTGAAATTCTCCACTTTTCGAATATAAAAGCCTATTTGTCGAATGCCAAAATTACGTATTTGGGGGTTCATCTGCGAGAAACCTTCTAGTTAAGAAATTGGGGGTTCATCTGCGAAGAACCTTCTGGTTGAGAAACTGGGGGTTCATCTGGATCCGAGTGCCTTCTATCATGGGTGCGACCTCCAGATTGAGGTTCCTCCTGCCTTTAGCCCTTGAACCCCTCAACTGGTACCTCTCCAGATGGCCATTATCTCCATCAACATGTGGACAATCAATTCCTCATACATTCAGTTATACATTAACACACTCTTGATGTGAGAGTTTCTGGATCGCGGAACCCCGCATAGCTGAACCCCTATTCTGGACCCTTCCTATCGGAATTTAGCATCCAAAATAGTTATTTTCCAGCCATTCTTTCCAAGACCTCAGAGCCACATCCCTTTTTTTATTCATTTTACCACCAAATGACCAGAATAAAGGTTATGGGTAACCTTCCTTCTTCTTCATCCTTTTTTTCGATAAGCCATGATTTTTCCTCCATTTTTTCATCTTTTTGTATCTTTTTTTTCCAGAGACTCGATTTTCCAGTCCATCCACATGATATAATCCGCCACATCTCGATTGGCGACCTCCTTCCTCGATCTCAATTTCATGGTCACCTCCATTGTTATTCGGTGTATGTTCATCGCCGGAGCTTTTCGCAATCTTTCCTCTCAAAAGATCATCCAATCCCCTCCTTCTAGCGCCAAAAATGTTGTGAGAGGAATTTGGTACAACACTTCGAGAGAATATCGCTGGAATAACGGATGAATCACTTGATTTTCGACTACAAAATCGGCGTTCAAGCGTTTACAGCCCGGCGTTCAACTGTGTGAGAGGAATTTGGTACAACACTTCGAGAGAATATCGCTGGAATAACGGATGAATCACTTGATTTTCGACTACAAAATCGGCGTTCAAGCGTTTACAGCCCGGCGTTCAACTGCCAGAGTGGGCGGTTGTTTGTAATGATTTTGGGACTGAGTTTGCAAGGTCACCGGATAGCAAGGACGGAGTAATTCCTACTTAGTCGATCCCAGCTGCCAGAGATGTGTATTGCTCAAGTTTTCTACATGATCCATGTAGAGTGAAGTGAGATTCAACCCTTGCAAAGTGCCTACATATCCTATATTTATAGGAATCAAGTCCCATGTAGTTCTAGGGTTTTGGACTCCTTGTTGATAGCCCAGCCACGTTCTGATAAGCCTTATCCTCCTGACCATGTTGATCCATTTGTTATTTTATTGATGAAGAAGAGTCCTAGTTCCCTTAGGACACTTCCTGAACCCTGGCCTTCCGCTGTACATCCGCCTATATATATACGTAGTGTATATATCATATATGTTTTATATTTATCTTCCTCAACTGAACTAATCCAGTTAATTATCCCGGATGATATGATTATCCAGTAGTTATCCTTCATTAATCCATAATTATCTTCACATTTATATGATTTTCCAACATATATCCACGTATATATACATAATCCATGTATATATAATGATTATCCATCATAACAAAGGTTGTTGGGTCGTCCCTGATGTTTAGGAGTTATCCAAAAGTCAGTTAGAGTGATATATATCTGTTCTCCTACAATTTAGGAGGCTGCTGGGCTAATTCTCGCGGACTGTCGGGGTACGAGTGTGAACCCCTGCCTAGAAGCCCTTCACCTACATGAACCCCTATCAGGCCTCCCACACAGCAGTACCTCCATCTGGGGTTCAGACACCTGAACCCCTGCATGAATGAACCCCGAACCAGATGCCAGAATCTTCATCTTTCAGTATATTTCCAAGGCATATTGGGCCAAAACATCCATACCTAGTCCAGCCTATCCATCCATATCCATATTACTCAAACTCGTGACCTTAATGGGCCTTAAATCAAGCCCAAGGCGGATTTTGGGCACAACAGTACTCATGGAAGCTCTCTCATTCACAACATAGGCTCCACTTTGTTCAAGTTCGTGTTGAAAACGTCTAAACATTTCTTTTGTATAAATAGATGCCGCATGATTCTCCTATGAGGATGATGTTATTCTTGACCTTTCCTTATACTTTGTTTCATAGTCCGCTTCTTTCTCACGAAGATATTGTTTCTCCAATGCTTTTTGTGAATTCTCTATAAACTCTTTCAAACCGGTGCTAGCTTTTACATACTCGTCAAAAATGCATTCATTGACTCACTTCTCGAGGTAGTTGTTATCCCGGTAGTGAAATGAAGTTTAGTGTACACACGAACCCACTTATGTCGAACATAATACATTTCTTGCAACCAACCATGATCAACCAAGTTATATTTTTCAACCAAATCTTCCCACCTATTTTCAAATTGTTCAACCGTCATTGACTTGTACAAACATAAGTTGAAATCTTCTTTGAAATGTGGTTCATGTGTGTACAAACCGGATAACTTCTCCCCGAATTTAGTACTTATATGCCAAGTACAATAAAGATGGTTCGTGTTTGGTAAAACTTCGGCAATTGCATTTCCAAGTGCAATATCTTGATCGGTGATTATTGAGATTGGAGCCTTGTTTCCTATAGCTTCCAACCAATTCTTCAAAACTCATACGTAAGAACTTTCTTTCTCATCCCTTATTAGTGCAAAACCAAACAATATGGATTGGTAGTGGTGGTTCACCCCCGTAATATGTACAAATGGCATACTATACCTATTGGTGCGGTATGTGGAGTCAAATACTACCACGTCTCCAAAATTTTTATATGCATTTAACGATCTTGGATCAACCCACAACATGGAACGCACCCGATTATCCTCATCAACATCTACTCGATAGAAAAATTCCCCAAAACTACTACATTTCAATTCTTGGAGTAATTTCAAACCTTCTTTGGCATCACTCGAATCAAATACATGATGTCTAATATCACGCAAAACATTCCGAATCTCTTGACTAGTAAACCCAATATTTTCTAAGCTTCCCGTAAGCTCACCCATTACATTCAAAGATTGTTGAGGCCCAATACCCGACTTACTCAAAATTATAATCAATTCTCGCATGATGGGTGTTATGTTTCTTGGCCTTTGCATGAAATGTACCTTACTAGGTGAAACCATCTCATGATTGTGTACCAAATTAACCAATGTTACCTCCCACTTCTTTGATGTCTCTCTATGAACAACATACATTCGCGCCTCACACTTTGTTCTACCAAGAGAATCTCTATTTCTCTTTTTTCCCGAAACTTCACCTTCATCATCCAAAGATTTTGAGGCTAATCTCCCACCCTTTCGACATATATACAAACGCGAACAAATCTTTTTAGTTTTTGAACGTTTATGTGTAGTTCTAATTATTACTTCAAAACCAATACGCCTACCATAATCTCTATAAAACCTCTCCGCTTCATCTAAACTATCGAATAATTGACCAACACATGGGTAAACATCATTCAAATCATCCAAAAAAACACCATTCTTAACATCTTCACCATCATCATTATCATCAACATCATCACCATCATCAACATCATCACCATCATCACCATCATCAACATCATAGACAACATCACCATCATCATTCTTAACATCTTCATTATTATCATCATCAAGACCTATTATTTTAGGTGTGTGTGGACTTTCGTTAACATCTTCATTTTCTACCTCAATCTCAATCTTACTAGGTGTCTTAGTAGGAGATTTTAACTTCGAAAAAATGAAAGAAGCCATGGATTAAATAGAAAGCTAACCTTAAATTCGAAGCTCAATCTTCAAAATCTTAATTTGGGATGGTACTCCAAGCTCAATCTTCAAAATCTTCAAAGTCTTCAAATTTGAATAAATTTGGATAAATAAATTAAGATTGGTAGATTAAGAATAGGTATAGATTAAGTTTGTGATGGTGTAAATATATCTCCAAATGATTAAGTTTGGTGTAGATTAAGTTTGAATACTCTTGAAATGATATTTCAAAACATGAAAGGCTGTTTGAGCTGAAATTGGTGTTGTTCTCGGCTAAGATATATAATAGAGCGGAAGTGATATATAACAGAGCGGAAGTGATTAAGGGTAAAATGGGGATTTAAAAAAATAAAACTTACGCTATATAATATAGCGTATTACGCTATATTATATAGCGTAATACGCTATATTATATAGCGTAAGTGTTTCTCATCCTGACCGTTGATTAAACATTTTAATGGTATAAGATGGGTTGGTTGGATATTAAAAAATATCCAACTGTGGCTGGTGACCAGTTTCCATATATATATATATATATATATATGGTCTTACTCAAATAGAAACCAAATTAAAATAGAAATTAGAAACTAAACCCTAATCTAATATTTAAAGCTAATCTAATGACCAAACTAGGGGACCCCAATACAAAAAGTTTATAATATTCTAGGCTCCATTCAGTAAAAAAAATAAAAAATAAATTACTGTTCACTGCTGACGTGGCAGTGACATCAGCGTGAACAGTATTTTTTTTTTGCTGGATGGAGCCAATAATTTTAAATACTTTTTGTGAAGGTGCCCTGGCGGGGCCATTAGAATAAATGAAATATAATTCATTTAATTTTAGTTTCTAGTTTCTATTTTAATTGAGGTTTCTATTTGATCACTAGCATATATATATATATATATATATATATATATATATATATATATATATATATATATATATATGGGTGCCCTTCCACAGCCACCGTTGGTTGAAAAAAGGCCCACAACCACCAACTCGTACACCGCAGCAATGAACCCTTGCGGCAGGAAAACTTAAAAAAAAATTTAGGGGTGCCGCAATGAAAACTTGCGGTAGGAATGGGCCGCATTGAACGTTTGCGGCAGGAGTCGCTCTCAGGTCCTTAAATATTATTTTACGTTTTTATACCTTTATTTTTATTATTTATTAAAATTAAAAAATTGGTAAATTAATACATTATAAAATATAAAAATGTTTATAAAATTTGAATTATTACATAAAATTTTAAATAAATTATTATAGTTTTATATTTATTAAAAGTAATAAAAATAATAAATTAATAAAAGCTGTTAATTTGAAATATTGAAACAAGTAAATATATGAAATTACGTTTTCACCCTCCAATTTGATGCCGCAATGATACATAGCGGATAAATGAAAATCTGAAATTACTTGTTTACCCTTATATCACTGCCGCAATGATACAATGCGGATACAAAAAAATATGGAATTACTTTTTTACCCTTAAATCATTACCGCAATGATACAATGCGGATAGAAGACTTATACAACCACCCATTGCGGCTGCCGCGACCCGATTAACTCTAATTAAACATAGAGCTCAGGCGATTTCAGGCGATTCCGGGCGATTTACACACAGAGCTGCGAAATGTCAGGCCATCTTCCTCCTCAAGGTATCTTCTAATTGACACTTATACACACACGCACGTAGTTATACATACACACACGCACTACTATATGCATTGCTACTGACGATTATATGTACATGGTTTGATTCGTTTTTAACTGTGGGTGGTGTTTATTTGCTTCATTTTAGTTAAAATCATGAATTAAATCGAATTATTAGGGTTCATAGTTCGAATTTTACCCATTTTTGGTTTGCATTAGTTTGAAATTAGGGCTTTTACCCTCAATTGAGTTGAAATTAGGGTTTCTCATCTTTAATTAGGTTGAATTAGCTCGAAATGCCAAATTTAGAATTAGGTTTCGAATTATTATTCGAATTTTTATTAAAACTATGAATTAATTCGAATTATTAGGGTTTATAATTATGAAATTATAATTATAATTTTTTTTATGAGTTGTGGAAATTTTAATTCGAATTTTTCTGAATTATTAATTTGAATTTTTGAGTTTAAAATTCGAATATATGAATTAAGATGATTTATTAATTCGAATTTTGATTAATTAACATATTAGTACTGCATTTTATTTGATAAATTATATTCGGTGTTAATTTATTTTTGTTTTAAATATGTCTTAATGGAATGAGAGAAAAGCTACTGGACTCCTCCCTGCCGCAATGAGGCGTTGCGGATGACAGTAATTTTTTATTATTATTTATTTCCTTATATTAAAAATTGGAAAAATGATAAAATTACAATTTATTTCAATTGTTAAATGTAAAATTCGAGAAAAATGAAAAAAAATATTGTTTTAAAAATTTTATTTTAAAACTTGACAAAATTTGCATTTAAAAATCGAAAAAAGGCATAAATTATATTTTATTCCTAATAATTAATTTAAAATTAGAGAAAAGTGGGAAAAAAAATCCAGTTTTTCAAAGTAAAATTCGAAAGAAAGGATTAATTTAAAAAAAATTGATGTTTTTTTCGAATTTTAAAGCAATAATTATAAATAAATAATTTAAAATATTATTACTTAAAAAAATATTGAAATATGAGCGGAATTCATTTCGCATTCATATATGAACGGTTGCTAAAATGAACAGATGTGGCATTCCTGGCCGAGTGGGTTGTTAGTAATCGAAACTCCGAGGTTAAGCGTGCTTGGGCTAGAGCAATTCTGGGATGGGTGACCCCTGGGAAGTTCCCTTTTTCTAATTTATTTTTTTTAATTTTGTATAAAAAAATTAGATAAATTTGTTTTAAACTTATATTTTAATCCAAATGTCCCAGGAAAAATTAATTTAATAGATTCAGAAAAATTAGATAATAATTTTTTTGAGCAAACTTAAAAAAAAAAAATTGGAAAAAGGGAACTTCCCAGGGGGTCACCCATCCCAAATTTGCTATAGCCCAAGCACGCTTAACCTCGGAGTTTCGATTCGCAACAACCCGCTCGGCCAGGAATGCCACATCTGCTAATTTTAGCAACCGTTCATATATGAATGCGAAATGAATTCCGCTCATATTTCAATATTTTTTTAAGTAATAATATTTTAAATTATTTATTTATAATTATTGCTTCAAAATTCGAAAAAAAACATCAAATTTTGTTTTAAATTAATCCTTTCTTTCGAATTTTAGTTAAAAACCTCGGAAATTTTTTTCCCATTTTTCTCGAATTTTAAATTAATTATCAGGAATGAAATATAATTTATGCCTTTTTTCGATTTTTAAATGCAAATTTTGTCAAGTTTAAAATAAAATTTGGGGAAAAAAATATATTTTTTCATTTTTCTCGAATTTACATTTAACAATTGAAATGAATTGTAATTTTATCATTTTTCCAATTTTAAATATTAGGAAATAAATAATAAAAAAATTAATGATATCCGCAAGGTCTCATTGCGGCAGAAGCTTCTTGCCGCATTGAGGCCTTGCGGATTTTAACCCAGTTTTTAAAAATAATTTGATTCATAATATTTCAATTAAAAATTGGAAAATTGATAAAATTACAATTTATTTAAAATTTTAAATGTAAAATTCGAGAAAAATGAAAGAATTATTTTTTTCCCAAAATTTATTTTAAAATTTAAAAAAATTGATAAAATAAAATTCTATTCCAAAATTTACAAAAAAATTCTTTTTAATTTGAATTCACCCAAAAATATTTATTTAATCGAATAAATGTTGAAAATATATAATATTTTAATTGAATTGGAGATAATACAAAATATTTAGAATAAACATGAAAAGAAAATTTTAATTCATTAATAATATTTTTGGATGGGGGAAAACATCAAAATACAATTTTTATTTAAAACAATTTCTTCGAGCCCTCCTTCTTCTTCCGTCTACGGATGTTCATCTCCATGCCCGTACAATTTCCTCAAATAGGCAATCTCCATGTTTCTCTCTTTCAAGGCTTCTTCGAGTTCATCGACTTTTACCTCCAAATCTACAACTTTATCTTCAAGAAGCATGATTTCTCTCTTGGCTTCTACCAATTTTGTTTTTAAACTAGCATTCTTCTCATTTTTTGAATCCATGATAAGAAAAATTTTAGGTTTCTATAGAGAAAAATGAGAAGAAGATTAGAATATGAAATTTTAGGTTGAGGGTGTGAGTATTTATAGAGAAAATATTTCAAATTAAAATTTTTTCAACATTAAAATTCAAAATAAAATTTAATGTATCTTGAAAATAACATTTGAATTTTTGGGAATGTAAGTTGAACATATGGAAGACTGTGTAAAACTGGTAAGTGTTCCCTGCCGCAAAGAGTCATTGCGGCAGTAATACAACAGCATGACATCAGCTTAGCGTCAGTTTCTTCACTGCCGCAATGAGGCCTTGCGGATGGCAATAATTTTTTTTTATTATTTATTTCCTTATATTAATAATTGGGAAAATGATAAAATTACAATTTATTTCAATTGTTAAATGTAAAATTCGAGAAAAATGAAAAAAAATATTTTTTTCCCCAAATTTTATTTTAAAACTTGACAAAATTTGCATTTAAAAATCGAAAAAAGGCATAAATTATATTTTATTCCTAATAATTAATTTAAAATTAGAGAAAAGTGGGAAAAAAATCCAGTTTTTCAAAGTAAAATTCGAAAGAAAGGATTAATTTAAAAAGAATTGATGTTTTTTTCGAATTTTAAAGCAATAATTATAAATAAATAATTTAAAATATTATTACTTAAAAAAATATTGAAATATGAGCGGAATTCATTTCGCATTCATATATGAACGGTTGCTAAAATGAACAGATGTGGCATTCCTGGCCGAGTGGGTTGTTTGTAATCGAAACTCCGAGGTTAAGCGTGCTTGGGCTAGAGCAATTTTGGGATGGGTGACCCCTGGGAAGTTCCCTTTTTCTAATTTATTTTTTTTAATTTTGTATAAAAAAATTAGATAAATTTGTTTTAAACTTATATTTTAATCCAAATGTCCTAGGAAAAAATAATTTAATAGATTCAGAAAAATTAGATAATAATTTTTTTGAGCAAACTTAAAAAAAAAAAAATTGGAAAAAGGGAACTTCCCAGGCGGTCACCCATCCCAAATTTGCTCTAGCCCAAGCACGCTTAACCTCGGAGTTTCGATTCGCAACAACCCGCTCGGCCAGGAATGTCACATCTGCCAATTTTAGCAACTGTTCATATATGAATGCGAAATGAATTCCGCTCATATTTCAATATTTTTTTAAGTAATAATATTTTAAATTATTTATTTATAATTATTGCTTCAAAATTCGAAAAAAACATCAAATTTTGTTTTAAATTAATCCTTTCTTTCGAATTTTAGTTAAAAACCTCGGAATTTTTTTTCCCAATTTTCTCGAATTTTAAATTAATTATCAGGAATGAAATATAATTTATGCCTTTTTTCGATTTTTAAATGCAAATTTTGTCAAGTTTTAAAATAAAATTTGGGAAAAAAATATTTTTTTTTCATTTTTCTCGAATTTTACATTTAGCAATTGAAATGAATTGTAATTTTATCATTTTTCCAATTTTTATAATCAGGACATAAATAATAATAAAAAATTATTGACATCCGCAAGGCCTCATTGCGGCAGGGAGGAGTACAGTAGCTTTTCTCTCTCCTCCCCTGTTTTCCCCTGAGCCAGGGGAAAACAGGGGAGGAGAGAGAAAAGCTACTGGACTCCTCCCCGCCGCAATGAGGCGTTGCGGATAGGCACATCCCTACCGCAAGGCCTCCTTGCGGATAGACAGATTTTTTTTTTCTTGATATTAAAATTTGGAAATTGATAAAATTCCAATTTATTTCTATTGTTAAATATTAAATTCGAGATAAATTAAAGATTTCGTTAAGTGTTTACTAATTTATGTGTTTTTCCTAATATTCGAAAAATTGGAAAAAATTCTAATTTAAACTAGTACAAATGCATGGATTGCATATTAATACCTTACATAGAAAATTAAGATTATAATTAATAAAAATTGTTTCAAATATTACAGAATACAATTGAAACTAATTGCCAGGACAATTTCTTCTATCATGGTTTGCTCCTACCAACCCACATTTTCCGCACTTTCGTTGCTTGGTTGTTGAAGTTGACGTTTCAATACCACTTTTATATCTTGCCGCTTTCTTTCGTCCCTTAGTTTGTGACATTGGAGGATCGAATATCGGATCATGATCCCAATCTTCTTGAGGAAACGACTCGTTCATTTGTTCGATCTTATCTTCTTGTGGAAAAGCAATTTCCACGTGACACCTCTCTCGCTCAATCAAGTTCATCACGTAGTTGAAACGTGGGACGGAACAACTACCAACAGCGCCTAAATTTTGAAATGATTTGCACAATGCACTATACCTTGATGCTTGTGATTCACCAACATTACCAAGAACGGGAGGGGTATAAGGTAGAGGTCCGGCAATTTTGTTGCCATTTTTTGTCCACCTAGACATGATGTAATCATTCGATATACGTATTTTTTGTTTCATGTCTAGGTAACGGATCATGTGTTTACAAATCATCCCGGAATGTTCAAATTGCATACAAACACATTCAATCTGTCCATCAATATGGGCCGTCAACCGATAGCTTCTTCTACGATCCTCCGGCACGGTAGACTTCTCAACCACGAACATTTTAAATAAATGACATCCACCTTTAGTTTTCGTCACGACATAAGATGTACTTTTTAGAAGCTCCTTTTGAAAACGCCTAAACATCTCTTTCGTGTAAATTTCGGATGCATGAATTTCCAAGGATGATTGCAATACTAGTCTCCTTTCCCTTTCTTCGCTCTCTTAGTCACTTTTAACCTCCCTAAGATATTGTGCCTCCAAAGCCTTTTGGGAATTCTCAATGAATTCTTTCAAACCGGTAGATGCTTGCACATATTCATCAAAAAATGCATTCATTGATTCGCTTCTAGAGGTAGTGGTCATACCGGCGGCAAAATGCGACTTTGTGTAAGCACCAATCCATTGATGTCTAATGCGATACATTTCATTTAACCAAACATGATCCTCAAGTTTGTACTTCTCGACCAATTCCTCCCATCTACCTTCAAATTCCGTGGGAGACAATGACTTGTACACACATGCATTAAAATCTGTTTTGAATTCCGGATATTTGGTGTACAAACTAGATAACTTCTCGGGAAATTTACTACTTATATGCCATGTACAATAAAAGTGATTTGTTTCGGGCATAACCGTGGCAATAGCATTTCCCAAAGCAATATCTTGATCGGTAATTATTGTAGTGGGAGGTTTGTTGTCAACGGCTTCCAACCAAGTTTTTAAAACCCATTGATAAGAAGTCTCGGTCTCATCTCTCATGAGTGCAAATCCAAACAAAATATTTTGGTAATGGTGGTTCACCCCCGTAATAGGTATGAAAGGCATACAATACCTATTCGTTCGATAAGTTGAGTCGAACGTCACCACATCACCAAAATTCTTGTAAGCGTTCATGCATCGAGGATCAACCCACACCAAACCTTTAACACGATTCTCGTTATCCACATCCACTCGATAGAAGAAATGACCGAACGCATTCTCTTGTTGTAACTTTCGTAACAAGACCAAGCCACACTCCGCATCACCGGAATCAAACACTCGGTGCCGAATATCCCGTATGACATTACGTACATCTTGATTAGAAAACCCTAAATTTTCAATGCCTCCACATGTCTCACCAAGATATTTCATCACTTTACTCGTCTCGATCCCCGATTTGTTAAACAACTCAATCAATGATCGGGTGATCGGATCGATGTTGCGTGATGTTTGAAAAAATTGTCGCTTATCCGGTGTTACCATGGAATGATTATGTTTCAAATCAACCAAAGTTACCTTCCATTTGTTTACATTAACTAGGTGACATACGTACATTCGAGCACGACAATTCGTTCGTGGATCTACATCCCTAATGCGTCGTTTTCCTTTATCAAGATAATCCGATTCCGGTGCTACTCTTCCACCCTTCTTACAAATAAACAAACAGGATGATGGATCATGACTCCGTTGATGTTTATGAGTATTCCTAATTATTATCTCGAATCCGACATTTCGACCATAATTTCTATAAAAACTTTCCGCCTCATCTAATGTATCGAAAATCATTCCAACACAAGGCACAACCTTATTAACATCCGCAAATGTAAAATCAAAATTTTGGTTTCCAATATCCTCATCATCATCATTTTTTCTCATCCTAACATCCTCATCATCAACATTTTTTCCCATCCTAACATCCTCCCCATCATCAATTTTTTCCATCCTAATATCCTCATCTCCTTCATCATCATTTTTTCTCATCCCAAATTTCTCATCTTTTTCATCATCACCATCAATAATAATTATCTTGTTTTTATCCTTTCCACCATCATTTTTTTCCCCACCAACATCAACAACATTCATTTTATTTTTATGAACATTGTATTTCACTCTACGTTTATGAACACTACTATAATAATTATCAATATCTACATCATCAACGAATAATTTACGAGAAACATGATTTTTTTTAACGGGCGGCGTAACATAATCATCACCATTACGTTCACTAGATGAACTAGAAGAGCTAAATAAAAATGAAGCCATTGAATAGAGCACTAACCTTAATTTTGGATGAATTTTTGAGCTCCAAACCCTTGAAATTTTTGAGCACTTGGTTGAGTTTTCTGCTGTTTGGAAAAAAGGAAATTGGAAAAAAAGACAAATTCTGTAACCTTAAAGGAAACAGATTTCACGCCTACCGCAATATTTCATTGCGGCAGGAAGCCTTAATTGCCAACTGCCGCAATGAAACATTGCTGCGGATGGTTCATTTATTACCAGCCACCAACCATATTTAATGACTTAAAATTTTTCTGAGCCACAACCAAACATTGCGGCAGGAAAATTTACCGCAATGTCTCATTGCGGCAGCAATTTAAGATTTTTTATTTTTTTTTATTTAATTTTTAAATCTTCAAATATGCATCAAAATAATAAAATATGTTAATTTTAACTTTAAAGTATCTTTAATAATGTAATATGGATATTTTTTACATGTTATGTAGTTTAAATAATGATGGAATGACATGTACATCTCAATCTTAGATAACTGTTGAAAAATAAATCAGGATGGTAACATTTACCTTCCAAATTAATTTATTATTTTTTGAAATATTGAGAATATCACTAAATTAGACATATATTGACTTACGTGCGGTTGTATCGTCGATAAGTATTTTTTAAAAAATAGAAACAACAATCCGGGACAAAGCACTAGTTAGATATACTGGTCAAATCGATAGTTCACTACCACTTTTACCACCCAAATAAACTTTTTATTTTTTCAAAACTTGGGAATATCACTAGATTAGACATATATTGATTAGACATATATATCTCGATATACGTAATATATAATATCCTTCAAATCTTCAAAACCATATATCTCTCGATCCATTCATTAGAAAATTGATATGTATATATCAAATTTCCCTATTCATCGAGATCTATCCATTGATATCCATTGTTATATATAAAAAACAATATTTTGAAAATTATAAAAAAAAGTGAACTTATAAGTTCTGATTTACCCAAACAATCTACTGATTATAAGTTCTCATTTACCAAACACTCTACTTACTGCTCTACTCATCACTTATATGACATAAGTGCTTATAAGTCATAAGCTACTTATTTTAAGATACCCCAAACATACACTAAGAATTCTTAACTTTCAACTTATAACTTATAACTTATTCTCGATATACGTAATATATAATATCCTTCAAATCTTCAAAACCATATATCTCTCGATCCATTCATTAGAAAATTGATATGTATATATCAAATTTCCCCATTCATCGAGATCTATCCATTGATATCCATTGTTATATATAAAAAAAAATAATATTTTGAAAATTATAAAAAAAAGTTAACTTATAAGTTCTGATTTACCCAAACAGTCTACTGATTATAAGTTCTGATTTACCAAATACTGTACTGACTGCTCTACTCATCACTTATATGACATAAGTGCTTATAAGTCATAAGCTACTTATTTTAAGATACCCCAAACTTATATGTTGATAAGTTGAATGTTAGGAATCCTAACTTATATGTTGATAAGTTGAATGTTAGGAATCCTAACTTATATGTTGATAAGTTGAATGTTAGGAATCCTTAACATTCAACTTATGCTTATAACTTATTCTCGATATACGTAATCCTTTAAATCTTCAAAATCATATATTTTTGATCCGTTCATTAAAAATTGATATGTATATGTGAAATTTCTATACTCATCGAGATCTATCCATTAATATCCATTGATATATACTAAAAAACAAATATTTAAAAAACTAATAAAAAAAGTTAACTTATAAGTTCTGATTTACCAAACACTCTACTGATTTATAAGTTCTAATTTACCAAACACTCTACTTACTTATAATTTCTGATCTATTTATCACTTATATGACACTTATGCTTATAAGTCATAAGCTACTCATTTTAAGGTAAGCCAAACGGCCCCCTAGTCTTACAAGAGTTAAACTTTGAAATTAGTAAATATACAGATAATAATTATTTTTTAAAAAAATATGTAAAAGAAAACAGAGGAAGCATATCTTAGTGAATTGAAAATGATAAGTAAGTAATCTATACTATTATATAAATTCCGAAACATTGAAAGTTTTGGTACATGTTTTTTGGTACTAAGTGAATTTACTTATTTACCCTTTATTATAAAGAAACATAAATACACCTAAAATAAATAACAACATAATATAATTAATGGTAATTAGTCGAGATAATACATTTTATAAACACCTAAAAACATCAATCGTATCATATCTTTCCGTCATTCATATTTTCTTTCCAATTAAAATACGTTATAATTAATGATAATTAGTCGATTAAGATAAATAGTCGATTAAGATATTATAATTCTTACATTGTATTATCAATTTTTTTTATTATAACTTATAATAAAAAAAGATTACGATCAATTATCCTAAATATTTTTCAATGAAAACAACCGAAACGTACTTCCATGCACTTCTATTAAACATCTAAGTTTATATTTTGTTAATCGCATAATTTTTTTATGCAAACAACATGGTTCTTTTTATATTTTTTTAATATAAATTTTGTAAATATTTAATTAAATAAAAATTAGTAATTATTTAACATAAATCTTCGAGCCCGTGCTTCGCACGGGTTATCATCTAGTTCATCTAAAATCTTGAAGTATTAGAAAAAAGTATAATTGAATCTTTATATTATACTAGCGTAATAACCCGAGGCACGGGTCATCTTTTAGCTATTGATATAGATTCGTACATTTTTACGGTTAAATTTTTATTTTGAGTATAATTGTACATATTATGTTCACACATATTATAATATCACTACTTTAATTTATGGATCATTTTATTTATGCATAAATCATATGAGCACTAAAAAAAGGATGTTTTGTAGCATATAAATATATTGTATAGTCTATATCATTATTTCTTTTAGAGCAATGATAAAAGGACATAAAACAATATAAGTCATCATTCACAAATTTATTCAAAAGTTAAATTAATAGCAAAAATAGGAAAAAGGAGAGACCGGGTTTAAGTAATACATTTTTTTAATTCAAACTCAAAAACTTATGTATCTCAATGGTTATAAGGATGAGTTTCTTTGAGTAGGACATGAGTTCAATTCCCCATAAAAACATAATTTACTTAAATTTTTTGTGGGAATAAAAGAATAGTGGCAACTTCATGTAATTTTTTAAAATCTAAGGGTAAAATTGTACTTTCATAGTTGATTTATTGGCTCAAAATTACCCCATTCATCTTTGGGTATTATAAATTCTCTCTAACGGTCATCAAAAAATTCTCTCCATCTCAATAACGGCCATCTACCAGATTTGAGCTCTACTGACCGGCAATTCGTCGGAATAACCAACGCTTAATTCAGTCAATCGTTTATTATTTGCATTCGCATTCACGCGCACACACTCTAACTCACATTTCTTCTTATACATTTCATTGATTTGCTGCAGTTCGTAGTTTTCATCCTGTGTTTCGTAACCATCCATCCCCTCCATTGCCAATCATCAGTCATCCCCTTGCATTCCTCCATCTCCCCCTTTCAACCTCAACTCCAAACCCAGCCCCCACCCCTCCACCCCAACATCACTGCTTGCATCTCCTTCCCAGACCCCGACATCAACGTATAGCATTAGTTCCCAACCGCATCGCCATCTACTCACTTTCGCCTCCATTTCCTTACCTCTCTCGCCCCCCTCTCCCCGCTTTCCTCCGTCGTCTTGTATCTTAATCTCAACGTCATCATCGTAGAAACCCTCAGACCCCTTCATCTCGACTTCCCTACTCACAGGAACGCATCGATCTCTCTCCGCTCTAAACCCTATCCCCTGCTTCAATTCCCCTTATCTCCCACCTTCCTCTTCTCTCTCACAAACCGCTTCTCCCTCTTCTATCACCTCAACCCCGTCGACCCATATAATCTCTCCCCCAATTCTTCCGACCCCCGTCCTTGGGTTTTGTTGGATCTCCCACTCCCCCCCATCGTCCCAGCAGCCTCCTCCCATCAGAACCGTGAAGAACCCTCATCGCCTCTGTGGCTTGCATTCAATCTCTTGACTACTCTCGTACTCGAACTCATCTAGAGTTTATCATCGTATCAATTGCTCTCTCCATCGTTGCCGCCGCTCTCCTCCCCCCTGTTTTACACCCCCTCGTTTGTTATCCCAGTCCCCCTTCCCTTTCTTGTGTATTATTATTATTATTATTATTATTATTATTATTATTATTATTATTATTATTATTATTATTATTATTATTATTATTATTATTATTACTATTATTATTAATTACTATATCGTAATATTTGTTCTAGCTATTTTCTTTTAAATTCCAGCATTTTTATTAGTACGATATGGTATTTTAATGTTAATTTTACTCCTGCCTTTTTTGTCTGGTATTTGAACTTTATTTTTTTATTATATTTTTCCGCGCGTTTGTTTTGTTGATGTCGCGTTTTTTACGTGTTGGCAGTCTGAATTTAGGTACTCTAACGGGCAAATTTTTGGAGCTAGTGGATGTGTTGAAGAAGCGTAGAGTTGACGTGGCATGTATTCAAGAGACTAGGTGGAAGGGGGATAAGTCTAAAGAAGTGAACGGATATAAATTGTGGTACTCAGGTCTTGCCAACTCGAGGAACGGAGTGGGTATTCTCCTGGCAGAGGATCTTAAAGACAACGTCGTAGATGTGAAGAGGTGTAACGACAGGATCATGTCCGTCAGAGTGGTGGTCGGGGAGAAGGTGGTGAACGTGGTGTGCGCGTATGCCCCGCAAGTCGGTTTGGGCGACTCGGAGAAGGAGGCCTTTTGGGTCTGTCTAGATGAGTTGGTCGGAAGCATTCCCGACGATCAACTTTTAGTGGTGGGTGGCGATTTTAATGGTCACATTGGTGAGATGTCGGATGGCTATCCCAGCGCCCACGGGGGTTTCGGCTTCGGGGTCAGGAACGTCGGTGGGTCAGCGTTGTTGGAGTTTGCTACTGCACAGGAGTTGGTAATTGTGAATTCTGTTTTTCAGAAGAGGGCTGAGCACCTCATTACCTTTAGTAGTGGGGGTACCAACACCCAAATAGACTACCTTCTTATGCGCAGGCGGGATGCTAGGTCGTGCGTAGACTGCAAGGTGTTTTGGAGTGAGGCGTGTGCTTCTCAACACCGTCTGTTGGCCATGGATCTAGCAATAGGGGGCTGAGTTGTTCGCAGATCGAGAGAGTCCAGACCAAGGATCCTTTGGAAAGACATGAAGGGTGAGAAGGCGGCTGAATTCAGCGAGTCTCTGCTAAATGAAGGTTGTTTTGCTCGTGGTGGAGATGCTGACAGTAGGTGGTCCAACATGGCGAAGGCTATTCGACGTGTGGGGGAGAAGGTGGTGGGGGTCTCTTCAGGAAAGTTCAGTGGGCAAAAGAAGTCGTGGTGGTGGAACGAGGAGGTTCAAAAGAGAGTTAAGACAAAACTTGTGATCTTTAAAGAGCTTGTGTCGAGTAGCTCAGGGGCGGAGAGGTCTTTGAAGATGGAAGAGTACAAGGTGGCGAGACGAGAGGCTAAGAAGGCTGTAGCGAAAGCCAAGAGTGAAGCCTTCGAGGGGCTGTACAAGCGCCTAGATTCCAAGGAAGGAGCGAACGTTATTTTCAAACTAGCTAAAGCTAGGGAGAGAAGGCAGCGCGACTTGGGTTCTGTCAAGTTTATTAAGGATGATGCAGGCCAAGTGTTAATTAACGAAGATACCATTAAGGAGAGGTGGAGTGCGTATTTTCATAATCTTTTCAATGAGGCTAGGAGGAGTGGTGCCTCTACGGCTCTAGAGGTCCCTATTTCGTATATTCACGATCGCGGCCCATGTGAACGTATCAGCAAAGAGGAAGTCAAGGGTGCCCTCCAGAAGATGGATAGAGGGAAGGCGGCGGGCTCGGACCAGATCCCTATCGAGGTGTGGCTTTGTCTAGGTGAGGTTGGCGTTGAATGGCTAGTTGATTTGTTCAATGTCCTACTCTCAGGTGCTAAGATGCCAGATGAATGGAGGAGCAGTATTGTCGTCCCTTTTTTCAAGAATAAAGGCGACGCCTAGAACTGCAATAATTATCGGGGAATTAAATTACTCAGTCACACTATGAAACTTTGGGAGAGAGTGGTCGAATTTCGGATTAGAAGAGAGGTTGAAATCTCAGAGAACCAGTTTGGTTTTATGCCCGAGAGATCGACGACTGAGGCCATTCATCTCATCCGACGCCTTATGGAAAAGTTCAGAGAGCGTCGTAAAGACCTTCATATGGTGTTCATTGATCTTGAGAAGGCGTATGATAGCATACCTCGTGAAGCTATTTGGAAGAGCCTTGAGGAGAGGAGAGTGTCATCGGCGTATGTCAGGGCGATTCAAGACATGTACTCGCAGGCTAGGTCCTGCGTCCGGACCCCAGTTGGTGACGCATGCTTCTTCCCCGTTGAGACTGGGCTTCATCAAGGGTCGGCTCTTAGTCCTCTTCTTTTCGCCCTTATTTTAGATGTCATGTCGCGAGAGATTCAAGACGACGTCCCGTGGTGCATGCTCTTCGCCGATGATATAGTACTAGTGGCGGAATCGAGGGGGGAGGTGAACGAGAAGTTGGAATTATGGAGATCCACATTGGAACCTCGAGGCTTGCATGTGAGCAGGTCTAAAACCGAATATCTCTGGTGTAATTTCAGTTGTGAGGCCAATGAGGAAGGGGTGGAGGTTAGGATCGAGGATCATATCGTCCCTCGTACGGAGAAGTTCAAGTATTTGGGTTCGATCATCCAGAAGGAAGGCGAGATTGAGGAAGATGTCACGCATCGTATCAAGGCGGGGTGGCTAAGGTGGAGGGCAGCGTCAGGGGTGATGTGTGACAAGAAAGTCCCGTTAAAGTTGAAAGGGAAGTTCTATAGAGCGGCAATCCGCCCTGCGATGGTATATGGTTCAGAGTGTTGGGCGGCGAAGAAAGCCCTCGAGAGCAAGTTGGACGCAGCAGAATTGAGGATGCTGCGGTGGTCCTGTGGTCGAACGATGTGTGAAAGAATCCCTAACGCGGTTTTCAGGAACGAGTTGGAGGTGGCGCCTCTATCTGCGAAAGTAAGGGAAGGGAGGTTGAGGTGGTTCGGCCACGTTCGTAGGAGGTTGCCGGAAGCCCCGGTGAGAAGGGTCGAGAGTCTGGCGGTTGTTGGGGTGAGAAGGAGAGGCAGGCCGAGGAGGACATGGGAAGAGCAACTCAGGATGGATATGAAGGCCTTAAACTTGAATGAGACCTTGACCGCTGATAGGAGTTCTTGGAGGCGTCAGATTAGAGTCGTGGATTCTCTTCTAGGGAGCGGTTCTGTTGTTGAGAGCCTTAGAGTTGGGTTTTCTCGGTTAGCGTTATCTTAGGAGTTTGGATTTGCGTTTTCATTCTGTCTTTTGTTTTCTGGTTCTTGCAGACGCAGGGAACAGGACATGAGGTTATTTCAGGAGAGGTGTTCCCACTCAGGTAAGACCCATGAGGCCTAGGCCATGGGCTCAGGTATGGTTGACTACGTAAAACACACTGTGTTGTTGTGCACTAAGCCGGGGGTCTTCACGGAAACAGCCTCCCTACCGTAAGAAGTAGGGGTATGGTCTGCGTACATCTTACCCTCCCCAGACCCTGCTTTGAGCGGGATATACTGGGTATGTTTGGTTTGGTTTGGTTTTTTATCTTTGGGTATTAATTTAACTTCATTTTCAATAAATTGTGTGAATAGTGGGAATGAGAGGAAGTTTGAATTTGTAAACTTTGAATTTTGAAATGCAAATTTGATAAATTATGACATGAATTTGATAAATTATGACATGTTATAAAATGATTTGATCCGCTAGTTAACTGGGAATTCTTTTCTTATCTTACAAATTTTTCGAGTGCTCAGAGCATCTCCAACCACAAGAAATCTTTAGCTAAAATTACATAAAAGATACCATAAATAAAAATTATAGAGATTATCTAAAAAAAACTTGAATTCCAATGGGTCAAAGCTGTTAGCTATAATTTTATATAATTTCTACAGGTTGGCTATATTTGTCGAACCTCTATATAACTGTAAAAAATCTGTAAGAAGATTCCACATCATTCATTACCATATTGAAGTGATATATTCTATTTATAACAACCTAAATTATTAATAACATACTATTTTTAAAATATAGCCAACCAATATAGCTAATAGCATTGAAGTAAAATGTCTTACAGATTCAACAAATTTTGCATAATGTCCTAGAGGTCCAATTTAGCCAACCAATTTTAGCTATTCCCGTTGGAGATGCACTCAGTTTTGCGAGGAAAAACTAAATTTGATATGAACAAGTATTTTCAAAATAATGTTTCAGCGTTAGAGTTTTGCGAAATTTTGTTTTCTTAAATATGATTTTTTTTAAATTATTTGTTTATGTTTCAATTCTTAAATTTTAGGATTTTTATATTAATTTCTACATTGTTTTAAAAATTTATGATATTTGAGATTTCAATTTTAGTTTGACCGTAAATTAACACTACAAAAAGTCGGGGGACATGAACTTTTCAGTAAGCCATTTAACAAAATTATTATATTAAAATATTAGGGAAATCTAAATTTTATATATAATTTTACTACTTTGATATATCTATTTTTAGTTACTTTATAATTTTCTATTACTTTCAAAGTCTTAATATTCGGAATATTTATATCTCATCCAATCATCCGAGTCTCAATTAAAAGTAAGAGAGTGAGAGAGAGAGAAAATAGAAGAATCTTAAGAAAGCTGGACTGGACTGGTACAAAATCATATCATGTCAGGGAAATGGACAAATATACCAACTTGGATTATGTCTGTGCCATTTTGCAAATCTTCGATTAAGGGAATAATTTGATCGTATAGAAAGTTTAATTACTTTATTTTTTTTTTTGAAGTGCAACTAATCTAATAATGAAAAATGATACGATATTTATAAAAGTAATCAAATCGAACAAATATAAAACAGATTATATCCTTAATTAATTCAATTTTCATGAAGAGACAATCATTTTCTTATTGATTATCAATATTTTTTTGAAATGAAATTAGTTTAATAATGAAAAGTCATATGATATCTACAAAAATAATCGAGTCGAACAAATTTTAAACAGATTATATCATTGCTTAATCCAATTTTCATGAAGAGATAATCAAACAATTTGTTGAAATTGATATAGGTACGATTCGTCACAACCAACTATTTATAAAAATCTGTTTTATCTAGCTTTCGTACAATATCTCTGATTATATAAGAAATTTAATTGATTTTTGTTGTTCCTCGGTTCCAATTTTATTATCTATCCATCAAAATTCAATTTTTATTCAATAAAATTAAATAAAATGAAAATTTCCTAAATTTTTTATTTAAAATTGTTTTTTGCTAGTTTAAATTTTTAACCGTTATTTTTTTGCCACAATATTTTAGGACAAGCGATAATAAAAATTTTGGATAACAAAATTGAGACGCAAGAAGTATTTGATTGTGCACAATATGTATCCTATATTCACAAATTCGTACTCAATTGGATCTAACTTTCAAAGTAATATCAACTTTTTGTTTACAAAAATTGTGTAGCGAACTTTTGTTAGTAGACCGTAGACGTGCTTACTAAAATAATATCGATTGTAATTGTCAAAAAATCCAATTTTTCCAGTCTTTTATAATTTTATTCATCAATAGCCGAAGCCCAAAAATAGATAAGACGTTTATACCGGTGTAAGAAGTTCCCATAAGGTTGAATCAATATCAATTTCTGGATTAGATGTAAACCAGGATACAAGTGGGTAGCATGTAGTATTGAAGTTGGAACATTTTTTACTTCATGAGTAAGTAAACTAGTAAAGTGGCAACACAAAATGCATCTTATTTATAATTTCGATGATGCAAAATAAAGAATAATCAAACATTAAAGTGTATCGTACCAAATGTTACAAGTATCTTATCGGGCAAAAGGTCACTTTGCCTACTGTACTTTTTAAAAATTTCCACTTTACCTACTGTATTAATGAGGTGGTCATCGTACTTTCCTTTTTTTCTCTTTTCCCCATCGCCGTCAGTCAAGAATTGGCTCCGTCAGTTTGACTGTTAAAATGCTGACTGGGACGCACTGTCAGCCTGCCACGTGGACGCCACATCAGCATAACCATAATTGTTTTATAAAAATTAATAAAAACTTTAAAAAATCATAAAAACTTTTTAAAAAATCATAAAAATCAAAAAATTCGTAATAAAATCATAAAAAATTTTAAAATTAAATTTTTTTTAAAAACTTTAAAAAAATGCATAAAAAATTCAAAAAAATCGTAATGATGATATATACACACTTATAATAGGATACCAAGTATTAAGCACAACAGATAACACAATTATGAACATATCAAGTAAATTCCACGGAACAATTTATAATCAAACACGAAAACAGCAAAAAATAATTCATCGATAAAAAAAAACGTAAACACCATAAAATGAACACATTCAGACCAAATTAATCAAGAATGTTGAGATTTTATATAAAAAAATCAAATCTCTCTAAACCATCTTTCTTTTATCTCTCAATCTCTCTTTCTCTCGCACCTCTCAATCACTCTGGACTGTCAATCTCTTCCTCTCGAGCTCAAGTTCTCCACTCCTCTCCCATTCTCCCTCCAAAACAGAGTGGTGTGCGTATGTATTGCGAGTGTTCTGGGCATATATGTATACGGTGTGCGTGTGTGGCTGACTTGGTGTGACAGAAATTTGGGATTTTCTTTGTTGCTTCGGTTAAGCTGTTGGGTATTCGAGAATTGGGTGTGTGTAATTAGTATGGCTGTGCCACTGTGGGTGTGGCTGTGGGTGAGTTTTTCGATGATTCCATTTAGACAACACTGTCAATTGCTTCTCTCCCTTGCGTGAGCTCGGTTCCTAGCTCGGTGTTTCAGCAGTGGTGTTGTGTGAGTGGGTATATGGGTTCGAAGTTAGAGCTGGGTGTTGTGATTTCCTCCTCCCCTGTTTTTTTTTGTGCTTGATGCGTTACCGTGAGTAGGTATGGATTGAATTGGAGTGCTTGGATTTGGGGGTTTTAGTTTCGTTGGTTCAGTGGCTGCTGGTATTATGTTGGTATTATGTTTTCGTTGTGTCATAATCTTGGAAAAAAATCACTGAGCCTCCATATTTCCCAGACAGAACACAAAAACTCTTACACTAGCGAATCAGACCCTGTTTTGCAAGAGAACTAAAAAAACAAGAAGAGATTTGTCAAAAAAAACAAGAAGAGATGATTCATTTGTTGTTCATGTTAATGTTGTCTGAAATGGCTGCAATTTTGTTGCTTTTATTTAAAACACCTCTTAGAAAGCTTCTTATCATGGCTTTTGATCGGGCTAAACGTGGTAAGGCCCCGGTGGTTGTGAAATCTGTAGCTGCCACTGTTTTCGTCATCATGATGTACAATGTTTATGCTGTCCGATTGAATCGCATAATCCTACTGATCAGATACTCTTGGCTGATTACATGCTCCAAGCTTCTCTCATGGGTAACACAACTTTTTATATAAAATCTCAACATTCTTGATTAATTTGGTTTGAATTTTTTATGCATTTTTTTAAAGTTTTTAAAAATTTTCTAATTTTAAAATTTTTTATGATTTTATTACGATTTTTTTTGAATTTTTATGATTTTTTAGAAAGTTTTTATGATTTTTTAAAGTTTTTATTAATTTTTATAAAAAAATTAGGGTTATGCTGATGTGGCGTCCACGTGGCAGGCTGACAGTGCGTCCCAGTCAGCATTTTAACAGTCAAACTGACGGAGCCAATTCTTGACTGACGGCGATGGGGAAAAGAGAAAAAAAGAAAAGTACGATGACCACCTCATTAGTACAGTAGGCAAAGTGGAAATTTTTAAAAAGTACAGTAGGCAAAGTGACCTTTTGCCCGTATCTTATCTATGATGAGTAACTTGCAAATACATAATCTCAACCGAAACAATGTTCCGAAACAATGTTGGGTCATAAAAAACACCATCAAATTAAGTCATAGTAATTTGAAATCAGATGGAATAATATTTTTAGTATATAATTTTGGCCAAAGAAATTTAATATTTAGTTCATTTTAGTAAGATATACGCATTATTCGTCATCTCTACTTTTGCAACTTGCAAGGACTATCATCCATAAAATCTCACCAGTCTTTTTCAGAATTTGTACTTTGTAATAATGTCAGTACGTAACATCTTATTCGGATTAAATATTAAATTTGTCATTGAACTAAAAGTCAAGTCATATATAATTTCTTTACAGATCTTAATAAAATATTATTTGAATCATTCAAATCATAATAAATATCAAATTGATACCTTTAAAATATACTTAGAGAGCAAAATTTTTTTTTTATTAAATTATACACATTTTTCTTGAATGCTACTATAATCAACAAAAGGTAAATCATTATAGTATTTCTGATAAGATATATAGATTTTAACAAATTTGTATACTATTTATTTTTTCAATTTTATAGTTCTTTTTTTGATTAATTAAAAGTAAATAGTAAATAGATTTCTTAAAATTTAAATATATTATAAAAAATAATTGAATTTATAATCTTTTATTTGATTACCGTAACATTTAAGAAAAATGTGTAGTAGTCAATGAAAAATTACTTTTACTTCTTATGTATATATATAGAGGTATTTATTTGATATTTATTATGAATTTAGAAATTCAAATGATATTCCATTAAAATCTATGAACGAATTAATATATGACTTCCATTTATGATCAAATTGATATTTATTCCCATCCTATTCTATTTTGCCGTGTGTGTAAAATGTAAATACTCAAAATTTCATTACAGTCTCCTAGAAACAGTTTTAGATTATAAAATTAATGTAGCAATTTAATTAGACGACAAATAACCTATCATATTACTACATATTAATATCTCATAAGGAAATAATTTTAATTAGCTATGAAATTATTTTATGAATTATGTATTTTTAAAATGTAACTCGATATATTTTCACAATTTAAAATTATATCAATTGTGCTAGTGTGGACCGGAGTGTTGATATTCCGGAGCCAATAGCAGAATAGGGTAAGCGTATGTGTTTCATCATCCTGTCATCAGGTAATCTACAAAAATTATCCAGAACGCTGGCACATTATATGCCACTTGATTCTGTTAGAAACCGTTTCACCCAAAACCTTAAGGTGGTGGGGAAGGCCCTTTCAAGGATCTTATACTCATATATATTTAACATTCCCCTCACTCGCAAGCCCACTATGGGGTAAGAGTGGTCACTAGGAGCCCATATTTGGAGCAATACTTTAGTGCCAAATTAAATTGAGAATATTGGGGGTGGTGGGGTTCGAACTTGAGACCTCCAACTGATACCATGTTAGAAACCATTTCACCCAAAACCTTAAGGTGGTGGGGAAAGCCCTTTCAAGGATCTTAGAGGGTGTTTGGCTTAACTTAAAAATTGTTACTTATCACTTAAAGTGCTACTTACTCACTTTAAGTGAAAAGTGATATTTTTCACTTAAAGTTAGGTGTATCTGTTTGGCTAATTCCACTTAAAGTAAATTTATTTTTAAAAAATTAATTAAAAAAAAAGAAATTTATATTTTTTTGAAAGTATAAAATACAAATATATGCAAAGAATACAATACAAGTTAAAAGGTGACTCAAATACATAAAAATTGATATACGAAAAAAAATAAGTGGAAAAAAAGTACCTCCAAGCTACTTTTTTTTTTTGAACTAAAACTAACTTTAAGTGGAAAAAAAAAAGGTTAGACAAACACCTCATAATCACTTTAAGTGGGAAAAAAAATAATAAAAGGGGGGCCAAACATGCTCTTATACTCATATATATTTAACAGATTCAATTTTTTTTTTCTTAGAAATGAAGAAAGTCAATGAAAATTTAGGAAAAAAATATTTAAGTTGTGCTTTTGACTTGGATAATAAAGAAGCGAAAGATGAATTTAATTTTTCAATATTCTTTTTTTTTGAATAAAAATATTTTAAAATATTTTTATTATAAAAAGAATCATTAAAATTATTAAATAAAATTCTTTTTATTAAGATGTGAAGAAGTTTTATTAAGACATAGAGTCGGAGGCGCGAGTTATATTATGGATCTATGAGCATCTCCAACGCTATGCTCCTCTTAGGTATATAATCTATGTGGCATGTATTATACCTAATATCTAAAATATTATGTCACTCCAAAGGCAGCACCTGTTAGGAATAATTTTAGATCACATAAAACTAGGATGCTATATTTGTTGACTCTCATGCTATTATCTATATCTGAATTCATGTCATCTCCGCTTAAAATATCCCTAACCCTAGCACTTAGCCCTAGCCTTTTTTTATATATTATTATTTATTTATACATATGACATACTACTTTAAATTATATTTTCAATATTTACAATATATTCATTAATATTATATGTATTGTTGTATTATTTTTTATTTATGAATATTAATTTTGAATAATAGTAAGTGTAAAAATATTATTTTATTATTAACCAAATTTATAAAAATACTAATATTATAATATAATAAAATATGTTTTAGTTATATGTTTTATAATATATAAATGTAAGTAATTATGTTTGTTAATTTATTTGAACTTATTGAATTTCCTTATATAATAATAATAATTGGGGCTCGTGCTACTGCTCATATCTTTACCAGGATGTGTTTTGCTATTGCTAGAAGAGTGGGGGCCCAGATTGTATCTCGGCTTCCCACTAATTTTTTGTAAATTGTTTGTAAAAATAATAATAATAATAATAATAATAATATACTATATTTAGATATAGCTAATGATTATAACTAATACCCCGTTGGAGTAAAAACCCTTACAGGTTCAATAAAATTTTAGATAATGACATTTTAGCTAACAGTTTTAACTCCTACCGTTGGAGATGCTCTAAGTTATTTAGTGGCTTGATTACAAATTGTACAATGACACAGGTTTAGAAAACAGTATATGTGCTGGCAAAAAAAAGCAAAAAAGAAAAAAAAAGAAAACAGTATATGTGATTATGAAGGCCCAATCAACAACTCAGGATAAAGCTTAACTAATGGGCTGAAGTCCAAATTAACTGATGGGCTGAAGTCCAAATAATAAGCCTAACAGTTACTAACTTCATTTTACTTCTTTGTTTTGAACTGGACTCAAATCCATGTCGTTGTAGTAGTTGTTTCTTCTGATGCAGGCTAAAAGCTACTTCCTCAAGTCCATCTTGCGGCCTTTCACATTTTTCTCCCACACACAGTGCCACACATAAATGTGTTTTTTTTTTGAAATAAAATGTGTTTTTAAAATACTGATTAAAAAAATTATTTTTAATTTTATTCAAAATATTTGGAAAAATTGGAAAAAATTTAAACAATTAATATAAGTACATAATTAACTAGGGTGTATTATTTTGTTGATAATTCCGGTTACAAGTTGTTGTGTCACGATTGAGATAAATTCGAGAATTGTAAAACTTCTCAAACCAATGCAATTATTGTGTATTAGTACTTATTAAAAAAAAAGAGGTTGAGGTTAAAACAAACATATGTTTGTGTGAATACATAGAAAAAGGCTTTGCATTTATATAATTAACAAGCTCAAATCCAATTTTCTCTTTAAATAATTAACAAATATTATTTCAACATTTATTTTGATATTTCTAATTACTTAACTAATTGAGTAATTTCTTATACAGTTAATTTTCCTTAATACAAAAGTCTTGGAACAAAAAAATGAAAATATTCTTTTAATAAATTTATCATTTTATCAAAAAATATAATTTGTAACTTCACTATGTCGGAAAAAAATATTATTTTATCCATTAGGAAAATGTTAACCACAGCCCTTAGGGCTATGGTTAAGGTGTTATGTGGTAGTTTTTAATTGGCTCGCCCCACTTGCAAAAAAGTATGTGCCCCCATGCATTCACATAAATCATCTAATAAAAATCCACCACATGGCAAAAATTAATCATCATCTAATAAAAATCCACCACATGGCAAAAATATTAATCCTTAAACATAGCCCTAAGGACTGTTGTTAACAGGACCCTATCCATTAATACTCAAATTATGTTCGCCGTATGTCTCAACCATGAGCCGTCTGGTCAAAATTAGTGGAACATAACTCCGTAAGCATGCAACACTTCCAAACTAGTTGAACACGACGCTTTTAAAAAAACGTTATCAGTCCAAACTGGTGTTCTGTAAGACATCACCAAACATTTCCTTAAATAAACCCCACTCAACATATCATCTTCATCTTCTTCTTCATTTGGGTTAGCTTAGCTTCAATGGATGTCTGTTCCCCAATTAATGGCTACAAACTCCTTTTTAAAGCCCTTTTAATGATACCCATTTCACATTATGTACTGGGATTATTGTGTGTTTTGATCATATTTTTGTACAATTTCTTGGAGTTTCATTTTCTTGATCATTTGTTTAATGGAGGCTGTCGGGTCAAACTTACTTATCTTCCGGGTTCGGAGCTTCATCAAGCTGTTATCTCCAAGTGTAAACTTCTCCACGGCAGGTAATGAAGTATTATATTCCCCCCCTATTTTCTTGCTATGTATTTTTAAAATGTGGCAATGTAATTATATAATCACAACATGAGTGACCATTTTTACTAGGTATTTGTAGTTTCAGTTTGTGTACTGTGAGTCTGTGATATCATGTGATTGTTGTTATTTCCATATTTGTCTTGATATATTAATTAGTTGAGCTCGGGGAGCCACTTTAGTTGAAGAACCGGAAGAACACAATTCTTTTTCTGTAAAAATGGTGGTCTTGTTCTGCGAAAATGAACATGATAGAGGAAAAATGATAATTACTTGGACAGAAATTGAAGTAACAATTTTTACATGACACATTATAGATAATAGATTATTGTACACTCACGTTTCCTAATATAAATTTATTCTTGTTCCAACCAAGCCTCTATTTCTTTTTGGTGCCTCTATCACTCTATGGCTATTAGCGACATTATCCACGAGGACTTGAGGAGGGGGTGTGAATAACCCTCTACTCCTTACAATAGCATTTAGGTTTCTCAGTATGACAAATGATGACTCATTTCTGTAATGAGATACTCTCTCTCTTTAACATTTGTTTTTCTCAAATTTTTGAGGACTTTCTGTAGGTTGCTAGCATATGCTTTAAGTCGCCGTTGTAAGATTAATATTATGTCTGAATAATTATTGTTTAAGTTATTTTTTGTGTATTCGAGTGAATGAAAAATTATCGAAATAATGTATCTAGCAAGGAGTGAGGTTCTTGTAACTGTACATATCTGCTACTCTAAAAGTATAAAGAATTAAAATTGTTGATTACACATGTTATGCAAAGTTCAAGGATATATTGTACTATTTATCATTGTTTCTAAATTAAGTTTTTAGTCCTCTTTTAAAAGTATACAATATCTTCTTGGAGTATTGAGGATGTACAATTGTAAATATACAAATTTACTTCTATTTTCTTATAAGCAAATCATAGATTATAAATGACACTGGAGTAATTTAAGTGACCACATGAATCATGTCAGGAGCTAATTTGTATTTTATACTTACATATATATGATAATTGATATGAACAAATCATAATGTGAAACAATAGACACAGGTAATAGATTCTGAATAGAACTACAAAAAGGAGTATTTACTTGTGAACTGAACTTAGTGTAACTTTGTAAGTAAGTTTTTAAATAGGCTTTTTGAAATGTTAAGTTACTAGCCCTCCTGAAACCTTAGGGTGTTGGGAGGAGGCTTATTTGGGTCATATCATATCTTTAATTTATTTCGCGACATTGGTTCTTCATTGAACAGGTACTCTGCAACACCATGGCTTGCTAGTCCACACTTGCAAACAATTCTTTTGCCATATGCATGTAACCCTCCTGCTTTCAGCTACAGAAGGTACTCCATGCCATAAACTTCGTAAGTAAACATTGCAGGAGCATGTCATAAACTATTAGCTAGTTGGTATTATATATCTGCCAATTTGGCATTCCTTAACTGTAAAAATTATGATTAGGGTCTCCTGTCTTGGATGTAGAATACTATTTTACAAGTCAGAAGTTGATAGTGTGGAACTGCTGAAATGAAATTTATGGATAGACACTTATAGTAGTCATGATTAATATTTAGAAAAATCTTCTTGTTTCTTGATGTTAAATCCTTGTGTATTTTATTACAGAGAAATATTTCATTCATCTGATGGTGGAAGTTTTGCTTTAGATTGGCTACTGAGTTCAGATGGTATGACATAAATTTTGGTTTCCTCACTTCAAAGTACCATGTATTCTACGTGTGTTCTGAGTTATTTGCATAAAAATTTGGTGGTTACATTATAAGCAAAATGAATATGTGGTTTTTCTTTCCAAACCATTCATAAATTTGTCCTTTCATTTTCTGCCGTTTGTCCTCTTCCCTGTATCTAAACATTCTTCCTCTCTTCTATTTTTTCCCTTCCTGCTTATGGGAAATGTTATGCAAATATCCAGACAGATTCTTATATCCAATGTATCAATGCAAGAAGAAATGATGAAGAACAGTAATCGTATGGATTTATCCAAGCTTATCTTTAGTGTTTGAGGTGTGTGTACAAAGGAAGTAAGAAGATTACTTCAGGTCAATCCTTATTGAATTTGACATACCTTTAGGAAATGGTATAACGGTGGAAATTTTATAGAGCTTACTATATATAAACATAAAATATTCGAGTTGCTAGAAATCATATCAGATATCTGCACAAGAGATGATGTTTTGAATATAGTTCATCTTGGCTACTAGAGGCAATATTATTGGTAAGCCATTGGACAAGTATGAGAACACTTAAATTAAAAATTTATACTAAGTGCTAATACTGAGAAAAAGCTACTTATACTCTAAAAAATGCCGATGTTAGTTAAAATACAGAAAAAGTTCCTTGTCATCTGTATATGAAAAACTAATATAATTGGTACTGCTCTAGTTCTGCTATAGTTCTCCCTTGATAGACGCCTGTCATTGTAAGCTAAACCAAAGTTCGAGACTCATAATTAATTAATTATCCTTAAGGATTATTTTTCCAACTCATAGCAAGCAGCCTCCATCCGAATTATATATTACTGTTTTTCTATATCTAATATCTATATATGAATGTAAACATATTAGTTTGGAATACACTAGAGGGGAGGATGGACCCTATTGGATCCCCCGGATGCATCTCTCACTGCGAGTCTCACAAGTTATCTATCTTCATGTTTTCACTGTATATACTTTCAGTCAGATGAAGCTTTCTCTGAACAAATGAGAAATTAATAAACTGTGTGTCATTCTTTATCTGGAGGCTGATACTTACGTCTTTGATCTAAATAGTTTCTTTACACCTAATAGTACTATTAGAAACTAGAGAACAGATCTAATAAGTCAATGTTGGAAATGGTAGGTGTGTTACATAGTAAACCTCCCTTATCCCAGAGAAGTAGGAATATCTACATTACTGTAATCAAGCTTGTTAGTAGAATAAAGGTTGCATCATACATCTTAACTGAAAAGAATCACAATAACCAAAATTAGCGAAAATCTGATGTAGAGATAGTGTAGACTGTCTTTGTCCTAATATTTGTTTTCTTCAGAATAGATTTTTCAAACAATTATATCCAAATTGTCATGCAATCCTTTACAAAAACAAAGGAATACTAGAACGATCAACTTCTCATTGTATCATTTTCCCCCTAAGTAGACCGCAAAAGATAAGGGACAAACTTTATTGGAAAGTTGTTTATAACAGTTGTACGTAGTTTGAGTAAAAAATACCTGATAAAGATTCTGACTCCAAGAAATTAATATTTTGAGTAAAACTTTACTGGAAGGAGAGTGTTAAAGTTGCATCCTGTTTGAGCAACAGAAAACCTAATAGACACATTGGAGGGATTTCTGTTCCATTTTTATTAGCTAAGTTTTTTCATGATCATATTTATGCATAGCCAGAAAGTCAAAAAAAAAGGTTAAAGAGTCTAACAATGTGTAAAACATATCTAGCTCCGAAATCAAGAAACTAAGCAGAAATATATTACAGTATATTTGAAAACCAACACTAGACAATATCACCGCAAGAGATTGAAGGATATGAGCAGTGAACATCAAGGCCTAAGAAAATTCGAGTAAGATTTTTTCTTCTAGTTATCCCGTTTTGTTCATGTGCTTTGATTGGAGATGTTTGTCAAGCTGCATAACTATATGGTTTGACAAACATGTGGCATAAAATAGATTTGCATTGAGACACATGCAGCAATGTTAAAGGAATGTTCGAAGCACAAAGAAGTGAAGACTGAGTAGGGGTTGGTAGGGGATCCGAAATTATTTGATTAAGATGGTTTGGACTTTTAAGAAACTAGCTGGTAACCCGTGCGTAGCACGGGCACGTGTTGAATGTGTCGAGATTAAAATATTTATATAAACAAATTATCGAAATATAATTAATAAGTGTTATTTAAATATGTATTTGTAGAAAATTAATGATAAAGCATGTAATGAATAAACACAATTAAATTAAATTATGCAGTTATGAGGAATTGAACATGGGGTGAAATTAAAGAAATTAAAATAAAAAATAAATACATGTAATTAATAAGTATTATTTAAATATAAAATTGTAGAGAATTGAATGATAAAGTATGTAACAAATAAACACTATTTAATTATGCAGTTATAGGGATAATTATGTAGTTAGAAGGAATCGAAAAAAGGCCCCCAATATCACAATTTTAGAGTAATTGGTCCAAAATATCACAACTCAAAATATTGGCCCCAAATATCACTTTAAGACAAACTATCGTGTAGCGTTTCGATTTTTTTTTTTTTTAACGCTAATGCATCTAGCGTTTAAGAAGGAAACAAAGCAAGAAACGCCACCTTAATTAGCGTTTTGATGGGAACGCCAAATGATTTGGCGTTTTGTGGGAGAAGTTTTGGGGGGAAGGGGGGAGGCGCCACTTAATGTGGCGTTAGGTTGTTTATAATTTTTTTTTGTTTCTTCTAAATATATATTTATAAATAATATTAAAATTTTATAATCAAGTGGTCAATTAAAATTGTATTTTTTAAATTTTAAAAATACAATTTTAATTAAATTTAGGGGTTCAATAATTAATTTTTGGGGTTCAACGTTTTCTTTTTGGGTTTTAGAAATATTAAGAACGACGAATAAATCGTATACGACTAGACCCTAAACCCTAACTTATCCTGATTTTAATGCGTTAGCGTTAAAATCAGGCCGTCGGATTCAGTTTTTTAATTAAATTTTTTTAATTTTATCTGTATTCTCTTGGGGTTTCAACGGTTAACCTTGGGGTTCAACGTTTCCATTTTGGGTTTTAGAAATATTCGGAACGACGAATAAACCGTATACGAACTTAGGGTTTAGGGTTGTAAACAACCCTAGACCCTAAACCCTAACTTATCCTGATTTTTAAACCCGTTTAAAAATCAGGCCGCCGGATTCAATTTTTTAATTAAAATTTTTAAATTAAAAAAAACAATTTTAATTAAATTTAAGGCTTCAACAATTAACATTTGGGGTTCAACATTTCCATTTTGGGTTTAGAATATATTTAGGAGAAAAAAAAACTTAAATCACAAACGCCGCATAAAGTGGCGTTGGCCGTAACCAACTTTTGAAAACAATCTATAAAATAGCGTTTTCTATCAAACAAAACAAAAAAGAAGAAGTAAGACCCTCCAAACGCCAAACGCATCAGCGTTTAAAAAAAAAGAAAAGAAGTCAAAACGCTATATTAGAGTGTGTTTTGTAGTGATATTTGGGGCCATGTTTTTGAGCTATGATATTTAGGAACATTTGTTTTCAAATTATGATATATGAGGCCAACACCCGAAGGAATCGAACCCGAATTAAGTGATAACCTAATTTGGTACTTTGATACTTTGGTACTATTTCGCACCATTAAAACATGGTTTTGCACATTAATAAAGAGTATGGTTTTGATACAATAATTGTGTGTACTTAATAAAGTTTTCTTTCTTTTTGCAGTACTAGGAAGTACGGCAAACAAGAATACTGCAATTTCAAAGAACAGTTCCACACCTATTGTGATAGTAGTTCCTGGACTAACAAGTGATTCCTCTGCTCCTGTAAGTAATACAACTTAAGTCTGTACACAAGTATAATTGTATCAGTAATTGCGTTTTGTACTGCTTTACAGATTATTATGATACATGTTTATACTTAACTAAGTTGTCACTACATGAAAATGTTTAACCTTGTCTCACTACTTCTTAGCATGTCTTCAAGAAATCCTTTGACTCTAAACTAATTATGCGTGGATATATATGCACATGTATATTTTTGATGCCGTCTTAAAATTCGGTTTTCATTTGGTAAATAAAGTAGTCGTCTTCCTTGCAGTTAAATGAATTAGGAGATTAATAGATTCACGGAATTTTGTAATGTTCACAAGTTTGCCGTAGACAGAGCTAATTTGGATTTAGTTCTTTTGTGAAATGTTTCGCAGTATGTGAAGTCTCTTTCACTTGATTCTGCTAAACAAGGATGGAATGTTGTGGTCTGCAATCACCGAGGAATGGGCGGTATCTCATTCACTGTGAGTGGTTCACATTTTTTAAATGAATATCTAGTGCTTCTCAATCTTAGTTACCAAGATTCAACATCATTCACTTGGCAACCTGGAGAATCTTCATGGTTACATTTTTTATATTCTTATCAAAAGGAAATTGCTAAAGGTTATCATGCTTGTGCTCATCATACACACATTGAAATGATCCATGTTTATCTTTTCTGCAGTCTAGTTACTTTTATAATGCTGGAAAGACGAAGGACTTGAGAGATGTCGTTAACTATCTAGTTGGCAGTTATCCCATGGCTCCCAAATTTCTTGTTGGAACTAGTATTGGTGCCAACATTGTGGTATATTGACCGATCTACTTCTGTTATGTAGTCCAAGATGTATATGTAACATAAGATTCAATTGTGCTTAAAGATGCTTTTAATATAATAATATATTATTTAAGAATTAAAATGATAACAAGTAACATGCATGCTCTATAACTACAAAAGTTTTTAAAAATTACTGCCTTTACCTTAATTTTGGGCATACAAGCTCTGACAATATATACAGTTTGTTACATGGTAGTAAAAATATCTCAAAAGCTCCCTACTTGGACATCCTTCAACTTAATCCAGGGAATAACTAAAAATGTCAGCTCCGCTATCAAATGTTATATGTGTTTCAAATTGTTGTTAGTTAAAAATTAGAGCTCCGACCTTGTAATGCAACAATAAGTTTAGTGCAAGATTGTTATATCTTTTCTTTTGATCTTAATCACTTTTTGTAAGTCATTCATGTTAATATCTTGACATACATACATGTATGTTTATAATTTCTTTCTATCAGGGAAAATATCTCGGAGAAAATGGGGATAAATGTCCAGTTGCTGGCGCTGCTGTTATATGCGGTCCATGGGACCTTTTGGTTAGTTATTTTCCTTAAATGGATCTTGAGAGCAATGTTTCAACCATCAAGTGTTATTATATAGAACAAAGACATCTACATTAAACATGTCAGATAAAGTACTGTTTATAAAATTACTCCCAGTGCATAATAAAATATATTGTGGCATAGTTTTTTATCCAACTACAATTATATCTGTCCTCCAACAATTGTGAAGATTAAGTGTTTTGGTTTTCCTTCATAACAAGAGGAATATTTGGACATGTACCCTAAAGATAGACGTATTGAACATGCATAGGTTCAGTATCTTAAGTTTATTGCTGGAAATCCATTTGTAAACCTGAAACATTTGTTTTTGAAAGTGGTGGTTTTGTAGATTAAGTTGCCTGGTATTAGTTAAAAGCAGAACCTATCTGAGCATTTATCCCTAGTTTAGTTGCTCATTCAGTGTGTAGCAAAAGTACATTTCTCGCATCAGCTGTGACTTATATATCCTATGCTTATCGATTGAACACATATTCTACCTCTTTTGCAGATTTGTTCCAGATTCTTAGGACGCAGAATTGTCCAAAAGGTGTATGACAGAGCTCTTGCTTTTGGTCTCAAGAGTTACGCACAATTGTATGTCGGCGGAATCTAAACTTCATGCAAATATATAATTTATTTATTGTGGCCTTTTAGATATTCAAACTTATTTTTCAAAGTTGAATTCTAGTTTTGCTACTCCCACCATGTCAATTACGTGAGTTCATGTAATATGTAGCTAGCAGCACTTGGCTAAATCAGAAAATTGTTGCTTACTGCAGAAATAAGGCCAACTACGTTAAATATGCTGATTGGGAAGGCATCTTAAAGGTTGGTTCATCCAGAACTTGTCATTTTGAAATTATGTTGTTGTTTTAGTAAAGGTTGTAAAGTTAGTAAGTTACGTGGTATTATATATCAGCTGTAGTTGCATCATGCATGACTCGCATCCTTAAAAAAACTCAATGGTAGTCATGTCCACTTGATGTACCTTTAGTTAGGACAGGAAAAACTTATTGATTTCACAATCCATTTTGTAAAGATCGTGCTAAATGTAAAATTTCTGCTGGATTATACTTATTAATTAATACTACATTTTTGATGTTTGATTTTAGTTTAAATTTTGTTGTGCACAAGTCATGTTGTCTTGGACCTTAAGTTTTTTGTTGACTTTACCTGTTTCACTTTTACTCCTAGAGTCACTACTACAGTAGTAATCCCTCTTAAACTGGGTCAGTGGGGCCTGTTTAATGAGTTAGATCTTGTTCCCTCCTTCATTTGTTCAGCAGACATTCTGATGACAATTTTTTGTAGAATCGACATCTAGTTTCCTTGATACAACGTGTAGTTATATAGAATCTCTCTTTTTGTCTGAAGTTACTTCTTGATATCTAAATCTGATATAGATTAACCTTCAAATAACTTGCACGTTTACCGTTCAAAGCTTAGATGTAGGTGGAAATTCTTTAAGAAACTTCTACTTTTCTATTCTGACTAGAGCTTTGTGTTCAATCACTCCTTGTGCTCATACAGTCGCGTAGTCTTCGGGAATTTGATACGAGTGCCACCTGCGCTGTTGACGAAATTGGGGTAAGCTCCACTATTTCTCTCTTTATATATTTTTATATATCCAACTCTATTTCGATCCCTCTCATGCACACAAAAACACATATCGCAAAAACACTGCTGAAATAGGCACAAACACACACAGTCTCGTTCTTTTTCATGCTCACATAATAACATGTTATCTCCTTAAGACTGCGGACACATACTACAGGTGGTCTAGCTGTGCTTCTTATGTGAAAAACGTATCAGTGCCACTACTCTGTATAAGTTCTATGGATGATCCAGTTTGTACTGCAGAAGCTATACCTTGGGATGAATGCAGGTAAAGCTCTTACACTTATATTCTCTGACTGCTCAATTCCAGATATTGTTAAAATCCAGTACCTGACATTGTACTGATCTACCTACCTTCCCCAGAGCAAATAAAAATGTTGTTCTTGCTACTACAAAACATGGTGGACATCTGGGTTATTTTGAAGGAGTAACAGCATCCAGCTTGTGGTATAATATTTTCTTAGTCTTCCAGTCTGTACTTGAAAATTATTAATCAATATTTCTAGGCTCTAAGTATAACTAGTCTTCATTTAGTTCTGAGTACTTACTTCTGCCTTCAGCGGTGTTACTGATGTTAATGTTGTTGAATAATACTTGTTGTATCATAAGATCCAGTTGGGGCCTTCCTCTAATACCTTAAGGTTTTAGATGAGTTGGTTACTTAACAAATGTGTGATGTATATGTAGTCTCACAGCAAGAATGCATATTACCTTCCGTTTAAGCTTTCCAGTTACGTAAATAGAAGAGGCCTGTCAAGGGATGGAGATCATTTGTTCTGCCTCTAAAATCTTATTGCCCTTTTCAATTTAGAGATAGTTGCAGTAGCAACACCATTGTTCAATATTAATATAAAAGAAAAAAGGTTTAGATTGTTTCAAATAGGAAGGAACTAGGTAGCTCACCGTTATAATTTTGTTTTCCAGCTATATGCATGTTGCATAGGTTATGTTCACATAAACATTATGTCCTAAAAGGGTAATCTTGCTGCTTCTTTTTCAGGTGGGTGAGGACAGTTAATGAGTTCTTTGGTGTTCTTCATTCTAGTCCTCTTATCTATAAACACAAGGTGTTGTTTTCGAACTTTTAGTTTGTGGAAGCTATTTGGATAGTAGAAGTATTTTAGCAATGTCGTAGAGTTTTTACTTTAAAACTATCCACCGGAAAGTAACAAACTTTGGAACCAATTAGCTGCTCACAGAAACTTCGTGTATTATTTAATTCCAGCTCAGTAAATTTTAAAGCTAATTCTTACAGTACTCGCAGAAAGATATTTAACTATGCATGTCACTGATTTTGGCATATTAAATATTGTCACTCCACCAATATGCAGGTACAAATAAAGGAGCAGTGTTCCTCCCAGGAATCCTAATTTGGTGAGAGTACATATGATAGTATGACCAACGGAATAATGGCGGAATAATGGCGGTAGTCGATGTGGTAGAAAACCCAACTAAAGGAAGGATGACTTAAAGCGGAAACAAAAGACACATGAAATAATATGACTTGGTGAACAACTAGAGCTTCCAAGTTAATTTAAGCTCAGAGAAGAAGCTGCAAGATAGTGTAGTTGATGTGTTACATTAATTTTCTGTAATTTAGTCGGGGGAAGTTGGCATGCTGGAAATTGTCAGTGTTACTCCTCCGTGCAAACCGACAATTGTTGTTGCTTAATTGATAGAGAAATGAAAGTCCCCCTTTATAAAAAAGAAAAAGGTAAATATTGCCCAAATTATAATGTTGGATTATGAGATGTTCATACTACATGTTATGTGATTCATGTTTCTGAGAAGAAGTTAGTTACTTCACCAACTATCCATGTGGTGACTTGATGATTAAACAGTTAATCATAAATAAGGAGATGCAGCATTCTCCCTATATTGCACAACTCTGGTAAAATATTTTGATTTCAGCAAACAGAAAAAAAAGGGGGATGGGGGGCATCCGGAAATAATTATGCCAAAAAAATAAAATAAAAATAACTCTAAAAATAACGGTTTTCTAATAAGAAAATAAAATTTTGCTCTATATATTATTATATAAAATATTACTGTACTGTATTTCAAAGTGGCACATAAAAATGCGTTCTATAAATAGGTTAGTCATATGGTAGTCCACTAACTCAAGCGCCCGCCAGCCGCCACAGTAAGCAGCTACCCACACTTGACTCTCTAATTTTTATAATGCCTAATGCATTGTCTTTAAAATTAGAAATTAAAAAAATAAGAAATGCAAGTAATGCAAGTAATGATCATTTTGTTCTTGCAGTGGCACTGTCAGTCTCTGTTCTAAAAATCCCCGATTCAGCCGATTAATCCCCGATTAATCTTCTGGAAGGTAACCAACCGATTCGATTTTTGAAATCCGATTAATCCTTTTAATTTATTTAAAATGATATGTTTAATTGTAAATTAGACTAATATATTAAATATTATTATAATATCCGATTAATGCTCCGATTAATCCGTCCGATTAATCCCCGCCTACCCGATTAGGCGCTAGGCGGTACCCCAACCGCCCTGGTCCGCCTAGCGATTTCTGGAACACTTCTGTCGGTATATAAAACTCCATCAGGACACCCTCTATTTACTTTCTTTTCTTATATACTTCAGCACCAACCCAAAATTTTGATCATTTTCTTCTTCATTTGGGTTCTTTTCAATGGATGTTTGTGCGGCATCCATTGAGGTTTCGCCTATTAATGGCTACAAACTGCTATTTAAGGCCGTCACAATGATACCCGTATCACATTATGTGTTGGTATCAATGTGTGTGTTGATTGTTTTCTTGTACAATTTCTTGGAGTTCCATTTTCTTGAGGATTTTTTGTATGGAGGGAGTCCTGTCAAACTTACTTATCATTCGGGTTCCGAGCTTTATCAAGCTGTCGTCTCCAAATGTAGGCTACTTCAAGGAAGGTATAATACACATATGAAAACTTGCATTCACATAGAAACTAATAACGTATCTGTATGTTCAGTAAGAAATCTAGTCAATCTTTTGTATTTTTATAGTTCATATAGTAGGTTGACGAGTTTGTAGTAAAAATTTAGCTTATAGATACTTACTTAACATCAATGTTTGTAAATTTTATTTGCATTCGACATCATGGGTTTGCTGATTCTTGATGGTACAGGTACTCTTCAACACCATGGCTTGCAAGTCCGCACTTACAAACAGTTCTTTTGGAAAATATCGCAAGTCCCCCTGCTTTCACCTACACGAGGTAACTATTCAACCAATATTCATGTATATAAAATAAGACCATGTAATTTACTGGTGAAGTTGTTTAATATTCTGTATTTGGCAGTTTTCACATTTCCTGGACTTTAAAGTACAATGATAGTTTACCTATACCTGATGCAGAATGGTTTATTAATTTGTTATGATTTTAAGTTATAATTTAAGCAGAGAAGCCAAGGAGAGACTTTGGCATACATCACTTCTAATATCTCGGGGAAGATGACAGAACTTAAAGACTGTTACTAACAAAACATCTGTGCGATATTGCAGAGAAATATTTCATTCATCTGATGGTGGAACTTTTGCTCTCGATTGGCTAAGGAGTTCAGATGGTACGCATACATATTAGTTTTGGCTTGCTTACTACCAATTGCCACTCTTTTGGGGTTGCTTTGAGTTAATTGTAAACTACGTCGATGTTCATACTTCATAGCTTGCTAGCCGGTAACCCGTGCCAAACACGTATCGAGATTAAAATATTAATATGAAAAAATATCGATAATAAATATGATTAATAAGCATTATTTAAATATAAACTTGTAGAGAATAGAATGATAAAAATATATAACAAACAAACGCTATTTAATTATGTGGTTATAGGGAATCGAATACGGGATGGAATTAAATAAAAATAAATAAATCTTGTATTATTATGCAGTTGGAAGGAATCAAATCCTGAGTTAAATGATAATCAAATTTGGTATTTTTGTACATTAGTACTATTGCATGTCATTAAAACATGATTTTGCACATTAATAAAAAGTAGTATAAATATAGCATCTACATTGAACCGTTTTCTTTGCCAACCAACTAGTCCAGTTGACTTGAATGACTGCAATCTTACACTTTATTCTCAGATAGTGCAACTTATGTTATTGTAGCTCCCTTTCTTTCACCTTTCCATTCTTTCATATCTTTGAAATGAATTTTAAGCATTTCATTGTTTTGCACATGAATTTATCATCATAGTAACACTACTATTCGTACAAACTCTATTGTATTAGCAATGTTAGATAAAGAAGAACATGTGAGGAGAGGAATGATATTTGACACAACAATGTGATGTACTAGTGCATCTTTTTCTGTATGCAGTACAAGGAAGTTCAGTGGACAATAATACTGCAAATTTAAAGAATGATACGACTCCAATAGTGGTTGTGGTTCCTGGACTAACGAGTGATTCTTCTGCTGCTGTAAGTTACGCAACTGATATCTGCATACGAACAACAATAAGATTTACAAGTGGTTCTGCTACTGCTTTAATGATTCATGACTAGATTGCTAATGTTTAACTTGGTTTCGCCATTTCTAGCAACCATATGAATTTGTTTTGCAAACTGAAGGGACACTATCGTACATTGATAGCTAAATACTAAGAAGTTTGAGGTTCCAAGTACCGAACAAAATGCTTGCATAACCGAAGAACATGAAACTATATGTTTTCACCACCCAACTGATTGAACCATTGTTTCTCAGTAAGAAGCGAAAAATGCATATGCAGAAGGGTCCTGGGGAATAACCTATCCTGGGGAGAAATAAAAAACCTCGTTTAAGCTCTCACTACATTACTTTTACTCTGTTTTACTCTGTCTTTACAATAAAGTCTGCTTACAGGATTAAACTTCAGCTCAACTTGTTTGGATTTTTTACTCTTCATTTGCTTATTTGTTCATACACATTTCTTGATTTCTATAGTGGCTCAAATCATTTTAAGATATCTATTAACTAGAAGTTGTATCTTCAATCAATTGCAATTAACATGTTTAACTACTAATTCCTTGAGATTTTGCAGTGGTCGTTTGTTGTAGAGAAGGCTAATATGATGTTTTTCTTTTTGTCAAATGTATTGCAGTATGTAAAATCTATGTCATTTAATACAGCAAAGTGCGGAAAGAATGTTGTGGTATGCAATCACCGAGGAATGGGTGGCGTCCCGTTCACTGTAAGTTGTTCTAACTTCTAAATGCTTAGTTACAACTTCCAAAATTTTATTGTCATTCACTCGGAGAAAACGATAAAGATTAAATGCAATAATAAGCGAGACAACGGAAATTCTGTCTTCTGCGAATTCATCGATATTTCTCCGTTTTGCATGATCTGAAATGTAATAGTTTGACAAGCAACATCTAGCCTTTCCCAAAATTTTGGCAAAAATGTTTTTCCTATACAAGTTTAAAATGTTTGCAATGTTTGATGGTCTCTAGCTATGAGAATGATTACAACTTTGAATTTTTGTGCAGTCTAGTTACTGCTATAACGCTGGAAAGACAAAGGATGTACGAGACGTTGTTAGCTATCTAGTTGACAAATATCCAATGGCTCCAGTATTTCTTGTTGGAACTAGCATAGGAGCCAACATTGTGGTATATTGAGTGATTTACTTACATTTCTCTCCTATGCATAAATTAGTGAAGATATTAATAAATTCAGTGCCAAGATCATTTATTTTCTTCGGGTTCGTATATCGATTACTTTCATAGATCATACAAGTTCGGAATATTGAATCCTTACCGTTGTCTTCAGGGAAAGTATCTTGGAGAAGAGGGGGCTAATTGTCCTGTTGCTGGAGCTGCTGTTATATGCGCTCCATGGGACCTTCTGGTTAGTAGTACTAACTTAAATAGGAACATTTATCATTCAGTGTCTGCTCATTCATCAGACAACAGATTTACATTCCACCAGTTCTGTCCTGGAGGTTTACTAATCTTATCGTCCGTTTTTCCTTCTTAGATTGGTGCCCGATTCTTAAGACGGAAACTTGTGCAAAGGGTTTACGACAGCGTTCTTGCTACTGGTCTCAAGGGTTACGCACGATTGTATGTCTGCACCACCTTAAGTCCTTAATATTAGAATTTAACATCTCAGTCTTCTTTATCTTTAGTTAAGAATTTCCATTTTCACGATATAATGCACTATTAAGCTTGATCCAATGACTTAATCTAAGTAGTTTTTCTACTGCAGACATGAAGCCCACTTCACTAAACATGCTAATTGGGAAGGCATCATGCAGGTTGACATCTTCTCTGCAACTGATCATTAATCATTATGGACATATAGCAATATTTGTTTCAGTATGGTTGTAAAGTAAATAAGTTTCTTGGCTAATTTAAATACACAAGTCAGTGGCATCACGATTATGAAGTATTGTAGTAATATCCTACTTGATGCATCAATATTTAATATTCATGACTAAGATTGCACAATCTAATTACAATAATATTATACTTAGACACAAGAATTCTGTTATGTTAAATGAAAAGTAGTTGTGCCTTGTGTGTTATCAGACTCTATTTTGCTTCTTCCAACTTTACGTTCATACTGTTGTACTCCCTCCTCTAACTTGTGTGTTTGCTCAATCCCTTGTGGTTTTACAGTCGCGTATTATTCGTCAATTTGACACGCATGCCACCTGTGCTGTCGACAATTATGAGGTATCAAGATCTCTATCTTTCTTATGCATAGACACCGACAAAGTGCACAAGCTCACAACCACAGTTACGTTTTTCTCTACGTTCTCTTGATAAACATTTTCTCTCCTCTAGACCGCGGACACTTACTACAGGTGGTCTAGCTGTGCTTCTAATGTGAAGGATATATCAGTCCCATTACTCTGTATAAGTTCTTTGGATGATCCAGTTTGTACTGCAGAAGCCATACCTTGGGACGAATGCAGGTAAAGCTGCTCAGCCAAAATTCTATATACATATGATTTCATTAAAATTCAGTAGCTAATCTCATACTAACATACCTACCTTTACAGAGCAAATAGAAATGTTGTTCTGGCTACTACGAAACATGGGGGACATCTGGGTTACTTCGAAGGAGTAACAGCATCCAGCTTGTGGTACTCTCGATAATTCTCTTATTATTCCACTCTGCATCTGACAGTACTATCGATTAAGGACTAGCATTTTCAGAAAGTATAGTAGTATAAATTTGTGGATGAACCTCGCGAGTGGAAATTTATACTGTTCTTGATCCAAAAATCTTTCGAGCTCAGCATTCAGTCATTTACGATGATATATCATCATGAAACTTTTATTAATGCCACAGCCTCATCATGTTCTCACATGTTGTTTCTTCTCAGGTGGGTGAGGGCTGTTAATGAATTTCTCGTCGTTCTTGAATCTAGTCCTCTTATGCATAATCCGAAGGTACCACATTCAGAACATTATATTTTGCCATTTAAATTATAGAAGTACTTCAGCACCTCATACAGATTTGCCTCCTGCAACTCTGTTGACGATGAACTAACCAAACTCTAGCACTATCAAATTAGCAAAAGCCTAATGTTTAGTTGTGTTGTAAGAACCTGATATCCCCATTCTAGTATTTAGTCATTTAAGTACACACACTCGATTTGCAGGTGCAGCATGAAAAATGTTCCCCAAAGGAAACCCGAGTAAATCAACGTTCCAATGTTAGCGTCACCAATAGAATGATGGCTATGAATCTGGTGGAAGAACCATCTAAAGGGAGAATAACTCAACATGGGAAAAGGCAAGAACTGGTTTTAGTTTCAGAACAACTTCAATTTCCAAGTAAAAATTAGAGCCACGATTGAAAATTGTGAAACCGAAGCTGATCTAGCAAATAAGCTACTTGTATCTCTAGGTTATCCATGGTAAGCTGGAATAATAGCTGAAAGTTGAGCAAAGTGAGGCTTCATTTGTAATCCTAATGTTGCTTCCTAGTGCAACTACTAATGTAATTTATATGATAAATAAGTAAAATTTTGCTTTGCTAGAGAACGGGGGAAGATATATACAGTTAGAAATTACCTTTTCAAATTTTGTTTTAACTGAGGTTATAACTGAGGGTCCGCATTCTGCCAGATGATTTATTACAACCATTTATAATGGACTTGTTTTCAACGTCGACAGGTTTAAAACTTAAGTTATATTATCTCAACACAATTAGGGGGCCTTGTGAGGGCTTAAAACAACAACAACAATATTAGGACATAAACCAAAAAGTTTAGGACTTTTACCTGTCAGCGGTTTTTTGTCGCAAAACGTTTGTTACCAGCTGCCTGTATTAAACAGGAAACTTGGAATATCAAAAATCTTGATGCATACTGAAGATGAAAATATACTGCTCAAGTACTTACATGTTTTTTCATTTAGAAAAACATTTTTCTTGAACAAAAGTTGGGGATCGTTTGGATGATGAGATTTCAACTCGGTTAACGAGAAAGAGAATGTGAATGAGATTCTAATACAGTTTTGTATTGAAATCTCATTCTCATTCCCGTTAACCAGGTAAGAATTCCATGATCCAAACCAGCACTTGTATTCTCCACTTGAGTAGAGAGAGCAAGAACTCTTCTACCATAGTTGATGAGATGAAAGAAGGGACTAGTTTGAAACGCAAGCAGTGTGGCACCACAAGATATATAAAAGAAAGTGATCTATGGTGCCAGACTACGTGCGTCTCAACAAGCTCTTCCTGGTTCTTTAGTTAAGGTTTCAGGTGAAATCTCTCCCTCCCTCTCTCTCTCTCTCTCTCTCTCTCTGTGTGTGTGTGTGCGCATACATATATTTGTGAAGTGATAACCATGGATGATCTGAATTCTGATCTTTAGCAAGCATGTTAGTCCACTGCACACTCAGATCCTTTTATAAAAAATAGAACAGGTGTCCTGGGCCTCAATACTACTACGTGTATACCATTATTTAAAATTCACAACTATCAAAATGATAAATATGACTACGAAAGTTAATTAATACAAGGCGGTGACCAGTTAACCGCCAATATATTGGCACTTTGGAGGGCCCTGTCAACGTCCATATCGAGAACTTGGGATGTTTAGGGAACTTATTTTCATTCAACTTATTTTAAAATAAAGTTTTGAAATTAATTTTTTTGGCAAATTATAGAATCTCAAACATACATTAAATATTTATATAAATTTTTTTTTTATCAAAATATGAAATTTTTACTCGAAAATAAGTACATAAGGATTTAATTTAAGTTTTGCCAAACATGCCCAATATAATTAACTTATAATTTTGCAAAATATAAGTTATTTTTAATTTCTTAAAATTATAATGTACTCCAGCGGATCTGGTGGTCGATAATCGTTCGGACCATTCATTCGTTCTAACCAATTTTTATCCTTAAAATGCCAGAAACTCATTCTGAAAAGTAAGAACTTTTTCAAACTGAGGGAATAATATAATATTATAATTATAATTAATTTTGATATGTTGATAGAAGAATTTGAATCTTACACTTCTTAATATAATAATTTTAATATTATTATATGTAGAAGTGTTGTTTGAATTTAGTAATTATCATTTATTTTGAGTTGACAATTATGAATGATATAATAATAAAAAATAAAGAATTAAATAAATAATAAAATATATCCATTTTACGTATTAGTAAGCGTGGTGGTGAGCGTGCCAAACGTAGCCAAGATTCCACAGAAAAGTCTTTAGTAAAAAATTTGAGTTCGGCTATTTAGATAAGTTCGATTCTATGAAAATATAGAATAACAACAGCCAAAGTTGTTTCCAAAAAAAAAAAAAAAACAACAGCCAAAGTTAAATATTAAAATACATTCTAAAAAGGAAATATACGAGTATACGTAAAAAAAGTTACAACTCATGAGTTTGTAAAAAATAACAGAGCATTTCCAACTTTATTCCAATTTTAATCATATATATGTAATTTTATAAATTACATTTTACATTTTTAAATTTAAATCATAGGTTTAATTTGTTAGACAATCTGCGATAAATACAAATAGTATAATATTTGTGCTTGTGTGAGTAACAGTTATGTGTATAATTAAAATAGACAAAAGAGGAGACAAGGAACGAAAAACCCGAGTCCAATGCGTGACTGTCTCCTTAAAGCGTATTAGCCTCCCACCGTATGTGCGAGCGAAACGCCTCCCAGAATAAAACGGATTGCAGTGAGGCTACAGATGAGCGTCACTCTCAGCGAGCTTGAGACGAGCAAGAACTATCACCAGAGGAAGAGAAGAGGCTGTATAAAAGAGAAGGATGTGTGCTTTCGAGTGAATAATCCTAAGGCTCTATATGAGTATTTATAGGATAGGAAAACTTGTGCGCTACACAATTGCCTTAATTAATTAGCCGTGCTAATCAATTAAATCGGTGGCAATTTACTTAACACAATTGCCTTAATTAATTAGCCGCGCTAATCAATTAAATCAGTGGCAATTTCCTTAATTAATTAACCTTGTTAATTAATTATGTTAAGGAGGTGGCAAAAAATCCGTAGTAAAAACGGAATTGATTTTACCGAATCAATGAATTCAAATTATAATCGAATCCATATTCCAACAATCCCCCACATGGATGAGATTGATATCATAGTAGCACACACCAGACAGACACAGAATTTGATTTGGTGATAGATTCTTCGATCAAATATAGCATACGATAGGTAGAGGTTTGCTCCTTGAACCTTCGCTTGAGTAAGCATACCGACCTTACTGGTAGACAGTGGAGGTTTGCTCTTTGAACTGTTCGACCGTTTGTGTAAGCGATGATATACTTATCACTATATCCTTTCTGACTCGTTCAGCTCTCATGATTATGTCCATTTTGGCCATGGAACATCGTCCTGGTTCTGCAGGAGTTTCTAAAGAATTGTGCCTCGCAATTCTCATTTGAAGCGGCCCCACTTCTCTCCCACATAGGTGATCTTTATACTTAAAAAGTAACCCGCGTTTACTCAACTGAATTTCATGCGTTCTAACCTTGAACTCCATGTATTCACCGAAAGATCATTAAAAACTCGAAAGCTTACCCTCGTACCTTATGGGTCTCACTGTTTCTCATCATAGGAACAGGCCAGGGGTTACCCCCACAGTGATTCGGTCATCATGATTTAGTTGGCCCATTGAACCAAGTTCTTGGGACCTCCAGTCAGCAATGGTTGGGTGTCCACCATGACGCCGTTACGCAATAGGCTTAAGGCTCATCCCTCTCGATGATTTTACAACTATCTCTCAGTATAACCAGATTCTCTTGGTTTAACCAGATTATCTAAGTTTAACCATCTGGTTAGTGGATCCACAACATTATCATTTGACTTTACAGAGTCAATCCTGATAATTCTCGTTGAGAATAGTTGTTTAATGATATTATGTCCTCGTCATAGAGGCGAGACATATCATTACATACATAACAATGTAATCTCCCAATTTGCAAATTATTCACGTAAAATATGCATATTGAAAACACATTTTCTTGTCATTTAGGAATATCCTTTACAAAGTGACTACCAATTCACCCTCTTACATGCACATGTATTATGCAAAAGACTCGTATTCCATCATGAATCGAGCTATGCTTAATCGCCTATTTAGGATTTCCATGACATGGCTGCTTACGTTAATGTGAACTAAATTCACTAATGACTTTTAAGTTCCTAAAGTCAAACATCTAACATCCATACTATATCCACATAGTACAATTAGATATCGTTTGTAATGCAGCCCAAACTCACGAGTATATTTCAAACACCTTAGTCTCATTGCAATCACTTTCAAGAGACCAATTTTGATTTGACTCGTGCATCTACTCAGCTTACCAACTGTGTAGCCTATGTCTGATTTTGTACCATTTTGAAATGTACAATAGACTTTCAATCATTCTTGAGAGATCCTTGTTTCTATCCTTAGATAGATACATCATATATATTCATTCTAGATATACTAGATTTAGTTACGTTGATCTCTTCAAGATTCACATCACTAACGTGTGACATGTATCCTTTAGGACTTTTAAGTTATTAAGATTTTAATCTCCAAAATCAAAACTTTAAGCCTCATCCAAATTGCTAGAGATGATCATCTTGTCATTACTTCTCGTAATGATCAGATCACTCACGTGCAATTACAACAATTTCTCATCCAAATTACTAGAGATGATCATCTTGTCATTACTTCTCATAATGATCCGATCACTCACCTGTAATTACAATAATTTTATCATCTCATGTGTAAATAACATATACACATTTGTCAATTCATTGATTTTCTATCAATTTTACATCTCAAAATTGGCATGTCACATTTTGGTAATTACTTTACCAGTCATCAGCTAAGGCTTCAAATCGTAATTGACATTACCAATTTTTAGCGTCCAAAAAATTAGTAATTTCAATTTATCTCATTACCAAGTTTAAGCGTCCCTAAACTGGCAATACTCATTCACTCAGTTACCAAATTTAAGCGTCCTCAAAGTGGCAACTATATCGTTTATTATGAAATCATAGCATATCGCAACAATATCAAATTTCATATGCCTATGCCAATTTTCGTATCTATGTTGTTTCAATCAACATAATCACCAAAATACAGACTTTCTACTCTTTCCTTAACCAGAGAAACCAAGAAAGACTGTTCCAAAGTTCATTGATGTACTTCTAAATTTCACAATGCAGATAATTTAAGTATCATCTTGATGAACCATATTCTTGTAATTCAAGAATATAACATAGAGTAAGTTAGGTCTTCACTTTTGACTATAATCTTTAAATTATCAGTCTGGCCTTTTACTTTTCTTTGACCCATATATTTATTTTCTAAATTTGAAAAATTCGTTTGGGCCCAAATGGCATCTATCTCGCAAGAAGATCCATACGTTATTGAATATGATTCTGTCACATAGAATCACTTCTCTCTATTTATTAATCGCTTCTCTCTATTTCTTAACATTCTTTTTCCCCCACAAAGGATATAGAGAGATCATATTTATTTGAAAAATGTCACAATACATTTTCTAACATACGTGTTAGAAATTTGACTCATTGACTTCTTAATTCTAGTCACTTTCTCTATTGATATCCTTTTTCTCATAGGATTATCAGAAAAATTCTCATAGCTTCTCTCAAGCTTTGAGGTTTACCATCAAGCAAAATTTCAGACATTTTTGGACTAACAAATTTTCCAAGTCTTTTGCTCTGTCTAGGTTCAAACTCACATTCATCCAATAACTCGTAAATTTTTTCGGATAAATTTTAATTACAAATTTACAAGGAACTACTAATTCATCATAGAAGCATTCCTAGATTTTGTAATTGCATTATAATGAATCTTATACATTAGATTCATCTGCAGACCACAGGATATCGTTAGACTTCATCGTTGTCTATATATTCATCCAAAATATCACAATTGACTTTTGGAACTCCTTTAACCTTTATAGGTATAGGTATCAAGACATCTTCAAGATACCCCCACATTTTAAATATATCTAAGAATGTTTCTCTACATTCTAGAATTCTCAGAAAATTTTATTATTTTCGCTTCAAGATACCCCCACATTTTAATATTTCTAAGAATGTCGAAACCATTCCAGAGTTAATAGGAAATTCTATTATTTCCTTTCAAGGTATCTTGTTTAAGGAATGATTAGTCTCTACGTGACTAATATCCTCATATTCTGTGATAGTCTGAACTGATCAACATCGCTTTTGCATCTCCATTAGAGTGCAATCCATTTGATTAATGCGAGTAATGTGCAGTAACCTCATGAATATATCCACATTGTGAACAAACATCACCTAGTGGTTATTCAGTATCAAAGTCATTCCTTACCCTCTTAATTTCGTATTAAGTTGGTTATCTACCTCGAGCTAATAGAGCGTAATTATCTCTATCTAGCTTCATTTTTACTCTTTAACGAGTACACATAATCAATGTATTACTATAAAGTAATTACACAACTTGTTATCACCTCTCACTAGAGCAGGTTTCAAACGACCATGATCCCATCATAAAAAAAAGATTCCCAATTTTTCCTTGAATTAAATACTTCAAATCAACATTCATCAATGGTTTGATTTCCAGGTTGTCGGAGAAGACACAATGGTCTCACTTAATACCCGACTTCCTTACAGGCATGGCCCGTTGTTGACAAAATCTCCCCATATCGAAATCATTGAAAATTCGTATTTAATTCCATGTTTCATAAACACAGAAATCTCATAATCGTTTTGTTTAATTATAAAATCTCGAGTCGTTACAGATTTTATCTTGTTTTTATTAAAACCTCTCAGGTATTAATATCATGTTCAAAGAACTTTCTTGTTCTTCTCACTGAAAAATTCAACCATTGAATTCCTCTTAAATTTCAATTTGATCCATAAAAGAACCTAATTTTCTGGCTCACCAACAGGTATAACCAGTATAACCAAAAGAGGTCCGAGGAAGAACATAAACTTCCAATAAACCCATATTCAGTGATCCTTGATCAACTGATGTGTTAGGGTCACCATCGTTCTGGATTTCTCCAAATTTCAGCATACAGAACTGATCGCAGTGCCGTATTATGTATCACATGGATCACCATAATAGGCTCGTGTGTCACTGCCGTAGCAGACCGACACCAACATAAGAGCTAATAATTTAACTGGAAAAACGAATCCAACCAGAAAATTATAAATCTCGTGCTGACCCTCATCCTGTACTTAATAAGTAACAGGTCTGTTAGGTTTTCCAACATCTTGAAATATCCGACAAGATTGATATTTCAATAGAAATTTCCTTGCACTTGTGCTTAAGTTAGTTCTTGAAATCTTTCCATCCAGGTGGCAGCTTTTCAATTACAGCAGTAACTTGGAAAGACTCACTTATGATCATCCCTTCAGCATGAGTATCATGGATGATCACTTGCAGTTCTTGCATCTGACTGACCACAGTCTTAGAATCTGCCATCTTATAATTAAGAAAGCGGCCAACAATCCACTTGTTAGCCCCAACGTCCTCGGTTTTGTACTTATGGTCAAGTGACTCCCATAAGACCTTACCTGTTGGCTTTGTACTGTACACGTTATATAACGAGTCAGCCAAACCATACAGCACGTAATTCCGATAGATATAATCGACGTGCTTCCAAGCATCAACAGCATAAACTGTTTGTGTGTTACTCTCAGCAGTGAGCAACGGTGGATCCTCTTTGAGGTAGTGATCCAGATCAACATCTTTTGTTGCCAACGTTTGAAGTTCGTTCCATTGAACTTCTCATATTTCTCAGCATGTGCAGCAGGCACAGCTGGAACAGCAGGCACAACAGGTGCAATATGTGCATTAGGCACCACAGGCATAACAGGCGTCTGTACTACCGATGTTTGCACACTAGTAGGCACTGAATCCAATCGGCACATTAATCGATCCAACGACAGTATGTCCCAAAGGCACATGTCCCGTAGGCACATGTTCAACCAACATCGCACTCACATCAGATGTTATAATCTGTGCGTTAGAGTTTGGCGACGGTTGGTGATCCCCATCAGATGTTATAATCTGTGCGTTGGGATCAACCACCATGTTCGTGTTGTTCATAGTTTGATTCTCCATTAAATCTGTCACTCAAACAAACAAGCAACTACATAAGTACAGATCACAGATATATATATAATACGCTTTAAGATTGTTAGACAATCTGCGATAAATACAAATAGTATAATATTTGTGCTTGTGTGAGTAACAGTTATGTGTATAATTAAAATAGACAAAAGAGGAGACAAGGAACAAAAAACCCGAGTCCAATGCGTGACTGTCTCCTTAAAGCGTATTAGCCCCCCACCGTATGTGCGAGCGAAACGCCTCCCAGGATAAAACGGATTGCAGTGAGGCTACAGATGAGCGTCACTCTCAGCGAGCTTGAGACGAGCAAGAACTATTACCAGAGGAAGAGAAGAGGCTGTATAAAAGAGAAGGATGTGTGCTTTCGAGTGAATAATCCTAAGGCTCTATATGAGTATTTATAGGATAGGAAAACTTGTGCGCTACACAATTGCCTTAATTAATTAACCGCGCTAATCAATTAAATCGGTGGCAATTTACTTAACACAATTGCCTTAATTAATTAGCCGCGCTAATCAATTAAATCGGTGGCAATTTCCTTAATTAATTAACCTTGTTAATTAATTATGTTAAGGAGGTGGCAAAAAATCCGTAGTAAAAACGGAATTGATTTTACCGAATCAATGAATTCAAATTATAATCGAATCCATATTCCAACATAATCACAACTCCTTAAACGTTTTATATCAAAAATAATATTATTTTTTAACGAATATATTAACAAATGTGATATAAAATTGTGCAGTAATTATATAATTTATATTTTAATATGATACAAATATATTTTAATAATTTTATATGTATTACATATCATAATGATCATAAATTTATTTAATGGAAACATATTAATTCATTTTTTTTATAAATATATTAAAATTGATTAATGTTCAAAAAATAATACTAAAATTAATTACATGTTTAAAATCTAAAATTTACATCATCAGTGCAACAATTTTATATTGCATTTATCAATATATTCGTTAAAAATAATATTTTTTTTGATAGAATATGTATAAAGAATTATAATTCAATTTATGATTTATAATTTGGGGATATAAAGTGTAATTTATAAAATTATACATATATAATTGAAATTAGAATAAAATTGAAGGATCCAAAATACAATTAACTCAAAATAAAATAAATTACTACAACTCTTGTGAAAAGACCAAAGTGAAATAAAGTGACAGATAATGGTCATCAAAATAACCGGAAAAGGCTGACCGTGCAAGTTGTGTAAAGTCACAATTAGACAGCTAACTGTCATATAAAGTTGTATCCTCCGCGTAAAATTTTATACAATAAAAATCGTTCTTATTTTAAAAAATATAAAAAATAAAAATCGTTCTAATATAAAATCATGGTTCTAAAAATCCCCGATTTAGCCGATTAATCCCCGATTAATCCTCTGTAAGGTAACCAACGGATTCGATTTTTGAAATCCGATTAATCCTGTGAATTTATTTAAAATGATATGTTTAATTGTAAATTAGACTAATATATTAAATATTATTATAATATCCGATTAGTAGTCCGATTAATCCCCGATTATCCGATTAATCTTAAATCGGTACCTCAACCGATTTATACCGATTACCGATTTTTACAACCATGATAAAATTAAATAAACAATAATGGAGTACGTCTTAAATTCTAGAATGATGTATATAGACTACTAATTATTACAGAGTCTGAATGAAATTAAGCAACTTATCGATAATTCTTTTCACGTAATTTACTGGAGTAATATTATAAGAATGTCCACATACAATTGTACTTCCCAACCGAAAATTATTGGAAAATTATCAAAAGTATCACTTATTTTTAAATTTATTCTTAGGATTTTATTATTTTTTAAAAATATTTGTAAAAACATCTTCTGCAATCAAAGCAATTAAATATAAATTATTTTTAATTTTTTTTAAAAATAATTTGAAGTTGATTTTAGTTATATTTAAGGTTGATTTTGGCTGCATTCGAAGTTGTATTTGGTTTAATCGTACAACTAATTAAACTATTTAGTATGCAACCAATGATTATTATGATGATTTGGGATATTAAAATTTTAAATTACATTTATGGTTGAATTTAGTTGATGTCGGTTACAAATATAATTGTAAAAGTTGTAGTGTAGAAGAAATATATAGAATACAAGCAAAGTTAGAGGAACTATTCCCTCAAAAGAAAAAAAAGTTAAGAGGAACTATGGGGGCAAAAAGGCTCAATATTGAGACAAAAGACAAGAGTCAAATGGATGATTGATGGAGATAAGAAATAAATTTTTCCACAGATGTGTTCAGAAGAGGAGAGCAAGTAGGGATGGGCGTCGGGGCACTTCGGGGCCGGGGAGTGCTATCCTCGCCCCCATTCCCGAATTTAAACACGATCCCTAAGAGCAAGAAACAATATAAAGAAAATTTGGTCGAGCAATCTTTGGATAAATAAACCTGAGGAAGTTAAGAAAGTTTTCTTTGATTATTTCTCAGACTTTTTTGCAGAAAAATCCAAGAGAATATTTAAATTGGGAAATTTAGTGGAAACAGTCATTAACCTAGATGAGGCAAGATGGTTGGAAAGGGAAATATCAATGTTGGAACTTGAAGAAGCATTGAAGAATTCAGCAAATGACAAATCGCCAGGACCTGATGGAATAAACGTTTGCTACCTCAAATTTTTGTGGCCCAAGATAGGAAAGTTCTTGCTAAAATCTCTGGGAGACTTTTCTACATCAGGTTCTCTTCCTAAAGGTTTTAACTCTTTCTTTTATTACTTTGATCCCTAAGAAATTTTCTCCAGCTGTAGTTGCAGATTATAGACCTATTAGTCTAATTAACTGTACTTCAAAGTTATTCACTAAAGTCTTGGCAACAAGATTGTCTGGGTTCATGCATAAATTAGTGGGAGATACTCAGTATGGGTTTATGAAAGGTAAGCAAGCAGCTGACTGCATTCTTATTGCAAATGAGGTGTGTCACAGTATTTGGTCTAATAAAGCAGAAGGGCTAGTCTTAAAACTAGACTTTGAGAAGGCGTTTGATACGGTAAACTGGGAATTCCTATTAGAATTGATGAAAAAAAAATTAGGATTTGATGACACTTGGATCAATTGGATTGAAGGATTCCTTAATGAAATCAAAATCTCAGTCTTAGTCAATGGATCTCCTACTAAGGAATTCTCCCCTAAAAGAGGGTTGAGGCAAGGAGATCCTCTTTCTCCACTTCTGTTTAATCTGGTAGGGGAGGTACTTAGTAAACTTCTCTTCAAGGCCAAGCAAGAGGGGATAATAGAAGGAGTAAAGTTTCAGAATTCACAGGATAGTCTAACTCATCTTTAGTTTGCAGATGATGTTATCATCTTTGTGAGCAATAAAATAGAGTACATCCGGGAGATAAGAAACTTGCTACTATGCTTTCAGTTATTGTCAGGTCTTAAAATCAATTTCTCGAAAAGTCAATTATTTGGGGTTGAGAAAGATAGGTCAATTTGGTCAAAAGGAGCAGAGATTCTTGGATGTGGATTAGGTTCTTTTCCCTTTACTTATTTAGGAGCTAATACTGGATTATATCCTAAGAGGAAGCTTTTCTGGGATCCTCTGATTAAAAAGTTTAATGGCAAACTAGCTTCCTAGAGGAGTGAATCATTAAATATGTCTGGTAGGCTGGTATTGTTTAAAGCAGTACTAGACAGCTTACCTACATACTGGATGAATCTATGTGCTATTCCTAAAGGAGTGACTGAGAAAATTGAATCCATTAGAAGAGGCTTTCTCTGGGGAGAAAGAAACAGAAATGATATAGTGGAAAGAAAGTTGCATTTGGTATCCTGGCAGAAAATAACGAAGCCAAAAGAGAATGGAGGATTATGGATAATCCTATTAGAGATAAAAAATAAAGCCATGCTCGAAAAATGGTGGTTTAGATGGCAAAATGAAAGGAACAGCCATTGGAGTAAAGTCATAAAGATCAAATATGGTTATGAGGAAGCTGAAGATATTGATGGTAAGGAATGCAATGCCAAGTTTTCCTATCTTTGGAACAGTATCATCAGGGTTAATAATGTTTCAGGTTTTAGTAAGGAACTAGGTATCAAAAAAAAACTTCTGGGTTGTAAGTAATGGGGAGTCTGCATTATTTTGGGAGGATTGGTGGCATGGTAATTCAAGTCTTAACAAATCATTTCAAAGATTGTACTCACTGTGTAATTTAAAGAAGGTGGTAGTCAAGGAGTTTTTGAGAATCTGGAAGATTGCAGATACTAGATTTGAACATATTTGGAAGAGGTCACTTAGATCATGGGAACTGGAAGAAGTTGTTAGATTGAATGAGATGATCAACTCAATCTCATTGAAGAAGGGAGCAGATAAGCTAATGTGGAAGCCTGCAGGGAAAAGCTACACGAGTAGAAGTGGAAGTCTTCTACTTTCAAAAATCAATGAAACACTTAATGGTAACTGGAGAAAGATATGGAGCATCAGAGCACCTCTAAAAGTACTTCTCTTCTTGTGGAAGTTTGAAAATGAGGTAATTCCATCGAAAGACTTTCTCAAAAAAAATGCTTAACCATTGGAATATTGACTTACTTTGTGGAAGATGCAATCAGGAAACTGAAAATCAACTTCACATTTTCTGGACCTGTAATTTAGCTAGGAAAGCATGGGAGCATGTGTTTAAATGGTGGGGATTCAGAATAAATTGCTCTTCTTTAAACTTTAAAGAGTTATGGAGTTGGATCAGTTGGTTCAGTAGCCAATCACTTAAGATAGGTTGAAGTATTGTTATAGTCTCAACTCTATGGTCAATCTGGTTAGGAAGAAATGAAGAAGTTTTTAAAGGGGTCAAAATCACAGAGGAAGTTCTTTCTTTTCTAATTCGGAGGAGAGCAATGAAATGGTGTGAGGCTATATGACTATGTGTTAGAGGCCCAATCTCTTAATGGGCCGAACCAATAGCCCAACGTTAAGCCCAAAGAATAAAACAACCCGTTCTACATGAACGGTCACATGGCTGTCAGTGGTCGACCGTGGCCATGATGAAAGGTCTTTCACCTTTAAACGGTCACATGGTCCCATGATCCAAAGAATATTTGATACTCTGGAAAGCAGATCTACATCTCAACAACTGCAAGGAAAAATAAGTATAAAAGGAGGTAAGATTGTTCATAAAATCCATAACTACACACACAACAATACAAATTCTCTATGTTCAAATTACCTTACAAAAAACCGACTAACTTATTCTCACACCGGAGGTGAATCGGGGGGCTGCACCCTCGCATTCTCTTTCTGCAGGTCCTACCGAACGAAGCCTGGGAGAAAATTGGTCGTAACATTTGGCGCCGTCTGTGGGAACGTAGAGATATACTCGTATTAAAAGACCTACCAGAAAACTATGACGATCGAAGAAACGCCCATCAATGATAGTAGCACCGTGGCTGGAAACAGTCGTTCCGTTCTTCCTATATTTCCGAGGACAACCCCACCCATTCCCCCAAGGCTGCTAAACTTTGATGAAGAAGGAAATATGCCAACTCCGGAGGAACAACAAGAGATGCTCGCGAAATGGAGAGAGCAGCAAAAGGCGAAGGAGAAGCATAAGGAGATGGATAAAAACAAAGAAACTGACCGTCTGGCAAAAAGAAGGGAGGCCGATCGTTTGAGGCTAGAAGGCCTAAGGCTCCGAAGAGAAGAAATCGAGTTGCAGGAGAAGTCACTTCGTGAAGCCCTCGAGGCCGAAGACCCAGAGCTCGAAGAAAATCGGAGAGAAAAACGAATTAGGAACGACGATGATGAATCTGGACAGTCCGAATCCTATTCAAAACGTACCCGATCGAAGGTACTCGACTCATCCGATTCGGAAGAAGGCCCCCACACTAACGACCAAATCCGAAGGCTAGAGAAAGTCATGTTCGGAGAGAAAAAGATCAGCCATGAACCTATAGTCACTGAAGAGGTAGAACAGTTTCGGCCACCACCCGGAAGGCAGTTTCCAAAAATGCACGAATTCAACGGAAAAGGCGACCCAGAAGACCACTGTGAGAAGTACGAATCACTCATGACTGGTATGGGACATTGTGATATGATGCTTTGCAAGATGTTCAAAACCTATCTCAAAGGAAACGCGTCCATGTGGTATCGATCGCTCAGACCCAGGTCGATCGGCTCGTACGAACAAATCAAGAAGAAATTTTTGAGGCACTACTCTCATTTGTGCCGAAGAGAGAAAGATACAGAGGCCCTGATTCATTGCAGACAGGGGCCGAACGAAGATCTAGGCGATTACTTGGCGAGATTCAAAGAGGAGGCTGGAATGGTCACCAATTTAGATAGAATAAAGGCGGCAGGATTCCTTGCGGCCGGCCTAGACCCCATTAAAGGCAAGAAACTCCGATCCTCACTTTACGATGTACCTCCCAAAAATTTGAACGACATTTATCTTAGGGGAGAAGCAATTAGAAGGAAAATTGAATCGATCGGGGGATACAAAGAAAGTAAGAAAAATGTCTCCGATCGGGACGATAGGAGAAATGACAGAAGAGACGACTGAAGGAGTCGAGGCGATGTTAAAAATAGATTGAATGACACAAGGCCTGATAAAGGGGCCGAACGAAGGCGGGATAGAGATAATGCTGTATTTACACCACTCAACACACCCATCTCAAAAATTCTTCATGAAATAAAGGGTAAGCCCGGGTTCGTTCGACCACCCAGGCTAAAGACCCCTGAAAACAGAAGAGACGAAAACAAACACTGTGAATATCATCAGGATAAAGGTCATAACACTGATGAATGTTACCACTTGAAGAAATTAATTGAGAGGATGATAAAAGACGGAGAATTGACCAAATTCGTCGAAGATCTGAGAAACAAACTCGGACCGAAAGAGAGAAAAAGAGAAGACAAGGAAGCCGAAGGATCTGAAAAGTACAGAGGTGAAGTTCGAACAATCTCCGGAGGAACCATACTGGATCGGGACAGCAAGTCAGCCCGAAAGAGGTATGCCAGGCAAATCTACAACCTTTACCAATCAACTGCAGCCAAACAACCACTTCCGATCTCATTTACGGAGGACGATTTCGAAGACGTGATATGGCCACATGAAGACCCACTCGTTATAAATCCGGTGATAGGGGAGAACAAGATCTGGAAAGTATTGGTCGACGAAGGAAGTTCAGTCAACATCTTGTATCACCGGACCTATTGCAAAATGAACTTGGGGGGCGAACAACTAGAGCCATGCCATGAAGCACCGCTATACGGCTTCGGTAATCAACCTGTACCGATCGAAGGAACTATAACACTGAACGTCTTATTGGGGAAAGCACCATTCACAGCGGTGAAAGAAACGAAATTTTACGTTGTTAGAGTCGACAGCCCGTATAATGGGATCCTGGGAAGACCGACTTTATCCCTATTCCAAGCTGTATCATCTATCCCCCACTTGAAATTGAAATTTCCAACCGAACACGGGATCGGAGAAATGAGAGGCGACCAAAAAGCCGCACGAATCATTATGTTGGAAGACCTAGAGAAGGAAAAAGATGTCGAGATGACCGAATCAGGGAAAAGGAGAAGAAATGAGGCCGAAACAGGAGGCAGTCACCAACTACTGAATATCGAGTTAGAGAAATTTGGAGCCGACCTGTCAAAACCGATAGCCGAACCGGCTGTCGAAACCGAAGAAGTTGAATTGTACGTAGGCCAAGCGGGGAAGATGATTCAGATAGGAAAGAACATGGAGCCAGAACTGAAGGAGAAAGTCATCAAAGTCATTAGGGAGTTCCACGATGTGTTTGCATGGAATCCCGAAGATATGCCGGGTTTGGATCCATCGGTAGCCAAACATTGTCTTAACGTAAAAACCGAAGCCCAGCCCGTGAAACAGAAAAAAAGAAATTTTGCCATGGAAAGACAGAAGGTCATTCAGGCCGAAGTCGAAAAATTGCTAGAGGCAAAATTCATCGAAGAGATAGACTACCCAGATTGGTTGGCGAACGTGGTTGTGGTGAAAAAGTCCAACGGCAAGTGGAGAATGTGTGTGGACTACACTGACTTAAATAAGCACTGTCCGAAGGATCACTACCCTCTACCGAACATTGATCAACTGATAGATGCAACCTCAGGGCATCAAATACTCAGTTTTTTGGACGCATTCTCGGGATATCACCAAATCGCCATGAACACCGAAGACATACCAAAGACAGCGTTCATCACACCGAACGACACTTATGCTTACGTGAAAATGCCCTTCGGACTGAAGAACGCAGGGGCCACTTTCCAAAAAATGATAAACAAAGTATTTAAGGCTCAAATCGATCGGAATATGGAGTGTTATGTGGACGACATGATTGTCAAATCTCTCTTTAAGGACCACGCTGAAGATTTAAGAGAATGTTTTGTAACCCTCAGAGAAAACAACATGAGGATAAATCCGAACAAATGTACGTTCGGAGTCAACAACGGAAAATTCTTGGGGTATATGGTTAGCGCCAGAGGAATTGAGGCAAACCCAGAAAAGATCAAAGCTGTCACCGATATGGAAGCACCAAAGACGATCAGGGATATCCAAAAGCTGACCGGACGGTTAGCCGCCCTGAGGAGGTTCATTTCCAGATCGGCAGAAAAGGCCTTGCCATTCTTTGAAGTACTTCGGGGACCCAAGAACTTCGAGTGGGGACCCAATTGCCAAAAAGCATTTGAGGAAGTTAAAGAATATCTAGTAAAAGCACCACTCCTAATGAGGCCCGATCCGAAAGAAACTTTGCAGCTGTACTTAGCTGTGAACGATCGAACGCTCGGAGCAGTGTTAGTCAAAGAACACGAAGGGAACCAGCATCCAGTGTTCTACGTTTCTCATATTCTCAAAGATGCAGAAACTAGATATCCGAACGTAGAGAAGTTCGCCTACGGATTGGTAATGGCAGCAAGGAAATTAAGACACTATTTCCAAGGAAGGACGATCAAAGTAGTAACTGACCAACCCTTGAAGAAAATATTACAAAGACCAGAAGCATCGGGCAGAGTGGTAGCATGGGCGATTGAACTTGGAGAGCACGACCTAGAATATACACCAAGAACTGCGATCAAAGCCCAGGCACTTGCAGATTTTATGGTAGAATGCTCATTTTCAGAACCGAAGGATTTGACTCCCGAAGAACAACTAATTCCGACGCCAGGAAAATGGAAATTATTCGTTGACGGGTCGGTCGCCAAAGAAAAGTGTGGGGCCGGTTTAATTTTAACAAGCCCAGAAGGATTCGAAATATGCCAAGCTATCAGGTTCACTTTCCTTTTAACGAACAATGAGGCCGAATATGAAGCACTTCTAGCAGGCCTAGATTTGGCGAGAAATTTGGAGGTTAAGCACCTAAGAGCATTCAGTGACTCAATGTTGGTGGTGAAACATTTCACAGGAGAGTACGGACAAAAAGATCCCCGAACAAAGGCCTACGCCCTCAAGGTACGCGAGAAATCTCTACTATTTGAAACATTCGAATTAAATCAGGTGGCAAGAGATAACAACAATCGGGCGGACGCTCTATCAAGGTTAGCCTCGGCAGAAACCCAAAACCTCAACGGGTCAATTTATCTGACCGAAGTAAAAACCCCTTCGATAGACAAAAAGCAATGCATGGAAATTCACCAAGGAATCAACTGGATGACCCCAATCAGAGCATTCCTAGAGAAAGGAACTTTGCCACTCGAACGAAGGGAGGCACAGAAAGTAAAACATCGATCGGCCAATTATACTATGGTTGGAGGCCGTTTGTTCAGAAGATCGATGACGCAACCCCTTCTTCGATGTTTAAACAAGGATGAACAGGTTTTAGCCCTCGAAACAGTTCATGAGGGAATTTGCGGAGGACATCTAGCAGGAAGGTCTTTGGCCCTCAAAATTCTAAGGCAAGGGTTTTTCTGGCCAAAAATGAAGGAGGACGCGACCGAATACGCCAAAAGATGTACACAATGCCAGTTATTCAGCACTATACCGAAGCAACCACCCGAGGAAATGTCTTCAGTCCTTAGCCCCATTCCATTTGCTATGTGGGCGGTTGATATTGTAGGGATTTTGCCCACCAGTACCAAACAAACCAAGTACTGTATTGTGGCGATCGACTACATGACCAAGTGGATAGAAGCCCGACCACTTTCATCCATTACCGAAGAAGCAGCAAAGAAGTTTATGTTAGAACAAGTAATATTAAGATTCGGTATCCCTATGGTATGTGTATCGGACAACGGAACCCAATTCATCGGAAGCAAATTCAGAAAATTTTTAGCTCAATTCGGAATTCGGCAAAAATTCTGTTCGGTCGGGCATCCCCAGGGGAACGGGGCGATCGAAGCTGCAAACAAAATTATCTTCGACGGAATAAAGAAAAGGCTGGGAGAAGCCAAAGGACTTTGGGCCGAAGAGCTACCATGGGTTCTGTGGGCATACCGAACGACACCAAGGTCATCAACAGGAGAAACACCCTTCAAATTAGCTTTCGGAACAGATGCTCTTTTGCCAGTCGAAGTTTGCCTAGAATCTTACCGAACACAAGTTTTCAACATAGAGACAAACGAATGTGGTCTTCGAGCGAATGTGGACTTACTCGAAGAAGAAAGGGAAGCAGCTCACCAAAGGAACTTAAGGTACCAACTTCAAGCAGCACAACACTACGATTCGGGAGTAAAAAAGAGATCATTCCGAATCGGAGACTTAGTGCTTCGAGAATTGGCCACATCAATGCCCACAAAACAAGGCAAACTTATGCCCAACTGGGAAGGCCCTTATGTGGTAAGCGAAGTGGTTCGACCGGGCACTTACAAGTTAGCTCATTCGGACGGCAGCTTGATTAAGAACACCTGGCACGCTGCTCGCCTTCGCCGTTTTTACCAGTAAGCTTACTGAAAACATTTTATTACCCTTTTTAATTTGTGGTTTAATGCAAGTTATCTTTTGAATTCCCTAAGTAAGCATCAATCTGTAAAACCATGCGACACCCACATGATCAATAACAGATTGTTCGCTACATTTTTCTACATGCCATAATTAAGTAAAATGGACCCATGTTTGGGGCCGACCAAGTAAAACATGCACCCCTCTAACTTGTTTCTAGTGTTCAAATACATTTTGATTTAAGTTACTAATACTTGACATATCCAAATTCGGATCCGACCGAACGAAATTTGGACCCTTACAAGGATGTCCTAGTATTTAAGTGGCTTTGTCACTCATTAAGTCCGGGAGAAAATATTTTAACCGACCGAACGGGCCTAAATTCTTTACAAAACCCCTTAAAAACTGGGGGCAGCTAGGTTACGACCGAAGACGCACAACATGCTAGGTTACGACCAAAGATGCATAAAAAATGAAAAGAAAAATTATGCTAAGGTAGAAAAAGCTAAGATACATTAAAATATGCCAAGGCAAATATAAAAAGCCCGAAGGCACCAATTCATAGACCAAAGGAAAATGTTAAATTACAAAGCCCGAAGGCCATAAAATAAATATAAGGCTACTCCATCGAAGGCTCATCAAGCGGCTCATCTTCTCCCGAAGAAATAACTTCGGGGTCATTAGACTTTTCCCTACCCACTGGATCGGTCATACCCATTGCAGCATCAAGCAGTTGGGTATGATCAAAACCAAGTGAATGGGCCTTCATCACAGCATCATCATAACCCATCTGGTAGCATCGTTCCTCTGTCAAAAGCAGCTGCTTATGCAATTTCCGAGCACTATTTCTTGATTGCTTCAGCTGGGTGTTCCTCCATTCGATGTGCCTTGAGCTTGTGGCCTTCAGCTTCTCCAACTCTTCCTTAAGAGCATCCCTTTCAGACCTTAGAGCCTCAGCCTGGCCAGTGACCCTATCCAGTTCGGTAGAAGAGTTCCGAAAGTTCTCTTCGGCTTTGACCGCTCTTACTTCCATCTCTTCTACCCGTTCGGTCACCACAGCTGACCAGGCAGCGCCCTGAACACAAACATGGAAAACGTTAAAAATATCTAAGGCAAGTATATACGTACGAAGGAAAAGAAACTTACCATAGAAAGAAGGGTCATCATTTCAGTACAAGCTTCAACATTATTCAGCTTGGCAATAGTTGGTCGATCAGCTGGAAGAACGAGGCCACGACATAGATCAGGACCCACATTCTTTGATGAAGAAGGAGTTGGGACAATGATCTGGTCGGTCTCCAAAACACCCCATTGAGGGGAATACACTTTTATTTCTGTATTCTCCGACCGAGGTCTCTTCTTCGGTTCGACAGGAGTACCCTTCGAGACTGACTCTCTGGGAGGCGAGGAAGTAGGTGGAGTAATGACCAAGCTTTTTTCCCCTTGATCAAGAGCCAAGGTTTCCACCCCTTCGACCTGCTTAGCAGCATCGGCTTCGGCCGCCAGAGCAGCAGCAGCTAGGTCGGCCACCTTTTTTCTCTTTCGTTCCAGAATATCCTCTCGAGTTGTCACTATACAAGATAAAGAAGAACATTATATACAGGCTAAAGGCAATAAACAGGAGTTATCATACTTTCGAAAAGATAAATTGTAGAAAAGAAGAACAGAATGAAGGAACGTTACCATTACCCCAAAGACCAACTAACCAGTCTGCGTCCCTACTATCCGATAATGGTACCTTGTCCATATCAAGGTCACATAGTAATCGATAGTCATGCTTATCCGCCTCCGTGAGTTCGGGATATACATACCTCGTGGGATCGACCATCTTCCAAACACCGAACTTCTCCAACTTCGGGCCGGAAACAAAGACCCATTTAATATGAGCCTCCTTATTATTCGAGTTTGTAAACGACCAGTCAGGCCTGCCCACCCTCCGAGCGATGGTATAAAAACCCTTACTCTTCGGATTCCGGCGAAGCTCGTAATGATGCCAGAAGAGAGACGTCCTCGGAATCACTTTACTGGCCATGCATCTGGCTTGGAAAGTATTTACGTGAATAAAGCTGTTCGGGTCCAGCTGACCGATGGCGATGCCCGACTGCTTCAAGACACTCTTTAAAATACGCAATATGGGCAATCGAAAGCCACATTTGAATGCCGCTTCGGATATACCCGTAGCGAACCCTCCCCCACAAATAGCTGCGACTTGGGGATTCTGCCAAATCCTATCATCCTTCCTTGGGGTGAAGAAATACCATACATATTTCAACACACAATAGGTCGAACAGAAATGCTCTATATCGTCTTCGGTCAGCTGGGAAGGACGATTGGCGGCCGGATACTCTACGGCATTGCTAAAAGGAGAAGAGACCGAAGGATCTGTACCTTCGTTTGACCGGTCCATATCCCTGCATTCGGAAATGTAGAGATTAGCCATGTACTCGGACAAAAATGAAAATAATCGAAAGGAAGAAAAAGATCGAGTACAGAGGGCTAGGACCGGCCAAAAAATCCCTACCATCTAAAGTGATTCAGACTCACGACAGTCCGAAGAACACTCGACAGATTCAAATATCCCGAAGGATGTATCTCTCCTAAAACAATTTATCAATTCTAGAAATCCTAGCGAAACATGCGAATAAGGGCAAAGGGACACTAACACGCCTATTTCTCATCCCAAGAACACAGGTAAAAACATGCGTATACTAGCATATGTGTGTATATAGATACTTACATACAGATGCCTATATATATATTCAAGAACACATATTCAAGAATGTAAAGAGACGATATACAATTAATTGGAATGAAGAATATAGAGACTTACTGTTCTGAAGATTGCTGATAAGATCGAGTTCCCGAGGATAAAACGCTTGAATGTGGACGTCAACCGGAACCGGAGAGTCAAAAGAAATCGGTGACGAAACGACGGATCCGATGGTTGCTAAAGCTTTTCTCTAAAAGGATTCTTTTTCTATGAAAATATGAGGGCGTATGCGTAAAGGGGAAAAGAAAAGAGATGAGGGTTTGATATAGGGATGGTGACGGTTGGATGATTGGCGTTTCAAATTCAACGGTTGAGATTGGGGCGTGAATCTTGAGAAAAGGCAGCTGTCAGTCATAAAGGGACACGACTCCCCAAGAAAAGACTCGACCTTGTCCTTCGTTCTCATTATACAGATAATACAACCGAAGGCCGACTCAGTTTTTTATCGTATTAAAAAGTTATTTTTTGGAAGGACGTCCGAACGAATGTTCCGAAGATGGGCCAAGGCATTAACTTTTCTTTTTAAAAAGTAATTTCGGGCGACCCGAAGGGGATATTCCAAAGAAAGACTTAGGCTTTAGCCTTCGTCCTGAGGATTACTCCGAACGAAGCCTAGGGACATGTTAGAGGCCCAATCTCTTAATGGGCCGAACCAATAGCCCAACGTTAAGCCCAAAGAATAAAACAACCTGTTCTACATGAACGGTCACATGGCTGTCAGTGGCCGACCGTGGCCATGATGAAAGGTCTTTCACCTTTAAACAGTCACATGGTCCCATGATCCAAAGAATATTTGATACTCTGGAAAGCAGATCTACATCTCAACAACTGCAAGGAAAAATAAGTATAAAAGGAGGTAAGATTGTTCATAAAATCCATAACTACACACACAACAATACAAATTCTCTACGTTCAAATTACCTTACAAAAAACCGACTAACTTATTCTCACACCGGAGGTGAATCGGGGGGCTGCACCCTCGCATTCTCTTTCTGCAGGTCCTACCGAACGAAGCCTGGGAGAAAATTGGTCATAACACTATGCAAGGAAGAAGATTGATGTATCTGGGATGTAAATCCTGCAGGAGTGATATTAAAATTTTTTAGCAAAATCTCAAGAAATTTAGTTGTCCTCAAATCTGATCTAGTTGGTTTTATAGATGGTTCTTTCTATACAAATATGGAGGGAAAGATATTTGCAGGAATAGGGGGCCTTCTAAAAGTTGGTGAAGACAATTTAGTATACATGTTTTTAGGGCCAGCTCAAGTTACATGTGCATTTGAGGCTGAGGTGACAGCCTTACTAAAGTTACTTCAAGATTTAAAAGATAGTCCTTGGTATAATAAGCAGTGTATAGTTTACTCGGATTGCCTAGAGTTAACAAATATAGCTGCAAGGCTTCAATCAGAGGGTGAAGAAAATTGGATGGAAGATGATTTGTTGAGAAGTTTGCTGATCACTCTTAATGTGAAAGTCAAGCATACTAGTAGAAGCTTAAATAATGGTGCAGACCAATTAGCAAAAGATGGAGCTCATAGAAATCGTATGTTAAGCTCTTGGTGCTAGTGATCCAACAAAGTAAGCCCAAGTATTGTGGATTTCATTTGGGTATGATAAGTGGGCTGTTTTAATACCCATTAAATTTGGGTTTTAAGTGGCTAATAACAAGACATAAAAGCGGGTCTCATAAGGGGAATTTGTATCGATTGGTAATAAGGGAGGATGTACGCTTTTGAATTATTACAAATGCAGTTAGTGGCTTGGGGAAAAGTGAAAATACGGTTGTATTAGATGTATCTGCTCTTTTTTTTAGAATCCCAATAAAACTCAGGCCTATAAATTTATCTCTTCTACTCCTTTCTCTTTCACTCCACTCAGTTAAAAGAATATAGTGCAATTAGGAGAAGAGTAAAAATGGAGGAAGAGGTCGTGGGCAATGGGGTTTTGGTGGATGCAGGAGTTCGTTGGAGACTTCCGAGAGAAGGGTTTGTTAAGCTCAATGTCTATGCATGCTTCTTTGATGAGCCACTCCCAAATGGTAATACCACTGGTATTGGGTATGTGTTCCGTGATGATCATGGGCGCATAACTCACATGGTGGCAGGGTCATTAAGGATTCAAGAAAGGAGGATCAACGAGTTTATGCTATGCTAATGGGTCTCAGGAGAGCGTATTTGGAGAGCTACAGTCATATCACCATGGAAACAGATAATGAAGAAGCATACTGGGCTTGGAGGTTCTCTGCTGATGGTGTTCTTCCAGAACATCATTATGTTATCAATCAACTTAACCAAAGGAAGGCGGACATAAATCAAGTTCTGGAAATGAGGCCGATTAGTGAAGAATCTAATGCTTTGGCTCGCTACCTAGATCATCATGGTGCTCACACTTGGACTAGGATGGTCATCCTTGAAGGCCCTTTCGGAAGAGTTCGTGAAATTTGGGTTAATGACATGGGGCTTGGTCCACTAGGAGAACAATTTGAGGAGATTCCTGAAGGAGACCTGCATGCAGAGGTTTTAGTGGAGGAAGAAGAAATCGTGGAGGAAGAAGATATGGTGGATATGCCTTAAGAAAAAGAAGATGAAAAGTCTATTACTATCTCGTATCTGTTTTTTATTAGCTGATAAATTATGCTAGTTTAGTGGGCTTTAGGATTATTGGGTTGATGATATTATGGGTTGCTGTTATTTTGGGTTTAGTAGTTCTTGCAATTTGCCATCTCAGGGAGAATTTAGTAGGGTGATTGTAATGCTTGGGCCAGGCCCATTATTTTAATATATCTGCTCTTGCTTTTCAAAAAAAAAGTAAAAGTTGTAAAACATTTCTTTGCAAATATTTTATAAAAAGTTATTTTTTCAAAATAGTTTTATTTTAAAAAAAATATTCTTGTGAAAAAGATTCTGCATTTAGATATTTATGAAAAAATCCTAAAATTATTTAGGAAGAGCATCTCCAATGGTATTGGCTAAAATGGTTGACTAAAATTATATAAAATAACGATTATGTAAAATTTGTTGAATCTGTAAGGAATTATACTTCAATGGAGTTGGCTATAATGATTGGTTATATTTTAAAAATAGTATGTTATAAATATTTCAGTTGTTAAATATAGAATATATTTTTTCAAATATGGTAATAGATGATGTGGAGTTTTCTTACAGGTCTCTAGCGATTCGACAAATATAACCAGGGGTTATCTATAATTTTAGATAACAGGAATGTACCATTGGAGATGTAATTATTTTACATATTCTTTAAAATATTTAATTATTGTATGCAATACACACTTTTAGCTAAGGGTTTTCAACGATTGGAGATGCTCTAAGACCCCATCCATTATAGATTATAGTTTGGTTCGAATATCAAATTTTTAATATTTCGTCTTTTATAATATAGTATATATTTTAAATTTATTTATTTATCAAATGTTAAGTAAAATTTAAAACACATAATTATAATTTAAATTCTAAGTAAGCTCATTCGTCATTCAATATTTTTTAAGAAGTCATTCAAAAATATTATTTAAAAGATGATTAATAATAATATGTCTTCAATTTGTGACATTTATAGGTCAAAAATTGATTTAGATGTTTTATAAGATAATTTCTTATTTTTTAATAATTATGAACGAACAACAATATTATGGAATACTATATAGTGAGTTCAAATTTAATTTGAATGAAACTTAAAATAAGAAAATTAGAATATGATACGTCGTATAATTGTCAAATTAAATTAAACAATTAGAAAAAAAAATTCTTTTGAACATATTACATATACTAGCATTTTGTCTGTACTTCGTACACGACATTCATTTAATTTAAAATGTCATTTTAAATAATTTTAGGAGTTTGATTGATCACCTACAAACATGTTTCATTCAATTATACCATTATATAATTATTTAATGAAATAGTGTTATGAAAAAATGTATATAAAGAGTAGCATACAATTCTATTTTGACAATGGTAAAATTTATTCTATCCATCAAAAATTGCAATTTAAGTAATAAATATTTTTGAAATTTTGTTAGATTGATTGTGACATAAGATTGAGATTCTGAATCAAGGTTAGATACTTGTTGATGAAGATCAGATTCATAAAAAAATGTCAGAATTATTCAAAATATTTTCTTTATTGAGAATTATGGTGAAGGTAAATTCTTTCCCAACAATATCTTTGAGCTCTTGCGGAAATGTATCAGCTTCTTTTTTCTACAAAAAAGAAGACAAATATAGTTAAGTTTAAAAAGTTATTTGATGACATTAATAGAGTCTGTATTACAACAAAAGAATTCATTTGTAAATTATTTATACCTTTTTCAAGGCTCGACTCGTTGCAGTGGTATTAAGAATTTTTTTTGCAGGTAGATCAAGGAGGATCATGTTTGATATTGCAGTTTCATCCTCTATCAACATTAGCACCTTAAATATGAAGTTTAATTATAAGGGATTATAATATAAAATATATAATTAAGCGATTATATATTTTTTCTAAAAAATAAACATATATACGACGCAATTAGTGAGTTAGAATTACTATAAATACATCTTATTAGGAACAAGGAAACTTCTTGGACAAAGTAGTCATTTAAATGTGGCATCAATCTTATTAACTTCCCTTTCGCACTGAGGGCAGTAATTGTAATACCATTTGTACTCCTCGTTGACCTTGCTAATCTTGACACGACAAATAACTTCTTTCTGCGCATAAATTTTTAGATGCTTATATAGATTATATTTTATATTAAAAACTTAGATATTGAAATTAAGGTATATTGAAATTCAATTTTTTATAACACAACATCGATCAATTCGGCATCTTTTAAATTACGGAGACCATTCAAAGTGTGAAGTTCAGTTTGAGTGTTGTCAGCTTGTTCCTCAATGATTGTAGATTGAGATGCCACATATCCAACTTTTTCAAGTCTATATTAATGTTAAAAAATATGAGTAGTTTGTTTTTTCCATTGTAACATGTAAATGGAAATACATATAAGGTGTATAAAAATACCTCTATCTCATTATTTCAGTGGTATCGTCATCAATATTCAAATATACTTTAGTGGATGACAATGATTTAATTTGCACAACACCTAACAAATGTTAGAAATTCATGTTAATCTGTTATAATATAATTATTAATAAATAAAATGACATTATATTGCATACCTTTCCAGGTCACGACTTTCGTACTGGCTAGAATTAAAATATTTTGTTCTGAATCATCGGCACCAATCATCCTTTTAACTGATGATGCAAGATCTTCCCATATAATCACATCATGAGAACATCTATTTTCGGAATAGATAAATATGTTGAAATTAGTGAAATTATTTCAAAAAAAAATTAAAAATTGCGTAGCAACATTAAAATAATAATTAATATTTCAATGACTAATTTTATATTTTATAAATATTAATTTACAATTACAAAATATTTGACGAATATAAATAAAATTAAAGTATTACTTAAAATATATATTCAAGTATACCATATGTAAATTCTGGTTCTCCATCTTTATAAGTAGGCTCATCAGGACACGTCTCTATTGCCAATGACTTTTAATCTTCCAACTCTATACATTCGTACTTGTTCATCACCAAAAGTGGATCATTTTCTTGTACATGAACCACTTCTGTTGCATTTGTAAAAGAAATAGCCATTTTTGACGATACTGGTTGCAGTTTTCCAAATGCGCTCCTTACAGTGAAGTTAGTGATAATATAAATTTCTCCCTACTCTAATTTTTTCTTTGGATTTTTCCAGATGTCCACATATACAAATGCTTGAATATGATAACCCTGGAAGACATCATATATGTTAAATAATTAAAAGTTATAATAAGTAAAAAGTTTACATACAAAAATGAATATATAATGTATCAGGTACATACATCTATATATACTAACAAAAAATTCTGTCCTCGGAAAACTCTTTCAGCATTCATTACTGGCCACATTCTTGTCACTTTAACTTTAATTTTCCAAGAGGTTTTTGAGACATTCAAGCTTTGTAATTTTTAACAATGTTCCTCTGCCATTATTTGGTTAAGACAAAATATGATGAATGAATAAATGATTGTAAAACTATTAATATATACATGTAACTTAAGCATTGATATAGTACATAATTTGGGCATACAATTAGGGTATTTTGTTTCTAATCTTAACGTAGATAAATAATTAAAAAATCAATTAATTGATTTGATGACATCTAAATCTCATAATTATAATTTTAATAATTAGACCAATTGCGTGCTGGGTGTGTAGTATATATATATAGATTTTGGACATGCTTTATGCAAATACGAGTCACCAGTAATATGTTGAGTTCTTAAACAACTTGCGTGGTGGATACGCATAATTTGAGTTTTATGTTGTATTTTTTAATAACTTTTTGTTAAATGAACAAATTTCAAAAAAGTAAAATAAAACTGGTGTTTGGTGTTTTTTCATTTTTATTGTTTTTAATAATTATGCTCTCAAAACCAAAAATATAAAAATTTTTAAAAAATATTTTTTTAAAAAAATGATGATGTGACAGCAGTTTTTTTTTTTTTTTGATTAATGGATAGAGGGTAGAAGTGAAGGTGCCCCTGGCGGGGCCCTTAGAATAAATGATATATATATATATATATATATATATATATATATATATATATATATATATATATATTAGTGTGAACTAAATTCTCATTTTAAGAAAGTTCTCATTTGAGCACCTCCCTATATATATGTGTGTGTGTTAAATTTAAATAATTAATAATATTAAGTTATCTTCCATTATTATATCGATTAATTTTTTATTAGTAACCGCACGGTGCTTTCGTCGATTAAATCCGAAATTTTCAAAACAATGATCATAGATGATGCCGTGTATATTGAAAATTATAAATAAAGATATTTTTTAGTTATTTTGTTCATGTTTTGGCTCCATAATTAAAAAACTCTTTTTTAATTTTTAAAAATAAGCATCAAAGAAATAAAGAAGATAAAAAAATGAAGGATAATAGTAGAGGTTTAGATTTGGGTCGATCCAATCTAAATTGAGTCACTCCAAATGCTATGTAATGACAAAAAATAGTAGAGGTTTTGATTTGGGTCGATCCAATCTAAATTGGGTCGCTCCAAATGCTGTGTAATGACAAAAAAGGACATCAAAGAAATCAAAGAAATAAAGAAGTGTGTTAAATTTTAATAATGAATAATATTAAGTTATCTTCCATTATTATATCGATTATTTTTTTATTAGTAACCAGACGGTGCTTTTGTCGACTAAATCCGAAATTTTCAAAACAATGATCATAGATGATGCCGTGTATATTGAAAATTATAAATAAAGATATTTTTGAGTTATTTTGTTCATGTTTTGGCTCCATAATTAAAAAACTCTTTTTTATTTTTTAAAAATAAGCATCAAAGAAATAAAGAAGATAAAAAAATGAAGGATAATAGTGGAGGTTTAGATTTGGGTCGATCCAATCTAAATTGGGTCGCTCCAAATACTGTGTAATGACAAAAAGTAGTAGAGGTTTTGATTTGGGTCGATCCAATCTAAATTGGGTCGCTCCAAATGCTGTGTAATGACAAAAAAGGACAACAAAGAAATGTAGAAGATTAAAAAAATGAAGGATAATAGATGATGCCGTGTATATTGAAAATTATAAATAAAGATAATTTTTTAGTTATTTTGTTCATGTTTTGGCTCCATAAGTAAAAAACTCTTTTTTATTTTTTAAAAATAAGCATCAAAGAAATAAAGAAGATAAAAAAATGGAGGATAATAGTAGAGGTTTAGATTGGGAGGTTTAGATTTGGGTCGATCCAATCTAAATTGAGTCGCTCCAAATGCTATGTAATGACAAAAAATAGTAGAGGTTTTGATTTGGGTCGATCCAATCTAAATTGGGTCGTTCCAAATGTTGTGTAATGACAAAAAAGGACATCAAAGAAATCAAAAAATAAAGAAGTGTGTTAAATTTAAATAATTAATAATATTAAGTTATCTTCCATATTATATCAATTAATTTTTTATTAGTAACCAGACGGCGCTTTTGTGGACAAAATCCGAAATTTTCAAAACAATGATCATAGATGATGCCGTGTATATTGAAGATTATAAATAAAGATATTTTTGAGTTATTTTGTTCATGTTTTGGCTCTATAATTAAAAAACTTTTTTTTTATTTTTTAAAAATAAGCATCAAAGAAATAAAGAAGATAAAAAAATGAAGGATAATAGTAGAGGTTTAGATTTGGGTCGATTCAATCTAAATTGGGTCGCTCCAAATACTCTGTAATGACAAAAAGTAGTAGAGGTTTTGATTGGGGTCGATCCAATCTAAATTGGGTCGATCCAATCTAAATTGGGTCGCTCCAAATGCTGTGTAATGACTGTTGATGGAGGATTTTCGTAATAAACGTGATTTTCGGAGGCCCGCAGGAATTTACAAGTGTAACACATGTAATTGGCTGTTTTCTGTGATTTGGGTGTGATTTGATGGTGGGGGTGAGCTGAGCTTGAGAGGTTACGAGAATCATCGCAGGTTCCATTAGCGAGATCTGTGGCCGTTCTCCCAAGGTGCCTACGTACCCTTGTTTATATAGGGATCAAGCTCACGTAGTTCTAATGCGAAGCTGATTCTGCTTGACCAGCTGTATTCGATTGTCTAGTTCGTGTTGGACTCAAGTTCCTTTAGAGTTTACCACGAACTGGTTGGCTAAGTAGAGTAGAACTCGAGTTCGTACTCTACTATAATTCTTATGTCTAATAGAGGCTTTCTAGGATCAACTCCGCCCTAGAATTACACTCCAATAATAATTCTGTCTCTTTCTGATTGGCTACGTTTAAGAACCTTGTGCTCAGGAACCTATGTCTCAGGAACCTGGTGCTCAGGAACCTATGTCTCAGGAACCTGGTGCTCAGGAACCTATATTTCGGGACCTGGTTCTCAGGAACCTCTGTCTAGGAACCTGTTTCTCAGGAACCTCTCTACAGGAAACTGTACCTGCACAAATAACAAATATATTAGTTCGGGGAGCCTCTTCGTGGTTCCCATATGCTCTTGTTGTCTTCACTACTGCTGCTAGGCTGTCTTGAACTCTTCTGCAGGGAGGAACCTGGTCCATTCGTGATCTATTCAGCTTCCGGTTCATCGGGAACCTCATAATACTTATAGCTTCTTGACTGTCTACTCAGCGAGTGCTCATTTCTCCATGTCTAGTTCTAATATCTTGTACTGGATCTATCTTCTGGCCCATATGGATTGGACCCTATAGCTTAATGGGCCTAAATCTAGCCCATGGAGATTTTGGGCACAACAACTACCCCCCGGTTCCTTGAAGTCATGCAATGCGAGAGGAACCTATTAAACTTTCTGATCTGGGGTCCAATGCTTAATCACTTCTCTTAAAATGTATTACTTCAACAACACGTATCCAAGCTTACATGAGCTAACTCAGCTTAAGAAACAGGACACATAATGTTTCAGTAAACATAGTATTGATCAACTTCTTTCTTGGTGAGGAACACGTTCTCTTCTTCTTCTTCGAAACTCATTCTTCTGACAAATCTTCACTCTTCAACTGCTAGTCATTCTCTGTACATTCTTCTAATAACTTTGCAAAATCTCTCCAAGGACACTTCTAAGGTTTCGGGATGTTATCATACTTCTGCTTACCCTTGTATCTTCTTAGGTGATCTTTGTCTTCAATGTCTTCACATGTCTTTTGTATATCTAGAAGTCTCGAAAAGCGAGTGGCACCTCAATAGCTTCCAATCAAGAGGTTCAACCTTTATTTACTCATTTTGGGAAAATGCATAATTTTCACATCGTGCATCCAAGCTTACATGAGCTAACTCGGCGTAAGAAACAGGATACACTACGCTTCTATATGCATATTCAAAATTAAATCCTCAAATCAAAAATCAAAGGATCGTGCTGAAAACTAACCTGGAAACTTTTCTGAAGCCATCTTCTCGTAAATCATTATCATCAGACTGCGAAACTCGTCATAAATACTCTCTAATTGTTCAAGCAATACTTCTTTCTTCTTACTTGTATGAACTGATCTCTCATCCAATGTTTTCATAGAATACGTTGGCAGCTTGCTTATAACCCCAGGAGTCTCCATTATTCGTAGGATGAAACAACCCTGGAACCTCTTGAACCATATAAATAACTTCCTAGAAACCTCGGCTGCTTGCTCTACTTTAAACTTTCAAACCTTTGTAAACTTAGAACTTCTTGTCTTCATACTTCGAGTACTATTTCCAAAACCATAATCTAAACCATAATCTTTCTTGATAACTTCTTAACTTTTCATTGCTGAATAGCTAGACCAGGTTCCTTATGAATAGCTGTTGATGACTACTAATCCTGAAAAGCAAACAATAAACATAAAACAGAAACTAGTTAATGTTAGTAAAATTTCTCTTGCATAATTCGGGTCAACTCTTGGAAAGGTCACCTGCTTGGCTCCCAATCCTGATCTCTAGGTTCCAACATGCCTCGAGGCATGTTGGTTCCTTTTTTCTCTTGGAAAGGGCACCTGCTTGGTTCCCAATCCTAAACTCTAGGTCCCAACATGCCTCGAGGCGTGTTGGTTCCTTTTTTCTTTTGCCTCGAGGCGATTCTAGGAACCTGTGCGCCGTTCTGGGAGTCCACACAGATTCCTCTTCTTCATATGTCAGGCTAGACATCTTATGAAGGTAAATGCTAAGGATTTTATCCCTTCTTCCCATGTGCCAAAGGCGGTTCCACATGAGGGAGAGCTTATTAGGCTTCTCTTTAGGTGCCTTGTGTCAGGACTTTAGGTGCCTTGTGTCAGGACTTTAGGTGCCTTTTGTCAGGACTTTAATTCACGTGCTCAAGGAACTTGAGGCTTTTGGCAACAATGTCGTGCTCAGTCAGCTGAGGCTTTTCAATCACATTTGCTCAGGAAGCTACCTGAGGCTTTTCTCGTGCCCAGGAAGCTACCTGGGGCTTTTTTTTCTCGATGCCCAGGAAGCTACCTGGGGCTTTTTCTCGATGCCCAGGAAGCTACCTGGGGCTTTTTTTTCTCGATGCCCAGGAAGCTACCTAGGGCTTTTTCTCGATGCCCAGGAAGCTACCTAGGGCTTTTTTCTCGATGCGTGCTCGGGAAGCTACCCAAGGCTTAATTTATATCAATCATTCGTAGTCCACGTATTCTGTCAAATCGTATTCATACTTCGCTCATATTGTCAATGCTACAGGAACCTGTTAGTTCAGGTAACCTGCAAATACTGTCAATACTACAGGAACCTGTTAGTCAAGGTAACCTGTTTCAAAATACAAGTACTAAAACTAGCACTTAAAAAGTTTCAAATTGGCATGTGAAATAGCTAATCAAACATGCATATTATTGTCTAAGTAGGAATACTACCCCCCCAGTTCTTTTGGGTAATTACTGTTACGTAAAAGAACAATAAGGAAGCTATAATCATCATCGTCATTCTAAGAATAAGGAAGACTAACCTCATCATAAGAAAAATAGATCTTCTTCTACTATCATCAATTCTTGCTAAAAGAAATGTCATGCTGTCTAATCAGAATACTAATCTGGCGAAGACTTACATGAATCCAATTGGATATTATGTGATCCTTTATGGATTGAGAGCTCTCGCGGTATGTGTACCGGAATCTCTTCATATGAACCTGTTGGCTACAGGTGAACTTGGAAGCTGTTGCTGTGAGCTTCGAAAAAAATACAATTGAACCTGAAATTACAGGTGAACAACATAAGATCTGTTAACTACAGAAATATAATAAAGCGAATCCAATTGAGCTCTAGGTGAGTCCTGAGAAGGGCACTTAGAGAATCCATAGGGTGCAAGGTAAATCGTCTCAAATGCTAGGGGCACCAAGTGAATCCGGGCACATGGTGAATCCCTAAGAATTCTTGTTGTATGTACACTTTCTTCTACTCAAGTGTCGGCTGGCTAAAAACTTCTAACAGGAAGCTGCTAATCAAAAGCTATCTACAACTGGCTTCTAACCAATATCAATGATCCTGAAAGCTGTCACATAAAAGCTTCAGGTATATATGAATGAACCTGTAACATGTCAGTTACAAGAAAATAGCGAATAATCCACTAGATGCTAGTAAAACAACTAAATCTGGAAGCTATTACCAGAATTTCCGTATGAGTAATGCATAACCTGTTAGCTACAGGTAAATATAACTAAACCTGGAAGCTACAGGTATATATCAAGGAACCCGCGATCTGCAGGTAAACATTAAGGAACCTGCGAGGTGCAAGTAAATAGCAAGGAATCTACTAAATGTAGGTAAATATCAAGGAACCTGCGAGATGCAGGTAAATGTGCATTCTAACATCTAGAAATATAATCAGGACATAATCATAGCTTTATCTCATGTAAGATCTCATAGATGTTTATGCATGCTTTATGTATAGCAAGAGTTTGTTACGCGTACCTAGGAGGTTTTTACGAATATATAAGCGTAAATGGAGAGGTATCACCTGGATCTTTCTCTTGATTGATCAGCTGTGAAGTGGAAGCCTCCGGTAAGCTTCGCATTTTTAGATTTGAAAACTCATTGACGTGTTCATGATGCAAGCATGCTGCTCTTCAAGGTACTAGACCAAATCAATCTGCAAGGTTTCTGAACCAAATCTAAGCTATGAGGTTCCCGAACCTAATCGTGAGGTTCCTAAACCTGAACTCTCTTAAAATTTTGTTTTTGAAATCCTTGATTTTTGCAATAGTAATTATACTACCCCCCAGTTCTACAGGGAAGCTTGTCTTCGGTGGAGAACTAGATTCCAGAAGCTCCACAACTCTCCATTAACCTTGAGGTAACGCGCTCAATTTCTCTCATCATAACAAATGTCAACTTCTCTAGTCTTGCCAAAATCACTTTTGATCATCATGTCAACTGCTCTTTAACAAGTTGCTGAATATTCATCTGTGAAGCTTAGTAATTTGTGCTTTCTTCAGCTTGAGCTTCACTTCTTTTCCTTTTCAAGAGGTTCCCTTATATCTATTGGGGGACTTGAACTGTTTAACCTTATCAAAGTTACTCTTTTGTATCTGAAACTTTCATAAATCAACATCAACTATGTCTATCAGGTCACTGAATGAGGTTCCTTTTCTGAGGTTGCTAGTGACCTAATCTATTCTTCAAGTCATGCTGAATCCTCTCTAATGCTTCGATCGACACTGTAACATCTTCGCATCATTCCTGCTAATAGCTTCAACTTTTCCTCTAATTTCTTCTTTGTCATATGATCTCATAAGTGAGGTATATTCTTCTCGAGACCTCATTTTTCTAGCCTTCTTACTCAAGTATTTACTCATCAGCAAAATTCTTGTATGCGGGGGGAGACCTCTGGTTCCGGGAACCTCCTGTCAGTAGGTCTTTTTTCATTCTTATGTTCATTCTGAATCATCTTGCTATATCTCTTTCTCTCATTCTTTTCCAACCTCTTATGACATACGCTGAAAGCGAATCTCTATATCAAGTACAAATATCCCAATACAACACCTCTAAGCTTACGCGAGCTAACTCATTGTAAGAAACAAGAGATGTTGAGAGAGACTATTTGCAAAGTATTTCCAGCAGCTCACTGATTTGGATGAAGCTCTTCACTTTCTTTCTATAATGTTTAGCGAACAATCCTGCACGATATCTCAATTTTGCAAGCATATATACAATGCAACAATATATATTCATAACACGATTAATGTACATTGATGAATATGATACCTAGAACACATAATATGCACATTCATTTTATTATGTATATCTCATGCAAATATTTGTTTTAAGTCATACATGTAGGATATTAAATCTAATTCTTTTTAATGACTTTTTTATTTTTTTTTATTAGCATGCTAATCAAATGAATTTTCATACTATGCTGCTTCGGGGATCTACTACTAGACTTAATTCATCACTTCTATTTCTAGCTTATATCTCTTAGGGATATATGCTATTCATTTTACTTCATTTGTTTAACGATGTCTGGCATGGATTTTTTATATTTAGTCAAGTACTTTAATGCATGCATGGCATATTATGCATATTTTTGAAATTAAATACTATGACCAGAAGCTTATCTGTGTGTTTATGCATGTGAGTATCCAGCACCAATTGCCACCACAACTCGTCCTGCTCGAGCTTTGATATCATAGAATGCATTCATTCCACTGCCTCTGTTTCGTATGCTTTTCCCAAATAACTTCGAGAACTCACATGTATCATACTTTATATCCATTCTTTTTCCCTGAATGAAACGAACTAAAGCTGCTATCACACTTCATCCTTGGTTTTGCCTTTCAATGTTTCCCATCTTATGCAGAATTTTTACTCCGAATCGTCCATTCTGCACAGCTTGACCACTGCTCACGAAAAATGGGATAGCTTTCTTTCCAACGGTATATCATACTGAATCTACAACCTTCCAGATCAAAGCAATTTATTCTGCAAAGTTGGCTCAGAATCTGCAGTCTCAGAATGGTGGTTTTCTGCGTTGAACTCCTTTTCTCATGTAAACAACCCATCTATAGCTTCCTTATATTACATGTTGATTTTATCTGCTTCTGCAATGTGGCTACCGTGCTGCCATATTTTATGCCCTGTTATTTTGTAGCTTTGTGCATTGCCAAGAATTTGTTTTGCAAGCGGGTTCTGCCATTAACAATTCCCTCTCCTGCACTATTACTTCGTCGTCAAATTTTCATTCTGGGAATGGTCTCCAGGTTTCTCCGTGTTTAAACAAGCTCAAAGCTGCTGTGATTTCATGCATGCATCTCTGTTACAATAAAGTTTCTAGAACCAATGCTTTGCCGCTCTTCTTTTTCATCAATGTCATTGCTGGTACAAAACATCGTCATCTTTATGAGGCTTAGGAACCTGCACAGCAAACCTTTATTGACATACAAACACGACTAGTGCTCTCTGACTTCCACATTCTCTTTCTGGCCATATTTTTCATCATTTTCTTCTAGGCAAGCCCAGCCTCCGTGCATCTCCTTCCCTATTCTGGATTTTAACAACGGCTCTTGTATCATCCATGCTCTTCAAACCTGTTTAGTCGCTGAGTCGATGCCCAGATATCTCCTGTCTTTAGGAAGTTGTTAAAATAGGTACTTGTTGTCGTATAGATGAGCTTTTCGTTTGACAAACCAAATTCACTCTGCAAGCAGTAGCCATAGTTATGAAATCCATGATCAGCACTCCCTGGTTTTATTTTTAACTTCGACTATGTCATGTAGCCTCATCTCTTTCCTGTATGTAATAGATTGTAGGATTGTTCTACTGGTCATTCTTCTTCTTTGCAGCCTTATAACCTTAACATTCTCTTTTTTCCTTGCTTACAACCTGCTCTGCCTTATTTAGCACCGCAAGTACGCTATCAGCTATGTTTTTCACCAGCCTGTCCATAACACCAGCAAATTACATGTATTCCGTTAACAATGCTTCGTTTGTTGTTTAATTTTCGTCATTAATTGAATTTCCAAGCTGCTCAAGAATCTGATAAACACTGGTCGTCGCTTGTATCTCATGGTTACCATACTCTTCTGCTGATCTCATGACAGTTGCCCAGATTTAGTTTGCGTACAATGGATGCATTATGACAGCTCCATCTCTGCGTCTCTATATCTTCGTTCTTTAAACTCAAAACATGCTTCTAGTTACAGCCAGACCTTCGAACAAAACTTACATGCGCTGCTCTGCTACCTTTGTCTTTAATTTTGATAGCGTTTGGTTAGTTTGTCATTGTATGTACTCCTCTTATATGAACATGTCACTATGGAACTCTAAATCTTGAAATCTGCTACTATAAAATTTGAACCTTGGCCCTTAATATAATCATTCTTCTCCGCAGATGAGCAGTCCCTCGAACGAACAAGCTTACACACACGTCTGACAAAACTGTTACTGCACTTTATCTCTTCAAAACATGATCATTGGTCAGCATAATGACTCCACTGATGTAACGTGGCATGCAATACCCGTCATACTCGTATATATAGCTGCTGTTGCTTGCTTCCATCAGAAAAACTGCAAAGAATCATATGTCTCTCTCTATTGTATCTGTCGGGCATGTTCTCACTGACTTGAGCTTCCCCAATACATTGTTCTTGTTCCGAGCGTGTAGCCATGCACGTCCCCTGGCTCTTCTAAATTACACCCTACCGACTTGCTGCTATAGTACATCATCAATTTTGCAACTAATTGTTCGGTTGCGATTGACAAAATATGAAGCAGAAAAAAGAGACACCATATCAGTGCACTTATCACATTCATCAGGAAATTGCTGCCACCTAATGCCTCTACTTCAGATTGTAATTATAATGACAATATATCGCTCATGTTTATTATAACATCCGCCATGTAAGCACGTCTCTAGCCAAAGACATTGGGTTAAACTTAAGCGTTCAACGAGCACTATATACGTGATCCGTTACCATCATACCATAATCTCTGGTGCACAACATATAGGAAGCTCTGAATCACAAAAGTTGCTACTATAAAAACCAAAGCTTTAAATTTGACACCATCGTTCTCTCCAACTGAAATCAAATCCTCGAACGAACAAGTGCACGAAGGCTTTCCAGTCAATTTTTGTTGTAACTACAGTCTTGGGGAGATGTTCTCTGCATCCACTATGCCATATATCCCTTGTACAAACATGTTCTCCAGCAGTCATATCCGCAATTATTTACTTGCACGATTTCACCAACAAAATAGCTATGTCCTTTACCCCTCTGTATGTACCTTGGTGTACCTTGGTGTTTCGCCAGGTCTAGCTCCATGTTCGCAGCTACATAACAATTACAGAATATGGGATTTCGAGCCTCCACCAAAGCACCACAAAGACCTTGTCTTTCTCTATGAAACTGGTTGAAAAGCTGTTGTTTGGCCAGTGTTTTCTTGCATGGACTGTCGGGGATCAACCACTGTTGTCGTCTACACTATGACCCCTGTCTCGTACATAATAAATCGCTTGCCTTGCTTCTTCTTTGAATTACAGTGGCTGTTTATGATACGTCCACCAGAGCTTATGTTTCACCCATATGAGTCTTCAAGACTATTACTACCATCGAAACTTCTCGCCTCTGTTTACAATCATCATTAATAACCTTAACAACCATGTATAGCTTCTGTTCTTTTGCGTATGAGTCTTCCTCTGATTCGTATGTCTGGGTTTGTCATGGGTTAAACCTCCAATGCCTGTATACATATATCATCGAGTTAATACCGAACATATATTCTGATGTCATCTTCGTCATTTTTCTTCGTTTTGCTGAATAAAGATTCTTGATCAGCCGTTGATACACCGCTACTACCGTCAATATCTTGCTAGCGTCCATATTATCACCACTGGTTCGTAATAAAATCATCCATACGCCCTAGTTAAGAACAGAAGCAGCGACAAACACCATATCGTTTCCATGCCATTTCGTTTAAACACCTACCAGTGCTTAGGTTTGGTTGGGTCATCAGGAGAAGTACTACCCTATAATCTCATCTAACCTTCACGTTGTCTCTCCAACATGTAACCCTAATAATCTTGTTTGTATTGACGTGTGTAGTTTTGTCCTAAACAATAGCTGTCATGAACATCTCTCTCAAGCAACACATCCCAAGAATTAATTAACACCCATCTTTTTGTTTGATTTCTCGTTTGTCCTCCACAAATGAACAAGAAAGGGCCCCTCCTTCTAGCGCCAATGTTGATGGAGGATTTTCGTAATAAACGTGATTTTCGGAGGCCCGCAGGAATTTACAAGTGTAACACATGTAATTGGCTGTTTTCTGTGATTTGGGTGTGATTTGATGGTGGGGGTGAGCTGAGCTTGAGAGGTTACGAGAATCATCGCAGGTTCCATTAGCGAGATCTGTGGCCGTTCTCCCAAGGTGCCTACGTACCCTTGTTTATATAGGGATCAAGCTCACGTAGTTCTAATGCGAAGCTGATTCTGCTTGACCAGCTGTATTCGGTTGTCTAGTTCGTGTTGGACTCAAGTTCCTTTAGAGTTTACCACGAACTGGTTGGCTAAGTAGAGTAGAACTCGAGTTCGTACTCTACTATAATTCTTATGTCTATTAGAGGCTTTCTAGGATCAACTCCGCCCTAGAATTATACTCCAATAATAATTCTGTCTCTTTCTGATTGGCTACGTTTAGGAACCTGGTGCTCAGGAACCTATGTCTCAGGAACCTGTGCTCAGGAACCTATGTCTCAGGAACCTGGTGCTCAGGAACCTATATTTCGGGACCTGGTTCTTAGGAACCTCTGTCTAGGAACCTGTTTCTCAGGAACCTCTCTACAGGAAACTGTACCTGCACAAATAACAAATATATTAGTTCGGGGAGCCTCTTCGTGGTTCCCATATGCTCTTGTTGTCTTCACTACTGCTGCTAGGCTGTCTTGAACTCTTCTGCAGGGAGGAACCTGGTCCATTCGTGATCTATTCAGCTTCCGGTTCATCGGGAACCTCATAATACTTGTAGCTTCTTGATTATCTACTCAGCGAGTGCTCATTTATCCATGTCTAGTTCTAATATCTTGTACTGGATCTATCTTCTGGCCCATATGGATTGGACCCTATAGCTTAATGGGCCTAAATCTAGCCCATGGAGATTTTGGGCACAACAATGACAAAAAAGGACATCAAAGAAATGAAGAAGATTAAAAAAAATGAAGGACAATAGTAGTAATTTTCCGAAATGTAATAGAGTTTAACCTCGATTAAGTAATATCCATTAAAGTAATAACCTCGCTTAAGTAATAAATTTCGTCGGTCCCAACTTGGGCCAATGTTGTAAAGTAATATTCTCGCTAAAAGCATAAGATAATAAAAAATTAGAAAATCATTAAGGGCCCAAGTAATATGTAAAGTAATAAGTCCAGAATTATATATATATATCTCTGTTCTAAAAATCGGTGATTAATCACGATTAATCACCGATTAATCCCTGTTCCATGGGTTACCGAACTGATTAATAATCCGATTATTCGATTAGTTATTCCGATTAATCTCCAAATATCCGATTAATCCCCGATTAATCCCTGGACAGTGCCTCTACCGATTAAGTCCGATTCCCGCTTTTTACAACACTGATATATATATATATATATAGGGTTGGACTCCATAGCAAACACCTTATATAACAAACAACAAAGAACACCTCATATCTAATAGATCCATTGCCCCTGGCGGGGCCACCCAATACAAAAAGTTCTTATTTTTTTAGGCTCTATCCATCCAGCAAAAAAAAAAATTTGAAAATTTACTGTTCATCGATGACGTCATCAGTGACGTCATCATGAACAGTAAAATTTTAAATTTTTTTTTTTTGCTGGATGGATAGAGCCTAAAAAAATAAGAACTTTTTGTATTGGGTGCCCCTGGCGGGGCCAATGGATCTATTGGAATAAATGATTTTATAGTGTTCTTTATTGTTTGTTATATAAGAGTGTTCTTTATGGAGCAAAGGCCTATATATATATACATATATATAGAGTAAGGATCTAGGGAAAACCTCGTTTAATGGAAAACTTAGAAAACTAAATCGAAATATAGCATATATGGTATGCAAACTAATCGTTGGGAGATGAAGAAAAATGTGGTGAAATTAGATTTAAAAAAAATATCACCGATTGACGGGAAAAATCAAATTAAAAATGGAGGGGATTAAGTGTGATTCTGTGTGTGAGGGTGTATTTGATTAGTGTGTGGGTGCCCCTGGCGGGGCCATTGATCTTAATACATCTAATGACTAGGATTAGTACCTTAGTTTTCTTCAAAAAATAAGTTCTCTTTTGAGCACTTGCCTATATTATTGTATATATATATATATATATATATATGGGCAAGTGCTCAAAAGAGAACTTATTTTTTGAAGAAAACTAAGGTACTAATCCTAGCCATTAGATGTATTAAGATCAATGGCCCCGCCAGGGGCACCCACACACTAATCAAATACACCCTCACACACAGAATCATATATATATATATATATTATATAAAATGTATATGAGTTACAAAATTCAATTCTTTTAATAATATGAACCTATAGTAGCTTGTTTCTTCTTTCCACCAAAGCTAAAATTAATCTCATCCTTGACTTTATGTAAAACATAAATAACTCCTGGTATGTTTTGCTCGTATTGTAACAAGTAATTATTCAAAATATTGATTGTTTGAAATGCTTTCTTTGATGACATACTTGGGATTACATTGCTATCGTCCTCTTCAGGATCAGTGTTCATTATCGACTAAATGAATTCTTCATCCGTAGGTGATTTTTATTTTTTTAAAACATAATGTATTGGAATACGTCAACATAAAAATTTGGTAAAGTAATAAAATATTACTTTATCGATAAAGTAATAAAATATTATTATATTGATAAAGTAATAAATTCGGTAAAGTAATATTTTTTTTTCAGTCCCAAGAGTATTACTTTAAAGAGGTTTAACTGTACTAGCAGACACTACGATTATATATTTGATTCTATATTATACATAAGTACATTTGGATTTCAGGGAGTTTGGTACGGTGGTTCATTTTTTAGATTGTGGGTCAAGTTAGAAGAAAGTCCAAGTCTAATTCAAAGTTTATTGAAGTTTAAAAATAAATTCTAAACGGGACAGCGTTGTTTGCACTAAATTCACGTAAGCGTACGTGGTCACAAGTAATACAGATAGAAGTCAAGTTCGTTCCCACAGAGATCTGGTTATGGTTTTAATTCAGTAGATGTACCTATGCAACAATGTATGATTATTATGCACTGCTAAGACAATTAACAAATTGGGTTTTGATTAACTAAGATTAACTAAAAAAACAAATTAACAAACTAAGAATTAACTAACTAACTAACGAGAATTTAAATCAAATTACTTCTGCAAGAGAAACCATGGAATCCTAACTTCATTAAATACTTTGCTTAGATCTGACGCCTTTAATCACTATATGCAATGGTTATGATATCTGATCGGATAACACGAAACAAGTATCCGCTACTTCTCAGTATACGAATACCAAACTAAACATACATCCACAAAAGAGATAGAAGATGAATAGACACCAATTATGCTTAGACCCTATAAGATTTGAAAACATAACGGTTGAAGAACAAGTTGTCTATTAAGATCACATAGGGCAGCATAATATCTCTATTTACGCTACAAATCATGATGTTAAAACATCAACCTATCATATGCTAGCATGGCAAGTTCTAAATCTCAAGATCCACTCTAGCTTCACAAGAGATTAACAAATTAGATGTTCATGACGCATCTATCAATTAAACATAACCATACGAGGATATCAGATATACATCACACACAGATCTTTAAAGCATCAAGATACTAAAGCTCCATAAATAAATTCGTTAGAATCCCATGACAACGATTAGTTCATAATCGAACCTCTCGTCATCATGGGATCTGATGAAACCATGATAAAAACAAACTATGAAAAGATACAATTAAACCTAAGTAATTGATATATATTGGTTTTACTCCTAATGATACAAATTACAAGGGTTGGATGTGTTTATATAGGCACTCCAAGTCTTGCCCAACAAGAAATTACCTTCTATTACAATTAGAATTAGAAGAAACTACTTAAAATTCAATCAGAACTCGAATAGGGGCAAAAGGGTAATTTTCAGCGCATTCTGGCGCACCCTGCACGGCTTTGGTGCACCCTGCGCGACTTCATTCTGCATAAAATCACGAATTCTGGCACAGACTGCTCAAAACTGGCGCACCCTGCGCGGCTGCAATCTGCTGAAATTATTTTTTCTTCGTTTTTCAGCTTTTTCTTCCATTTCCTTTTGCATGAGCTTCCGTCTTTAATCCTTCTTGACTTGTATACTTCTTGGTAGCTGACATTAGCCTCCATTCTTCATTCCATATCATAAATCAACTCCAAAACAACGGAAACTTCACCCTTAATCGACATTTCTTCAACCCTGCGCAATTAAGCAAAACACATTAAAACTACAACAAACTTGAGGCCAAAGCAATCAATTTAAGCCGATTTGGAATGCTCTAAATGGATATAAAATCCATTTATCACACTCCCAAACTTAAACCGATGCTTGTCCTCAAGCATAAACAATTACAACTAACTAACTAACTAGTACCACTTCCGTAGGTGATCACGGTTGCATTTGGCATATGCAACAAGCCCTTTAAACCCCTAGGCAGCCCTAGTGTACGAGTAAGGTCTCGTGAGGGCCTATAGCGAATGTACCCACAAAATCCATGTAACCTAATGCAATGCAATGCATGAATGTAACTAAATGAAAATGAAAATAATCTAGTACTAATATCCTGCCATACCTTCAAATCCTCTCATGCCATATCAACTTAAGAATCAAAGTAATAATGCAATGTCTTGGTGTCGAAAGTGCAAGTATTCACATAGTCTACTCAATGAACATGCATTAGTTCTCACAAGCCCATGTCAAATGTAAGAATAAGTTAGTAAACATGCTAAGCCTACAAGAGTACATCTTTGAGACAAAACTCGGGATCTCATACGCAAAAACAAGCAAACACTCACAATCCACTCACAAAAGAATATTCACTCAAGAACAAGGATAAGTGTATCACTCAATTCCAATAAAATCATAAACACGCTTGACATTTGGTATCAATCTAACTCTTAACACAACATACATCAATGACGATAATCAAAAGGTCTTTATTTGGGTAGTAATGGGGCTAGGGACAAGGTATGTCAAATAAGCCAAATCAGGTGAAGTGTCAAAAGCTAGTAAGTACCATAATAAATCATACACAACACCCTATTTCCCCCCCCCACATAATTTTTCTATTTTTCTTCCAACAAAAACAATCGACTAGTCGACTAAAGTAGGATCACAACAAACACAAACATGCTCTCATAATATATATATATACTTTTTTTTCTTTTTTTTTTTCCGAGAGCTAAATATATCACAAACAATAATAAACATAATAACAATGATCCCCTGAATTTATTACACATGCCGACTATCAAGTAAACAACAAACCCAATCTTCAATATTTCCCCCAAAAGTAAGACCAACAATAAACCCCTCTTTGCACACCTTATTACTCCCTTTAGCACTCTACTAGCCTTTGACAATGTGGGTTCAAAATAATGTAAGGCCAATACAAGAAAAAGTCTAGGCAAGTAATGTGGTATGACACCGAAAAAATAGGATTAAGCTCAACGGGTTAACTAATTGATCATGTAAATATGGTGTGGTAATATGGGAAAATATGCGGTTATTCCTAAATGCCTTTATCATTTTAATCGTCAAATAATGTCATGCTTTTCAAGAAAGATCTCAAACAACTGCTAGCAATGCAAACAATCCGTGGACACTCAAGCAAACGAATAAATTGCAAATAATATGCAATATGGCTCAATAACTCACTTGGTGGAAAAACATACTCAATCCCAAGCAAAAATCTCTCTAACGCACCTACTTGTATTCAAAGCATGCAAACTAAATCAACTTGCACATATTCATGTCCTTTTAATTACTCACAACATTCAATAAGTCTACTAGCTTCAACTTACTAGTGTATGTGTGTGCACAAGAACAAAGCATATCACTTCTCAATCAAAAGCGTCAACAACACAAAATTCCTATCAAGCATGGGTGCAAATGCAAACTATTGTGAACTCACATGATATACGAACATAAAAACAGAATGTCCTAATGAAACAAACGTAGATAACACGAACATATATGCATAATTTACTACTACTAATATGCAAAGCATGAAATCCTACTTGAACCATAATACAACAACAACTACTAATCCCCCAAACCACCCCCAAACTTAAAATATTCAATGTCCGCATTGAATGGAAAGTAATACAAGGGATAATAGAAAACATACCTAAATAAAATTGCCGAAAAACGTGGGTTGCCTCCCACGAAGCGCTTCTTTAACGTCAATAGCTTGACGTTACTTCCAAGCCTCCATTAAGGATCATAATAGTTTGCCTGATCATCTCTTCGCGATACTTCATCGTCATCACGGCGGCACACTTTCTGCCACTTCTCATCGCTTGGCCTATTCGTATAACAACTCTGTCCTATTCCAATGCCTTCATCTGTCGACCCAAAATCTGTCAATTTGTAGAACAACACACATTCGTGGGCTTCGCTTGAATATAATGGAGGAAGGTAAATGTAAGTTGCTGAAGCCTTTGGTTCCTCAAAGAGAACTTCCTCCATTGGCTCTAATGCGCTACCTCCATCTTTAAACTCTGAGACAAGTAGAAGACCTGCATCTTTCCCATGGTCATCAGTCTCTTGGTACGCACATACCAATTCTTGAAATTTCTGTAGCTCACCAGTGTCTGTCTCAAATAGTGCCCTTTCCGAATCATCCACCTTACTAGCATGATTAAATTCCTCACATGGCTTGTGAATGCTCACCTCACCTTGGAATTTGTCTTCCTCAATTATGCATGCAGTACCTTGCTCCAAGTCACCATTATTTTCTGGAATTGCTTCTAGTATGAATTGTTGTTTCTCTTGTTCCAAGGCACTCAAAACTTGAGCAACTAGTGTCCCCATAGAATTCATAGACTCCTCAGTACTCTTTAGAAGCATCCTAATCTCCTCCATAGCATCAACCTCATCTGACTGAAAAGTAGGAGTAGGTTGCTGATGTTGAAACTCTTCACTACCAAAGAAATATGACATATTTGGAACACCTTGCTGGTATTGTTGAGGATGGTATTGAAAATATGGTTGTTCCTCATAAGTGACATATGGATCAACTCCTTCGTAGTAACAATATTGTGAGGGATCATGAACGCCCAAACACTGCTCACATTGCTGAGGCATGGATGTCCTCGAATATGCCCACCATGGCAACTCCTCGCATGCCATCTTCAAACACTCAAGTACCTGAACACACCAAACTAAACAAAATAGGTAAGAAAAACAAATCCGAGTCATGAACTCTAACGACCACTATTGACAAGCACATAAACCAAAAATAAAACACCGATGATCCCCGGCAGCGGCGCCAAAAACTTGTTTGCACTAAATTCACGCAAGCGTACGTGGTCACAAGTAATACATATAGAAGTCAAGTTCGTTCCCACAGAGATCTGGTTATGGTTTTAATTCAGTAGATGTACCTATGCAACAATGTATGATTATTATGGACTGCTAAGACAATTAACAAATTGGGTTTTGATTAACTAAGATTAACTAAAAAAAACAAATTAACAAACTAAGAATTAACAAACTAACTAACTAACGAGAATTTAAATCAAATTACTTCTGCAAGAGAAACCATGGAATCCTAACTTCATTAAATACTTTGCTTAGATCTGACGCCTTTAATCACTATATGCAATGGTTATGATATCTGATCGGACAACACGAAACAAGTATACGCTACTTCTCAGTATACGAATACCAAACTAAACATACATCCACAAAAGAGATAGAAGATGAATAGACACCAATTATGCTTAGACCCTATATCTCTATAAGATTTGAAAACATAACGGTTGAAGAATAAGTTGTCTATTAAGATCACATAGGGCAGCATAATATCTCTATTTACGCTACAAATCATGATGTTAAAACATCAACCTATCCTATGCTAGCATGGCAAGTTCTAAATCTCAAGATCCACTCTCGCTTCACAAGAGATTAACAAATTAGATGTTCATGACGCATCTATCAATTAAACATAACCATACGAGGATATCAGATATACATCACACACAGATCTTTAAAGCATCAAGATACTAAAGCTCCATAAATAAATTCGTTAGAATCCCATGACAACGATTAGTTCATAATCGAACCTCTCGTCATCATGGGATCTGATGAAACCATGATAAAAACAAACTATGAAAAGATACAATTAAACCTAAGTAATTGATATATAATGGTTTTACTCCTAATGATACAAATTACAAGGGTTGGATGTGTTTATATAGGCACTCCAAGTCTTGCCCAGCAAGAAATTACCTTCTATTACAATTAGAATTAGAAGAAACTACTTAAAATTCAATCAGAACTCGAACAGGGGCAAAAGGGTAATTTTCAGCGCATTCTGGCGCACCCTGCACGGCTCTGGCGCACCCTACGCGACTTCATTCTGCATAAAATCACGAATTCTGGCGCAGACTGCTCAAAACTGGCGCACCCTGCGCGGCTGCAATCTGCTGGAATTATTTTTTCTTCGTTTTTCAGCTTGCATGAGCTTCCGTCTTTAATCCTTCTTGACTTGTATACTTCTTGGTAGCTGACATTAGCCTCCATTCTTCATTCCATATCATAAATCAACTCCAAAATAACGGAAACTTCACCCTTAATCGACATTTCTTCAACCCTGCGCAATTAAGCAAAACACATCAAAACTACAACAAACTTGAGGCCAAAGCAATCAATTTAAGCCGATTTGGAATGCTCTAAATGGATATAAAATCCATTTATCAAGCATTCACTAGCAAACATTTGCTAGTTCACTGTTACACAACATATGGTGTCCCAGCCGTTGGATCGGAGGTTTAAAAAAAAAATGCTCCCATGTTTTCACATCAAAAATCTACTGTTCACCGTACCGCAGAAACTTTCTGCGGTACGTGAACAGTTGGGGCATTTTTGTAATTTCTCTGTACCGTGGAAAGCTTTTGCGGTACTGAAACCATATGCTGTGAAACAGTTCCCTAGCAAATGTTTGCTAGGGAACGGACCCCTTCTAAGCGTACCCAAAATGAAATTCAAAATTTTGAATTCAATTAAATAATATTAAATTAGAATGAATCGATTATCCATTGAATCCAAACAAATTATCTATCTTTTGAATTATTCCTGAGGTAAGAGTTGGAAAATGAAATGCTCTGCAAATATTTGGTATTGCTATGTATAGTTCTTCATTTTGTGTTCAAGTCTTCAGGAGCACAAAATGAGAACAAGAAATCTGATATTTTACTCTTTTCTTGGGGTTTCAGAATTGTACAATTACTTATTGAAGCAGTAGCTAATTTTTGCAAAGTCTTTGTTCAAATTGTGATAATTTTTTCTTAAAAGATTTCTCAACGGTGAAAACCGTTGCTGTAGATTAGATATCGAAAATTCAGAAGAATCATTTCAAATCTGCTCAGCATATATGATCAGTCCACTTTTTAATACCTTTATATTTTAGATAAATTAATTATTTAATACGATATCAGAAGTGGTTTTAGGATCTCTTTCTATCCTTAATATTCTCATATATTGAAAGATCATCATTTAGTATTGAAAATCGAATGGAGGATTGTATTGCGTTGAAGACAATTATGTATGATTCAAGAAAGTTTTAATGAAAGTGATTTTAGTTTAAAAAAAAACCTTATTTTTTGATCCAAATAATAGATCTTCAAATGAAGAAATGTTATATAAAATAAATATATGATCCCGATAAATTTAATTTTAAAATTTTAGAAGAATTGATTAGTTTCGGTAACACTTTTTTTTTTCTTAACTAAAGTACATCAATGTTATAATCTCCTGAACATTACAAATACTAGATTATAGCCCGTGCAAAACACGTGTTACTTTTAATATTTTATAATTTATTTATAGTGTAATATAATATTATAAATATTAATTATAATATGTTATTGAAAAAATCGAAACTTACATCTTTGTATATAATAATTTTTAGTATTAATTCTTTGTATATAATAATTTTTAGTATTAAATATAAATTAATATGTTGTTGGCAGGAATCGAATCTTGTAACTCAGCATATAACAACTTTTAGTATTATTATATAGGGTCTTGCTCCATTGAGAACCCTCATTTATGGTGAGATATGAGATATAATCCTAGCCATACATTTTTATATCTAAATCAAATCATATCCACACAATTAAGATTTAAAATTTTGATTTTTTATTATTCATTTAATTCAACATTATCTTCCACCATCATCTTCTTCCCCATTCCGGTCACCATCTCCGGCGATCACTTCCGGCCAACACAGAAAATCACCACCGGTAAACAGAAAATCACCACACTGCCGCCACTTCCGGCCACCACGCCGCCACCACCACCAACAAAAATCACCACCTTTAAACAGAAAATCACCGCACTTCGCCACCTCCGACCACCACACTACCGCCACCACCACCAAAAATCACCAGCTGAAAACAAAAAATCACCGCGACCAAAACTATCCCAAACCACCACATCACCGTCATCACCAACAAATCACCACCGGAGCCCAAAAATCACCGCACACTCAAGAACAGTTGAACACCAGAAAATTATTCGATGAACTTTCCGGCCGAACAAACAAATCTCAACACGCAATTCAATAACACCTTCCTCATCATCATCGTCAATTCAACATCTCCACTATTAAGTCCACGATTTTCCCAAAATCCAAACCCTAATTTCACCAAACCACCTAATTCTCCAAATCAACACCTCTGAACTCACCTCCGATGAATTACAAAATCCACATTCTTCACTCCACGAATTACAAAAGTCCGGAATCAATTCCAATCTAAATCAGAAATCACCTCCGACGACTTTTTCAAAATTCAAAAATCACTTCCGAGCCGAAATAATCGGAGCAACAGTTTCCGGCGAAGAGGTGTTCACCTGGTATTTGAACTCCACTACCGAATAATCCGAATATTTATGCGAATACTGAGAATCATAAGGGGGTGGGTGGGTGTGTGCAGTCCGTATGTGTGTATGATTTTGTGGTGATTTTGTATATGGCGGCGGTGGCGATGGAAATCGGTGACAACCGGAACAGTTAATGATTACGAATTGAAATGAGAAAACGAAAATGAAACATGAGGATTCGGTGGTGGTGGGTGGAGAAAGAAAACAGAGAGAGAGAGATAAAGAGAGAAGGGGAGGAGAGGGCAGCGGCGGGTCGGGTGGTGATGGCGGCAGTGACGGCGGTGGGCGGGCTGGTGGTGATGGCAGGGGGTTGTGGTTGGTGGTGTATGAGCTGTGTGTGTGCAGTTCATGTTGTGTGTGTATGGTGGATGGGTTTTTGTGTGATTTAGATTAAAATGCTATATTAAAATGGAGGGTTGAGATTAAATCTCAGTTCTCACAATAATAGTGAGTTCTCACCTGAGCAAAACCCTTATTATATATAATGGTTTTGAATTGCTGATCTAATAAATGAGGGATAATCAAAAGTGAGGATAACCAAAAAAAGGGTTAACCAACTACAAATTATACCCATTTTACTTATTATAATATAGTATAGATTTGTGTTTATTGATTTTGACATTTTGTTGTCACACTTTGACAGTTCAGATTGTCCAACCACAAAAAGAAAATATGAATGTTTTCTTTTAAAATAAAGTGGTTTATTTAATAATTACCTGTAATGAAGATGAGATGAGCAAGAAATGAATAGGTCTCCATTACACATACACATACACACACGGTATCCTCCGCTGTCATCTTGCTGTACCCCCTTCTTACAGCCAACTGCCTATATAAACATGTACACAAAAAACATAAATTCTTAGATTATTACACAACTAAACACACAATATCCTCCATCTGGGCTGTTTAACTAGTTGCTAGATAACGTTTGATTCTACTAGAATATTATCTTCAAAGCTACTTTAGTTTCATCAATGGCTGATCACAAGGATGTAAGACTCTTCAGCTCTCTCTTTATACAGATATACACACATATCTTTTATGGCTTTGCTTTCATTTTGTATCTTTTGTTGATTTGATTGTTCTTGTTTTTACATATAATTGCATCCCTAAATATCATGTTTATGTTTTCATGTTTTAAGAGATTGGGGTTTTATAAGTTTTCTTGTGATATTATTTAGTCTTTTTCTTTTTTCTCACAAATGTACAGAAACTTAAGAAATGGGCTAAGCCTCAGTTGTTTATTTGGTAAATACTGCAATCACCAAGTCTTGATTTGACTGTAAATTTTGTCATTTGAGGTATCAAGGAGCACATTTCGCAAACCTGATTCGATATTATGTGTAGTTGTAAATTGGAGGTGTGCCCTTCTAAACAGCCTTAAAAATAGTCTTTTTCAGGGTAAGAGAGCCTGAGCCGTGACCTGGTATAGAACATGTAGACAATTTACCCAAACTGTAGCGCGAAGCACGATTCTTGGATATAATGTATATGAGGAGAATGAAATGTTGTTAAGTGATGGCATAATAGGATATGCTGAGTGTTAATACATTATCTAATCCTTGTTGCCTTCTTATGTGACAATTGGTTTCTTGATCTTTCATAAATGCTCTTAAATTTTCTAATTGGCAAAACTTTCTGCTCTTTTGTAGAAAAATGCACCTTGGCTATCTGTGCCACAATTTGGGGACTGGGACCTAAAAGGGCAGGTACCAGACTACTCTATGGATTTCTCAAAGATTAGAGAAATGAGGAAACAGAATAAGAGGGATGTATCAAGAGCCAGTCTTGGGAATGAAGAAGAACTTATCTCCTCAACAACCAAACCGAGCACAGGGCACCAAACTATTCATCATAATTACAATCAGGACCACTCTCCAACTGTAAGATTTCTTCGTTTTATCTCCTTAGTTGTTAATTTGTTATGCTTGTTCGTAATAGTAGTCGTAGTTTGCTGGTAATTACTAGTTATATTCTACTACGATAAAAGGGTACATAATTATAACTGCGGTAGTTCCTAGTTAGGACAATGGATGCTAAATTGGTAAAAATATGTAAGGAAAGCTAAACTGGATACATGTTGTAGGACAGAACTGTGGTTTGTGGGGAACAACCACAAGCTCCTAGTTGTTATACCCTATTACATGTGGAATTTATAATCTTCTCAGTTCCTGATATACATGTGCTAAACCCAATGATAGCTGCACTTAAGATAAGATTAAGTTCAATATTTAGGTAACCATGGGCGGTTCTATTCATTGCTAGTAGATTCCGAATTATGTGCTTTTAATTGTTTAATCAAATTTATTCTGGGTTTGGGAATAACAAGAAATTATTTTGGTGGGGATTACTACTAATTTATATTGGTACTCCATGTGCTTTATAGTTTATACTTTATAGTAGAATCTTTGGTGGCCGATTGATATTGATAATCTTTAGTTGCACCTGGTCACCTACTTTCTAATAATTTTCATAATGTATACATAAAAATAAAATGGATACTTCTCACTTTAACGTTGCTTCACAGAGCAAGAGAGTCTTTCTTGGTACCTTGTTCAGAGTAAGTAGTAATATATGTTATCTGAAGTACGTAGGAGAATGCCGCATTCTTTGAATTGTTTTGCTAATTTCCATGATGAATGGGCTCTATTTTGGGCATTTCTTATTGCACAAATTTCTTCTTTTAGTATTTGATCCAGAAGATTACAAACTCTAATGTATCCGTGATTAGATGCAGATGAAAAGTGCTAGGGAACCAAACAATTTTCCCAAAAACTTGTCAAAAATGATGTGGCAGAAGTAATAAATGAGATGGACCCCCTTGCATTCACATCAATTCCACCAATTAAACCTTCACATTTTAACATATCATCACCTGCAACATCATTTTGTACAATTTTTTGGGAAAATTGTTTGGTTCCCCAGCATTACTCGATGCGAATATACTACAGCCTATATTACTACTATAAGACTTATATTTATTTATATAAGGTACTATTGGGGGCATTTGGTGCAAAGTTAATGGATCCGGTTAAGGAAATTGGAGTTTCATTCCCATGTATTGGTGTTTGAGTAGAAAATTTACTTGATTGCATTCCTGTTAACTGGAAAGAAGTACCTTTCTAAACCCATGCGATTCAATATAATTCTTGTTCCCGTTCCCCCCTCCCCCTCCCCCTCCCCCTCCCATCAACAATTCAACACCCCCCCCCCCACGTGTGTCCAAAATATTCTGATCCTGGCAGAATTATATTTTTTTTGGTTTTGTGTGTTAAAATTTTCCTCTTGACCGGCCATGTATGCAATTCTAATTAGTGTCTGTCCATATCTTGTAGATGAGAAGGAGCATTTTCAGCTACTTCAACTGCTGTGTCAAAGCATGACAGATATTCAAGAGCAATTTTTTCAATGTTTTTGAACGAACATCTGTAAAATGAACACCAGTTGCTGTCATCTCTTAGCTGTTTTAATATTTATGTAGATATATGTACGAAAACAACTTCTGTCTTATTATAAGCAAGTTCCTTCAAATGCAAAACATGTTCGCGTGCAGTAAATGTAGTGCGAGACTGCAGAACAAAGGTAATGTTTTGCATCATCCAAAATAAAACAATTTATCCAACCTTCTCCGATCATCAGCCACACAGACATTTGATCAAGTTTTCTCAGCAGTTATAAGCAAAACATGATTGGTTTGATTGTTGGTTTGACCGTTAGATTTGAGATAAATAAATGGGAATTGTCATATTTAATGTTAAAAAAAATATTTTTTTTAATATTTAAAATACTTTTATTGGTTCCTTTTTTTAATATTTGAAATATTTTTATTGGTTCAAGGTTCGAATCTGTCAACAATATTTTTCTATTAAACATTTATATTATCTATAAATTAAGGTTTGATTTCCGTCGAACAACATATTATAATTAAAAATTCATATGATCTGCTTTCAACAAATTATTATTAAACAATTTTTTTTTAACTACTCCCAAAATTTCTCATCAACATGTTATAGTTAAAACTTAAAACATTAGTGTTAATTTCCAACAATTTAATCACAATTGTAGAAGGAGGTTGAATATTTGATAACCTTTTAAAAATTCTTTATGAAAACAGAAATAAAAAAGTTACTGTAAAGTAAAATGAGAACTCAACAACTTAAAAAATTTCACGTGGTTTGAACGATCCACCTCAGATTAAATATCAAAGAAATTCTTAGTGATATTTTTACAAATACACATAACACAGTTGTAGTTTTAATACTTTGCTTCTTATTAAACTCTAGACAATTCTAAGCAAAATGTTTGTATTTCTTATATATCTATATCTATATCTATGTGATGCTACACTTGGTTATATAGCAAGTTTAAAATGTTTACTAGAAACAAAATAAAGCTATTTTCTAGGTCCAATAAGCATGCTTATTCATTCTTTATCCCATGTGAGTCATCCGGAAGAATTTCTCTGAATAGTTTGATTTAATCATCCACATGATGAAAATTAAATGTTTCTTCTTCTTCTTCGAGATTCTCCAAGTCTTGGCTAAATTAAGCTTGATGGTGACATTATCTGTTGAGCTAATATTTTTCTTCATCCGTTGATAATATTCGTTTAGTACATCTTAACTTGTACAAAACTACAAAGCACAATTTATATAAAATATGCTTAGTGTTTAGTTATTATCAATAACAACATAATTCCTGACTCTAGAATACTACTCCCTCTGTTCCTAAATACATTTCTGATTAGGTTAAAAACACAGGTTTTAAGGAAAATTATAAACAATGTTTAAGAAATGATTGGGAGGGAAAATTAAGGAGTAAGTACACAATTTGAGGGGGGAAAAGGAGATTAAATTTCCCCCCCATTTTGCACTAACATTCAAATCAACCAATCACAGTGCTACATGTTTACAAGATTACATCATCAGTTGAATGCTAAACATAACATAACATTACAGTTTACAAACACAATATTTACAAAAATCTGGAAAGAAAAAAGTGCATCATTGCTTGGCTTCTCTGCTCAGACATGAATGTTGGAGGCTTCCCTTTTGATCTCAATGAACCAGCAGCAGTAGATGGAGATGCTGATCACATGGAAGATGTTATCCACCATTTTGATTTAAATCAGCCACCAGAAGAAGGAACAGAAGGGCATGCACAACAACAGGAAACAATGTATCATCATCACAAAAGAAGGCCCAAGCTCAGCTATGATCAAAGGCTACAAATACTGATTTTCTTGCTAAGCAACCAATCAACAAAAACACCAGGAAAACCTTACCAAGGTGCAATTGAAGATGTAGCCAAGATGTACCATGTTACAACAAGAACAATTAGCAGCATATGGAACAAAGCAAAGAAACAGAAAGCAGCAATGCAAACATACAACATGGCAACAAATGGACACAATTCCGGAAGGAAAAGAATCAAGTTGCTACCTAATGCTGTTACAGATATCAATATGGGAGACAGAACATGCATAAGGGACTTAGCTAGTAAGTTAAAAGTATCATCAACTACATGTAGCAGAATGATAAAAAGAGGGCTTATCAAACCTCACACAAATCCATTACATCCAGGATTAAACACAGCAAACAAGTTACAAAGGATGGCATGGGTGCTAGACCTCCTCATGGGAGATACAGCAGCAACAAAGAGAATATATAAGCCTATGTTCGATTTCGTGCATATAGATGAAAAATGATTTTACCTCAGTAAGAAAGCACAAAGAGGCTACCTAGAACAAAATGAAAGACCAATGTACAGATCTGCAAAGTCAAGTAAGTTTATACCAAAAGTGATGTTCACAGCTGTTGTTGCAAGACCAGTGTTTAATGCACAAGGTGAATGCATATTTGATGGGAAAGTTGGCATATTTCCATTCACATATCAAGAACCAGCAAAGAGAACAAGTAAAAACAGAGCTAAAGGGACAATCATTACTAAGGTTGTTGAGTCAGTTGGCAGAAATGAAACAAGGAGTATGGTAATTAACCAGATAATACCAGCAATCATTCAGAAATGGCCACAAGTTGAAGGAACAAAGGTAATCTATATACAACAAGACAATGCAAGGACTCATATTACTCAAAGTGATGAAGCATGACAACAAGTTTATCAGCAAGGGGACTTCACATTCATTCTAATTCAACAACCACCAAATAGTCCCGACTTCAAGATTTTGGACTTAGGTTTTTTCAGAAGTATTCAATCCTTAATGCACAAGAAGATGCCAAAAGATGTTGATGCTATGATGGATGCAGACAATGAAGCATTTTATGAGTTACAGCCTACAACACTTGCAAATGTATGATTAACATATCAGTATGTAATGAATGAAGTTCTGAAAGTCAAGGGTTCAAATGACTATTTGGTACCCCATGTCAACAAGAAAAAACTAGCAGCTGCAGGGCAACTTCCAGTTCAGGTGACAGCACCAATGTGGGCTGTCTTTGAAGCATGGAACTTGGTAAATGGAGCACAGCAAAACCAAATGTAATGTATGATCTTAAATGTATGAACTTTTGATGAATGTTGACACTGTATGAATGTAATGCAGTCAACATATATATAAATGTAAATGGATGCATTATTAAGTGGCCGTGTCCAACAGGGATGCAGATTCAAGGAGGCTCAAGGACCCCAAAGACAGCTCTTATTGGCAGGGCATAGTGTGTGCACTGTTAATTAAACATAGGGCATTATGAATAAGCCCTAAACACAGTCAATCCCCCAACATAAATACACCAATTCAAGGAGTAGCAACAAGTGTAGTACAACCACAATAATTAGGTGAATTGTGAGAAAATCGACACCGGGATTAGGTTCAAAACACAGGTTTTAAGGAAAATTATAAACAATGTTTAAGGAGTAAGTACACAATTCGACACTATCAATCTAAAATACCAATTCGAGTATCAACCAAGTTCAGGAATTACCATTTCGCACACTATCAAGTTCAGGAATTCGCACAATATGCATAAGCCCTAAACATACTCAATCCAAATAAACACAACAATTGACAGGAATGACCATAAAACTCGATTGTGACCTAATTGACACACTACCAATCCAAATAAACACAACAATTGACAGGAATTACCAAATAAACACAACAAATGACACGAATTAGGACTTACATAAACTAGGGTTTAGGAACATGAACATGCATCATCGGAATCGTCAGAGTTAGGTTCGTCGTCACCGGGATCCGAGTTAGGACCATCTTCACCGGACTCTGAAAGCAAATCGATTTCATCGGCGTCACCGGAATCGTTATCACCGTCACAGCCATCGACGACAACTGCATGCGAAGTCGATTGAGGTTTTCCATCCACCGTAAGGCCCGATTTGTGTTCAGAGCCCTTAGATTGTTCCTCTATTAACCGAAGGTATTCACGGCTATAGGTATGATCGCCGTCACATAAAACACCTCTGTCACAGTGCTCTGGATCAGAACAACTATATGAACCCGTAGGCTCATTGTAACGCCCCCAAATCCGGGGTCAGGGGATTTGGTCGTTACGCGAAAATCCTCAAAATATAATCACCTGTTTAATGACACAATATTCACATAATAAAATCCACATAATAAGAACCATAGTTTCTATTAAATAACCATGTAACCGCCATATCACACAAAACATATAACTCACTATACATCTACTAGACGACACTTCAAATTGGAGCAAAATATCCACAATCATATTCCTCCTTTATGGGAAAAGAAAACAATAAAGTATTTAAATAATAATAATAATAATAATAATAATCCATAAAATTTCGGGTTGTTACATTCATCATCCGAATCTGAAAAACCATAGTGCGAATCCATGTCACAGAAGAATTTAGGGTGATTTGAAGAAGGAGAGATTTAATCGTCGCCGATAGAGAGAGAGAAAATAATAAAGAGAGAGTTTGTGGGTGAGAAAATACAGAGAGAGAATGAAATAATCACAATAATACACGGGCACGACTCCCAACAAAAAGACAATGGGCTGTGGCCGGTTTGTTTTAAGAGTAAAAGAGGGTTAAACAATTGTTTTTTTATGGCTTAAAATAGAAACAAGAAAAGTTTTTTGAATGTCCCGAATTAGTAAGTAGGAAAAGTATTATGGAACGGAGGGAGTATCAATTATTGTACTACCTCTGTCCTTCTCATTTTTTTACGCTTTCCTTTTTGGATGTCTCTCTCAATTCTTTACATTTTAAAACTTACCCAAAATAGTAAAATTTTATAATATAAAAAATAACTACACCCACTACTTCCCCCACTACTTCCCTCCACTAAACTCACCTTTTTACATAAAATATTGATGAATCTCATCATTTTACTAACTTTTCTTACTCTTCCCTACTACTTTACACTTTTTCTTAACCGTGCCCAACTCATTTGTAAACAAAAAAAGGGACGGATGGAGTATTATTATATTTTTTCATTTGTTTTTCTACTAATTAAAAATATACATGAAAATATGAGTAATGAGATACAAAATATTAAAAACATCAGCACGGATTATAAATTGTATAGTTAAAATAACATAAAATTTAGAAATCACTTATAATATCGAAAAAATTGTAAAAAATTTGAAAAAAGTCTATATGATTAGACAAAATACACACTTTCTACTATATAAAAATTAAAAAATTACTTTTATGCAATATATATATATAGGGTTTTGCTCAAATGAGAACCCATTATTATTGTGAGAACTGAGATCTAATCTCAGTCCTTTATTTATATTATTATCTTTTAATCTCAGCCTTTCTTTTATCACACACACCAAACACAAACACACGCCACACACACGCATACACATAAACCACACACACAAACTCACGCATACACACACTGTACATACCCCAGACCCCCAAAATCCAACCGCCCGTCTGTACCGTCCATCTCTCGCCGGAATTACTTTCGATCAGACTTCTCTACCAAGAGGTCGGAGTCTATCTACGGAACGTGAAGCAGAGAGTGAATTCTCGACGACCTCCCTGCATTTCGATAATTTCAGACTTGGGCATGAATTTCGAGGAGAAGAAAATGATGAGTCAATTACAGGTGCTTGAGAAGGAGCTGTTGAACGACAAAGACGAGGATCAAAACGATGTCGTGTTAGCTTTCACTAAGTCTGAGACGATCCAGAATCTGATTTGGTTGAATTTTGGTTTTGTTTTCGAGTTGATCGGAAATTTTTGATTTGGTCGGAGATGTGTTTGTATTAATCTTTTAACGATTTTGTTTAGGCATTAATCTTTCTGACATGATTTTGACTTCATCGGATTTTGTTCTAAGTTGCCGGCGTTTGACCGGATTTTTGGTTGTCTCGATTGTTTACGAATTTTTATCTAGTATGTGTACAAGTCTGTTAGAGTAAAACATAATATGTGGTGATTTTTGGACTCCGTTGGTGATTTATTAATGGTTTATTTCATTTTTCGGTGGTGATTTTTCATTTTCCGGTGGTGATTTTTTATTTACAGGTGGTCGGAGCGGTGATTTTTGTGTTTCTGGTGGTGATTTTGTGTTTGCCGGTGGTGATTTTTGTATTTCTGGTGGTGATTTCTGGTTTGGCAGTGGTGATTTTATGTTTGTCGGTGATGATTTTCTAGTGCTTGCCGGAGGTGGTGGTGGTCGCCGGTGGTGGTTGCCAGTGGTAGTGGGTGGTTGAATTAGAAAGAAGATGGTGAAATCCCAAATATAAAATATTAAAATATTAAATGAATGATAAGAGATGAATATAATCTATTTAAATGAGTGGCTAGGATTAGATCTCATATCTCACCATAAATGGGGGTTCTCATTTGAGCAAGACCCTATATATATATATATATATATATATATATATATATATATATATATGTATGCATTTTAAAGTAAAAATTAAAAATTTTTGTATACATGAGTTTTAAAAGTTTAAATACTTTTTTCAATAATAAAAACATCTATACTATATTATTAAAGACGAAATATTAAAATTTTAGTCGGTTGGTACGACACTTCGTATTTTTACTTAATTACTCTTATTTAATCATAGTTCAAATTCTAATAACTAATCAATTTCCTTTTTCAGGTTAAATATATTATTTTTTTCTACTTTTTAAGTAACTAATCAATTTTTCTTTTCTAGTAAAACATAGTATTTTAATATTTTATCTAAGGAAAATTTCACTTTTTCTTAAAACACTAAGGACAATTTTATTTAATAAAATATAATTACATTATAATTAAATTAAGTAATCATTTACCTTTTTAAGTTAAAACACGTTACCTTTCTATTTTCTCTAACTAAAACTTTTCATTTTCCAATTATTATTTCATATTTAAAATCCCTCTTTTTCTAGATGTAAGGTGTACAATTGAACAAATTTTCAATTTCTACTTTACATTATTTAAAAATATAATAATACATAGTATTTCTTAAATGACACATCTCTCCTCCAACCATATAAACTCACTTATACCAATTATATAATACTAGCTTATAACTCATTTCATGCACAGGTTCTTTTAACATATAATAAATGCTTTTTTATGTGATTATTTTAATTTTATAATAGTTACTATTATTATAATTTAATATATTTAATCATGTTAATTAATTTCCACAATGAATTTAGTTTAAATAATTAATATTGGTTTAAATCGTTTATTTATGAGATTATAATGTTAGTTATATATTATTAGTGATTAGTGATATTAATAATTGTTTACAACTAAAATTATAAAATTGTAATTTAAATTTGATGGGATTCGAACCTTGGTGATTTAATATAATACTTTAAAAGAAAATATTTCTTAGTAATAGATATAACAGTCCAAATTTATTTACTAAAAATCTAAAGGCCATTATTCCTTTATGGTTTTATGTGTTGAACCAAAATGAACCAAATTATCCCATATTTTATTTATTATAGTATAGATAGATAGATATCTAGAAACCTATTCATAATTTTTGAATAAGGTATACAATTTAATAATAATTTTAGCATTTTAAAATGATTGATCTATCCTAACAACCAAACCACATGAATTCCCTTACATCAATTATATAATTAATAATAATATCTAAAAACCCTATTCATTATTTTTCTATTATGAAAGGACAGCCTAATAACCAAATCATATGAACTCCTTTTACCCCATATATAGGATATAATTGAACATAAAATAACGTGTTTACATTGTGCAATAAGGGACTTTATTTTGAATTTTGATATTTGAAGCTTTTTGACTTTTGTATTATGAAAAAGGAAACAACCAATTCAATTATTAATCATAATTCATAAATGAGATATAAAATATCATTTTTAATACAAAATGGATCTTATGTCTAAATTGTGCTATTTGCATCATTTTAATTCAAAATTGTGTTGAAAGGGTTTGTTTTCACCGTTACTGTTATAAAGAAAAGAGGTAATGCTGGGTATCTGGAAACAAAAAAATATTGTCTTATAATAAGTTGTACCCAAATATAATATCGTAAAAGGATTTCTTTCATTCAATAAAATTTATCATTTAATTTAAAAAAAAATGCTAGAGATACCAAATTGGGTACCAAAAATTGTTAACAAATGAATGTGATTGGTTATAATTATAATAGGTCCGCCAGGACCATCCAATTAAAACACTACAATTTGCCAAATCACTCATGCCATGTCATTTGGGGACTTTTTTGGGAACTAAATTTGGGGTCCCTAGCAGCATAGATGTCCCCAAAAATCTCTCGGCAATAAAACCTTAATTAAAGTCCAAAATGAGAACGACCAAAAACTTCCATAAAAATGAAAAGACTTACGGAGTATATGAAAACACGAGATGAGAAAGATTGGATGAGAAAGATCTCTGCCTCAATATCTATAACCATCCAAACAATCTATCCATACGCGCAATCAGGAAACTGAAAGAACCAGAGTAAATTAGTCTACGTATATTTGTTTATCAAGTATTATATAAATATTATCAATAATTGATAAATAAATTTATATTGTTAGCACCATGATATATAAGTAAAAATCTTAACCAAAGGTCATCCCTTTGGTTAGATACTATTGTTAGTAACATGATAATTAAATTTATAGTGTTAGCAACATGATACATAGTTATATAAATAGTATCTCGGATCGTAGATCTGTGAGATTTTGTAATATAAGTTCATTGATTTAGACTCTGTTATGAAAACACGAGATGAGAAAGATTGGATGAGAAAGATCTCTGCCTCAATATCTATAACCATCCAAACAATCTATCCATACGCGCAATCAGGAAACTGAAAGAACCAGAGTAAATTAGTCTATGTATATTTGTTTATCAAGTATTATATAAATATTATCAATAATTGATAAATAAATTTATATTGTTAGCACCATGATATATAAGTAAAAATATTAACCAAAGGTCATCCCTTTGGTTAGATACTATTGTTAGTAACATGATAATTAAATTTATAGTGTTAGCAACATGATACATAGTTATATAAATAGTATCTCGGATCGTAGATCTGTGAGATTTTGTAATATAAGTTCATTGATTTAGACTCTGTTATGAAAACACGAGATGAGAAAGATTGGATGAGAAAGATCTCTGCCTCAATATCTATAACCATCCAAACAATCTATCCATACACGCAATCAGGAAACTGAAAGAACCAGAGTAAATTAGTCTACGTATATTTGTTTATCAAGTATTATATAAATATTATCAATAATTGATAAATAAATTTATATTGTTAGCACCACGATATATAAGTAAAAATCTTAACCAAAGGTCATCCCTTTGGTTAGATACTATTGTTAGTAACATGATAATTAAATTTATAGTGTTAGCAACATGATACATAGTTATATAAATAGTATCTCGGATCGTAGATCTGTGAGATTTTGTAATATAAGTTCATTGATTTAGACTCTGTTATAGAAATATTTCTGAAAAATCGTCGATAAATCGACCAAAAATCGGTCAAAATTTTGGAACCGATTCGGCCGATTTTGCAAAAATCGCCAATAAATCGATGATTTTTCAACCGAATCACCTAATAAATCGTAAATCGGTATCTTAATCGAATAATTCCGATTTCCGAAATCTGCAACACTGGATTTAGATTGTATAAGATCATAGTCACAATCGATTGTTCGAATACGTTTGAACAAATTAGATATACATGTTTAGTTAATTGACCAACTTGAATCATAAAACCGCATCATCAATCATTTACTTGATATTTAACCGTACATATATTTTGACACTAACTTGTAAAAGTGAAGACACTTCGAACAACCAAGAGAGACCGAAGATTGAAGGGAGTGCACACAAACAGGGGAGTGTACGTAGTACTGACTGCTGAGCACAACAACAAAAAGGATAATAGTATAGAAGCAACAAAAACCCCTTGAAATCCATGTTACTAAAACTCTTGAAATCCATAATACTGACCACATTATATCAAGTTAATGATAATGTATCAAAGAAATAATCCTGAACCATGAAACTTTTCCTGGGTAATCTGATCCAACTTGGCAGCCATCTCTGCAGTAAGACACTTATTTCCATCTCCAACTTCACCATTCCGAAAAAATCAACTGTTGCCTAAACCAGGGAGCAAATGTCCTGAGTTATTGACCTGCAGTTTGATCATGTTACCAAAACTACACAAACTTGTGATTTGATTGATCATATCTGAATTTTCTTCCTCTGGTGAGAAGGGTTTTCCCAGAAACTTCGCTAGGCGCCTCAACTGAACATTCGGCTCAAACATCAACTCTTCGTACCTCATGAACAGCACTTTATTGGGTCTTTCCAGGCTTTCCTTCCAAAATCCCAAGATTTGCTCCCAAATAGGCCCAGCTGTAGTTATGCCTTTGCAGTACAAATCAAATGTCTCTTCCAAAGATATGGGAGAGGACCGCAAATTGGCATTGTTGGCAAAGTGAAAGAGTGAAGCAAAATTGTCCTTGATGTTCCTGCACAAGTACACAATTTTGATGTTAGTTGAGCCATCATCCTCTATTATGGACTTGGGGAGGCTAACTATTGGAATATGGCATCCAAAGATCCTGCTTGTGCTGTCTGAGAAAAAGGAGTCGTATTCTGAGGGCTTAGTTATTTCAAAAAAAGGAACAAGCTCATGTGGAGTCTTGTTTAGCAAAGGGTGATGAGCATTTTGAGGATGATGAATTTCGCGGTTAATTAAAGCATAGAGAATGGCTTTCAACCAGGTGGTGCCAGATTTAGGTGCAGTTACGAGGACTACATCGTTTTCTCGAGGTTGAAAATGTTGTTGACAGTCGATCACCCCCTGCAAACTTACAGGAGTGTACCAGAATCCTTGGTACTGATATGTACAATCTTGGATCACACCTTTTTCTTTTGGCAGAGAAGAAAGCAAATCTTGGCTATAAGCGACTATCTCTTCATGGTGATTAGGATCCGGAGAAATTACTTTCAGAGCATCTTTTGATTTCTGCTCCATGATATCATTCAATTAACAACCCACCTGGTTTTGTATGTTGTGTGTGAATATATTGCAATGCAAAAGACATGGTTATTTACTTATTTATAATGCATGAAGCTTTATTATCTTGGATACCAAAGAAGAAGTTTTTATATTATTCTTTATAATAACATAAAATGGATCTCTACTGCTACCTCCTCTGAATAAATAATGCATGAAGCTTGATTTATTGTCTTGGATACCACTGAAGAAGTTATTATATTATTCTTTATAATAAAGCAAAGAGATTAAGGTTCCTGAGCTAACCTCAGGTAACTTTTCCTTTTTCCTGAGATTAAAAAAATTTACATACAAATATAGAAGGACATTATTGTAATTACAGAAGATTATATGCATTTACAAAAATGCCATTAGTATTTTATATAAAAATACACTAGTGTCTCAGGTAAAGTTCCTGAGGAACCTTTTTCTCTAAAGCAAAATATCGAATCATATTATTTTTATCGTATTCAAATTTGGGTTCGGGATCATTTTATTCGGATCTAAACCGATCTCGAATACTAAGTTCGGATCTGAACCGAATATGCCAATATCATATTTTCTTTTTTCTAACCGAGTAGTTTTTGATTCTTCGAATACGAGTCAAATATAATCCACTAACATTATATATCATTTTTATTTGAATTATATCAATAGTCATTTATTATAAAATAAAAACAATACTATAAAAATATAATAATCACGAATTGAAAACCTAAATAAGATCTATTAAGTATTTGATGATAAATAATCACATGGATAACTCGTATTTTATGAAAATTTAAAATTATAAATGTTATTAAGAAATTATAATATGCTATTCAGTTAGAAATATAATGAAATAAAAATCTAATTCAGATTTGGGTTTGAATCGAATATGGATCATTAAACATATTCGGGTAGGATCATTTTTATAAGAAAAATAAGAGACTTAATCTGAACAAGTATATGGGTACTCATATTCGGGATCATATTTTATGCGGGTTCAATTTTTCTGCGCCAGGAGACATATATGTATCATAATTTTGAATCGGATATAGGCCGTGATACCGGATAGTCCGGATCAATTTACAACCCTAGCTACCTCCTCCAAAAAAACGTGTTAATTATGCTCTGTTGTTCATTGAAAACTTAATCAATTCTTGTTAATTATGCATTTTAACCTTACAAGAAATTTTTGACCAATTAACATAACTACCTCTTTTTTTTACGAAACATAATGAAAACAATTTTAATCGGAGTAAATTTGAGCTTATGGCATAGGTAGTTGTTGAAGATTATTAATATAAGATCGTTGAAACTTTATTATGACACTTGAATTTTTTCTAAATGGACTAGATATTTAACATGCATGGTATGAAAACTTGATTTAAGGAATGCTTTCAGGTTTGGGTCCTTTTCTAACTCCATTTGACCTCAATGTGTGTTTAATTTAAATGATATTTATTGGTCTTGGTAATTTGTGTTGATATTAACACATGTTATTAGAATTAGATTATAGTCCGTGCTACATACACGATAGTTTAAATTTAAATTTCATAATAATTATGATATATAATAATAATGATTAAATAAAGAAAGTAACTTTATATTTAAGATCAAATAAATTAATATTGAAAGAAATAATATTAATAAAATATTATTTTTCTCTATAATAACAAATGCAATCAAAGGTAAAATTATTTAGATTTTGGAATATTTACAGAAATACATAAGATTTTAATAATTCTTTCCAATTTTACTACCATCTAATTATCATTTCACTTCTATAAAATCATTTTTTCAAAAAAACTACCTCATTATAATTTTATGTTTTCAATATTCCAAAAATACTACCTTCCTCAGTTGCAACTTTTGCAACCTCATTTGCAACTTCGATGCTACAAATTTCTGATTGCAAGTTCCGGGTTTCAGATGTCATTTTCGACCACTTTTTTGGAATATATATATATATATATATAGGGAGGTGCTCAAATGAGACACCTTTTATAATGAGACCCTCTCTTATAATGAGTCCCCCTCATATTTCATCTATTTTAAAGGGCCCCGCCAGGGGCACCTAATACGAAAAAATCTTATAATTCTACTCTCTATTAGAGATGCACAAAAAGCCCGAGCCCGAAAATCTGGCCCGGCCTGATCCGGCAAAGCCCGACCCGGTCAAGCCCGGCCCGAGGGCCTTAAACGGTCCCTATATTTTTGGGCAAAGCCCGGCCCGGCCCGACAAAAGCCTGGTCTTAGCCCGATCTTTTAAAAAGCCCGGTCTTCGGCCCGACCCGATTAAAAGGCCGATTCGGCCCGAAAAAGCCCGGGTAAAATTCAATTATTCTAGTATACTTACATAAATATTTATGTATTTACACTTCCTACAAATATAAAAATAATTTAAGTACATATATATTTACATATTCATTATTAATAATAAGATTATTTATATGCATATATTACGATACATGAACGAAAACCAGTTAAGTACACATGTAATCAATTAATATATCATAAAATCAAAAAGTAAATCGATAAATGTAATATTTGTATCGGCAAAATAGATTGTTTAACATTGCCATTATTACATAAAGAACATTCTTATGTAACATAAAATCTCGATCCGATTTGATCCCGGAAAAAGCTCGATCCGGCCCGGCCCGGCCCGCTTTAGGCCCGGAAAAAAGCCCACCGCGACCCGCGTCGAGGGCCTAAACGGGCTCACATTTTTCACAGAAGCCCGGCCCGAGTTTTGACCAAAAAGCCCGGTCAAAGCCCGGCCCGATGGTCCTTTTGTGCATCTCTACTCTCTATTCATTCATAAAAAAAAATTAAAAAAATATTTTTTTCAAAAAAAATGATGACGTGGCACCCAGTTTTTTTTATTTTTTTAAAAATTTTTAATTTTTTTTTGATGAATGGATAGAGGATATAATTATAAGCATTTTTCGTATTGGGTCTCAAAAAAAAAATGATGACGTGGCACCCAGTTTTTTTATTTTTTTAAAATTTTTAATTTTTTTTGATGAATGGATAGAGGATATACTCCCTCTGTCCCTCTCATTTCTTTACAGTTACTATTTTGGGGTATCCCTCTCATTTCTTTACATTCCAAAAATAGTAAGTTTCTTCCACTATTACACCCACTATCTCATATATTTAATAATAAAAAACACTATTACACCCACTACTTTCCTCCACTATCTCAAATCTATTATTAAATATTAATAGGTCCCACCACTTTACCCACTTTTCATCTAACTTTATTCTTTTTTTACACATTTCCTTGGTCTCCGTGTCCATCCCCCATGTAAAGAACCATGGGGGACATAGGGAGTAATTATAAGCATTTTTCGTATTGGGTGCCCCTGGCGGGGCCCTTTAAAATAAAAGAAATATGAGGGGGGCTCATTATAAGAGAGGGTCTCATTATAAAAGGGGTCTCATTTGAGCAGCCCCCTATATATATATAGATTCCAAAAAAGTGGTCGAAAATGACATCTAAAAACTGGAACTTGCAATCAGAAATTCGTAGCATCTCAGTTGCAAATGAGGTTGCAAGGCCCCGCCAGGGGCACTCATAATTGGTGGATTTGGGTTGCACGGCCCCGCCAGGGGCACTCATAATTGGTGAATTTCTGATTTGCAACTTTTAGTTTTCAGTTGCAACTTTTGCAACCTCAGTTGCAACTGAGGTTTGCAACCTCAGCTGCAACTGAGGTTGCAAACCTCAGATGCAACTTTTGTAACCTCAGCAACCTCAGTTGCAAAAGTTGCAACTGAGGTTACAACTGAGGTTTGCAACCTCAGTTGCAACTTTTGCAACCTCAGTTGCAACTGAGGTTTGCAACCTCAATTGCAACCTCACACTAGTACAAAATATGCCTATCGCGTCTGTTAAAAAGGGCTTTTTGCGTCTGTGGTCAACAGTCGCGTATGACAGAGTAGTATCAGCTAGAAAGCATATGCGACTGTTACTCAACTGACGCATAAGATTTATGCGACTGTCAGGAACAGACGCATAAAACTAAACACCAGCCGCATAAAGTCAACATTTTGCGTCTGCTCAAGATGAACAGACGCAAAAGAAGTTTTGCATCTGGCACTAACAGACGTATCAAAATAATGAACAGACGCAAATGTAGACTTTATATGGATGTGATAGTAGAACAGCCGCAAAAGGCATTTAAAAAAATATTTTCTATTTTCAGCTAGCACCTGTAGCCTACAAACATTTCAGCTCCACCCCAAAATGTAAATTCAATTCTCAATCTCAACAATAGTAAAATTGGTAGGGCAAAATGTAGTAATAAAACACTTGATAATCTTAAATTTTGAACTTGTAGCTAGTACAATGTTTAGTTATGACAATTCCATAACTTCAAATTATTAAACAAACCAAATAATATCATACCAATCCTTTCCACTAGAACATGATTACATTATACAAGTGGCTGATACCATTTCTGTATCCTCCCATGGATGAGGAACCCGTATCATCAAGCATCATACTACTCTTTTAGTTGCACAAATTGTAGTGAGATGCTCCAGGTACGATGTCATTCTAGTTTTTCCATCTGTTAAAATCATCAATTAAAGATCAGTTTGGAAGGGCAGGGGAGAACAAAAGTCTTTTTTCTTTCTTTTAGAAATGACACAATTTCCAAACTTCAAACAACTCCATCTGTGAAACCTTATAATGAAAGGCATAAGAAGAAACAAAAAGTTCACGCACCAGAAGAGAAAGAGTGATATTCGGTATACACAATGAATATCTTAATAAAAATTTAGGGAAACCAAAATCTTTGCAAACTTTTTGTTGAGATAATATAAATTCAAGAAATCAAAACTTTCTTAGGGTAAAATGAAATAAAATAATTGTTACTTTCGCACAAAATATGAAGTTCTATTCTACAAGAGGCCTCCTATTATTATACTAATAACAGAATTATAATGGTCAGGGCACGTATCTGTATCCCCGTTTACTAAGAAAGAAGGTTAGTCAACTTTTTAACACAAACCAACAACAGCACGAGAAACAGTGCTGAATGAATATTATACTCTCATTTATGCATTTTCACTACACCACAAATGGTCTTTACCAACACTGAAAAACGATGTTGCCATGAAAAATGTTGCCTTAGATGTCTAAAAATAATTAAAATGGATATATGCCAACATCATAGTCGGATGTTGCCGTTGATGTTGCCTAAAATACAATCTTTTACTCAATGCCAACACTTATAAGGGTGTTGGCTTCGATACCCGAAAAAATGTTTAAAAAAATTGGGGAAAAAAAACCCGCTCTTGGTGAAAAATAAAGCCCGCTCTTGATGAAAAATAAAGCCCGCTCAAAACATACACTTACACTAGGTCTGAAAAAATAAAATACACTTACACTTATACTCTCTCTCTCTCTCAAACTCTCTCTCCCTCTCTCTCTCTCTCTCAAAACTCTCCCGTTGAAGCAACTTCTCCAGTTCGAAGCTCTTTCACTCCGTTCGAACCTCTTTCACTCCGTTTGAAGCTCATCTCTAGGTCGAACTCATCTCCGGTTCGAAGCTCATCGCCGGTCGAAACTCATATCCGGTCGAAGTTCATCTCTAGTTCGTGGTATGTTTGTTTCTCTGTCTAATTACCCTAGTTTAATTAGTTCATTCGTAGTTTACAAATCCTAGTTTTTGGGGTTTTTTATTTTGTTAATTTTGGGGGTTTACAAACCCTATTTTTTGGGGATTTTTTTCTAATTGGGACTTTTTTTGGGGGTTTGTTGATTCTGTTGAATTCTTAAAGTGTTTGTGTTGAATTATTTTCGGGTTCGAAATTATTTGAATATTCTTAATTGAGTAGTAATTAGTGTGATATAGCACTGTGTTGGGCTGTTGGCGTCTTGTAAGCTTGATTGATGTTGGTTTAGCTTGCTCAGTACTGTTATCTCTTGATAGCTCTTCAACAGCTCAAAACATTGAATTAAGCGTATGATTGTATTGACTCAAATTTGCTTTTTCTTTCCCATATGTTAAGATTCATTCGTAAGATTTGTTAGTGTTTTTTATATGTAGATAATTTATATATATATATATATATATATATATATATATATATATATATATATAGTATATGTATGTTAGTGTTTTTATATGAATCCCAAACAAAGCTGAACAATTTGGTATCTGAACTTTGTAGCAGGGGATTTGTTGAGCATTGGTAATATCATATCACATAATTTATACCAATATCACGAGAGAGATAGAACCTCCACGACCAGCAGAATGCGGAAGAGAGGGTGGATTGATTTACACTCTAAATGAGTGTCTTTTACGATTCCTATTGTAGAGTTGTTAAAAGTATATGTTCTTTCCTCGTCATAATATTTTATTAGTTAACTTACTGATTTTTAGTTGGTTTGTAGAGTTTATTGGGGAACACTACCACATATATAGCAATGATGTGTGGATAAAAGGCTTCTCATTATGGTTTGATGGTTTATTAGTAATATATTATAGGTTTGCACCAAACTTTGTGACAAATTCCAAAGGCATGAATTGGTTTAACTTGTGCTGGAGAGATGCAGTAAAGAAAGGAGGGGGGATGCCAAAATATCATCTTGACAAATCTTTTTAATAGAATTTTTGGCAAATTTTCTTATGCAGCATGATATGGATTTGGTTTGTCGTGCTCATCAGGTTTCCACATTTTCGTTTATTTTTCTTTTAGACTTTCTATTTGATGTGTAATGTCTACTTAAATGTTTTTTAATAGGTTATGGAGGATGGGTATGAGTTTTTTGCCGAACGTCAGCTTGTACCAATTTTCTCAGCCCCTAACTACTGTGGTGAATTTGATAATGTTTGTGCAATGATGAGTGTCGATGAAAGCTTAATGTGCTCCTTCCAGATTTTGAAGCCTGCAGATAGAAGACCTAGATTTTCATGAAGCCAGTCTTGATTTCTCCCGTGTAGTTGAGGTAAGTGATTTGTACTGCTACAAGATAGTATGTTGAATTCTGGTCAATTGATCTTTTTTTAAAAGCTTTGCTGATAAAGTCTGTGTGTATATGTTTGTGTAACATGTTTAATGTTTTCCAGTTCTGGCACCGGAATAGATACAAAGCATTTGGAAATTTAAATTTGATCATGGAGTCTATTTTAGTAACGGATTAGGCTGTCTGTATCCAGTTACATATGCATTAATGCATATAACACTTTGATGGGTGGGAACAACTTACCAGGCTCTAATTCCAGTTAGTAAATAGGTTATATCTGTTACATAATTTACAGAGCATATCTACCTTGTACCATATCCAGTATTACCATTTATAATGAAGTCCTACAAAATAATTCCATTAACTTATTGCCAACCAGGGTGACTGTTCAATTATTCTATCTATTAACTTATTATTGATGTGTTTTGCTTGGTATTCATATAAAATGCTTATACAATGACTTATCATGTGCCTCTTCATTTGGTGCCTCTTTTTGTTTATGTAGATAGAACAATAGTTAAAGGCTCCCGGTCCCTGGCAAACGTATGCCAGGGACCTCTTATTCAACATACTGTTTCTGGACCGTTGGATGGTTGATCCAACGGCTGTGATTTAAAAAAAACAATACCGTACCGCATAAACTTTATGCGGTACGGAGTAATTACCAAAATGCCCCCCTGTTTTCACATAAAAAATCTACTGTTCACCGTACCGCAGAAAGTTTCTGCGGTACGTGAACAGTAGGGACATTTTGGTAATTACTCCGTACCGCATAAAGTTTATGCGGTACGGTGCGAATTTTTTTTTAAAATCAGAGCCGTTGGATCAACGATCCAACGGCTCTGAAATAGTATGCCAAATAAGGGGTCTGTGGCAACCGTTTGCCACAGACCGGACCCCATAGTTAAATTACTAAGTTGTGTATGTTTATATGTGGCTCTTTAAAATATAACCAAAGATATAAGTTTGTCTCTTTTGGATTCCTTTTTCTCGCAAAGACTGATCATACAAGATTACTGCTTGTTAAATAATTGTCTATCTTTGTTCGTTTAAGCTTTGCAGATTATGTTAAATAAAAAGAATTTTCACCTCAATTTTTATTTTTAGTATATAGTATCAGCATGACTGTTGTATGCTGTCAATATTATATAAATTTCTTGTTTATTAGATGAATTTCAAGAAATGTTGCAATGCCATAAACATACACGTCTTATGTGTAATTTCTGTCAGGAGCAACGTCTGGGATTGGAGAACAGACTGCGAGAGTTTTAGCTAAAGAGAGAAGTAAGAGTAGTGATTCCAGCAAGAGACTTAAAAAAGGCGTCTGAAGTGAAAGAAAAGATCGAAAAGGAGAGTCCTGAGGTGAAATTATAATACTGGAGATTGATTTAAGCTCATTATCTTCCATCAAGAGATTTTGCACCAAGTTCCTGGCTCTAAAATTACCTCTTAATATCTTAATGTGAGTATTCTTCTGTCATCTAAACTTTATCTCTTTAAACTTTAACTTAGCTACTTAAATTTACTTTCTTGTTTATATTTTTGTAATAACTGATGGCTGATGGTTGATGTCAAACACTCAAACTTATTATACGCATTGTTCATGCAGAAACAATGCTGAGAAATTCTCAAATAAGTTAAGAGTTTTTCGAAGATAAAATTGAAAAGACTTTTGCCTTAAATTACTTGGGTATCGAACTATGCCTCCTAGATCATTCACTAATCACTATATCTATTTATGACTTCTTTCTCCATGTAGAGAAAATTCTTGCCATTGCACTCACTAGTATTATTTAAGAAAGAATTTTTGTAATCGACCTTGTCTAAACTAGTGGTATAATGCTTCTTGGGCATGCCATTTTTTTCTTACGAAACTACTAATGGAGACAATTATGGAGACAACAGCAGAATTAATATAATATTCTGCCACTTTTCTGCAGCTCTAAGGTAAACTTGAGCTGTTTCAATTTCACCGGAAAATAAACACCCGCAGAAGCCATTGAGTTTCTTCACTGCATCTCTCCAGCACAAGTTAAATCAAGGCAACTTACCTTAGACCATTTACTTGCATTTTTGGGTAACTTTGACTGATGTTGACATGTATAAACCAAACCACGCATGTCTAATGTGTCGTAGGGAGGACAAGGTGCTGCAGACCTTACATATACTTTTAAGAGTGGAGAGGTTGTTTTTGTAAAGATCCCTGACTCTTAACATGTATGATCATGCCATTTGATATCAAATTTATAATTTAACATTTACAGGTAGCAGCTGAGTTGCGACAGGTCTTTAGCAGCGAGATTCAGAAAGTTAGCACTGCAGGTGCTAAAGTGTTACTTGAGCTTGGAGAAAAGGTTGAAAGGATGGAAAAATTAAGCCCATGAGATTTACTAGAAGAAGTGCATGAGGCTGCTGAAGAATTACAACTAGCAATTGACAAAAAATCATACCTTCTTATTAATGCGGAGAGTTGGGCAAGTTCCAGAATGCCATATGAATTTGAGGACCTTTTTAGTAATGTATAATGATTTTACTTGTGTAATTAGTAATTTTTTGTAACGGAATTATTGATATATTTTAGTTTTATAGAAGTTGATAAATGTTATTCATTCAAATTATATTTTAATTTACCTTGACTTGCGTTAATTTTTTATTGTATTTTTGAAAATTTTAAGAATATCACAAATAAAACAAAATCCAAAAAAAATAATTAAAATATAAATTTTCAGAAAATTTATACCAACAGATGTTGCTGTAGAGGGACAAAGATGTTGGAATATGCTATATGGCAACATCGCAAGGGTGTTGGTGTTGAGTAGATAGTGTTGCCATAGACTTTATGCCAACACCGGAAATAGTGTTGCTATTTTGCATGAAATATTGGCATAAGTGCCTAAGGCAACATCATGTTGATGTTGCCATAGTTTTGACAAAATGTGTTGGCTTAACCTCTAAGCCCACATGCAAATTTCCAACACCTTCAAAATTGACCAAAGTGTTGCCGTAAATCCTATGGTAACATTTTTCAGCATTTTTAACACTTATTTTGGGTGTTGCCATAGACCATTTGTGGTGTAATGTTTACACATGTATAGAGCTACAATATCAATCATTCTTGAGGAGAAAATATTATTGACAACATCACGAGAAACGGAAGCAAATTAAAAAAAATTACCTTCCAAAGACTATCATTTAGATAATGCATGTTATCCACACCAATTCCTTTATTGATAGCCTTTCTGCATTAACCCCAAAGGAAAAGTAACTTCATTAATGTATGAGAAATAATCATCACTGTTTAAGAACAGACAATTGTACCTTCACACAGTTATATACTATATAAGAAAGTTTATTTTGAATTGTAACTAACAAAATTGATATTTTACCGAATGACGTGTAAGGACACAATGTAGACTATAAAGCCTATCTAGTACTGATGTAACGAGGATAAAAAGAGAGCCCATATATGTTTTTCAACTATCTTTACCTAGTAATGTACTGTCTTCTTACAGTAATGTTTTAGTAGCTCAGTAGATAGTAGCCAAAACATTCAGGGTGACCACACGCATGAGCACATAAATTTGGACATAGATACAGAGACTTTTTATTTTTTATATTACTACTCAGAAATGCAATGCAAGGCAAGGAATAACAATATAATGTGAATGCCAGGTATGGTATAATCATATAGATAGCACATATTATATGTGGATGTAATCATGAAGGGACCAGTTCCAGTTTACAGCCATCACACACTAGAGTACAAACTGCTTAGAAATTTATATTTTACAAAATAAAAAAAATAAAAGGTCACAAAATAAGAAAACAGTCATCCAACAAAAGCCGCTTACATATCGTTTGCTGACATTTTAGTAAAGCCAATAGCAAGAGCATGTTGCTTTCCTTCAGCCATTAGGGCCTGAAAGTTTACATTACACTTCAGAATATTCTGTGCATCTGAGTGGATTATGTTTTGTGTTACAAATATCATCTAAAGTAGAAAAACAATACTGACTATAACTTATAGGATACACAACTGAAACATTAAAATATACAGTAAGAATTAGTAAGAGAAGGGGGTGGGGTTTAATTAAAAATTGATCATAATTTGTACCACAGGTCTTTCTACAGCCACTTCTTCATCCAAATAACCCCCTGGAGATGTAAGCCCTGGACACATTATGTTAGCACATGAAAGAACAAATCTGATTGCACCCCTGTCTACCTGTAACTTCTTCATTATGTCCGGATCTGCACAAAATGACGTACAAATCAATTCTTAAAGACTATTTCTTAAAAAAATAAGGGAATTGGTTTAGTCAAAGTCAAGTCTCAAATAACCTAGATCACATATTACAGAGAAAGGATCAAAGGACCATGTTTATTAGATATAAACTTTTATTAGCATTTTAAAAAAACCTGCAAGAAACCTGCAAGTTTTTGGGATATTATGTATATTGCATTTCTAGGTAAAAGTACTTTACACTGATGAAGAAGTCGAAATGTCGGCATGTAAGGTCCATCACGCACGTTGAAAAATAATGGTACATTATTGACCACAACTAAATTCAGATGATTCTGGCTACACACAGAAATTCAAAAACAAAATTGAATGAGGAAAACAAAAGAAATCAGAAACAATTGGCAAATATTTTAATATTACACCCGTAGAAACGAAAACAAAAACCCACAAATATCATATGTACTCTATGCACATATAGATAGAAAGTGTAATTGTATGTTTAGCGAAATTATATCCAGAGAATATACCATGGCCATTAAGATTTAAAAACTAATTGGTAGCGAAATGTAACCCATGAAGGCAAATCCTTCCGCTACACAAAGGAGTGTGGGGCTAATCACCAACCATTTGTTTCTCCTCCACATCACACCCAACCCCAAAAATAAAACATCTTCATGTAGATACATCAAACATCTTCTGGGCATCACCAACTGCAGCTCTTAAAACCAGAAAATTACATAATTAAAAAGCTTAAAAACATCATAAAAAATGGCGGAAACAACCCGAATGAAATCCTCAAGGAATCGTCTTAATTTTTTACAACCGGAAAAAAACCAAACAAACATTAAAAGAAAACAACAAAGCTTAATGCTCATGGGATTACCATCTTTTCCTTGCTTAGAGATTGAGACTTCAATTTCTTCTCCATGTCTTTAAGTGATGATTCCGAATCCTGCAAATTATTTAAAAACCCTAGAAATCCTATTATATATAGAAAAAAAATCCAATTAACCTTAACAACATTTAGAAATTAGAAGGTGCTGAATCGAACTAAGATGAAGAATTCCTTAAACTTAATCAAACTAAGGCGTGGTGAATTAGAGCTCATAGCTTTTGATTTAGACCTGGTGACTTCTAATTAGGGCTCAAACTAAGAATAACTTTGAAGATGAAAGTTTCAATACGAAAAAAATTCAGAATCAAACAAAATTGATGGAGATTATATGGCTTAGTGGCGGAGTGGGAATTAGGGCAGGTCGGAGCAGGGTCGTGTTCTCTGAATTGGGGATCTGAAGGTAGTGTTTTTCGTAGTTCGTTCGCAGGGAAGGACTATAAATATTGATTCCGAGTATATTATCTCTTACAATCTAGAAGTGTAAAATGGGGGGGTTTTGAGTTTGGTTGAGGTGTTTTATCAAACACCTTGCATACAAGAAATAAATGGCTAGAGAAACAAAACTAAGTTAATAGCAATCATCCAATTTTACAAACACAACAACACAATGAGTAAATTAGCAAGATAAGAGATATTTGACCCAAGGATTATGGAAACTCAAGCACTTCAACCCAACAAGCAAAATATATCCATCTCTACCTAACCAAGATAATTGGTGAAGCACACAATCACTTATTTCTCTTCTAAAAACACTAATTTAGTGAAGCACATAAATTAGCTCTCTTGAAACTAGCTACCAATAATGAAGCACTACTAGTATAACCAAATCAAGGAATCAATCAAAGAGAGGCTAGGACAAACCCAAGGATGAGAAGCTCAACCTAGGTATTTGTACTTGAATCTTGAAGTTTAGGCATGCCAAACCTTGTGCTACTACAATGAATGTACTAACAATTACGGATTAGCACAAACAATTAGCAATTGAAATTATAAGAAGAGCAAGATGAAGCAACTTACAAATCTCCAAGCAAAATCATAAACAATACATCACAAGTATTCAAGATAGAGTTAAATAAATCTTACTTCAATTGAATGGGTTTTGATACAAGAGATCCTCCTTGAGCCAAATATATATAGTTAGTTACTCATAATCAATGCTAGATTATGAGTAATAAATGTTATCTCTACTCTAATTATATGCGTCTGATAAAGTTACAACAGACGTAAAAAAGTATTTTATGTGGCTATTCCTTCTCTAACAGACGCAAAAAGTGAGACGCGTATGGTACTTTTTGTACTAGTGTCCGTTGCAACTTTTGTAACTGAAAATTGAAAGTTGCAAATCAGAAATCCACCAATTATGAGTGCCCCTGGCGGGGCCTTGCAACCCAAATCCTCCAATTATGAGTGCCCCTGGCGGGGCCATGCAACCTCATTTGCAACTGAGATATTACGAATTTCTGATTGCAAGTTCCAGTTTTCAGATGTCATTTTCGACCAGTTTTTTGGAATATATATATATATATTCGAAAAAGTGGTCGAAAATGACATCTGAAACCCGGAACTTGCAATCAGAAATTTGTAGCATCGAAGTTGCAAAAGTTGCAACTGAGGAAGGTAGTATTTTTGGAATATTGAAAACAAGGTCGGTATTTTTAGAATTTTAGAAAGGTTGGTAGTATATATTTAAAAATCCAATAGTGAACATGGGTAGTTTTGAAACTATCCCTTAGATTTTCTATATCTATTATGTGATAATATATGTATTAATAAACTTACCATAAATATTAAGATAATATATTAATAGTATTTAAATTTGTATACAAACTTTCGTTAATTAATAATGGGTCCAATAATGAATTTGGATCTTTGCCAAACATAATATGGGTACCAAACCTAAAAACAGTGGATCAAAATCAATAAAAAATCTTATCCAAACCTAAATGTGGTTACCAAACTTTAGGTAAGGGCGAAAGCTACTGCCTTCTTCGGCGGATGAATAGGTAGAAGACATCCTCGTTGATTTCACAAAAACTCATTTTATGAATTCTATTTTCATCCTCGTTGATTTCACAAAAACTCATTTTATGAATTCTATTTTCACTTTCTTTCATCGAGGTGAGGCGCTCTCCCTTTACTATTCACTAATTTATAATATATATATATATATATATATATATATATATAGATATAGATATCAATACATTGAGATATTTTTCACACACCTTAATATATTAGATCTAGTTTGATTTGTTGACAACCTCATAACAAATACAAATCATGCAGTTGTTTCTTTATCGGTTGCATGTTATTTCTCTTCCTAGAGTCGTGCTTTTCTCTTTCATTTCTTATATGAATTTTGTATTCCAAATGTTGTTTTACTGCTTGTGATCTCTTAATTTTTTAATTGATTTCTGCAAACAATGTTCTCTTAATTTAAATTAACTGAAAATAACTCTCTTATTTTGTATTTTGTATTTCTGCTTGTGATCTTATTTTTTATTTTGTATTAACTGAACATGAGAACGTAAGAAAGTGGCATTGTTGCTAACTTGCTCCAGAGTATAGATATAGATCTCCTGTGAAAATGATTCCAGATATCATAGACCAAAAAGGATGGAATAATCACAAGTAACAAAATTGATGATGGTGATATAATATTAGACCGTTTAAAAATTTGATTCAAATTCAGTACTCATAATTAAATAAATTTAAAAATTGATATCATGAATTCTTATCATTTGAATTATATTATCCGGTTTTGTTTTGATTATTTTTAATGGATTAGAAGATCGAAACTTTCGTTAAAACGAATTTTTTTGACATATAATACCAAAATTGTTGCATCGGCGAGAATAGTTGAATAAGTAGCTCGAGAGATTTCAGGTCTACTTAGAGTTTGATTATCCTTGAATTAATTTTGTTTGTCTATTTAATTTACTAGGTGATTTGTCGTCCCAATATTTTAAAGGTTCGATTCATACTGCTAATTCGTAATAATTTGTTATATTCCTAACTCATTTGCACACAAAAAAATAAAATAAAAGGAAAATGGATGACATGTATAATTATATATAGTTGATATGGGCCACAAATAAGTTCTAAAGACATAATTAGTACTTTAAAAAAAAGAAGAAGACATAATTAGTGATACATTAATTAGATCGAACTTAGTCCAAGTAAGAAGCCCCATTAATGAGGCTCGGAACCCTAATTTAATATTCTTTCCGTTTCAATTTAGTAATCCATTTTCAAAAAATTACGCATATTAAGAAACTCATTTATTAATGATCTAATTCCATATTTACCCATATTTATTGTATTGGTTGAATAAATAACTACATAAAGTCAATCTTGGAAATTAAAACGGGTTAATTGGCAAATTCATAATTGAACTCATACTCAACTTACAGTTGGGTAATCGAACTCAAAAAGCTTGCAGTCAACTCATCAAAGTAATTAAAACTTGCAATCTCATAACTGCCGTCAACTCATTTAACGGGACTAACGGAAAGCTGACATGTCAAGTTCACGTGGCAAACTGGTTCAGAAATTACAAACAAATCATTTTATCTCTCCCAAAAAAAACATCACAAAAAAACATAGCAACCCCTTCAAAAAAACACAGCAACCCCTTCAAAAAAACACAGCAACCCTCTTCTCCTCCCCCTTCAAAATCCCGTCTCCACCCATTCCCTTCCACCTCCTTCTACCACCAACACAGCAACCCCTTCTCTTCAGCCCCTCACCTTTTCATTTCCTCCATCAACACCAACCCAGTTCGCAATCGTACCTCCTTCCTCCCTTCTGTAACCAACAGCCATCGTCCCGTCTGTTCCACTTCCACCGCCTACAACAGCCTCTACTCCCCCATCTCTTCCCCCTTCACCGCCAACAGCCCGCCTTTCTCCCTCCCTCAAAACTATAAAACACCCCAAAATTATATTCAAGAAACTCAATGAAATTTCTTTAAATCCAATAATAAAAAAACAAATTATATATATAAATAAAGAAGTAGATGAAGGGTTCATGTAATTGGGATCAGAATCACCAGAACTTGCAGTAAGAATAGTAGCGAGAGATAAGATTGTAGCAGTGAAGAAAATCAAGTGTGGTGATTTTGTTTGTATAAATCAAGGGTCGGGTTTGGGTGTTCTTCAACGACCCAATTCGTTTGGGAGAATAACTTGAAGCTGCGTTTAAATCTCTTGCTGATGAACAAGATTTACATATAGTAAACTCCAAAACGAATCCAAAATTCAAAACCCCCAAATTTTTAAATTTTGCAGAACATGAAATTTTGGGTGTAAATTGGTAGAGATTTGAAAAATGTGCATATTGATTACTAACATTACGAATTTTGGAAATAAAATCAAGACGAAATCGGGATTTTAATTGGTTGAAAAAAGAGAAGATGGAAAGAGATACGAGAGAGAAGAGTACTGGGGGAGGGAGAAGAAAGAGTACAAAAAAGGAAAAGAAAATTAAGTAGAAATTATTTAATTAGTTAAAATACTGACATGTCATTACACGTTGGCAAGAGTTAACGGGGCACCGTTTAAAGTCAACGCGACTTAACGGTTATGCAAGTTATTCCGTGTTTAGTGGTTCAATCGCAATAAATTATTAGTGTACTTACCTATTTGCAAGTTTTTTTAATTCAGTTACCCAACTGCAAGTTGGGCACGAGTTCACTTATGAAATAGCCAATTAACCCAAATTAAAACTCAAGGGTAATATGAGAAGTATAAGTAAAAAATTGCTTTGAAAGTTGAAATGAGACAACTATTTTGAAACAAATTTTTTCTTGAAAATGGACTACTAATTTGAAACGGAGGGAGTATTAATTTAGTACTCCCTCTGTTTTATTATGTTAGTCTCTTGACTTTTTTGCACGTACTTTTAAGTGTTTTGACTGCATACTTAAAATTATTTTTTTCAATTAATTTTTGTTGTGAATTAAAATTTTGATTACATATTTTTATTCAAAAAAAGAAAATTTCAAAAATAATAATTTTAACTATGTGGTTAATGCACCTAAATATATGTGCAGAAAAGTTAAAAGACTAATATAAAAAAAACAGAGGGAGTAATTAATATTGAGGATTAATTAATAGCTTGTAGATATGGATATTACATTTACAAGTAGTAACCTCCAAGGCACACAATTATACAAGGAAACAGACTCCTACAAGGTAGGAGTCTAGAACCTTCTTCAAAGAGGTGACTTGTCCACCAAGTCTCTTAACCCTACTCTAAATCTTAGGCTCTCGGCGCCTATATAAATGGCCTAACCCCTCATCTTAGAATTACGTCTTGGATTAATTCTCTAGCAATATAAAGATACGTATGCATCTTGCAAGGACCGTTCAGTCTCGAAATGCCAGAACATCCATTAAAACTCGAAGCTCACCAACCCTTATATTTAATACATACAATTAAATCCTAGCCGCAATATAAAAACCCTCATTTTTATTCCACAACATTTGGCGCCGTCTGTGGAAAGACAACATTAACCATGGTTCAAACACGAAGGACACCAGTCACAACCGAGGTGACCACCGTCACCTCTGCTCCACCCGTCGTCACTGAACAAGGGTACCTACCCCATTAACGGAGACGACCACTTAACCTCAAGTTTCTCAACCTATAGGGACGACTCCCCATGCTAAGAGAACTCTACATGTGATCGTCCACTCAAATCATGAGACCAACCCTCTTCAAATGGTGGTCTCTCCTTTGGTTAATCGTCATTTTCCCTCCGGACCACAGATCTCAGTCATCGACCTCCCTGCAAGTACCAATCCGATGTACGAGTTGCCTAACTACCACCAAATACTCGAGGAGTTGGAACAAGCGGCCATGCCCTGCAGATAGCCGTATCACCTCCTTATATTAGAGGCTTCGGCCCTGATCAAGGATATTATGACTATTCTGGCCCCTATACGGACGATTCCTCCTCTAAGGAGGAATATCGAGATGAAGCCCCGAGAAGGCGACGTGCAAGCAAAAAGCCTGTAAGGCGTGGTCGAAGAATCCATGATGGACCCCCATTTACAGCTGCTGAAAGGATTAAGGCTCATGAAGCCGAGATTCAGAAGTTAAAAGAGGACATCTTAAGGGAACAACAGAGGCAGAATCAGAATCGACTAGGAGAGATTCCCATAGTTGATTTGGAGAGGCCGTCTAGAAGGCATAAAAGGGCCGATGCCCCAAGAGGTGAAACTACAAGGGCGGAAATTCCCAGGGCGGATCCCAATGACCTGATGCAACCTGGAGATCCTGATGATCCTACACCCCCGTTTACTGAGGAGGTGATAAATTTGAAAATTTGAAAAATTCAACCAATTAAGCTACTTTGAAGGATAATTAACACGAATCGAAACAATTACTACCTGGGTTCGAGTTTACTTAATTTGTGATTTGAATTTGTGATGGTTTGTAAATTATGGTTTATGATGGGTTGAGATAGAGTCAGGAGAGGGAAAGGTGAGAGAGAGATCGGAGAGAGGATATATAGAGATGGTGAGAGAGAGACAGAGATAGAGATAGAGAGAGCTGAGAGAAAGAATGAGAGTTGAGTGTGTGTGAGGAAGAGGGGGAAAACAGGGGGAATAAAAATTTGTCAAGGGGGAAAATAAAATTTTTGTTTTAAGGGGGAAAATATTTTGTGTAATAAATGGGGAAAGTGTATAGATGGTGTTTTTCAATTTTTTAAAAATGAGAATACACAACGGTTATATGACGAAGTGATGTCAAAAATGGACTATAACATCGCTAAAAACTAAGCCGATGTAAAAAAGATCTTTAACATCAATGGTTTTTCCAACCAATGTAAAGGAGCGATGTTGTATCTACTTTTTGTAGTAGTGTTAGATCAAGTATGCTACAACCTAGGAATACAAAACTTAGTATTCTCAACTTCATTTCTCAGAAAGATATTTGCTATGAATTCCAATGAAAAACTTAAGTGCTAAAGAAGTGAGGTTGTACACTTGTAGAACATGCATACAGCCTACTTACTACAAATGTGGTGACAAACAAATAAACTTTCTAACTTGTATATCCCAACTTGGTACACGTCTGGGCAGTATGTGATTTGACTATCTTTTTAACCTGCTCAGATCCACTACGTACTTTAGCTGATTGTCCCCTTTAATATCTCTCTAAACTTCTTTGTAGATTTTCCATGTACACTTTACAGTACTGTGGTCCTATAAGTGTCTTGGCTTATTTTAGGTTTTCTGACTTATACTTCTTCAGTAATTTGTCTTCAAGAAACCATTCGAGAAATGACTAAGTACTAGATTCAAGAACTAGAATTGAATAGTTCGATAACTTTGAGCTCTCGAACTAGCTTTCCTTGAAATATCCAATCACTTCTCGAATGAGTGTTTCTTCAGGAATCCTCATCGAATCGAACATTTTACTTATGGAATCCTTGAGATGTTGAATAGCTTTCTGAGTCCTTGATATATCGAATGTGACTTTGACTTGTTGCTTTGAGAACTCGAATGATACTTTGACTTGTTGACTTCTTGAGTTCTCGAATAGAGTATTAGACATGTCGAATCCTTGAGTTATCGAATGGAGCTTTGATTTGTTGACTCCTTGAAATATTGAACAATGTCTTTTGACATATCGAATCCTTAACTTCTCGAATAGACCAAATTACTTCTCGAATTTGTACTTAGGCAATTTTTCGATCTTCAAACTCCAACTGTGATTATTTCTACAGCCTTGTTCTTCAAGCTTGAGCCATGATCTCTGGATCTTCTTTCAAGCATTATTCTATGACTAGATTTGTACAATTACACAGCTAGAAATTTGGTACCTATTACAAGTACTAAACAAAATTAGAAAATCTACATAGTGGTTCCCCAGTTAAGTGCTCATGTAAGTAATTCAAAGTATTACAAATAATTAGTTTTGTTATTAAATATATACAGACATGCCTCTATGATTAACATATAACATTTATAATACAGTAATGGTTTGATATATATTACATTAACGAATCTGTTTTTAGTTAAGATAACTTGAAAAAAGTATAAGTACATATGAATATATAAGTGTACAAATATCGATATACATGTATGTATAAAAAAAGGAGTAAGACAATTTTAAGGAACAAAACTAAAAGATTTCTTAATATGACTCAAGTCTTATTATTTTACAAATATACTATAAAAGATAACTTAATTTTTATGGTAAAAAATATTTATTCTAATTATGAAACTGAATCAAATTTAAATATATATGATTAAAGAAAACAATATGCAATATTACATGATTACTACAAATAGAAGATAAAATTGAAATATTATTTTTTAATATATTTTTAACTATAAAATTATTTCAATATATATATATAGATTTGTACATTTTTTTTTTAATATACTAACAGGCCTGTGTCTTGCACGATCTTCTACGTTAGTTTGTATTTGTTATATTCGTGTGACTCATTTACATACAAAAAATAAAATAAAATAAAATTGGATGACATGTATAGTTACAGTAATGATGATGACTTGAGATAAACAATTTATGTATAATTATTGTAATGAGGTTATGGGAGTGTTTGGGGGAACTTTTTTCCAGAATAAGTCAACTTATTTTAAGACAAAGTTAGAGATTCCTAACTTTCTAACTTATTTTTCAACTTATTTTTGCAACTTATTGAATCTCAAACATAAATTAAATACTTCTATAAAAAAAATTATCAAAATATAAAATTTTTATCCGAAAATAAATTCATAAGTCCTAAAAAAAAAGGTGAGGCAAACGGGGCATATGTTCATTGTGTAAATCTAGCAATTCTTACTTTTACAGTTTTACTAAACTACAGTGACTGTGGGAGGGGGTTTGGAGGGGGCCTGGTCATGTAATATGCTTTTTTAAATGGGTATTAGTTTGATATGTCCCATTTCCAAAGATCAATTAAGAATATGTACCTCTTTATTAAATAATTATAATTATGTTATATAGTTAAAATTAACTCATATACATATAATTATAGGTAAATTTTGTGTATGATTTAACCATAATACCCATAATAAAAAATATTTTTCTCCTTCTCCTTCTCTCTAACCCCCCACCACCATCATGCTGCCGCCGCCACTTCTTCTCTGACATTGACCCCGCAGGGCACTGTTCACCATCTAAAAAATACATAACATTATTAATAAAATCTTCTCCTTGTTTCGGATAGTTGACTCGCATATTGGAGCAAATTAAACTCAAAGGAACCTGATCAGATTAATATCAACTGTTTTCCATCTTTTTCATCCTTTGTTGACGATCTTAAACTGAAGTGGGGTTGAAGTGAAGCAAGGAGAGAAAAAAATTAAAGATGACATTGAAAAGTTTTAACAATTCATAAAGGAGGATAAAAATGTCTTTTGATAATGTGTATTTAATAAATTAATCATGGTTATACTAAAAAATGGGGCATATTCATAATTTGGGATATATTTAATTATAATTACAAATAAATTTGGGACATAATTATAATTGACCTTTGTAAATGGGACAAATTAGAAAAAGATCCTTTTTAAATACCTATGAATCTATGATTCCAGTTCAGCTCGTTATTGGTCGTGTTTTCCTCCAAGAAGACCTGAGTTCGAGTCTCAGTTACTGTTTTTCCTTTATATTTTTTTCCTTTCTTTTCGACTCTTTACATGTCTTTTGTATCCCCTACGAGTCTCATTTACTGTTTTTCGTTTATATTTTTTCCCTTTCTTTTCGACTCTTTAATTACCTATCTTTTGTATCCCTAAAATTTCTTTCTGCGTCAGTCACGGACATAGTAGGGATAAATATTCGACACCCTTTATTATTGAGAAATGTAGTATGAACACTTGTTAGTTACCATATTTTTGCCTATATAAACACAGGCCTCAACTTTCATCTGTCTCCAACACCCTCCCCTCGCTCTCTATACTTGATAAACTCTGTCTCTCAAATGGATTCGAGCAGCATGCTTTCCAAAGACACCACATGGTGCTTCTTTGCTCTCCCTGCCTTTTTCGGCTCTAATAACCTTCTCGATCCCTTTGTTTTGGTCTCTCTTTTTATGACCTTACTCGCTGTTTCCCTTTTCACTTGGGCCTTTTCCTCTGGCGGCATTGCCTGGATAAATGGCCGTAACAAATTGGGCTCGGTCCCCATCCCAGGACCAAAAGGCCTTCCTGTTTTCGGAAGCTTATTCACTCTTAGACGTGGCTTGGCTCACCGTGCACTTGCTTCCATGGCTTCTAGTCGTGCTGGTCTCAATAAACAGCTCATGGCTTTCAGTCTCGGCTCAACTCCACTAGTAGTCTCTTCTGAACCAGGGGTTGCACGTGAGATTCTTAGTTCTCCTCATTTTGCTGACCGTCCTGTTAAACTATCAGCCAAGACTCTCATGTTCACTAGAGCCATTGGGTTCTCTCCCAACGGAGCGTACTGGCGCCAGCTGAGAAGGATTGCTTCCACTCATCTTTTCGCTCCCCGTAGAATCGCAGCACATGAAGCTGGACGCCAGCTAGACTCTGCCGCTATGGTGCATGCCATATCAACTGAACAAGCTACACGTGGGGTTGTCACTTTAAGAAAACACTTGCAGAATGCAGCATTAAATAACATAATGGGGAGTGTTTTCGGGAGACGATTCGATCTGGGGCAGGATAATAAGGAAGCAGCTGAATTGAGGGAAATGGTTGCGGAAGGGTTTGTGTTGTTGGGTGCATTTAACTGGTCTGATTATTTGCCATGGCTTAGCCATGTGTACGACCCCAATCACACAGTCAAGCGTAGTGAGGCACTTGTGCCTCGCGTTCGAAAATTTGTTGCAGGCATTATAAATGAACATATGATCAACAAATCAAGTGCTGCATCTGATAATGCTGATTTTGTTGATATTTTGTTGTCTCTAGATGGGGAAGAAAAGCTTAGCGAAGATGACATGATCGCTGTCTTGTGGGTATGTAATTTTTATTTGAATATCATATTAAATACTACCATGTTATCTTAAATATTTATAAACCGTGTTAATTGAGTGAACTCACTGAGTTGAATTGCCACGCTGCAGGAGATGATATTTAGAGGAACTGACACAACTGCTTTGTTAACTGAGTGGGCGATGGCCGAGTTGGTTTTGCACCACCACGTTCAAGCGAAACTTTATGAAGAGATTCATAACACTGTTGGAAACAGGAGCTTAACAGATGCTGACGTCGCGAAGCTACCATACCTCCAGGCCGTGGTGAAAGAGACGCTCCGGATCCACCCTCCTGGCCCACTTCTCTCCTGGGCCAGGCTCTCCACTTCAGACGTCCATCTCAGCAATGGCATGCTGATCCCCGCCAACACCACAGCCATGGTCAACATGTGGGCAATAACACATGACTCAACCTTTTGGGAAGCCCCACTTGAGTTCAAGCCCGAGAGGTTTCTAGGAACTGGTGACGTGGACGTTAGAGGCGGGGATCTGAGGCTGGCACCATTTGGGGCAGGTCGTCGGGTCTGCCCGGGTAAGAATCTAGGCCTCGTGACAGTGAACATGTGGGTTGCTAAGTTGGTGCAGACCTTCAAGTGGGTCCAGGATTCCACTAAGAATCTAGTTGACGTAAGTGAGGTGTTGAAGTTGTCATGTGAAATGAAGACTCCTCTTACTGCACTGGCCATACCAAGGAATGACGTTGCATGTTAGGTTTACTACTATTATAGTACTGTTTGTTTGTTTTTTTTTGTCAGGGTATCTATGAAGATGAAATGTCTCGAATACATGTTAGGTTTACTAGTAGTAAGGACTGTTTGTTTTAGTGCATGTAAAATGTTTGAACTTTCTAGCTTATATAATTAATGTCGAGTGAATTGATAATTTTCGAATTACTTCGGTTAAATCGCTATGCGTGCTATTGAAAATATAAAATATTTATTTAAAATTTTATACTCCCTTCATCCCTATGTCCCCACTACTAAAAATATGTCAATAGACATTGGTTTTTGAATGTTGTAAAAAAAAATCTGGACTATATCTATGTGAAAGGTCATAAATTTAGACATCGGTTTTTAGCCAACCGATGTCTATATAATGAGTTTAGACATTAGTTTTTACTCCCTCCATCCCAGCCAGTTCTTTACATGGCGGCTGGGCACGGAGGTCAAGGATAGTGGGTGTAAAGTGGGTGTAATATTGTTAAAATAAATGTGGTAGTGGGTATAATAGTGATTTTATTGTTAAAATAAGTGAAGTAGTGGGTGTAATAGTGATTTTATTGTTAAAATAAGTTAAGTAGTGGGTGAAATAGTGTAAAGTATTGTTAAAATAAGTGAAGTAGTGAGTGTAATAGTGTTAAAACTTACTATTTTGGGTAATGTAAAGAAATGGTGGGACGGCCCAAAAAGGAAATTGTAAAGAAATGGATGGGACAGAGGGAGTAACAAATTTACGATGTCTCTGCTACACTTTTTCTAGTTATATTGCAGTAGTTCTTTTTAAATAATGCTATATTATGCGCATTAGATTAACATAAAAATAAAACATATAAGGTATAAGATAAAAACTGATGTTATATGTTCTACCTGACATCGATTTCTTAGTAAAATCGATGTTATATTATATTACATTGTCTAGTTGACATCAATTTCTTGGTAAAACTGATGTTATTTGTCCTAAGTCCTAACACTACGAAACCGATGTCATAGTGACTAAAAAAAAATCAATTTTTTTCATATACAAATTGATGTCTATTGGCCATTTTGAATTTCTATAAATGAATATTTATTGACTAAATATTATAAATTATTTATTTATCATTTAAAAAGACTGAAATGTGCATTTTGAAATAGACTATGTATTTTTGAATAATATAATTTTTTAATCTTTCTCAGTTATATAATATGTAAATTTCAATTAAATTATATTCTAAATTACAAATATTTTTATCTTTTGATATATCTATTTGATAAAATAATTTTAATTTTGTTTTCCAGGTGTTCACATTATTAAAAATTATAACAACTGAAATTGTTGGTCAATAACATGCAAAATATATATGAATATTTTTAGTCATATCGAAGGGTGAACAAGGCAACATAGAACCAGAAGTGGTAGAGGCGCGCGATAGGAATGACTTAAGCTGGATTAAACAAAAGAGGTGGCTAGATGTAGTGATTGAAACTGGTTGCCTTGTCGCTGTCCAGGTAGTTCGGAGCTCGACAGATATGCTATCATATTTTGGAGGTGTTATAGCAAAATGTAAGAATACTCTGTTGAAAGATCAAAATGTATTTATAAAATTTGTGAAAGGTTCTGCAAATAACGTGGCTGCGAGACATAGTAGTTTATTAGCTAAATGTAGGTGGAGTGTGGATGATGCCCACTCGGACTTATTCAATAATTTTTTTTAATATTTTCAATTTAAATATTTAATATTTTTATTTTATTATTCATATTTTAAAATTTATTTTTTAATCAGTAAGAAAATAAATTATATAAGATAATAAGTATAATAATACATATTTTATAGGATTTTAAATGATAATTTTTTTGTTTGTACAATGAAAATAGATAAATAATTTTTTAAATTTTATGTTGTTGACCAGAATTGAACCTTGAAATTCTTGAAGTAGTTTATAATATAATATAAATGTTTAATAATAATATATTAATATGGTGAAAATGTGTAATATAAAATTTTGACTAAAATATGTTATTGGGGGAATCGAACCTTGAAGTACTTTTAGAGTAATTTATAAGATGCTATAAATGTTTAATAAATATATTTTATTGACGAGATTCGAACCTTTAACCTAAAAAATTATTTTATATATTATAAAAATAATATTCTTTTAACATTACATTCAACGGCTCTCATTAATTTGTCTGTACTATTGAGTTTACCAAAAAAAGTCTACCAAATTACCGATCATTGATAATCGAATAATTAAATTCATCTAATTTCAACAAACTTTAATCATTATCCGCTACCAAAAAACACGAAAACGTTTTCGTCTCGACTAACTTACAACAATGCTAAACAGATCGAGAACAGAAAAACGAAAACATCAACAACAATGATTTCTTCAATTTAAAAAAACACATAAACTCTAGTTAAATCACAAAAATCAAAAATAAAACAATAAAAATGAGAATAAAATTAGAATAGAAATAGAGTTTGGGACCTTGTGTTCGGGTTGCGTCTCTGCATCAGCACCCATTATCGATATTTTCTAGCAAGAGAGAGAGACGAAGAAGAGCGAGAAAATCTAGAGAGAGAGAGATGAAATGGTTGTAACGTTTATGTTGACAAATGCTTAGGATATAAATATAAATAATAATGGGATTAAAATTGGGGATTTTAGCGGACATATTTGAATGCCACGTGGACCAATAGACTGATTTCGCATGTTTCAAATTTTCTTGAATCTCGGGTCTTTTAGGACGGAGGAGCGTTTGTACTGGGTATGCTAGCCTGTAACTTGTGCCATGCACTTGTTTATAAATTTTTTAATTATATTTTACTATTAATGTTTGTATATATATTATTAAAATAAATTTTTAAGTTTATAAATCTCATTTATGTTATTGACGGAAATTTTTGGGAGTAGTTTATAAGATAATATAAATGTATAATAATATTTTATTAAAAAAAGATAATAATTTTTTTTGATTATAATATGATAGTGACGGGAATAGAATAGCTTATAAAATAATATAATGTTTAAGGAAGATATGTTATTGGGATATATTTTATTTTTTTGTTATTGATATGCTTAAAATAATATATGTTTTGATGTGTTTAACAAAAATCCAACTGTTGTTATTGAGTGTAACAAAAAACGTGTACCAAACCGACAACCAAATATACCCTATTTCGCTTATAATAATATAGTGTAAAAAAAAATTCTTATTGAGTGTAAAAAAAAGTGTACCAAATTAAAAACCAAATATACCTTGTTTCGTTTATAATAATAGTATGTAGTATAGATAGATAAATAGATAGATTTATTGTGTAATGATGTATAATTTTTTTATTTTTATATTATTTCAAACGTTGACATATTTTAAATTATCAACCACTCGATTAGCTAAGGATTTATATTTATCATACAATAATTAAACTCCTACACCAAATGCTATGCTATATACATCTAATGATTTAATAATTCGTGAAAACTATTATATATTAAGATAAAGCTATTGAGGGCCTGGAGGCAGAGATTCTATCATGCATCTTCATTGAATGTCCAATGAGGAGTGATAGTCACATCCTAGATCTGGACCCCTGAGTCTGGGAACTTCTGGGTAAATATGAATTACTACAGGGCAAACATAGCTGTCAAATTATAACCTTATGCTAGTGAAATATAAGGCCCGTTTCTCAATACATGAGCACATGCCTTAAAAAGGAAACCCTAACCCTAGCTCAGAAAACACTAATGTCGTCATGTTCATGTACTTTTTATCACTTTAACATTGGCACAGGCGAGAAAGAGGGAAAAAAGGACAGTTAATCAAGAGCTTCTGCCTATCTACATTATTAGCCATACAATTATTATTAGCTGAATCTCTTCTTTTTTTTCTGTGGGTATAATTTTCTGCACAATTGAAAGAACAGAGTTCCTTTAAAAAAACATGACACATAGAGCCCGTTTGGCCCCCCTTAAAATTTTTTTTTATCTACTTAAAGTGATTTCGTGCTGTTTGTGTAACCTTAAATTTTTCCACTTAAAGTTAGTTTTAGTTCAAAAAAAAAAAGTACCTTGGAGGTACTTTTTTTCTACTTATTTTTTTTCTCATATCAATTTTTATGTATTTGGGTCACCTTTTAACTCGTATTATATTCTTTGCATATATTTGTATTTTACACTTTTATATCATGTTTGAAAAATATAAATTTCTTTTTTTTTAGTTAATTTTTTAAAAATAATTTTACTTTAAGTAAAATTAGCCAAACAGATACACCTAACTTTAAGTTAAAATTATCACTTTTCACTTAAAGTGAGCACTTTAAGTGATAAGTAACATTTTTTAAGTTAAGCCAAACACCCTCATAGTGAGATCACAAGCAATTGATTCTATACCCCATAGCAAACAGAGCACGTGAAAGATGTCCATTATACCAGCAAAACATGATTAATATTTAGCATGCGGTATATGTACAAGTGTATATATTTGGCGAACATTATTTTTTCCCATTAGCATCCGTGATGCATTGCAAGCCATAACATGTATATTGTTGACAAAATTTGATATCTAGCACTCTAGATTTTAGGAAAATGCTAGAACTCGTAAAATTGTTTTTCAAATAAATCTCAAAATAATGTGTCAATTAATTATTAGTCAATCTCTCATAAATAGAATGGACTAGATGTGTATTAACTAGTACTAGCTTATAGCCCGTGCAAAGCACGAGTTATTTTTAATATTTTATAACTTATTTATAATATAATATAATATTATAAATATTGATTTTAATATGTTATTGAAAGAATTCAAACCTTACATATTTGTATATAATAATTTTTAGTATTAAATATAAATTAATATGTTGTTGGCGGGAATCGAACCTTGGACCTTCTGCATATAACAACTTTTAGTATTTTAGTATTTACTTTTAATATTTTATAATTTATTTATAATATAATATAATATTATAAATATTGATTTTAATATGTTATTGAAAGAATTCAAACCTTACATATTTGTATATAATAATTTTTAGTATTAAATATAAATTAATATGTTGTTGGCGGGAATCGAACCTTGGACCTTCTGCATATAACAACTTTTAGTATTTTAATATTGTTAAATCTAACGATCACGATCTATTTGAGTTGCTGATCTAACGGTGATAAGTGAGGGATAACCAAAAATGGGGATAACCAAAAATAGGGGGTAACCAACTACAAATTATACCCCCTTTTGCTTATTATAATATAGTATAGATAGTATAGATGTGTACAACTCCTATAAAGAATGTCATGTGTAATTAGAGATTAGTTTTAAAATTTATTTTGGAATTTAAAATTTATATTGGATTTATTAGTTTTAGAGATTAGAGAATATCGTAGGTTCCTTATAAGTAGTAGAGTGTATGTGTCTTTATGTTTTGTTAGGAAGCAAGCAAATAGGGTTACACATTTGTTGGCAAGACTTCCCTGTACGTTTAATAGCTTCGTTGATTACTCGTCTCCTCCGCGTTCTGTGTTGGAGACACTTATGTCAGATGCTTCTTTTTAATGAAATTTCCTTTATTCAAAAAAAAAAAATTATTTTGGAACTTATAGAATTGCTCAAGAATTTAATCTTGGTCAATTTATTGTTTCCTTGATTAAAAAATATTGTTCACATAATTTTAGAACACACATGTGCCACTAACTACTCAAAAATTAGAACAAGTTTTCCACAACCTTTGCCTCATAATGCAATGGATGTTTATTTCGAACATGCACAGGCAGAGTTGTGAACAGCTGGAAGGTCTAACGGCCAAAGAATGACTAGCTAGTGAAAGCCTGAAACGCAGCCAGGCTCCTGGCTTTTTGCAATGCCAACGCACTTGTTAAGTCTGTACTCTTTAACAATCTGCATCTACAGGGGTCCGGCCTTCATAAGGGGTCGGATGTCCAAACTGCACATGCAAGGATGGAGGCAGGAATATAATCTAACCTCGGTTATAAAATATATTATTGATAACTAGTATATAAGGCTCTTAAATATATAACTAGTAATAAGAGTTTACTGGAGTAAAAAGTAGGAGTCACAAAGCAGTAGCAACATAAACAGGCAGCAAACCAGCAGCAAAATATTTCAAAATAATATTAGTTAGGTGCTTTATACCTGTAAAACAAGAATGAAAATCAGATAGTGTTATCTCATAAACCTTTAATTATATCATATGATATGGGCTAAAAATAAGCCCTAAAGACACATTTAATGTGGCTTTAATTAGATCTAAAATTGTCCAAACGTGGGGCCCACTAGATGGGCCCAAACCCCATTTATAATATTAATTTCGTAATTTATATTATAGGTAATAAACAGCGCAAATAAGAGTCAAACAAGGATATTATTCTTGCCTGACTTAGCCTCCAAGATACATATTTCAACATGGAAACTGATTCCAATAAGGAAGGGGTCTAGAACCTTCCCAAAGGCGGTGGCTTGTTCACCAAAACACCTAATTCTACTACGATTCTAGGGCTTCTCAGCCTATATAAAGGGCCTAACCCCTCATTCTCAGAACTACGTCTTGGCTTGATTCTCGATACGAGATACGTAGGCACTCTGTGAGAACCGATTAGTCTCGATACACAGAAACAGCCATTAAAGCTCGAAGCTCAACCTCCCTCAACATTAAATACACACAAACCCTAACCGCAATTCGATAACCTAGTTTTTATTCCATAACATTTGGCACCGTCTGTGGGAAGACAACATCAACCATGGTGAACACACGAAGAACAACAACAACCTCTACTGAGGCCTTGCCTCTAAGCTCTGCTCCGCCTGCTACTGAGCAAATACCCCCAGCAACAGGGGCGATCACTAAAACTCAGGTTTCTCAACCTCCAGGGACGGATCCCCATATTGAGTAAACGTTACCCATAGTTGTTCACCCAAGTCAAGAAACCAGCTCTCTTCAGATGATGGTTTCTCCTCTGGTTAATCCTAACCACCCGTTACCACCGGGGGTACAGATCCATACTACGGATCTCCCCATGAATACCAACTCGATGTATAGTCTGCCTAACTACCCTCCAATTACTCAAGGTCCCTATACTGATGATTCATTGTCTGATGATGATGATCGTGATGAAGCCCCGAGGAGGCGACGTGCTAGCAGAGAATCAAGAAGGAGAACACAAACTATCCACGATGGACCCTCTTTGACAGCTGCTGAGAGAATCAAGGCTCATGAGGCGGAGATTTTAAGGATAAAGGAAGATATTGCGAGAGAACAAGCTAAGTTGAATCAAACTCAACCTCCTCCAACCTCAGGACCGATTCCCATTATAGATCTGGAAAGGTCTTCGAGAAGGCAAAGAAGGGCTGACGCCCCAACAGGAAGAACAACAAGGGTGGAAACCCCCAAGAGCAATCCCAAGGATCTCATGCCGCTTGGGGATCATGATGATCCCACACCCCCGTTTACCGAGGAGGTAATGAATGTTCACATCTCTAGGAAGTTCAAGATGCCGACAATCAAGGCTTATGATGGAACAGGTGATCCCGCAAATCATGTCATGACGTTCTCAAACGCACTGCTGTTGCAGCCTGCAAGTGACGCCTTGAAGTGTAGGGCGTTCCCTTAAACTCTGCCGGGCATGGCTCAAAGATGGTATAGCCGCCTACCTGCGAATTCGATTGACTCCTTTAAGGAGCTGAGCGCCGCTTTTATTAGTCAATTCATCAGCGGGAGAGTTCATGAAAAAAGTTCTGCATCTCTCATGTACGTGGTTCAAGGGAAGAATGAAAATTTTAGAGACTACCTCAAGAGGTTCACTAAGGAGACATTGAACATCACTGACTTGGAAAACAAGGTAGCCATGGTAGCCCTGGAACACGGAACCACAAATGAATTCTTTAAAAGGTCATTGGCAAAGCATCCTCCGGAAAACATGGCCGAGCTCCAACGAAGAGCTGACAAATACATTAAAGCTGAAGATAGCATGAAGAAAGAAGCCACAGTAAGTGGAGGAGGAGGTAACAACGATTCCAAGAAGCGAAAGCAAGACCAAGAGTATGATGCTAGGGACAAGTATCCCCGAACTAGCGAGGACTCCGACTATGCCCCTAAGAAGAACCAAGGACCAAGGTTCACTTAGTATGCAAGGTTGAATACTCCCAGGAGTCGAATCTTGTTGGACATTGAGAAGGATAAGGATTTCCGATGGCCGAAGCCACTCAGGGGTGATCCCGAAAAGAGAAACAAGAATCAGTATTGCAAATTCCACAAAGATGTGGGGCATGACACTGATGATTGCAAACAACTCAAAGATGAGATCGAGTTTTTAATCCGTAGAGGGAAATTGAGCCACTTCACTAAAGGTGAAGATCGTGTTAATCAAATTAAAGATTATAATAGAAGGGATGTCGATCAAGATCGCAACCCACAGCCCCGAGGGCCAGTAATCAACATGATCTCAGGAGGCCCGACTGCGGCGGGCACAACAAGGAATTCTCGGAAGGCTTATGCCAGAGAAGTGATACACATCGTGGGAGAGGCCCCGAAGCGTGCTAGGACTGAAACAACAATTGGTTTTGATGACTCAGACTTTGTAGGGGTGAAGTTCCCCCATGGCGACCCATTGGTCATAACTCCTGTGATTGGAAATTCAGAGGTGAAGCGAGTCTTGATAGACAATGGAGCTTCCGTTGACGTTCTGTTTCATGATGCATTTGTGAAGATGGGATACAATGATTCTCAGTTGACCCCCAATAACATGCCCATATATGGATTCAATGGAGTAGGATCCAAAGTTGAAGGGACGTTGAACCCCCAATAACATGCCCATTAAACATAGCAGCGTCAACAGTCACCTTTATTAAATCTATCTGTGGCCTAACCCATTTTTGAGCTCCGTTTCCCTCCACCAAATGTTGAAACAGAGCCTTCGTAGAACTTTTCTGGGCGTTCTTCCATTGCTCAAGATATTGACATGCTGAAATTACTGTACAAACAAGATTGTTATGTGCCTTCTAGAGCATCCAGCACATAGTTACAATCTGTGCACGTCTCTCCCACGTACTGATATCAAATGCCTGAGTTAACCATTGAGCAAAGTCATTTCTAAAATCCAGCTGAATTTCAGGAAAAACCACTTGCCAACAGTTTTTGCTAAAAGAACAACCAACTAGCATGTGAAACACTGTTTCATAATCACCATTACAGAATGGACAGTTGCTGCTAACTGGAACTGATTTCTGTGATAACGCAGTCATAGTTGGCAGAATATTAGATAATGCTCTCCAAATTAAATTCAAAACCTTAGGTGCATGGCACCTTCACTCTCCAAATCTTTCTCCATACGCTATTATTATCCTCTAAACACCATAAATTCTTTTGTGCTTGGAGCAACCTATATGCACTACATACCGAATAATGTCCCGTGCTCTCTTTATTCCAGTATAGTTGATCTTCTCCATCATCTGCATTCACTACAATTTTTCGAATAAATTCATGGTCCCTCTCATTAAATAAATCGCGTAGTATGTCTTCATCCCAGCCACAACCATTCGTACACACCAGCAATTCAACTTTGTTTTTGGGAAATACCTCCCTTTATACAGCTAACTGATTAAAATCTTTTCATTAGTAAGAAGTCTCTAATATTTTTTACCTAGCATCGCGAGATTGAAGTCCCTGAAGTCTCTGAATCCCAACCCACCTGTAGCCTTGTGTCTGCACATTTTCGTCCAGTTCATCTAGTGAATACCTCTTTTGTTATTTGTGCCCGATCCCCACCAGAACTTCGATATGTTTCTATCAAAGTCCTTAATGATTTCTAGGGGTAATAAAAATACACTCATTGTGTATGTTGGGAGAGTTTGTGCCACCGATTTCACCAACACCTCTTTGCCATCTTGATTTATCCATTTACCATCCCACGTCTGCAATCGTTTCCTCATTTTATTTTTGATAAAACCAAACGCAACAGATTTATTTCGACTCAGCATACTTGGCAAACCCAAATAGGTGTTGTTTTCACCTGCTTTTACCATTTGGAGGCTATAGCAAAGGCTATCACGGACTGAGTCTCTCACATTGGCACTAAAGAATACCGAGGATTTTATCAAATTAATTTTTTTTCCCGAAGTCTGTTCGAAAATGTGCAGTAAGTTAATCACTCACTAGTACAGAAAGGTCTTTTAGCGTCGCACTTTTGGTGTCGGTTATGTGGAGAGCCGTGGCCTATACATACTTTAAGCGTCGGTTGCTACCTTAACCGATGCTTAACGTCATTTGTTTTGGACATTTTGCATCGGTTTACTAATTTAACCGACACCTAAAACCATTATATGCGTCGGTCATAAACAACCGACGCCTAAACCTGACCCTTTAGCGTCGATCTTCACTCAACCGACGCCTAAAACTGAGTCTTTAGCGTCGGTCATTAACAACCGACGCCTAAAACCGAATCTTTAGCGTCGGTCTTTTCTTAACCGACGCCTAAAACCGATCCTTTAGCGTCGGTCTTGTTGAACGACGCTTTAGTGTATGTACTTTATGTGTCGCCTTACATTTGACCGACGCTTAAAACATTAAATTTTTTTTTTAAAAGCTCAATTAAAAAATATTATATAAAATTAGTGAATAAATATTTATCTTTTAATTCTTTTTACAAGATAAATATATTCTTGATTCTTAATCTTTGAGATGACTAAAGTCAGGGATTTTCAATACCACCGGATCTTCCTCAATTGGCCAATTGCACGATTGCAATTGCACGATACAACAATTTTGCTGGGTTCTTAATCTTACTCCATCACTGCGATTCTTAATCTTAAATATATTTTCGCTTGATTCTTAATATTACTTCTCCACTCTCACTTTTGTTGCGATGGGATTTCTCCACGATTTCACTTCTCTGGGTTCGATTGGGCATCTATGGCTTCGATTATCTGAGCTAATTGGTTGCTTCTCTGGGTACTCTGGTTCAATTTAGGGTTTTTGATATTAAGAGAAATAGGGGTTCTTTACTTTGTTGCTGGTATGTATCTATGTATGTCTGTGTAGTTATATTTTTGAAGTTGTTTGTGTTATTTCTTTTCGGAGTCGGATATGTGTGTCTTTGCTGATATGTATGTATGTATTTCTTTTCCTGGGTCCGAAATTCCGAATGCAATAGATATCTTTGTTATTCTTGGTAGGTAGAATTAGCCATCGTTTTGCTGTAAGACTTGAAGTCGAAGTATGGACATATTTTCGTTGTTATTCTTCAATGGGAATATTTTCTAAGTTTTCTGATCATCAAACTTCATTATATGCTCTTTAATGACCATCAAACTTAATAAACTTTTAATACCTTCTGTATCTATCCAGGCATATGTTGATCTCATGAAAGAATTCCTGGAACGCAATAAGATAAGACATCATTCACCAGATATTTCTGTAAACAAGCTGCCTTTGAACTAGTATTCGGTTGTTCTTTTTATGCCCTCTTATACACTTATAAACCATGCAAGTAATAGAGGTTTTAACCAACTTCTTGCTTTGTCTCTGTAGTTTGGGAATCTTCCATATGGTTTTAGAGCCAATACATGGCTCATCCCTCCTGTTGGTAACACTGGAGAGAAAGACAATATCATGCTTCCTTCCCCGGAGTCTCAACTTGAGGTGAATTCCGATGAAAATGAGGTAGCATTGAGGAGGTTGATAACTCATGATGCCTTTACTCGACTAAAAGAGTTAGAAACTGGACTTCACTGCTAGGTAGTAGCTTATAAATTTGTCAGATTGTTTTTTCTTTCTTCACTCAGGCATATAGTGACTTGCTGATTATATTTCGCAAGGACTCTGACTGATTTTGTGCATACACGAGGCCTTCGGATGCGTTCTTCATAATCCTACTGTGTTCGAACATTTTTTGAGCATTTGAACTTGGAAAATGTTTTTCCTCGTGCATTTTAGTGAAATCTTTCTTGTCAAACTTTGACTTGTATGTTGTGTACTTGACTTTCGTACTTACCATATTTATATTGTTATATCATGTCATAAGTGTGTGAACAATATTCTTTTGTATAGGGGATATAAGTCTCAAGCAATTATGAAGTAATTCGCTACTAAGCTTAAGTCTTCACTTCAAGCATGTGATATTTCTCCTCTCATGTCCCTCTCCTCTGCTCGAGTCACAGTTTTTAAATCATTGTGGTTTTGGGATATGTCTGTTATAATGCATGTCCAGCCTCTAGTACAGAAGTTCAATACTTGATTCTAATTAAAAATCAATTCTTGACTTTGCTGAGAATATTTGGTAAAAAATTTATGCGCTAAGTAAGAAAGAATTGCCTACTTGAAAATCTGTCACTTAATAATGCATCTTCTTTATTTCTTGACCAGGTTAAGTTGTCAAAAAGTTGTTGCACGTGCGATTTCTCTGTATACATGAGATGATAGTACGAGCATTTAAGCATATTCTTCAGGCTGTGATTGCTACCATAGTGAATACAGATAAATGGGCAGTGGCGATTGCTTCTGCATTAAGTTGATGCTCGGAGTTTCTGAAAGTGAACAATCTGATGACTATTGTGGGGTTAATCATTTTATCTGGAGATGGCTAGAGGGATTTCTAAAGAAACGTTATGATTGGGACCTTAGCATGAAAAAATATATACCAGGTGACCTTCTGGTCCTGGACGCCACCTGAAGATAATATTCTGATATCTGATTTGGATGGAATAACTTCTCCATCCATCAGCGGTACCAGCCCTGTGATGGTGTTGAAACGAGATTTAGATATTTTGTCAATTCCATTTGAAAGTAAACATGAAAATGATCACAACCCTGCTCTGACCCCTCTCAAGTCACTTACAGGGATCGAGAAAGTAGAAATGTCTAGCTCAGGTCCAGAGACACCTAAAATAGAAGTGGAACGTGATCTTGATATCATGTTTTGTGAAATTGATATAATGTTTTTTTAAAATGCCATAGAAGCAGCTACTGCGCTAACTGAAATTGAGATAGAATCACCTCAGGGAAATGATTCAGATGGATCAAGGTGGTGGAAGGAGAGTGTAGCTGAGGTAAGGCCTGATGCTGTGGTGTGCAGATGGACGATTGAAGAGTCTCGAACAGTTTCGATCGTATTCAGGATCAGGAGCTTCGAAAACGTTTTTGAGTAGTCCGAGGCCTTCGAATTTAGTTTCGCTTGGGAGTTTCGCTAATTTGAAGCTCACTACAGGTTTTCCTCGCAATTTAGTTCATTATAAGTGTATGTATATGTATTATTAGTACGTGTATGTGTTTATGTTGCTAATTTAAGGTGACTTTGATTTCGCTTGGGAGTTTTGGTAATTTGAAGCTCAATGCAGTTTATTCTCGCAATTTCTTTCATTTTTAGTGGATGTATATGTAAATTAGTATGTGTATATGTTTATGTGTAGCTAATTTGTGGTGAATTGAAGCTTAATGCCATTTTTTCTCATAATTTCCTTCGTTATATATGTATACGTATAGCTTAACTGAAGCCTCCAACACATTTTTCTCATTATTTTATTGCTTATTTATGTGCGTATAGATAACTCAAAGCTCACAGCAGTTTTTTCTAGTACTTTATGTCCTTGTGCACGTGCGTGTAGAGATTATTTGAGGTTGTTAATTAGGTTTTTACTGAGACATTCTATTGTATGCCAATTATGCAGAGAAATTGGTGAAAGAGCAAGCTTCGGCTAAAACTTATCTTGATTTGGCGGTATGTTGTAATCATATTCCTTTTCTTCGTCAGATTATAAGGGATGCTGATGCTGGAGGATCCCCTGCTCTCACTTGCTTTTAAATTGCATTAAATATTGATCACCCAATTACTACTATGAGGTACATTCATAGTACCTTAACCTTGACAGAAGTAGCATTTTAGTTATGCACACGCATCCCAATTTGTGTCTCCTATAAAGAATAGAATGGCAGACGAGATCAGGTGCACGCATTCAGGTAGTTGATATACATGAACATGCTTAGATCTATTTGGAGAGATCATGGATTAAGCAGATCTTAGTAGACTCTAACTAGTATTATTTGAATATTCTTGTTATCTAGCTAATACCACAACATCCACCCGAAGGAGATCAGTCTAAAGAACGGACTGTGAGAATGACTGGTAATAAGAAACAGATTGAGTTTGCAAGAGAGTTGATAAAGGAAGTTATGGATCAGGTGTGTTATCGTCTTTACCTTCTAGGATTATTTAATATGTAATTTTACCATATGCTATATCATTTTGTCTGTTTCTTAATTTGATTGATAGATGACATAGATATTCTTCTCTTCTGCAATAACTGTGCCAATTAATCTAATTTTTAATATATTTTAATCAGAATAGATGTAAACTAAAGCAAGTTATATAATTGGCCTGGACATGTAGCTACAAACCATTGCATAGCAGCATTGCAGAAAACTTCAACAGATTTGTTAACTAATCTGATTAACATTCGTGAAAATCCACCCTTTCTCAATGTTTCTATGGGATCTGAAGTTCTTGATTCTTTAACTGCTAAAGCAAGCCTTACTGATGCTTCTTGTTATCTTGTACGATTTTGACTAAATTGGCTTTATGGTTTTAGATTTCTTGACCGACTAGTGAGTACACAGGAAGAAAAGAAGAACCATGAAGTGAAGATGAAAGAGGCATTGAAGGATTTGGAAGTGAGACGCATAGAAGAGTGACATATTGTCGAGTTAAAGAGTGACATATGTCGAGTTGTGTATTAGTATTATAAGATCTCACTGGTTTGTATAAATCTTGTATTATTTCATACAGCTTGTATTATATAATGGGTTGATAGGGTGTTTGTTGGTTTGGATGAATGTCTACCAGAATTGCAATTTATATTTTTTTTACCAGAATTGCAATTTATATTTTTTTAAAAAAAAATTGACTTTAAGCGTCGGTTGTTTGAATGACCGACACCTTTAACATGACTTTTAGCGTCGGTTGTTTAAATGACCGACGCTTATAACATACTTTCAGCGTCGGTTGTTTAAATGACCGATGCTTATAACAGACTTTCAGCGTCGGTTGTTTAAATGATCGATGCCTTTAACATGACTTTCAGCATCGGTTGTTTAAATGACAGACGGCTATAACAGACTTTTAGCGTCGATTGTTTAAATGACCGACGCTTATAATTGACTTTTAGCGTCGGTTGTTTAAATGACCGACGCCTATAACAAACATTCAGCGTCGCCAACTTAACCGACACTATAGGCCTATACCTATAGTGTCGCCTTCATATACTACGCCAAATAACCGACGCCTAATGCTTATTTTAACCGACGCTAAAAGCCTATTCTGTACTAGTGACTCTTCCTGCTTCTTCATCTGCTCTCATGTACAAGTAATTGTCGTCCGCAAAGACCAAATGAGAGATACTCGGCGCTTGTTGACAAACTTTAATCCCATGCAGCCATTTTCACTCTTGGTGACGTTTTATTAATATTTTATTAAGATAAAAGCAACACAACAAAATCTATTACTATATATTATAAGCTGACACAAGGGCAAAAGTTGCCAATTTAATGGTCGTGAAATTACGATTTTACCCCTAAATTTTTTAAAATTACAAAAATGCATTCTTTTAATAATTACGTAAAAAGAAGTGAAATAATGTTTGTATTGGGATTCGAACCACTGACCTTCTTCTAATAGATTTATGCCAATAACCAACTTTGCTACACTTAATTTTGAGTTTTGTTCAAAAATCCTATAAGATAAGCCACATCTTCTATTCTTGTCCATTCTTCTTTTACATTTATTTTTGAGTAAGTAAAATATTGATTTATATTATTTCTAAAATATTGGATAGATAAACTTACAAAAAATATTCTAATCGATTGAGTACAAAAAAAATTATTTATATGCGTCTCCAATCCATGTAGGTATTAAATTCTTGACGTAAAAAATAAAATTTGATTTTCAGAAATATATAAATTTTAGTTATCAAATCATACGGAATTAATATAATTGCATTACATTAGTTTTAGGTATATAAAAATTTAAATATGTGAGTTATATTATGGGGTTTGATCGACCAACTATTTAGACTTTCAACGAATAAAATATATGATTGGTCTAAAAACATATATATTTAAATATACACAAAAAAAATGAAATTATGTTAAAAAGATGAGAACTCTAAAAATATGATCTATGTTATATATAAAAAAGTAACATAATTAATTAACATTCAATAAAATCAAAAAATATATAAAATTTTAAATCAAAATTATTACAAAGCTACAACAATTATTTATAATGATCAATTAGACTATAACTCGACAATGAAGTACGGTACATATGAATATTTATATAATTTGACAAATTAATCAAAATATAATATATAATGGTTGAGTACTTAAATCAATATAAGATAAAATCAAAAAAATTGATTGTAAATTTCTTATACATGCGTTGGTCATTAAGGTCGTTTTATTATTTAACATTAATTGAAACTAGCTTATAACCCGTGCGAAACACGGTTTCTTCTGATAGGTTATAAAATTTGTTTAACATTATAATTATGTTTTTATATAATCATTAGTTTTAATAATTTTTTAATTTTAATTTAATATAAATTTATATAATGATATGCATGGTTTAAAATTTATTTTGTAAAATTCTAAATTAAAAATGTCATTGACGGGTTCGACTTTGAATTTTTAGTAAATTAATTTAAGCATATAATATATCTTATTATTAGATCTAACGATTCTAATTTATTACTAAAAATAATAATTTGAATATATGCTGAGATATTTTTTGGTGTATATTAGTGGTCGCAAGATTAATGTTAAATTAAAAAGTAACGTGTTTTAATTACAAAAATTGGTACTAAAATAATTACGGAAAGATATAGTGTGATATTTTGGATATATATTAATTATTGTAATATTAGTTTTAAATTAAATGTTAAAGTGTTTTAATTAGAAGTAAAATCTTTAGAAAAAATGGGTAATTGAGTTGTTTGAGCAGAAAAAAAAGTCCAAGTAGAAGTTCAATGTGGATGAAGAAATTTTAATCGGAATATAATTACGTTAACATTAGTAATTAGCTTTTTGAGTTATTTTTCTAATTTAATTATTTATTTTAATAATTAGGATAACCAAACCGAAAACTAAAACTTTCAAAACTTTCAATGTTTCGGGTTTAATATAATAGTATAGAAAAAAGAGTCAAAGTAGAAGCTCAATGTGGATGAAAGAATTTTAATCTTAATATAATTACGTTAACATTAGTAATTAGCTTTTGAGTTGTTTTTGTAATTTAATTTTTTATTTTAATAACTAGGATAACCAAACCGAAAACCAAAACTTTAAAAAACTTTCAATGTTTCGGCTTTAATATAATAGTATAGATATTTAGAAGAGAAAAATGTTCATATAGTTAACCGTAGGTAATTACCTTAAGTTATCAGCATTTTGAGTGTAAAAAACGGATGGCATTTTTATAATAATGAAATCCACCCCATAATAGCCTTCGAATAGTATTATAATATGTTTTAACTTTAGGTAATTATCAACCATTAACTATAGGATCATTAAGCCCTATTTAGACAATTTTAAAATTGAGTTAAAAACTAATTCAAAATGTTATATAAAAAAATAGTATGGAAAATTATAAAATAATTATATAAATATTAGATAAATTTAAGGGTGAGATACAAAACTACCCTTATTTTATTTCCATCTGCCCAAAATGCCTATATTCAGAATCGTCCGCCCTTTTTACCCACGAGCCACGCATTCTGAGCTGGCGTATAGGGAACATACATTTCTAAAATGCGAATAGGTGGTACACGCAATGAAGCTATGCGTGTACTTTGTAAAATTCAAAATCTATGACTGTGAACAGTTATTTCAGATACGCATGTTTAACATGCGTGGCTATAGATACGCATGTTGAACATGCATATTGGCCACTGTTCATCTCCTCTCTCGAACGATGTCGAAGTCGTTTTCCTATCAGATTTTCGGGGACATTGTTCACACCTTTCCAGGCATCTTTAATTCACGTACCATACACCAAAATGAACGTCTCTTCTCCCCCTCTACATTCCTATACCATTCGATTTCCATTTAGTTTGTCGGATTTAAAAGGCCTAAAACGAAGCTTTTTTCCGATATAGTTTCTGGTTGGTTTGTGTACACCCTTGCGGGGCCGGAAAACAAACACAAAGTAGAGGAAAATGATGAGGCCAGTCTGGGCATCATTTGTATGTCCTCAGATGTGGTGGAGGCAACCGGAGGGTGGTGAACGGAGATGAGCGAACGAAATGGCGATTTTGAGGCCGCCTAAACGCCGAAGACGTTTACGAGATAATGACGTCATACGATGACATTACGCATACTGTACATACGTGACTTGGGATATGCATTTCTGAAATGCGTATCCCAGGCCAGGCATGTACAGTATGCGCACTCTGTGGTCAAAAAGGGCAGGCTCGATTGTAAATCGGTATTTCGGGCACTTTCCATACCAAAGTAGTGTAATTTGGGCATTTTCTCTAAATTGAAATTTTATAGTTTATCATATTTTTAATTACGAAAAATTGGTTCAGTGCCCGTGCCTTGCACGGGCTTTTAAGCTAGTTTAAATATTATATTAAGATAAAAGTAACAGATCAGAGTGTTTTCTTACCACGGAGCCAAGTACAATATGGGGTATTAATTGTTAAATAACCAATCACGTTGAGATCGACCTACATATTTTTGCTAATTTTAATATTGCTCGAATCTGAAACCACTGTCTAGACCAAGCTCCGATAACATATTAAGTAACCAGTCCGTATAAAACCTTAAGGTGTGAAAAGAAACACCAATGGAATCTTATGTTATTCAATAGGATCAAATTACTACAAACTTGCTTAAGGGACAATGCAGTAATAAAGCTCAACCATCGAACATCCAGGTTGTCCTCCTTGTAATCACCATCTCCATCCTCATCCTCCTGTTGCAGCTTCAAATTCTACTTATCCTGCCGGGGAAGCTTCAACATCCTTGCCTCCTGGTTGCCCAAGTGTTGCTATGAGTGTACAAATCCTTCAAACTGACACAAAAGCAAGATGTAGATAGATATATTAAATCTGTATGTATATATTGATAGAGAAGATTACATTGTTAAAGAAGATAGTACAGCCTGATAGAGGTATTTATAGAGAGTTTACAAAGAGAGATTACTAACTAACTTTGACCAATCTAATCATTGATTGTAACAAACTATAGCTTAGCTGTTGCTTAGCTGGCAGCTGACTCATCTAATATAGCATCTGATTGTGTAACATCCCCCCTCAAGGTGAGTGGGGAAAACAATTGAATCACACTCAACTTGGACTGAAGATAATGCAGTTGATGAGCAGATAAAGCCTTAGTAAGCATGTCAGCAGGCTGTTCAGAAGATGATAAATGAATGGTAGAGATAACACCTTGCAGCAGCTTTTCACGAACATAGTGACAGTCTATCTCTATGTGTTTAGTACGCTCGTGAAATACAGGGTTTGTAGCAATGTATATAGCTGATTTGTTATCGCAGTGAAGGGGAACTGGAAGTGAAACAGAATGTTGAAGAGTAGACAACAAAGATATCAGCCAAGCAATTTCACAGCAAGTATCAGACATGGAACGATATTCAGCTTCACAAGAGGATTTAGAAACAGTGTGCTGTTTTTTGCTTTTCCAAGAAACAAGAGCAGAGCCAAACATTAGACAATAACCAGTCAAAGATGCTCTAGTAAGCTGACACCCTCCCCAATCAGCATCACAGAATGCACGAAGTTGCAGATTATTATTGGCAGGAAATAATAAGCCTTGCCCTGGAGTACCTTTAAGATATTTGACAACTTTAAAAGCAGCAGCAAGGTGATCCATCTGAGGAGCATGAAGAAATTGAGATAGAACATGCACAGGATAGGATAAATCTGGTCGTGTAATTGTAAGATAAATCAAACGGCCAATCAATCGTCTGTAAATCTTAATATCAGAAGAGTTAAGTAGAGCAGAAGAACTCTTAAGTAGAGTATGGTTTTGATCCATAGGAACAGCAGATGGTTTTGCAGCAGTCAAACCAGTATCAGACAAGATATCAAGTGTGTACTTCTTCTGATGCAAGTAGATACCAGTAGAAGACCTAGCTATTTCAAGGCCTAGAAAATACTTCATATTACCAAGATCCTTAATCTTGAACTGAGAACGAAGAAAAGTCTTGACAGCAGAAATAAGGGACAAAGAATTACCAGTCACCAATAGATCATCAACATAAATCAAGACAGCAACAAAATCATCACCTTTAGATATAGTGAATAAACTGTGATCACAAGGAGACTGCTTGAATCCAAAAGAAACCAATGCCTTAGACAATTTGAGATACCACTGTCGAGGTGCTTGTTTCAGCCCATATAAAGACTTAAGAAGTCGACAAACTAGCTGACTTTTATAGAAAGCTGGATGTGAAGTAAGATACTGATAACCTGGTGGCAAACGCATGTAAACCTCTTCATCAAGATCACCATGTAGAAAAGCGTTAGTAACATCCATTTGATGAAGAAACCAGTTGTGAGCAGCAGCTAAAGCAAGAATAATTCTAACGGTTGTCATCTTAGCAACAGGTGCAAACGTTTCAAAATAATCTAAACCTTCTTGTTGAGTGAAACCTTTGGCAACCAATCGAGCCTTATGTCGTTCAATATCACCATTTGGCTTATATTTGGTTTTAAAAACCCACTTACAGTCTACTACATGTTTATCAGCAGGCAAAGGAACCAATGTCCAGGTGTTAGTAGACTCCAAAGCATGTATTTCATCTTTCATAGCCTGAAACCACTCAGGATGAGGAGCAGCCTGACTAAAAGTATAAGGAACAGGAGTGGAATCAACCTTAGACATGAAGGCTTGATAAGCAGGAGTAAAAACATGATGAGACATGTATTTATGCAAAGGATAACTGACTTCAGTATTAGAAGCAGGAACAGAATGGCTCACAACATGAGTGAGAACTTTTGGGACACCAGTATAGTCTGCAAACCTAGCAGGTAGTTTCTTTGATCGTGTAGATCGAGAAACAGAAGCATGTTGAGAAGCATTCTGGGAAGACTGAGACTCAGCTGAAACTGGTGGAATAGACTGAGAAACAGGTGGAATAGATTGAGAAAAATTATTAGTTGTAGAGGTAGTAGGTGGAGAGTCTGTAGTAGTTGAAGTATAAACAAGATCATCATCTGAGATAACAGGAGTAGGAAATAGCCTAGTTGCAGGATCATCAGACAGAGATGTTGTAGTATCAAAGGGAAAAACTGATTCTATAAAAGTAACATCTCGAGAAACATATGTCTTTTTAGTCTCTAAATCCAAAACTCTGTAGCCTTTGGTACCAAAAGGATAACCAAGAAATACACAACGAATTCCTTTAGGATCAAATTTATCTTTGGATGGAGAAAGATTAGCAATATAGCAAAGACAGCCAAATACTCGTAAAAATGAGTAATCAGGTGATTTAGAATAAAGCAGTTCATATGGGGATTTGTTACCAAGAGATGAAGAAGGCAGTATGTTAATTAGATGAGTAGCAGTAAGAAGGCAATCACCCCACAGATATTTAGGTAAATGAGCTTGTAAACGCAGAGCTCGAGCAACATTTAATAAATGTTGATGCTTCCTCTCAACAGTACCATTCTGTTGAGGGGTATAAGGACATGAGAATTGATGAATAACTCCTTGAGATGACAAATAAGATGATAATGCAGCATTAGTAAACTCTGTTCCATTATCAGAACGAAGAAATTTAACATGAACAGCAAAATGATTGACAACATATGCTAAAAAATTCTTGAGAATAGCACAAACTTGAGTTTTATCAGAGATTAGAAATATCCAAGTACACTTGGAAAAATCATCAACAACAGTTAAAAACTGATTACATCTTCCATGAGTGAGAGTCTTATATGGACCCCAAAGATCACAATGTATGAGTTCAAAAATTTTTGAACTAGTACTGGTACTGACAGGAAATGGAGACCTAGTTTTCTTTGCTCTAAAACAGACATCACAATGAGAAACATCAGTAGAATCTAGATGTTTAGACTGTAATACAGTATTTATAACTGCAGATGAAGGATGACCCAATCGAGAGTGCCACAATAAGACCTGAGATGATGCAGAATGAGCTTGATGTAAAATAGAAGTAGGTAACTGATACAATCCTGCAACCTGGTCACCAATCTCTATCATCTTCTTCTGAGATTGGTCCTGTAACACACATTTATTTGCAGAAAATTGTACAACACAAGAAGATTGAGCAGTAAGTTTAGAAATTGATATAAGATGACAGTGAAATGCAGGCACACAGAGCACTTGATGTAAGACAAGACCATCTGTGAGATAAACATCTCCTATATGAGTGATTGGAGTCATAGAACCATCAGGCAAGTGAAGATGAGAAGACATAGATTTAGGATTTTGTAATAGTGAGAAATCAGAGACTATATGGTCAGTAGCACCAGAATCAAACAACCAATTCTTGTGTTGAGTATGTGAAGCCATATATGAAGAATATGAAACACTGAATGTCTGATTTAAAGTTGCAGAAATACCTGCAATATGAGATGTAGCAACACCTGCCCAAGGAGTAGAAGGAGTAGCAACTGTTTGAAGTCCAGTTTGAATCATCTTTGCAATTTGCTCACACTGAGCTGCAGTAAACATATCTTTGCCAGAAGAAACAGAATCAGAACTCATATTGTCAGCGGAATGTGCAGAACTTTGCACCATAGCAACTGTTCTTCTTGAAGCATTAGTGTTAGTATTGGCAAACCTAGGTTTAGGTTTTGGCTTCCCATATAACCCGTGCCATTCTGGATAACCATGGATGCAAAAACACTTTTCTTTAGAGTGTCCAGTCATGTGACAAAATTCACACACTACATTTGAGACACTTGAACCAACAGAACCAGTATTCACAGTGCTATCACTTGATAGTCTTTTACCAGCAGGAAATGACCTGTTCTTGGATCCAGAAAAACGAACATTCGTAGCAACAGTATCAGGAGTAACAGAACCAACACTACAATCTCTTTGACTCTCTTCTTGCAGAAGTAAGGAGTAGGCCTGACTTAGAGATGGAAGAGGAGTCATCATCAACATTTGACCACGTATTGCTGTATACTGATCACTTAATCCCATAACAAACTGACTTAACTTGTTGATTTGTTCATAACGCAACAATTTTGCACTATAATCACAAGTACAAGTAGTTGAACTACATACACACTTAGGTATAGGAGCAAGATTATCAATCTCATCAATCAAGGTCCTGTACTTGGTGAAATAGGTAGTAATAGACATAGTTCCTTGAATTAGAGAACTAAGCTCTTTCTTTAACTGGTAAATTCGTGGAACATTACTCTGAGAAAAACGTAACTGTAAATCATCCCAAATCTCTCTAGCAGTTGAAAGATAAGACACACTATTGCGAATTTCACTTGAAATTGAGTTTAACAGCCACGAAACAACCATATCATTACAGCGAGTCCATTGCAGATAAGAAGAATCACTAGAAACAGGTTGAATGACAGAACCGTCTATTAAACCTAACTTCATTTTCGCAGATAGAGCAAGTTTTATAGCACGACTCCATTGATTATAGTTCTGATCAGTCAAAAGCTGATTAACAAGAAGCATACCAGGATTGTCAGAACTGTGAAGAAACAGAGGATGATTCGTATCAATCGCTGAAGTTGTTGTAGAATTACTCGCCATTGGAGATTGATTAGTTAACGAATTTGACCGATTAGATGTTACAGCAGCAGCGTAAGAGTATCGTGACATAGATCGGAAGCAAAAGATCTGAAAAGATCTAAAAACGAGCTTCAAATAGCTCTGATACCATGACACAAAAGCAAGATGTAGATAGATATATTAAATCTGTATGTATATATTGATAGAGAAGATTACATTGTTAAAGAAGATAGTACAGCCTGATAGAGGTATTTATAGAGAGTTTACAAAGAGAGATTACTAACTAACTTTGACCAATCTAATCATTGACTGTAACAAACTATAGCTTAGCTGTTGCTTAGCTGGCAGCTGACTCATCTAATATAGCATCTGATTGTGTAACACAAACCATCTAAGGAAACCAGACATCCCAGTAAGTGGTTATGATCAATGATCATATATGCTTCTTACGTATAATATGAGTGGTGGTGTTGGTATAGATATTCTGATACTGAAATTTCAACAGTACATTTATAACCACGGTCCCATTCTTATCAATCACGACTAGAACTAAAACACGAGAAGGTATGATATTTGGATCTTTGATCCAATTGAACATACTAATTGCTCCCATAGCCTCCGAATCTGGTGTTGGTTCATCTAGCACAACCACTTTACCAATGGCACTTTCAACTTATTGAGAGTCAGACCCATCACTCTAAAAGAAAGGAGCACCAACAAAAGTAATCCAAACAAAGTATGAAAGGGCTTCGGAGTAAGAAACATAACAAACATTAACAACAAAATGTACTATTTACACAAAATTCTTAACAAAAAAATTTATAACGAAATGTAATATTTATTTTAAACTTTATTCAGGAACAAATATTTTGCACATGAAAAATATCGCTGCAGATGAACATAATGTTCTATATTGTGTACGAATATTTATCATATTTTGAGAATATTTTCAATCATGTATGCAAACATGTTTTTAGTAAAACTGTATATAGACAATATTATTATAAGCAAAATACAGCATAAATTGAAATATACTGTATCATCAGTCAAAAACTGTCTTGAAATTGAAAAAAGTAGCTTAAATTTGGGAAGGAGACACTTTAGAACAATTCATTTTATTTTTATTACTCAATTTTACAATTTACTTGTCAACGTTTAAATTTGATTTTTGTGTTTTTAGTAAGGTATAAATAAATTAGACAAAACCAAAACTACCACTTTTTACTTTTAACTTTAAGTGACATTCTTTTAAAAATTTACTTGGGCTTGCAATCATCCTAATGGTGTACTTGTGTTCTCGGGGAAGAACTTGAACTTGCCAAACAAACATTACCATAGACCACTCAGGTAAAGCCCATCTTTTTTAAATTTTACCAGCACCCTACCCTATTAGTTTTCCAAAAAGGTGTTTGAAGATCTTACTTACCAACCTTTGATAGGTTGTAACTAAATAACAATATACATGTATATTATTATATATACAAAATTTAGGGATGTCTTCCTTATGCATTTTAGTCTCATTGTACCCACTAAATTCATCCATGAAACTCAACTTCTCATGAACTGCTATACCATTTATTAGAGTATCAAATCGTGGTAATGGAAAACAATCTTTCGGGCCAGTTTATTAAGTCTACGCACATCCTCCATTTACCATTGGCTTTCTTGATAGGGTTAGTCAACCGTTTCGGGAATTGAATTTTTTGAATAAATCCACCATGTAGGAGTTTGTCCACTTCCTATTTTATGGCTTCTTGTCTTTCTGGGCCAAAATTTTTCTTCTTTTGTTTCACCGTTTTTCGATTCGGATCAATGTTTAACTTATGAGTAATAAGTTGGGGATCGATCCCTGACATATCCGCTGTAGTTCATGCGAACACATATTTACTTTCTTGTAAGAATACAATCAACTCACTTTTCAAGGGCTCACATAGGGAAGCTCCAATATATGAGATTTTGTTGGGTTCTCCAGGAAATAATGGGATGGGGATCAAGTCTTCCGCGGGCTTCCCCCGTTGTTCTTCATCCCCTCCAACGTCCATGTCTTCCATCAGAAAAACTTGTCCCCCGACTCGTTCAGACTTTAGAGTTGTTATATAACAACTCCTGCTATTTTCTCTTCTTTCTTCTTTTCTCTCATCTCCCTTCTTTTCTCTTAATAATTTCTTTCTTATTGGGAACTTAATTTTTAAATGGTGATTTTAGACAACCACCTTAAATGTTGGGCTTACTAAGCAGGCCTTAACTCACATTAGCATGATATTGTCCGCTTTGGACCGAGCTCGCACAGATTTGTTTTTGGACACATCTCAAAAGGTCTCATACTAATGGAGTTAACTGGCTTTGTATAAACTAACAATCTGTCCCACCCATAAAGGATGTGGGACAACTCCTAACAATCTCCCCCTTCATACATCGGGCTCCACACCTGTCGAATTTGCCTTCTTCCGTGTGATCTTGCTCCTTCTTGACCTATACTGGAAGTCCACCTGGTCCTAGCTCTCTAACTCCGCCTAGGCCTAAATTGGAAGGCCCACCTGCCTCCCCTTTAAGCATATACTGGTGTGGAGCCCATCTGCCTCTTCAAAATCCCATTCTGGAAGTCTAGCTTGAATTGTTATAGACCATTATAACCATAACCCTGATACCACTTTTTGGGTTGCTAAGAAGGCCTTAACTCCACATTAGTTTGATATTGTCCATTTTGGATCGAGCCTGCACAGATTAGTTTTTGGACACATCCCATAAGGCCTCATACTAATAAAATTAACTGGATGCTTATAAACTAGCTATCTGCCCCTCCCACAAATGAATGAGACAACTCCTAACATTAAAGGCTGATGTCAAATTGATTAATTACCAAAAAAATTCAGCATCTGGGTGGTTTCTTTGGACCCGTAACCAAGAGTAATAGGCAGTTGTACAGTCCTCTCCACCCTCAATTCAACTCCATTAAATCCCTATATGGCAAGTTGGAGGGGTATAATTGGAAATCCGTATAGTTAATCCACACGAACGCCTCGTAAAACAAGATATCTACCGAGGCTCTATTATTGTCTACCAAGACTTGCCTTCCTTAAGAATTACCAATCACTGGTGTAATTAATTAGTGGGCCATCCTGAGGAAACATTATCCCTTCAAAATCTATTTCATCAAACGAAATCGTCTTCTAAGATTTTGCACATTTTAATTACCACTCTCCATATCTTCAATCTTTCCCAATGAATCATTATAATGATTCTCGCCAGGGTTGATGTAAGTTTCTTACATATGATGCCAAATGTTGGGTTGAAATTGCGGCTAACGTTCGAGTATATTTATTACTAGGATTTGTAAGTTTCGAGTTTTAATGGCAATTTTTATGTTTCGTAGCTAATTTTGTCCTCACGAGATGCCTAAGTATCTTTGTTAATATTTAGAATCAAGCCATAAATATAGTTCTAGAAGTAGGGTTCTTTGTGTGAGCTTAGGAGTCTTTGGTTAGAAGTCTGCCCCTTAGAACGAGTTTTTGATCCTTCTTTAATAAAAAAATACATTCCTTGTTCGAGTCGCTGACTTGGCGGCCACTCTTTCTAGAAACTTCCACTATTATAGAAATTATTGATGGGTTATTTAAATTAGCCTCCTATTTAATTCCAAATTTATTATTTAATTATTGTTTCGGGCCTTAATTATCAGGTCTTCCATTTGAACCAAAACCGATCAAATTAATGCAACATTAATTATTTCTCTATTATATTTTTTAGCCCATATCAAACATGTATTATTATATCTCAATAAATTTTATACATTAAAAGTTATAAAAATATATTAAAAATGAATGTTGCATCACACCCGTTATAAGCTAGTATCTATATATATTATAATATTAGGAGACCGGATTGCATTCAAAAACTTCAAAATATTTTTATTGAATTTTCACATTTTTTAATTTTCTTGCATTTAATTAATCATTAATTATACCTATTAAATATATATTAAATACTTAAATACATATTAAATACACTTTATGTCATATTTAACATAAAAGTTTAACAATTTTATTAGAACATTATTATTATTATTATTATTATTATTATTATTATTTTATAAAATATTAATTATTTATATAAAAATACCATTATTTTAAGGTAAAATAATAAAATAAAATTATTTATATCGTGTCATTTCTAATCCTTATTCAAAATCATTGCAATTTTTTTAGCAACAATTTATAGACGATTTAACTTCTCGATAAATCTGTAATCAATGTAATCAATGATCGTGAGAATCATGATAAGAAACATTAGTATAAATATTTTTCGATTAACATCCACAATTTAAATAAAAGTAATATCGTTGAATTTACTTTTATACCTGAACAATAAAAAAAATTACCCACTCGTTGTTTGATTATTTTGTGTTGGAAAAAATTAAAATTCTAACTAAACACATTCTTATACTATTAATAATCAATTAATCATTGATAGAGTATATTTTTTATATATATTTTAGATGATTTTATTCTCATATTTATTGTGTTTTGCATTGATTTGGATTTTTATTTAATAGATTTGATTGTTTTATTGTAGGAAATAAAGAATTCATGACTTGGAAGGATTTGGAGCAAAAAGAGCTATTTTGGAGATAAAATAGGAGAAAATTCGTAATATTGGGCTATACGGGCTGCCTGCACTGTTTGGGCCATATCTTGAGTTTCAGAAGTCAGAATTTGACGATCTTACTGTCCACGCGAAGCTAGTGGAATTATCTTTAATTCAGAGGTGGTCGGACCATTAAGCAAAATCCAGTTGGAAGAGCCCAGAAACAGAGGAGAAAAATCAGTTACGAATTTTACAAGAAAATCCAGCAGCTTCGAGAAATTCAATTTGAAGTGGGAAACTTGCCATCTTCTATTCCAAATCTAAGAAGGCAATTGCTTGGAGGCTAAATCAAGAGGCTATATAAACACATCTTGGGATGTAAATTATGAGGGGATGTAATATTAGATCAGATAATATAGTTTAGAGTAGATTATTATTATTATTAGTTGGAGATGTAGAGAAACACCATGACTCTTCTTTTGGGTGACAACATTGAAGTTTGAAGGTTTTGTTCTCTTAATCTTTTTTTTATTCTTATTAGTTTAATTATGTTTTCTTGTTTTACTAGTTGTTTTACTTGTTTAATTATAAGCGAGTAGTTATTTCTAGGGCTTAAAGGGAAGCCATGTTTGCACTAATATTGGCATGATTTTCATAGTGGTTTGATTGATTATGGTTAATTCTGATTGATATGTTTTAATCATTAATTTGTGTAATCGGCCGATATCATGGATTAATTATATGCAAATAGGGGTATGGATCGAGAGATTTACTTACTAGAGGCACACATACGATTAGCAGAATTGAATTTGAGTGCGGAAGCATCATTGGATTTCTGAGAGCGTTAATTCTTGGAAGAGATTAACTTGACTCTAATTACCTGATTGATTGAATTACTAAAATTGGTTAATTGTGTTGAATGTTTCGAGAGTGTTAATGCTTGAAAGAGATTAACATACTCTAGTTATAGGATCACATTGATTGCTTTAGCTTAAGAGCCAATTGTGTAAGCATGGTGGACCTGATTGCCCTAGGTTTTAAATAATTTGTTTATCATCTGTTTAATTAGTGTTAATCTTGTTTAATTAGTTAATTAATATTCTCCAATAATCATTTGTCCCTGAAACAATTAGCGATAACTGAAAAGGAATTAGTAGAACCTGTCTCCTTGTGGATTCGACCCGCTTGCCATTTGTACTAGCAATAGACACCGTGCGCTTGCGGTTAAGTAACAATTTGACACATCAAGTTTTTGGCGCCGCTGCCGGGGAGACAGCGAGTTTCTGTTGATTTTAATTTAGTTGTTTCGATTGTTTCCATTGTCTCGTTGGAACCTTTGTTCCGATTGAGGCAAATTTTACTGCGTTTTCTTGGCTTTGTTGAGTGTTTACAGGTTACTATGGGTGAAATTGATACTTTAGCACTACTTTCTTCCCTAGTAGAGGCACATACTCAAGAGATTGCCATGTCGAAGACTACAGAGCCCACTATGCATCCAATGAGTATCAATGAGATGTCACAAGTGGCCCCTATAACTTACAACCTCTGTCAAATTTGCGGTGTGCAGGGTCACTATGGTTTTGAATGCTCTTACAATGTCTACAATTCTCAGAGTGCTCAGTTGGGACAAATGAATTCTTTTGAAGAAGGATATGGGTACAATCAGTATTCAAACACTTTTGATCAAGAATGCGTGAATCAACCAGATTTCTACTACCAGGACAATGGTGCTCAAAATTTTTCATATCATAATCAGCAACAGTTTGAGCAACAATATTATCAGTCATATGAGCAGCCGCCACAGCAAGAATATCAATATCCTACTCTACAAGAAGATCTACATGTTTCTCAATCCAGCGTAGATGTGCAAGCTGATCAGACAAATGAGATGTGGGATATCTTGAATAAACTGCTAAAGAGTTTTGAAGAACAAGCCGAGGCGATCAAAGAATTAGAAACTCAAAGTTTGGCGATTGAATCTCAAATTGCAATCATGCATGTACGTTATGAGACGGGAGACCAGGTTTAAGAACGTTAATTAGTTATATTTAATATTTACCAATTTTTATTATAGAAAATATGTTGACATTATAGTTTGGTATGTAAAAAAGTAAGAGGTCTTTAAGGAGTTGATTTTTACTATTTTAAACAAATTCTCACTTTCTGAGCATTGAGTAAGGGTGTTATAAAACGGGCATCGGCTTTAAAAACAATTATATGTACATATTTATTATAAAAATTAATAAAAGAGTATTAAAATATGTGAGTATCACTTTGAACGTGTGTCCATGAATTTAATTTTAATATTTCAAACAAAAAAGTTCTTATAAATGCTCAGAAAGAATAATTAAATGTAAAGATACAGGTGTCGGATCTCTCCAAAAAATATGAAGCATTACTTACAATATGCATTTGAATTCTGCTTTTTTCGTCATAAAACCAAATATATCAACAATTTAAGTCAATCACACCTCTCATCACATTTACATTCTATTTCTTTTCATCATACAATCAATTTACTAACAAATTAAGCAATCACGTATTTCATAATGTCATCAACAATAGAAAAGATTCACAAATGTTATTTTACTTAATAAATATCAAACTTTGCAAATGTCTGTCAATATTGGATTTCAAAAGCAGTTTTTATGAGACAACATAGGTGTCGTCAATATCTTCGAAATTATTATTATTAATATTCAAGAGTTTAACTGAAACATGTTTTTTTTCACTTAATTCTTTTCTCTTCAATTTTTAAACATTCAAATTTAATTACATTTCACATAATTTATACTTATACTATTAACTTCCAAATAATAAAATTTAATAAATAATAAAGTTATGTAAACGATTTTTAAAAATATTTATGCGCTGCTTTGTTACCTAGTGTATTACAAATACAATGTTTAGTCGGACATGACACTATCATATCACTTATATCTTCACCACAAAATAAGGTGAGTTATGTTGCACAAGGTGCATGTTGCACAATTAAAAAGCTGTTATAAAATATGTTATATAGTATAAAATAAAGAGTTCGAGGGAGAGAGAAAAAGACACAAGATAACAAGAGATAACTCATATTCATATATTCTTCTCAAATACACACGAAGCCTTATATAGGCTATAAGTTTGAGAGTTACAAGTATAATGAAAAGCCAAAGATCTTTACAAGTAATTGAAAAGTCAAGAGTCTAAATATTGAAAAGTTAAAAGGACATGCACTCATATGCAAGATATTTATAACACTCCCCCTTGGATGTCCATTATTATGAAATATTGTCTCGTTAAAGTCTTACTTGAAAAACCCTGTGGGTGAAAACCAAGTGAAGGAACAAGAACAACATTTCATGATGCGCACGCGATGTTGCCTCGTTAAAAACCTTACCAGGAAAACCCTGTGGGAAAAATCATGGTTAAGGAAAAAAGAGTGCAGCGTGCATAGTCTCCCCCTCACGATAATATTGCATAACATCTCTAAGTTGATGAGGTTAAACTTTCTCATATGTAGTTACTCGCAACGCCTCGACCAATAAATCTTTAGTGTATTCTTTGTTGAGTTGTGTACCATCACATTATAAAGTTTGTAGATCTTCAATCCTGAAAAACCGCATATTGTTGTGCTATATCGAATCTCCAATACAACCATCCTCATAAGTTGCTAGAATTTCAATAAGTGCCTGCAATCGTCAATTTCATAGCATGCAAAATAATAATATATCCACCATATGTTAGTACATATTCAATATGAGATCAAAATTATGAGAATCAGAATAAACACTTTGCTCCTGCAAAATCAATTTAAACCCTTAGGTTAGTGGAGATGAAATTTTTCTTTATGTACCTTTAAGATTCTTATTCTTTCAAATTGGACATGCTTTAAAGTCTTCTAGTAAATTTGTTGATTTATAATATCATGACATGTAAAATTAGTAAGATAAATTAGCATCTTACTGCATTATGATATGTTGGTACTTCAGGACCAATAATTTTCTTTTCAAGTCCTCACAGCGGTGACTAATCTTCCTTCACGGAAGAAGTTATGTTTCTCCCATAAAATGCGTATTGTTTCTAAAATTCTAAAATAATAGGTAAACTTCACAACTTAGAAAACAAACTAATAATCTCAATGTATTTTGTTTATGAGGTGAAACTCATTCGAATGTCAATTAGAAACACATTCTAATTTTCATCCACTATGGCCAAAGATTTTTATGAGTTATCACCTATAATCTTAGAATACATAAAACATTTCATTCCATAATAATTTAATATTAGACTTCAGGTCCTTATCCATTTATAATTTGATAGGATTAGTTCTCGAGAATTTAATTCACTGCTTCCAACAGTTAATATCCTTCCAGGATTATGTCAAGTGGGTCTTGTAAAATGTATATATACTCAATTTTATATTGCCAGACCTTTACCCATCATAGAATTATATACACCACAAGATAATATCTCTTCGTAATCAACACAAGATCATTGTACAACTACGTGAGCTTATCTTTTGTAAATAACATCTTTCGTTTCCACACATATATCTACTCATATCCCACTGACATTACATCTTTAGTTGTGTAAACTGCACAGTTCCAAATATTTCTCTACTTTAAGAGATAGCATGCCACGTTCATAACTTCTGGTGTGCGGACATCAGGTCCAAATAAAGAGATTTTGCCTCGATTTAATCATTTTTCATGTATCTTTGGTCAATCATGTTGTCGACGTCGATTTGTTCAATGGTTCCATTTTATTCAGGACATGACACAATGTATTGAGATCTCACAATTTTTCAAGTAACTTCATCATATTTTGCATGTCTAAAATCTCTTCTGGAGATCATTCAAATGTTATAAACTATTTGATATATATATATATATATATTATTATGGAACCCTCTGGTCTATCACGCTTCAGGCGTTCTTTAGACACATAAGCTTCTTGAGATTGTCCTTCTAGGACATATTCAATTGGAGCATGTGTAGCTGGTATATGTAATATAATCATTCTTTCAGGTCAGCATATATATGTCCGACAATAATTAAAACATGTAAATAAATTATTGTATGAACTTCTGGTTCATATTCTTTATAATGAGGATCAAGACGAGGCAATGATAATTAATATATTACCAACTATTTAGTTTCTCCCCCTGATTTTTGGAAATCAAACACATTAGACTGAGTCATGAACATATACACATAGATGGTACCAAAATAATAACCACTCATGTATAATGTATATCCAATTTAACCATCTATTTCAGTGTTGTGGTGGAACAATCCGAGCTGACCAAAAATTTATTTAAGACGGGGAGAAATTATGATAATTAAATAGTTAGATATGAATCAATATGTGCCAAAATGTATTCGACAATTTTCAATGGACGAGAAATTTCATTGAGCACTTGAGTAGTAGACTCACTAAATGCATATTCTTGATTTGATTAATCAAACTCACAAACTTCAGGTTGTGAGTATAACAACTAGACATGCTACCATATAGTTCATAATCAATTTGCCTTATAAACCCATAATATATATTTTGAAAATAATCTTCTAGTTCTTCGATGAACGTCCATATAAAATTTCAATTAATATTCACATCTTTTATAAAATCGACATGGCTTAGTCAGTCATACCAACTATAAAGTTATCAGTAAACTTCTGGTTTACTTTAATATATAAGTCAAAAGTTTTTTTATGTAATATAGAATATCATAACCGCATGATCGATTCTCTCTCACAAGGAGAAAGTATAATACAATAATATTGGATTTATTTTTTTCATTCAATACCTTGATAATAATATACATGCTCTTCTTGAGCATTTAATATAGAAAATGTAACGTGACATCCAATATATACAATACTCCGCCTTTGGATGGCTCATGTTTATTTTATATTACGAATACAAGTCAACTTTATTTTAAACAAGAAAACATTTCTTATGCATATATTAATACAATTAAATGAGTTCACATTAGAAGATCATAACAATACAATGCGCAACATACCGTCTCATGAGAGTTATCAGAGATCGACCCAAATCTCGTAGTTGCGGCCACACAACCATTCTCACATAGGATCAAATATTATATTTATGTATCATGTATCAACTGCAACTCTTGTGACGTCCATTCTTTATCAATAAATTTCTGTTTCAAATTTATACACACCAAAACTAAACTCAAGGTTAGCGACAAAATGTTTATAACTAACTTTCAATAATACAAAGCTGCAAAATTCTCATCATATACATAAAGTAAAACTTTCTTAGACTTGTACCACACATTTTTTTTTCTTTTATCTAGATGTTGCAATCCCTCGACATTGTCAACCTGTTGCAACTTACAAATACCAAAACCAACCAAAATGTTAGTGATCACATATTTTGTTAATTAGAAAATTTATTAAACAAATATCCACAACATATATGTGTTAGCTAATGATAATTATTTGGTGCACTGTATATCAAACACTAGGCACATTAGTTTAGAAATGCTAAAATAGCAGAACGCACTACACCACAAATGGTCTTTGCCAACACTGAAAATCGATGTTGCCATGAGAAATGTTGCCTTAGATGTCTAAAATCAATTAAAACGGATGTATGCCAACATCATAGTCAGATGTTGCCGTTCATGTTGCCTTAGATATAATTTTTTCATCAATGCCAACGCTTATATGGGTGTTGTCTTAGACACCCGAAAAAATGTAAAAAAAGTGGGGGGCGAAAAGCCCGCTTAGTGAAAAATTAAAAGTCCGCTCAAAATAAAATACATTGTCTGAAAAATAAAAAACAAACACAGAGTGTCTGTCGCTCAAAACTCTCTCTCTCTCAAAACTGTCTCTCAAACACTCTCCCTCAAACACTCTCTCTTAAAACTCTCCCTTTGAAGCTCTGCTCTATCTCCGGTCGAAGCTCATCTCCGGTTCGAAGCTCGTGGTATGTTGGTTTCTCCGTCTAGTTACTTCATCTAATTACCCTAGTTTAATTAGTTCATTCGTATTTTATAATTTACAAACCCTAGTTTTTGGGGTTTTTTATTTTGTTAATTTTGAGGGTTTACAAACCCTAGTTTCTTTATAATTTTGGGGGTTTTTTATTCGTAGTTTATAAGTATGCTTTTTCTTTATAATTTTAGGATTTTAAGATGTTTTATGATGTGAAGTTTCGCAGGAAGAAAGAGATTTGTGAAAAAGATGCTGATGCAAAGAGATTAGTTTCGGACATGCCAATGGTGCAGCTGTTACGAATGGTATCTTCTCATATGCTTAATTGAATTTTATATATTTTATAAGTATGCTTTTTCTTTCTAATTTTAGGATTTTAAGATGTTTTATGATGTTAAGAATGCAAAGAGATTAGGATTTTATGCTTATGGGCAGTTAACAAGTTTTTTTGGCATTCTCAGGCAAAAACCTCTGCTACCTCCTTTTGAATCTGCGGAAATACGTACTTTATTTGGTTTGTTTATGTTATTTCTCAGATGTAGCCTGCATTCATGCTTACCCTGTAAAACTATATGTCAAATTTATCCTGTAACTTATATTCTATTGTAGTACAAATTTAAAATAGTTCTACTGTAGGCTATAGTCAACCTGTGTAGTGGTGGATACAGCCTGAATTTTAAACCAGGAGGGATTCTAGTTATCCAAAAGATTTGATAAGATTTTAACTATGTTCAAATTAGAAGTCCGGTTAATTAACTATGTTTGACAATATATGTTGAACTTGGAAGTTATTTATATATGTTGAGGTTGCATCTGTTAATTGGCTTGCTTGATTCTTACGATGGATTTTGTTTTATATTATAGGATGTTTCATTTATGAAGAGCTGTTACAAAATTATTACTAAAGATGTTGCCATAGCCTGTAAAAATATTGCTAAAACTTGAACAATGTAAACTAAAAAATGTTACTATAACATGTTAGGATGTTGGCAAAAATATGAACTGTTAAATCAACTGGTGTTGCTATAGAGGGACAAAAATGTTGGAATAGGCTATATGGCAACATCGCAAGGGTGTTGGTGTTGAGTAGACAGTGTTGCCACAGATTGTATGCCAACACCGGAAATAGTGTTGCTATTTTGCATGAAATGTTGGCATAAGTGCCTAAGGCAACATCATGTTGATGTTGTCATAGTTTTGACAAAATGTGTTGGCTTAATCTCTAAGCCCACATGCAAATTCCCAACACCTTCAAAATTGACCAAAGTGTTGCCTTAAATCCTATGGTAACATTTTTCAGCATTTTTAACATTTATTTTGGGTGTTGCCATAGACCATTTGTGGTGTAGTGACGTAAAAGAGCACAACAATATTAACACCAGATTAATCTTCATAAAAAAATTGTAGTTACTGAATACGAAGCATACAAAAAAAAAAATTGCCCAATAATATTAATAGTACATGAGCCTTAATGTATCCAGCATCACACACTTGATTCCATTGCAATAAATTTCTAAATAAATTGAGCCCACTTGCCCGCAATATTAAACTCATCGACCAAGTACTTAACTGAAAGTGATATATATGCTATCAAGATAGCTTACAATGTCTTCAATCAAGTTGGAGCTCCTAGCCAATCTTACATAACAAGATTCCGCACCAAGATTATTAAACCTAGTGCAAAATGTAAACATTATATTATAATATTTATTAGTATAAATTTAAATTCCTGTAAGCTATCATAGTATAATCACATAGTAATAACGAATAACCAAGGAGGCAATCTAGACTTTCATTATGCCCAGCAATACAAATAGAACCACCTGGCCATCTATTAGGAACATGGGTATACAAAAACAAATTTTTAGTCATCTTGTATCAAGTTTTATAAGATCACACATTATGATTTTAAATTCTAGAATGTGCAAAGTAAAAAACACATACTAAATTTCACAATAAAAATTGATTTATTAAAACATATATATTCCTTTATTAGACAACCGGAAAAGATTCACTAAGCATGATAATACAATTTTAATAAAAATAAAAATAAGATAGATGTCTGATGCACAACAATCAAGGCTAATACAAACAGTATTTGCTAACATTAAAAACCGACAAGCATTTAAACATCAGTACTTTTGATTTGTAATAATGTGAAAAGAAGCATATAAATAAGTCAAATATTTTACAAGCAAAAAGAACATGACCCCTCTACTAGTCTACTTGGCACAACTTTACATAACATGTCAACATGCAAATTATTAACATAATATATTCTTAAAAACAGGAATATCGAATACAAAATCTACTGGTCCACGAGACAAATTCTATTGATTTTATTATAATATGAACCATTAAAAAATATAGAATACAAAACTCTAATAAAGCCAACAAAAATGATCTTATACCACTGCAGAGACAAAAAATTTCAAGTAAAACTAGGCAACATATAAGCATACAATCTATACACATAGTATAAATATACAAAGTTTTATTAATAGGCTACATATTTTTATCTCAAGTAATATGATTGCTATAATATTATTCTATTGTTCTTGAACCTTAAAATAAAATCATGACATATATTACACTAATTACTAATTCCCAATCAACCAAAAAAAGTGAACTGAACAAATGCAGTTAACAATTTAGTGCAAGACAGAATCATATATAATTGGGCACATCATTACTTTACCTGAGCCCATGATTTAATTCACATGGGACTCAACACATTCCATCGTAATTGCTGGACATGGGGATGCAGAAACCTTTTGCAAAAACTATACCTTCTCTACCTTGTAGCCAAATTCGTTTTTCTTAATTCCACATAATCTGATATAGATAAAAATTGCAATTCACAGTACCAACTACCAATCGTTCTGATAACGTGTTATAAAATATGTTATATAGTATAAAATAAAGAGTTCGAGGGAGAGAGAAAAAAAACACAAGATAACAAGAGATAACTCATATTCATATAGTCTTCTCAAATACACACGAAGCCTTATATAGGCTATAAGTTTGAGAGTTACAAGTATAATGAAAAGCCAAAGATCTTTACAAGTAATTGAAAAGCCAAGAGTCTAAATATTGAAAAGTTAAAAGGACATCCACTCATATGCAAGATATTTATAACAAAAGCAATTATTTATTGCGGGTGTTTGCAATGAAATATTGCGGACAGGGATGTACGTCGGGAGCTGTGGAAGGCGTCCCAAATTAATTTGTTTGATGTTCAAAACTTCGAAGTTATTCCCTTCGTCACAAAATATATGTCCCTTTTGCAAAAAAAAAAATGTCTCAAATTACATGTCATCCTATTCTTTCCATACAAATATATCTTCTTTTTATACAAATTTAAGTCTAATTTTCCAAAATTACCCCTATATTTATATTTTCAATTCTTGACTTCTTTAAAACTTAACTTTATTCTCATTTTTAATTCATTTATTAAGGTTATTTATTGAAAAACCTTATTCAATCAACTTTTTTCTTAATATGCGTATTTTTTCAAAGGGACATGTAAATTGGGACAGAGGGAGTATTATTTTTCAGTAGTTGTTGTTAAACAATATTTAATGATTTTACTGTATGCTTTATAGTAAGAAATGTAAATTAGTTTGTACAAAATTTATAACACTTTTATTTAATTCTAATATAAATTTATATAATAACTGAATCTACTTATTAATTAATTATATTGTTTTTATTTTTCATTTTAAAATGAATACGAAATCAAGTTCTGATTCAAAAAATAAATAAATAAATAAATAGTTATTTTTTTATTCAAAATTCTGATCTTGCGTTCGAAAAGTTACCTAAAGAAAACTAGTAAAACTTTATTCAAAGTCGTTGTTAATTTACGACAAATTTATTGAATACTTTTTCTTTTGAGTTTCGAGTCAATCTTTGACTCATCGCTTCCTTTCCTGTTCACACCCAAGTCAATACAAAGGTAATGACTTTTTTTACTACAACTCCTTCTATAAGCTTAAAAATTTAGAATAAAGTGAAGATTAAAGTTTTACTACAACTCCTTCTATAAGCTTAAAAATTTAGAATAAAGTGAAGATTAAAGTTAATATTAAAAAATATATGCATGTAAATAATGTTGACCGTTGACTCATGCGCGTGGTTGAACTTTGACAGTTGAAAGATTCTTAAACAACGGAACAACACGCGCTGTAACAAGACGAGGTTGTTGACGAAATGGACCTTTGGTTGTTGAACATAGTGTAGTCGCAAAGCTCGTCGGGCTTCCCTAATCCCTATATATTGTAATATATGGAGTTTAGTAATTGGTACAGAACTAACACAAAGTTAATACGAAAGTAAAGGATTAAAGAAGAATAAAATGGAGAGTAGTTCATCAACAGCATCGGTAGCACTAGTGTATTGGTATAATTGGGTTAACGAACAAGTGACATCTCATTTGCTTGGCTTCTTTAGTGATCATGGCTCTTCATCATCCACTCAAATTACACAAAACAGCTCTAGCACCTGCAGCAACATAGCTTCATCATCCACAGTAATCACAGAAGAAACCAGCAGCAGCATTGAGATAGTTTCGAGAGCAGGTGGTTCGCGTAAACCCCCGCCAAAGCCCATAAGCAAAGGGGATGGTCCTAAAACCAACAACGTTCCTGCATAACATACTTCGTATGGATCGGTCCCTATTAGTGTATACATGTGCGCCTGCAGTGTGTTGCAATTATAATATATGTATGGCGAATTTCATTCATTTTTGGTTCACTTGTTCATAATGAAAATTTGTCAAAAGCTTATTATTGATCATACCACAAATAAAGATAAAGTAGTTAGATTCGACTAATTATAAACTTTTATTTTTTTTTGAATTCAAGTGCAAACTCGCATTCGATGATCAATCTAAAATATTGAGCAACATAAAATGAAGAGTAAAAAACACTTTGTGTACCCGAAATTTCAGTTTCGTGCACTTTCTGTACCCATAATTAGGTATCTAGCAAGCAAAAAGCATGCTACCGTCACATTCTGTTAACACCGTGAACCTGTGATGCTCGGACTCTCCGGAAGACCCAGCCGTACCCGTGTCCACGGGACACGACACTGACACCGACACTGAGATCCGGATCTGATCCTCTATGTGAAAATGGACACTTCATCTCCGACAACCTAACTTAACTTCGACAACTTATCTCTAAGAAAAAGAGAAGAAGAAGAAGAAGAAGAAGAAGAAACTACCTATCATCAAATACGTTTTCAACTTTTGAAATTGTATCGATTACACGTTTATTTATTCATATAGCAAATATAATTTTTAGCTTTTTTTTCCCAAAGTTTATTTGTAATCTTTACATTAAACATAGACATTTATTATATAAAAAGTATCATAATAAATTAAAAACAATAACTGCCGTGTCCAAATCCAAGTGTCGGATCCTTATAAAACATGTCCCCGGGTCTTTGATTTTGGAGTTCAGAGAATCTGACACTCCGATTTGTGTCAGTGTCGGATCCTTCTAAAAGAGTCTGAGCATCATAGCCGTGAACTGTCCTTTGTAATATGAGTAAAACAAGCAGGGTAGTAAAGACATTTCAGCTTTGTGTACGTGTGTGTATATGGCGTCAAAATTGATCATTAACCCCTCCCCTCATTATTGTAGATCTTCCTTAATTCCCCTCTTTAATTTTCTCTCCACACTCTGTCCTAATGCCTTGGTGTTTGAGAGAATCAGAGTTTAATGAATCATACTCCCTCCGTTTCAATTTGTGTGTCTTGTTTTTTCTGGACACGTTTGCCAACACACTTTTAATCGTTAATATCTTTACTTTCGTATTAGTATTAAATATAAAAACTTCATTGTATTAAAATACTCATAAATACGAATCCAACAAGATCACTCATGACTATATTTGGTCTTATAGATTATGGGTAAATTAGTAGTCAATCATTTATAATAAACAGTGTCCAAAGTCAAAACAGGACACACAAATTGAAACGGAGGGAGTATTTACCAGCTGAGTGTCCTAATTCATCCTGAAAAACAGAGTTACAGAGACTGTTTGGTTGCAAGTGTGAAATTACACTTTAACCCTTACAGTGTTAACAACTTTTAACGGCAATACACTTTTTGCTAGCTTTTTGAAATCACGACATGCAAATTGCTAGATATCAAATTCTGGGTACACAAAGTGCATGAAGCTGAAATTTCGGATACACAAAATGCGCTTCTTCCTTTCATCCCTCGGCCGGAAATGCTGATGACATCATTTATTTAACAAAGCAAGGGTGGTGCAGTTCAAATAAATCCAATAACAAATAACTTATATATTGCTGGTGCAGGTCCTCCCGCAGCCATGACAACTAAATTTACAGATATCTCTCGCAAGCCTGGAAATGCTCCCACACACACACATACCAAACACGTACAAATGTGTGTTTTACATTCGAGTTCCCTAGCTATATGCAGGAAAAGAAGACCACACTTGTTATGACCCACAGTACTATTACTAATTACACGAGGCAGGCATACCCTTACGTTATAGGAGTACTACTACTAACATTATACGAGCCTATCATATATGTAATTATGGAATTCAAGTGACTTTGATTTTGATTTGGCGGAGCTGACCTTTTCTAAAACCCTCCACTTCGTCAAAGTTAAAAAAAAAAATTTGTAATATATGGTCAAGCAGGTTTGCCCGACTTATAAGTTCAGAGTTCAATGGCACAACCACTATAGATCTGTTAGAGGGGAATCACGGCACCTCTTCCTACACTCTAATAAATTTACCACAATCCTTACGGAAAAGAAAATTTTCCTGTTTTTTGAATCCAAGACTACTAAAAGTAAATATACTATATCCACCCATGCATCATCAATTACTTGTGTTTTTAACATATAACCATTTTGTATATTATAACCAATCATTTAGATAATATCTTTAGAGTACATTTCATTATTCATTTAGATGTTTCAGTCCTATTTTAACTTTTCAAAGTCAAATTAATAAAATTTTGACTAAGAATCCTAAGAGTCAACAAATATTAATAAATATATAAATTATAAAAAAATTATCTTAACAAAATTTATGTCAAGGAGTACTATTTGTTGGGATTTATGGGTGATAGCATATAGACAACTTAACTATATTTTTCTGTACTTAGTTTTTACTAAGTAGAACATACTCTCACAGTCAGAGTATGTTCTTGTAATCAAATAATTGCTATCATATAATAATTGTATGTCTTGAAAGAAGTTCATACATTTGTTAAGCCTCAAGGAATACATCCAGAAGATAACAAGAATAAAAGTCACTGTCACACTCTTGACAGTAAGGTTACAAGAAGACAAATATTGTCAAATCACAACAAAGCTATATCTGACAGCAACATTGGCTAAAGCATGAGACAGTAACATTCTCACACTTGACAGCAAGTCTGGAGTTCCGACAGCAACTTTGGCGGGAGCTCGTACTGTCAACATCTGAATATTCCTTCGACAGCAGACTTGGCGGTTAAGGTTACTGTCACACTGAATTATTTGATTTGGGTACTTTTCTCAGTCAAAGCCCGTGACAGGTTATATGTTCAAGAAACAGATTTACTGCAACAATCAATCGTTTGTAGCAGACCTACAAAGACTACGACAGAAGCTTGAGAGATCACAATACAAGGTTGATCAATTCAAAGAGTATGATACATCCACATCTACTAGAATTGTATTAACTAGAAATAGAAAGAATCTAGGTTGCTTTACTTGTAACGTTAACACTATCTGTATAGCAATTTAGGAAAGTCACATGGGTGTGCAAATTGTAATGAGCTGCCACTTGAAAACGACAGCAGCTCAACACCCCATGTGAAAGGGGCAACAGAGTATCTTAGTCTACTTAGATACATGTCTCTAATTCTTTCTGTATGCAACAACAACGAAACAACTTGTCTTTAATAGTACTCCTTCACATAAATTTTGTTATGATAATTTTTTTATAATTTATATATTTATTAATATTTGTTGACTCTTAGGACTCTTAGTCAAAATTTAATTAGTTTGACTTTGAAAAGTTAAAACACTAAAGTAAAGCCGCAGAAGATAAAGCACCACTAGTCCAGTTTACAACAATAAAGAACTGACACATCAAAGGAAAACCTAAGAATAATAGAGAAAAAGAAAGAAAAAGGAAAATGCTAGAATTACATAAAGTTTCACAAAAAAAACTTTCACAAAATGATAGGTGTCTCAATGTGATTGATTATAATTCAATGGACCCCTGCATTCAAATTAATATCAACCAATAAAAACATCAATTAATGGAATCCAATTCATTATGTAAATTTTTGTGTGCATATTTTTTGTGCACTTAGCACTACTCAAAGAAAAAAGAGGCAAGGACACTTTCACAAAGAAAAAGAGAGAATACAGAAGCAAAACTAAGAACAAAATATAAAATATCTTATATATTAAAATAATTAACGACTGTAAGGTTTTGCAGGTATTCCCATCGGTTTGATACAAGGAAACCTTTCCACCACCAGTTCAAATTCTTTCGAGCTAAATAAATATTGTGAAGAGAAGGTACCTTTGTATAGTTATTCTGTTCTTGAGAATCATCTGCATATAATCTCACATGACATGCCACTTCTCAAAGTGATAAAGTAGACTCAAAATATATTCTCTTCCCATTCAATGTTATTTAAGGTATAAGCCTCAATTTTTTTTTATAAAATCACATATGTTTATATAGACAATGCTTAATCAATGATATTGAAAACTAATCTAATAACGGAACCCTCTATATTTCGCTAATAATAATATTAAATGTAATTCTTCATATTTTTCCATACTAATATATTACATCTCCCCTTAAACTCACAATACTCAAAATCGAGAGTTTGCCAAAATAAAAAAATAGAATCGTCCGTTTCAATAAAAAAAATCACATACTTTATCAATTTTCTCGTTGTGATCAACTTTTCATCCTCGTCTTCATCATCTTTGTCCGCATCACCATTTTTGTTCTCATTGTCATCATTATTGTTTTGATCACGATTTCTCTCAAAATCTCTCTTTTTTGTCGTATTAGTTTGGGACATTCCTTCCACGAACCCATCACAAAATCTATCAACATTGTTGTTGTGTTTTTGTCTTATCTTCAACTTCATTCTTAAGATTTTTTTTCAACCCACGAACTCTCGCATAATCTTTTTCATTTTTTTCCCACGAACTCTTACATGATCTTTTTTTTTTCCACACCCACACCCACGAGGATCTTCTTCTCACAACTACAAACTCTCATAATATGATTTTTTAAATTTACTCGAGTCCACGAACTCTCGTAGATCTTCTTTCCTTACGTCCATGAACTTTCGTAGATTTGTTTTCTTGTTCTCTAGGTAATCAATCTAGGCTCTTATACCTAATCACATTCAATATTTCTTTTTTTCTTATATTTTTCTTTTTTTTCATAAATATACAAGTCTAGAGTGTTTTTTTTGCAAAAATGCTTTTAAAAAGAACAATAGATTTTGCGAAAATACTAACTTATTTGTAAAAATATGGTCTGCAACCAAATTCAATTATTTGCAGCCACATATATATATGCAATTGTATGCAACCTACTGCGTAGCCATATTTGCAAAATCAACTAAAGTCTTGGAACAAGTTGCATTTGGTTATAGACCGTATTTTTGCAAATAATTTGGTATATTCGTAAAGTGTTTATTTTGAAAAAAGGTATTTTACAAATATTTTGAGAAGATAGAAAAATCATAAAAAAATTTAGTAAAAATAGTTTTTTTAATAAATATTCTTTCTCATTCAATATTAAAGGTGTAAACCTAATCATATATATTCAATTCTTTTACAAAATCACACATATTTAAATATGGATAATATGTTTCTGTAGTTAACTTTAGGATATTCTCTCAAAATTAACCATTAATATTGTGACACATATGCACAATCAATAATGCCCTGCGGGGCCCTTTTAAATAAAAAAAACTACATAATTTTGATGGGTAAACTTTTAATTATTCCCTACAGTTAACTGTAGGACCATTTTTCTCTTTAAATATATGTTCCCTAATCAATAAAAATGCAAACTAATATAATAAGCGAATTATCCGTATTTTATTAGTAATAATATTAAAAAAACCATATTTTTCATCCTAATATATCAACATATATATATCAAGAGAAAGACAATTCTTCTCTTTACAATGAAAGAAGAAAAGAAGGCGAACAAGAAAAAAGAAGAAAAGGAGAAAGAAGATACAAAGATTGAAACACACTCATGTTTAATGTATCTCGATCTCGATCGTAGTGTTTTACAGGGTCATGTTATAGGTATTTTTTGGAAACTAATTGAATTCTATTCCTGAGATTGTAATTTAGAGTAAGTAGTTAGTTGAGTGCCATGTTAATTATTTTCCAATTCTATGAAATGCAGATCATTACCAAAAAATAAATGCAGATTATTTTAAATAATGAAGATTTTAGGCGTGTAGAAATGCATAGTAAACGTAGTACAAAAAGTATATTATATATCATCTTACTTTGGATTTCAATAAAGCAAGTTGAAAATATTATCACTGACTATGGTCCTAAAATATCAGCTTTATCCATAAAATATAATATATCATTATTTATTCACTTATGAGACAGTAATATATATTAACGAGTTTTTAAAGCATGGTTTTAGATTACAAGAAATAAATACCAGAAACATTTGCAAAGATATGATCCATCATTGATAAAGGCTCCTGTAAGAAAAAAACAAGCCCAATATATGTTAGGTGGTCAAGTTAGGTGGTGACTTTTGCCTTCCATGCATGCAAGGGAGAAACACAACCACACAGCTCTAGCTGTGGTGTCCATGCAATAAAAGGACGACACGAAGAAAAGAATAAATACTCTCTTGAGATAATCTCTTCTGATGATCGATGGCTCGACAGAGCATATGATCCCAACTGACAATTAACAAAACACCACCAATGCCATCAATCAGATAATTAAGACTCTACATTAAAATTATTCCAGTTCCATATTTATACATATCGATCTGCACGATTAATTGTGTGGTGTTTGTCAGGCAGTTGACGTGTTGTATTGGAATAGGAAGATTATTGTTTCAGAGATGTGTAATTAAGCAAAAGCATGTATAAAATTAGCAGAAGGATGACCAAATATAATGCAAGAATAAGACACAATTTGTGTCGATCAGGAGGCTTTGCCATTCTTCTCCCCCACCCCTCCTTCCCCGCCGGCGTCCACTAATCATGAGAGTATGTGCCTAATCATGTTATTCAGATGATTTAAACGTAACAGCACACTAGACTCGTGTGAGCAGATTACACCCCTCCTTCCCACTAGATTGGGGTAAAATAGCTAATTGGTTATCTTTTCGTTGTATAAGCATATGTATTGAATTGGTACGCATAATTTTAAATTTTATTAAAGAAAAATCATTTGGAAAAAATTTTAAAATTTCATTAGTAAAAATTAAATTTGGCTAATGACCTAATTGAAAATTATTATCAAGTTCAGTGACCTACTTGCAAGTTTCATTGTGCCATGTTAGCATCTACGTCATCTTTCTGTTAGAGTTTTTAACGGAACTGACGACGATTACCAATTTGCAAGTTTTTAAGTACTTCATTAGTTGACTCATTAGTTGACTGAAAGCTTTTTTTAACTCCATGACCTACTTGCAAGTTACTAGTAACTTCAGTGGCCAATTACCTATTTTACCCCCACTAGATTCAGCATCCATCTCGACTATACTCATTTGAGTATATTATAGAAGCTTCAGAGGGAAAACAAATAGCTATATCACTTGACTATGATGGAATCCTTTTCTTGCATTGCTGATGATCCAGATCGTGCTTAATTTCATATGGGATGCCGTTAGTTCTTCATTTCTGCTATCGTTCTTTTCCTAATTTATAGCATATCTTGTCATAAGTGATGCAGTTTATGAAGAAACTGATACAGAGTGGAAAGGACTAACGTCAAGGAGACAGGAAGAAGTAAACCCAGAATGTTAAGATAACATTCTCGATTTACTTCATCCTGTCTTCTTGACGTTAGTCCTTTCCACTCTGTATCAGTTTCCACATAAACTGCATCACCTGTGACAAGATATGCTATAAATTAGGAAAAATTGATAGCAGAATTGAAGACACACACACAAAACATGCATAGGGAACGCAAGTACAAATCTTCCTTGTGTACAAAATAGAATCTACCAACAGCCATCTTCCTGCATGTACAAATCCCGTATTGCATTTTAGCTTATTTAAATTTAATAGGTTTTTAAGTTCGAGTCTTTGTTTTTGTTTACTATTCTACTTCATGTTGCTTGAGTCTATTAAGGTCCCTGTGCTAAGTGAATGTTGAAGATTGAAATTAAGGTCTAGTAAATGTGTTGGTAGGTTTTGTCCAGGTTGTTGGAAGGAGTTAGTCCTAGGTCCAAAGGTTGGTGTAATGGGCTAGGAATTTTTGTATGGGGCTTGCCCACTATCTATGCAATATTCTCGATTTACCAAAATATATATATATATAGGGGGCTGCTCAAGTGAGACCCCTCTTATAATGAGAATTGAGACCCCTTACTATATTAATATAATCTACTGCTATATACACACATACATACAACACACCTGATGATTCTTGAAAACACCTGACCACCATCACCCTGCCCCCACCCCACCAACACCAATCATTGTTACCCGTGAAAAGTCTTGCAGCACCTTTAGATAATCAGTAGTTCTGATTTGTTGTTGGTCATGGTAACCCCTGTTTACGGAGGACAGGAACTTCAGCATCACCAACTAACATGGGAAAACAAGTGGCCCATGGTTCGCCTGAATTGTACTGGAATTGCTCTGTTCTTCCATCGGCTTCAATTTTTACATTTTGCGATTCTGCTACAGGGGCTTGGCTTTCAACATCTATTTCATCCATATTCCAACATCTATTTTTACCATACCACTGCCTAATCCATCCACCACCTATACCAGAATCATAATCATCACAAAAAGCAAATCACCAAGAAACCACAAATATTCAAAGCAAATCACCAAAACTCAAAGCAAATCACTAAAAAATTAAAAACAAATCATCAAAAATTCGAGCATAATCATTAAAAAAAAATCAGATCTGAGACAAGACAAATCACAACACCACCATCTCTGTTCGCCACCACCACCAAATCACCGAAAATTCAAAGCAAATCACCAAAAAATTCAGTACAAATCATTAAAAATTCGATCAAAAAATTCAGATCTGAAACAATACAAATCACAACACCATCATCTCCGGGTTGCTTTTCCTCAACTAAGGCTATTGGGACCCATAGAAGCTCAATTGGTTGCTTTCTTCCCCGCCTGATAGAAAGATATAAGTGAAGAAAAGTCTCCACTTATATTAAATGAAAATTGGGACTGAAATAACACACAGAAAAGAGACAGACAACAGACACATGCGATGAGGATGACGACGGCTAATTTAAATGCTAGCAGGTAGAATAAGGTCATTTTATGATAGAAATGGTCAGAGTTTTGTGAACTTGCAAAACAGGAAAAGAAAAATTAGAAAGGAAGTGTCAGATGTATTTTTATAAATGATCAAACCACTTGCGCAACTATCTGTAGCCACTCACTGCTTAGCCATTCCAGATTTACAGTGTACATGCAGTTGTTCTTAATTTCTTTTTTCGTATTCCCATCTCAGTTATAGAGATCGGAATCGAAAGTCTCCGTCATCGGAAGTGAAGAAGACGACCGGTACCGCTGTCAATGGGGATGGGGATGGGGGTGGGGGTGGGGGTGGGGGTCGGATGTGGGGGGGAATATAGTCAGATTTATTAGATATTAATATAGTGAGATTTGTGTGTCCCAGATTAAGTAGTATAGTATAAAATGGAAAGCTCTCAATTCTCAAAATAAGGGGGGTCTCATTTGAGCACTTGCCTATATATATATATATATATATATATATATATATATATATAGAGAAAAAGGACCCCGAGATATATCTCAGGAACTTTTCCTAAGATACATGTTAAATAACCTTTAAATCTTGATGGGCCCGCAGGGCTAATTAAAAATCTTTGAATTTACTAAAATACCCACCCCATTTTTATATATAAAAACTAAGTATCTCAGGAAATTTACCTGAGATATATCTCAGGCTCCCTACTCTCATCTATAACCTTTATTAATAAACGAAACACCCTTTTAAGGATATCACTTTTTGGTTCGCACTATATTTTGGTTTCACCCTTTTTGGTTCGCACTATATTTTGGTTTCACCCCTACAATCCTATTTCTACTATAATTCTATTTCTATGTTGTTTTTTTAATAAAATAGAAATCCTATTATAATTATAATTCTTTTATTACAACTTTAAATAAAAAATTAGTTTCACCCCTAGAATCATATTTCCCTTATATTCTATGTTATTTTTAAAAGAAAATAATAAAATTGAAATCCTATTATTATTATAATACAATTTTTTTATCATAATTTAGAATAAAAAAATAATACGATCAATTCTCCGAAAGATTTTTCAGGGAGAACAACTAGAACATGTTTCTATACAATACTCTAGAACAATTTTTCCTGCGATTATATGTTATTTTTTTTAAAAACATAATAAAATTGAAATCTTATTATTATTATAATTCTTATATTGTATTAGCAATTTTTTCATTATAAGTTTAGATAAAAAAGATTACGATCAATTATCTTAAATATTTTTCAATGAAAACAACTGAAACGTGTTTCCATGCACTTCTATTAAACAATCTTAGTTTATAGTTTGTTAATCCTAATTTTTTTATTATAACTTTAGAATAAAAAAAAGATTACGAACAATTATCTTAAATATTTTTCAATGAAAACAACTGAAACGTGTTTTCATGCACTTCTATTAAACAATCTAAGTTTATAGTTTGTTAATCGTATAAATTTTTTATGCAAATAACATAGTTTTTTTTATAATTTTATAATATTTTTATAAATATTTAATTAAATAAAAAATTAGTAATTAATTAATATAAATCCCCGAGCCGAGCCCGTGCTTCGCATGGGTTATCATCTAGTATATATCTATAACCTTTATTAATAAGCGAAACCCTCTTTTAAAGTTACCTAAAGTTTGGTTCGCACTATATTTTGGTTTCACCCGTTTTTGGTTCGCACTATATTTTGGTTTCACCCCTAAAATCCTATTTTCCCTAGAATACTATGTTGTTTTTTTAAAAAAAATAGAATAAAAATAGAAATCCTATTATAATTATAATTCTTTTTGTAATTTTTATCTTATTATAATTATAATTCTTTTATTTGTATTTTTTTTTTAAAAAAAATCATATTTCCCCTAGAATACTATGTTCCTTTAAAAAGAGTTAAAAATAGATTCTTATGATGATTATAATTCTTTTGTTTATAATTTTTTTAACTTGAAAAAACCAACGATCAAAAATCACCAACAAATAGAGGGTAAAACACCAACGAATACATAGCCAGATTGTATAACATTTGATAAAACACTAACGAATCTATAACCTTTATTAATAAATTTCTGTTTAATGATATTTTCGTAACAAATTTGGTTTCACCCTTATTTCATCACAGATTCCTACTCCCCTAAAATTCATATTATTTTCTAAAACAATTGATTGGAATTTTGTTATAATTATAATTCTTTTACTATAATATTACTGAATTGTACAAATAACGTATATATTAGAACCAGAATCATGTATGTTATGTTTTCTTGATTGTTTAAAATATAATCTTAAATAAATAATAAATAAATCTATATTTATAAAGTGTATTAATAACAAAACCCCTTTTTAATGTACTATTTTATACCAAATTTGGTTCGTATCATATTTTGGTTTAACCCCAAGACTCCTATTTCCTCTAGAATTCTATGTTATTTTATAAAATAAAAAAAAATTATATTACAATTATAATTTTTCTTATTACAACTTAATAAAAAAAAAAGACTACGAATATAAATGTTAATCTACGGTGACATGCTTATCTATAACAAACGAAATACATTTTTAATGGTACTTCGGTACCAAAAATTGGTTCCACCCATAAGATTCATATTTCTCCAAGGATTCTATATTATTTTTTATTAAAATAATAAATTGTTAATACTATTATAATTGTAATTTTTATTATAACTCTATTCAGTTCACAAATAACGTAATTATCATAATCATGTACATTTTAACGTATATATCGGAATCAGTTAGTTTTTTTTCTCGATTTTCTTAGATAAACTTAAATAAATAATATATAAAATGACCTTTATTAATAAGCAAATTCTTTGTAAATAACGTAATTTTTTATAATAAATTAATGATCAATTTAATTAAATTTTCTCGGGCCCTTATCATCTAATATCTTATTTGTAAGTGAAATCACGTTTTAATGATACTTACTTCTAAATTTGTGTCTCCTAGAAATATTGGAATTTTGATGTAATTACAATTCTTTTTTTATAAACTACTGAGTTCCATAAATATCGTAATTTTCTTTTGTACTTTTATCATTTTTATTGTATTTTTTAATGATAAATAAAATATTTCCTATAAAATTTAATAAAAAATGATCAATTTTAATAAATTATTTCGACCTGTGCTTCGCACGGGCTATCATCTAGTATATATATATATAGGCCTTTGCTCCATAAAGAACACTCTTATATAACAAACAATAAAGAACACTATAAAATCATTTATTCCAATAGATCCATTGGCCCCGCCAGGGGCACCCAATAGAAAAAGTTCTTATTTTTTTAAGCTCTATCCATCCAGCAAAAAAAAAATAAATAAATTTTGAAAATTTTACTGTTCATGATGACGTCATCGATGAACAGTAAAATTTTCAAAATTTTTTTTTTTTTTTTTTTTTGCTGGATGGATAGAGGCTAAAAAAATAAGAACTTTTTGTATTGGGTGGCCCCGCTAGGGGCAATGGATCTATTAGATATGAGGTGTTCTTTATTGTTCTTTATTTAAAGTGTTCTTTATGGAGTGCAACTCTATATATATATATATATATATATATATATATATATATATATATATATATATATATATATATGGGTTGGACTCCATAGCAAACACCTTATATAACAAACAACAAAGAACACCTCATATCTAATAGATCCATTGCCCCTGGCGGGGCCACCCAATACAAAAAGTTCTTATTTTTTTAGCCTCTATCCATCCAGCAAAAAAAAAATAAATTTTGAAAATTTACTGTTCATCGATGACGTCATGATGACGTCATCAGTGACGTCATCGATGAACAGTAAATTTTTAAATTTTTTTTTTTGCTGGATGGATAGAGCCTAAAAAAATAAGAACTTTTTGTATTGGGTGCTCCTGGCGGGGCCAATGAATCTATTGGAATAAATGATTTATAGTGTTCTTTATTGTTTGTTATATAAGAGTGCTTTTTATGGAGCAAAGGCCTATATATTCTCTTTTGAGCACTTGCCTATCCTTTATTATCATACCTGAGTCTACCACACGTCAGTTAACCAATAAGAATCAAGGAATTATTTTAGGACCAATCAGAGCCAATTCCTAAAATTTAGACCTTTCCTTATTTACAATCTCACCCTACCTCTTTAATCATGGTTAGTTAAAACTTCTAATTTAAATATAATAATGATTTTATTAAACATATCCATAAATACCTATTTTTTAAATCAAAAAATATTTATTAGAAAATCACAATTTTAATTTGAAATCAATCACGATATATCATTATATATTTTAAATAACTTGGATAAAATCCATACCTTCAAAAATTTGATTTTTTTATAAGCTCAAAAATATATTTATTCATAATTTGTTAATAAAATTAATTAATAAATGCATATAAGCCAACACTACAAAATTGGATTTGAACAAATTTTAAATAACTTGGATAAAATTCACATCTTCAAAAACTTGATTTTTTAAAAGGTTCAATAATATTTTTATTCACAATTTGTTAATAAAATAATTAATAAATTCATATAAACGAACACTACATATATTTTAATTATTTCAATTATTAGATATACGCTATAAGGATATTATTATTGGTGGTGGATAAATTACCAATCAAAAAATTAAAATTATTTTAGAAGCAATCAGAATTTACTTCTAAACTTTAAATCAATCAGTCATATACAAAATTTTATTATTTATCATGCTTATTCTAATTTATTAATCACGGCTAAATTAAATTTAAATATAAAATATTTTGATTTAATAACTTCGCATATCACATGATTTTTAATTTTAAAGAATTTCTACTAACCATAAATATTATTTTCTATAAATCCACATAATAGTATATTACATCTGGTGATATATCTTTCAGTTATGAATTGTTTTTGAACATCTTTTATTATAATAAAGGATATCATAATCTAACATGTATTGGTTAACCAATCACAAGATCGTGATTTATTTTAACATCAATCAGAATCTATTAAATTTAAATCAATTAAATCTAAGCCGCTTATTCCATGTTCCCCATAAGACTTAGCAAACTTTGATAAACTATGTATGCATCAATTTTTCTCATGGCTAAATCATATTCGGTTAAGGTACTACTTTATATCTTTTTATTCTATGGCATTCTATACTTGGACAGATTATCTTTTTATCCTTTATTATAATACCTGAGTCTACCACACGTCAGTTAACCAATAAGAATCGATGAATTATTTTAGGACCAATCAGAGCTAATTCCTAAAATTTAGACCTTTCATTATTTACAATTTCACCCTACCTCTTTAACCATGATTAGTTAACACTTCTAATTTAAATACAATAATGATTTTATTAAATATATCCATAAATACCTAATTTTTAAATCAAAAAAAAATTACTATAAAATCACAATTTTAATTTGAAATCAATCACGATATACCACTATATATTTTAAATTAAATTTCATAATTTATCATTCATTAATCAACCATTCTTTTAATATAAAGGCAATCACAATCATATTATCATACATTATAAATTGATTTTTATAATACATATTGTACAAATATAATCGATATTAAATAATTATAATTTAACTAAACTTATAATTTGAAAAAATCTAATTTGAAATCAGATTTTAAATAATTTCGATAAAATCCACACCTTCAAAAATTTAATTTTTTTATAAGTTCAAAAATATATTTATTCATAATTTATTAATAAATGCATATAAGCCAACATTACAAAATCGGATTTGAACAAATTTTAAATAGCTTGGATAAAATACATATCTTAGAAAACTCGATTTTTTAAAAGGTTCAAAAATATATTTATTCACAATTTGTTAATAAAATAATTAATAAATTCATATAAATGAATTTAAGTACAAAATTGATTTTATTAAACATATCCATAAATACATATTTTTTAAATCAAAAAATATTTACTAGAAAATTACAATTTTAATTTGAAATCAATCACGATATACCACTATATATTTTAATTAAATTTCATAATTAACCATTCATTAATCAACCACTCTTTTAATACAAAGTCAATCACAATCATATATCATCTGATTTTTATAATATATATTGTACAATTATAAGTGATATTAAATAATTATAGTATAACTTAACTAAAAAAAAATGAAAAAATCGGATATGAAAATTGATTTTAAATAACTTGGATAAAATCCATACCTTCAAAAATTTGGTTTTTTTATAAGCTCAAAAATATATTTATTCATCATTTGTTAATAAAATTAATTAATAAATGCATATAAGCCAAAACTACAAAATCGGATTTGAACAAATTTTAAATAACTTGGATAAAATCCATATCTTCAAAAACTCGATTTTTCAAAAGGTTCAAAATATATTTATTCGCAATTTGTTAATAAAATAATTAATAAATTCATATAAACGAACACTACATATATTTTAATTATTAAATATACGCTATAATAGTATTATAATTGGTTGGTGAATAAATTAGCAATCAAAAATTAAAATTATTTTAGAGACAATCAGAATTTACTTTTAAACTTTAAATCAATCAATCATATAAAAAATTATTATTTACCATGCTTATTCTAATTTACTAATCGTGATTAAATTAAATTTAAATATAAAATATCTTGATTTAATAACTTCGCATATCACATGGTTTTTAATTTTAAATTTTTTTACTAACCGTAAATATTATTTTCTATAAATCTACATAACAGTATATTACATATGGTTATATATATTTTAGTTATGAATTGTTTTTGAACATCATTTATTATAATAAAGGATACCCGAATCTAACATGTATTAGTTTTTGAATAAAAGGACATATGTCATACACAAAAATGAATAAAAGGGCATACAACATCTACAAAAGTAAAAAACAATTAAAATTGAACAAACACATACTCCCTCCGTCTCTTAAAACATTTCCTGTTTACTATTTCGGGACACTCAAAATATTTTTCTCCTTTCTATTTTAAGTCATATAAAACAATATTCAATATCCACTACTCCACTCACTACTCCTTAAAAACAATATTCAATACCCACTACTCCATTCACTACTCCTTAGAAACAATATTTAATAACCACTACTTCACCCACTACTCTTTAAAAACAATATTCAATACCCACTACTCCATTAAAAAACAATATTCATTATCCACTGTCTTAAAACCCGTGTTTTTAGTCAAACGGGAAACGTTTAAGGAGACGGAGGGAGTAGTAAATTATATCACTAAATTTGTTTATCCAATCATTGAACATTATGGTACATCTCTAACTTATGTCACTAAATTATATAGTTTTTTCGGCGAGGTAATCTAACAATTTGTTATAAATGTGAGAAATATGTTTATCTGATTTGTCATAACGTATTCAAATAATCGACCAGAACTGAGATTCTATACTATCCAAATCAATGAACTAATATAACAAAATTTAATATATTGGTAGACAAAATCCATGAATAGGCTTTCAATAAAGAAAGATATTTAGTGAAAGCCAAAGTAAAATCAAGGAAAAGAAAATAAGGCTTATCATTTACAAGGAGTTAGTACAAAATCTAATATTTTGGTAGATAAAATCCACCAACAGGCAACGGGTACTAGACTCTCAATTATATTTTTATTGAAAAATAAAGAAAAATCAATATAAAATTTTTAAAAAAACTTAAAAACTGATATCATAAACTTTAGTTTACCATCTTTTGGGAAAGGTAGAGAGAGAGAGTAGCAGCTACAATTTTTGTTATAAAATTATTAATAATGATAAATAAATAGGTTGATACACTTAAAATTATATATTGTTTTTAATAAAAGGGTGCCTTTTTGAATTTTATATTCTTGAATTAAAGTAATAGTAATAGCTGTGTTTATACATTACACAATTGATTTCAATTTTATGGATAGTAGCTTATTTTCACAAGTTAGTCAAATTAAAAAAAGATAGGTGATGGTACTCATTTTCATATGTCTTATTTTAAGAATAAAAGAAAACTAAAATTTATTATTCCATGTTTTACTATAAAAGAATAAAAAAAACCAAAATACAAACTTCCAAACTGAAAATGCACATTTTAAGTTGTCTTTACAAATAAGCTAAGTGCAATATTAACCATAAAATCTAACAATTATATGTTACTCCAAGAGCGCGATATATTGAATTTGTTTGGTTAGTTGATAAAAAAATTTTATATAGTAAATCAATTCATTAATAAAAGGACATATAATTTGTAAAAATGATACTGAACAATAACATAGCAAACTAAATTAGATGAAAGTGTCTATTGTTATAACTACGTTCGTTTCATATATCTTTCACAATAGATATTCTTTCTCATATCGCTGAAACATGCAACCTTTTTTTGATAGACAGTCTAATGATTTATTGGAGTCGTGAGAATTAAGTTTTTACACATTTTTAATATGTAATCGAAAAATTAACCATGACCATATAAATATTTTCAATAAATTAATGTAATAAATATTTTAAGGATTCGATATTTAATAAATATACAGAATTCTCAGAATATGGGTGAAAAATTTGTTAACATGATGCGTAGAAATATTCTCTAACAAAGAGATAAATAAAATGAAAGCTAAATTAAAAAAAAACAATAAAGAGGGATTTTGAACTTTTCAACGGGGGTTGTATTTGTTTTGATGATTGGTTCATTCTATTAATTCAATTGGTTTGAATTCTCGGATAAGTAATTTTATACTTACGTTAATTAACCTTCCAATAAAATTATATATTTTTCTAAATAAAAATTTAAATAATATATTCATATTAATTTATTAATATAATTTATCGGTCGGTGCGTAGCACGGGTAAAACGCTAGTATATATATATATATATATATATATATATATATATATATATATATATATATATATATATATAAAAAAAAGAACAAGGATATGCAATTGTAAATTTGTATCTTGATTTCTTAAATATAAAGCTACCACTAGTGAAACAAAAATTTACAAGATATGCATTTGGGGCAATTTGTGTATCTTATTTCCTCAATACTCTCTCTATAGATCGACAAAACACATGTGCTAGTAGTTCACTGTCCTAGCTCAAATTTTGCTCAGTATTCGAACACATATCTGCACTTTTGATTGTGTGGTGTTAGGCAATTGACGTGTTGTAATATAAGAATAGGAGGATGATTTCAAAGATGTGTGATTAAGCAAAAGCATGTGAAAAATTAGAAATGGAATGATCAAATGTAATAAAAAGAATCATGTATTATGTAAACAAAATTAAAAATGAAAATAACTAGGGATACAAATCTTTAAACGATTTCTTTTTTTTCTTTCTTATAATATCATTCTAATCACAATAGTAAAAATTACTATTCTGGTTATAATTTTAAAAATACAAGATTCATGTCAATTACAAACACTACAAGAAACCGGAATCATAAACGACCAATTCAAATATGACGGTCACATGTTGATCATTATTTCCAATCAAACCAACCAACACAATTAGTCGCAAATAGAGCCAAAATTGATCATGTATCAACCGATAGCTATTCATTTCGAACTGATCAAAATCAACCAACAAGGTGGTCAGAAATACTATCAAAATCATTTTAAGACTTAAAAAATGAGAGAGAATTACCAAAATACTGATTTTTGGAATGAATTTGCCCAAAATACTGATTCTGGAAAAAATGGTCCGAAATACTGACGGGATACGGAGTTTCGGCCTCCGTATTAGATGGATACGGTACATGGTGTTCCGTATCACCTCTATCACGGTACATGGTGTTCCGTATCACCTCCTATCACGGTACACGAAGTACCGTATTACCCCTCCTATCACGGTACACGATTTAACGTGTCCCGTCAGTAAAAAGGGCCAGCATGGCTCCCATATGAATATTTTGGGTCATCACCCTAAAAATGATTGATTTTGAGGTTTAAAACAACCGATTATAAGTGACCATTTTAATTTATAACCAAATGACTTAATTTTCTTTATCAAAATATTTACTCTTTTATGTAAATTATAAATATCATAACAAGTTATAATCATGTCCCCAAATGTATATTAATATATTCATAAAATTCATTAATTATATCTCAAAATCTTGAACCTTTTATGCATTGTATAATTATAAATATCATAACAAGTTATATTGTCCCCAAATGTCATATCAATAAATTCGTAAAAAACCATGAATTATATCTGCTTCTTACATTATCGCTACCGTCAAAAGAGTGTCAATTGTTGCATAAGAATAAAGTTTTAAGAATCCTACATAAAAGCATCCATTCTGCGTGGGTATAGATTATGTACTAAGCTAGCTAACATTGACGTACTTCATCACTCCTCTCTCCCCCTTGTCTATATAACCCAACTAATCTACCTAACATTCACATACCTCACCACTCTTCCCCTCCCCTCCCCTCCCCTCCCTTCCCTTCCCTTCCCTTCCCCATAGCCAACAATTTACATCCATGAACTCTGAGCAAGCGAATAGGCTTTGCCATGAGTAGGAGAGAAGTGTCAATTCTTGCTTAATTCTATGAGTGCTTCTTCTCATAGAATCACCCCTATCATAGAATTAAGCAAAGAATTGACTCTTCTCCTACTCATATACTTGATAAAAACAAGCTAAGTGCAGAGAACTTGCATGCTGAATATTTTCCAATTGCCATTGTGAGTGGGTTGATGCAGAGACAAGGTACAAATATTATCCAGCCTACCTATATTAGGCTTGTTAGCTGTTAAATTTATGGTTTTCTAAAATATTTTTATTTGCATCATCCACTGCAGAGTGCTCAATCTGTTCTTTTTCAACCAGCACCAGCCGGTGAATTTCTACCAACAATATATAGATGAGGTGAAATTAATCTTAAAGATTGTTTTTCTTTGTATTTTTTATACATGAAATGAAGGACTCATATTCGAGATTATTCTTCAGTTTTACCCGATGCTCCTTGACAAAACAAATCCACTCATGGTGCCAAGGTGGATAAAATGAGTCTCTAAAAACAACCATTAAGATTAAAAAATTTACACGAGAAGGAACAAGAACCTGATCATTTACAGAGTAACTGTGATCTTCCCGTTGTAAGCTTTAGAATGTTGAGAAGCTTGAAAACGAACAGAGTAACCAGGAAGGCCAAGAATGAATGCATAGGATATCCATTCCAACTAAATGTACTATAAGCATCAGTTAAACCAGGCTTTGTCTTCACATACCGCAAAGCGCTTCTAGCTTTCCAAAATAAGTAACTGTAAATAAATTTGGTGTTATGTTTAGTATATACAAATAATACATTTGGCATTTGGGTTTTAGTGAATGCTGCTTAAGTTCTGCTTGTGGTTGCAAGGTCATTCAAAATAGGAGGTACGAATCCTTTTTTTTCCTGAACCTAGTAGTAGTACATATCAAATAAGCATCTAGTTTAAAGCTCATGAGCAACTTATCCTTCTTACAATCAATTCAGTCTCTCGCTTAAAGCTCATGAGCAACTTTTACAACTACAATCTTTATAGTCAGCGAGGAAGAGGGGGTGACCGTGGCCGTGGAGGACGTTTCAACTCCATTGGTCGTGGTTCTTGGTTCTGCTATTAATCAGAATCAACTATCAATTAAATCAATTTATTTTCGATTTGTTTGGCTTATAATGAAAATTTCTCAACTACAGCTTATTAATAACACTCACCACAAGAAAATCAACTAAATTGAACTGATAGGATACGTTTGATCTCAAGCTTGCAGTCGGTGATGAATTCTATTGTATTGAGCTAGCTAGGTAACAAAAAAATTAAAGTTCATTTCTCCAATCAGAAATGCTGATATAAAGGAAAGACTGCGTGCTCCTAAACAGAATGCTTGGTGACTGCTAGTCGTCAATCTTAACTTGTTTTTTCATCTTCTTTTTTTCTACTTGCTTTTTACTGTAAATGAAGATAAGTGAAATGAATTAAAGCAAATAACCAGTGATATTATTTACTTACACAAGCTTGGGGCCTGCAGTTTAAGTAATCTCAATGGTATATAATGGATATTGCTGGCTGGAGCAGGGTCCTCCCGCAGCCATCCCCATTACAGATAACTCTGCCGAACCTGCGATGCAGGCAGCAATTTATTTTATCACACACATACGTATTTTACATTCATGTTCGCTGTATGCATGAGAACAAGATTAGTAGACGTAGACCAGGCTTATTATGTCCTGCGGTATTATTAGTAAGGACATGACGCAGGCACATTACACACGCGTATCACGTATGTGATCATGGAACCCAAGTGACTTTGACTTTGATTTGGCCGTAGTAACCATTTATAAAACCCTCCCCTTCCCCTGACACCTTTGCCGGAAAATTCTTGGTGCCTTTTGCAATCTCATCGTCCGGGCTAAGTTTATCATGGTCAAGCAGGTCTGCCCGAATTATAAGTTCAGAGTTCAATGGTACAGCTACTACGGATCTCAAAAGAGGGATCACGGAGCCTTTTCCTACTTCAGTGTAATGACCAGAATCCCTGCGGAAAAGAACAATCTCTTGTTTTCCCAATTCAGGATCGTTGTTGCTAGCGAGAATACTTCCATAAAGATCTGCAGGGTCTTCTCCATCACCATTTATCATAGTCACCTCCACATTTGCTTGCACGGCATTACTTAAGATTCCATATACAACTTTGACAGCTCCATATGATCCATCTATTTTCTCGAACAAAGTTTTGTCATAGACATTTGTATAGATGTCATGGACACTCCAAGCAATCTCCCCCTTGCTGACTTCATCATCTGGCGAGAGGTCTGCATCCTTATCCATGAGAGCCACTTCAATGATGAAACCATCTAATGCCGAGACACATGACTGTGTAGGGCCTGTCAGCGTTGCTTTCCCGTTTGGGTCAATTGATTCATAATTATCTCTTTCCCGATTGTAAATATACTGAGAAAGCAGCCCATCAGTGACTCTGATTGTGCCATACAGGTCTCCAGGTGACTCACCGTCTATGTTATTAACTATCACCGCAAACACCTCCAATAGTGCTCGCCCTTCATACCCATCATCTGCACTACGAGGAGCACGCCGCTGCTTTGGAATGCCTTCAACATTATATGCTAGCAACGCAATTACCGCGACAACAAGCTCAAAGGTATATGTATGTTGAGAACCACCATGAACTAGGCGGATAGGAAAAACAGAGAGATCGGGATGGGCATGAGAACGTAACAGAGCGTTCGAAAAGTCACCCCAGTTGTTCTCTAGTATCAATAACGCATCAGAAGGTATAGCACCGGTAGTCCAATTTGCAACAATAAAGAACTGAATCTCTTCAAATCTTATAGATTCCGAAATCATCTGAATTACAACAATCAACGATCTCGCCCTTTCATCATAAGCATCAGAAGTGGCAAGAGTGTTGACTGCATTGCGAAGAGCATATTGGCCTAGTGGTATAGAACTCCTTGCACCACCTTTGACTTCTAGACCACGGCCACCACTATAGTTCCCAGTGAAACCTAGAAACTGTGAACCTTCAACAACATGGTTTGTCTGATTCTTTTCCTGGAACTCGTACCAAGTACTAGAATCCCGGCTTCGGTAGGCTTCCAAGAAGAGGTCCCGCCTTCTAAAAAGAAAGGTGACTTCACTGTCGGTGGTTCGAATAACTATTTCAAACCTTTGATGATTGCTGGGAATGTCGTCTACACTGGGGAGAACGGGACGATTTTGTACCATTGTATTTCCTTCAAGGATCCTTCGAAGTCCATCAATGAAAGCTTGGTACATGCTTCCTGACGCTTCTTCCACATTGAACTCCTCTTTAATATCTTTGTCACCCATAGTTAGCGTAATAACTGTTTAAACTATATACTATACTACTATTTGTGCTTGAGTGTGAGCAGATGTATGATAATATAAGCTCCCAAATGGTGTTGATATAAAATGCAGAGACCGGAAACCCTCTTTTATACTGAAACAAAAGGCCAATTTTGTCAAATGATCAAGCTAGCTAAGTTATTTTTTAACATACACAGTAGTGTATGTTAAAATTTTCTGTTTAGGGAGAGATTGACGACAAGAGGAATATGCTTGTATACATGGCCGGTGGGCTGGTGTCTCATTCCCTGGTGAGTGATGGGATGGGTTCACGTTTCGCAAAAATTAAATCTGAACCCTTGTATTTTGGATTGAGCTAGTCCATTCAAATTTGAATAAATGAATTGTTGGATGTTATTGGATGTTGGTTTGACTTTGAGTTTGAGTCGGTACCTAAAAAAATTAAAATAATTAACCACATTGAACATTATAATATTATTTATGATTAAAAAAATACTCCCTCTGTTTCTAAAACATTTTCCTGTTTGCTTTATCACGTTTGCCAACGCACATTTTTGATCGTTTATATTTTCAATTTCGTGTTAGTTTTAAATATAAAAACTTCACTGTATTAAAGTACTCACAAATATGAATCAAACAAGATCACTCATGACTATATTTTATCTTATAAATTATGCGCAAATTAGTAGTCAAGCGCTTATAATGAACAGGAACAAAAGTCAAAACAGGAAATTGTTTTCGAAACGGAGGGAGTAGCAATCATTCACGAAAAGTAAATGCGAGATTGCAGGTGTCCTAATCTAGCCGCCTTATTTCTTCTGAATATAAACTCAAACCCTTTGCACAAAAAATGTAAGATAAGGGGGGTGTTTGGAAGTTAGAGGTTTGGGATAAAATTAGAGGTTTGGGGGTAGATTAGAGGTTTGACCAAATGAAACCTCTAATGTGAGTGTTTGGTTGTTAGAGGTTTGAGTTAGATGTTTGAGATCAAAAAGCTAATTTTGAAAAAGCTCCTTTTAGGAGTTTTTTCAATTAGAGGTTTGCTATGTGTCACAAAAAGTTATTCAAAAAGCTATTTACCAAACACTTTTATTCAAAACAGCTAATTTCAATCCGCTAGTCAAAACAGCTAATTCAATCCGCTAGTCAAAACAGCTAATTCAATCCGCTATCAGCTAACCGCTATCAGCTAATTGTCAAACAGGGCCAAGGTGAGGTAGGATCACCTTGTCTTAAGCCGCGACTCGGCTTCACATTTTCGAAGTTAGTCCCAATATGAATGAAATTATAAGAGACAGACCTAACACACAATATCAATTGATTTACACAAGCCTCATTGAACCCAAACTTTTGCGACATATGTTCTAGATAACTTCATTCATCATACGTTTTCGAAATATCAACTTTCATAGTCAGGACTCCCTGCTTTCCTTGCGTTTTCCTCTTGAAATAATACTGGTTTTATTCAAACGTAATCAAAGTGTTATCTGTCAAGAGACGTCTTTCAGCAAACGCACTCCGTTTGTTTAAAATCGGTAAATTTAGACAAAATTTCAACCTATTTCCTAGAAATTCATAAAGGATTCGTAAACAACACATTGCACAAGGATATAAGTCGCAAGTCAGTCATATGTTTATTGCTTAATTTTTGGAATAAGGCATATCAACATATTATTAACACCTGGTAATTCCCATGAGGTAATGAATAAAATTTTACACCATCAGGTCTAACAATGTGCCCGAAAATTTGGTAAAATGCTGAATTTAGATCATCTGGTCCCGGTTACTTGTCTGGATGCAAAGAAATAAAATAGCTTGTTTTACTTCCTCAGCTGTAATAGGGCCGGGAATGATAAATTAATCTCTATTAACATATATCTTCACAGGCAATATAAGTGACTCATTTTCTTCTTCCATGATTGTTGAAATGTTAACGACGAAAGAAATATGCTTGTATGCATGGGCACATGGCCGGTGGCCCGGTGTCTCATTTTCTCTCGTGAGTGATAGGATCGGTTCATCTTCATCACTCAAGTAGGCTATGAATCATACTTAAAAGGCTACGAAAAAATTTGAATTTTGTTAATCGTTACCACTTGGCACTTCAGATAAACCCAAAAGCTTACCGACCACACCACATAAACCCAAAAGCTTACGGACCACACCAGTATAATACCCACGTTTAGAGGAGTTGTAATTACTCGTTACGATTCTATTTGGGATTGCAGTTAAAAACTGTTGTATTGTTGAAAAAAGTGATGATGCAGGGAAATCAAATAATTGTTTGGTAAATTTTTTATGCATGCATGTCTTGGTTATTATAATTAATAAAAAAATAATGTTTTTGGTGAGGTTTGATGTTGAAATCAGTAGCTGCTTCCCGCAAAAGTTGGCATGCATGGGGAACAATTATTTCTCTAAAAGCAGCTTTTCTGGCAAAAGCACTTTTTAAAAAAGTTTCTTTTAAAATTTACCAAACAATTTTTCACATGCTTTTTAGAAATAATGTTATTGTTGCTGTCTCAACAGCAATATTAAACGGAGTCTAAATAAGTTTGTTACACCGTCATGGTTTGCATTTTATTTTGAAAGCCCAAAAGCTTACGGACGACACCACATAAACCCAAAAGCTTACGGACCACACCAATAATACGGTAATACCCACGTTTAGAGGAGTTGTAACTACTCATTACGGCTCTGTTTGGGATTGCAGTTAAAAACTGTTGTATTGTTGAAAAAAGTGATGATGTAGTCAGATAATTGTTTGGTAAATTTTTTTATGCATGCATGTCTTGGTTATAATTAATAAAAAATAATGTTCTTGGTGAGGTTTGATGTTGAAATCTGCTTCCCGCAAAAGTTGGCATGCATGGGGGAACATTATTTCTCTAAAAGCAACTTTTCAGACAAAAGCAATTTTCAAAAAAGTTGCTTTTAAAATTTACCAAACAATTTTTACAAGCTTTTTAGAAACAAGGTATTGTTTTTGTCTGCAACAACAATATTGATATGGGCTAAAAGTAAGCCCAAAGGACACATTTAATTTGGCATTAATTAGACCCGGAATGGTCCAAACGTGGGGCCCACCAGATGGGCCCAATCCCTAATTAAAATATTAATTTCGTAATTAATATTAGGGGTAATAAACAGCTCAGCAAATAAGAGTCAAACAAGAATATGATTCTTGCCTGACTTAGCCTCCAAGATACATATTCTAACATGGAAACTAATTCATACATGGAAGGAGACTAGAACCTTCTTCTAGTCTGTGACTTGCCCACCAAGTCACCTAACCCTACTACGATTTTAGGGCTTCTCAGCCTATATAAAGGGTCAGACCCCTCAACTCAGAACTACGTTTTCTTGGCTTGATTCTCTAATACAGAGATACGTAGGCATTCTGTGAGGACCGTTTAGTCTCGAACGCAGAAGCAGCCAGTAAAGCACGAAGCTCACGAACCCTAGCATTAAATACATCAAACCCTAGCTGCAATCTAATAACCTAGTTTTTATTCCACAACAAATATTAAACAGGGTCTAAATAAGTTTGTTACACCGTCATGGTTTGCATTTTATTTTGAAAGCTCTGTTTAATTTGTATAGCTCCTCTTTAGCTTTATAACTTGTATGAGGCACAGGTATATTTTATTGCATGAGAACTGTATATCTTACTTGCAATCTTTAGGCTAACAACATTTTAGAAATATGACAAAATCATCAAGTCTTTATTGACAAATTTATTTTTACTTTATTTATGAAAACTTCAAAATGCATTAGAAAGATCTTACCTAACCATATGTTGGCCTGTTTGTGGTAGAACAACAGGTAAAAGATGTACTCTGTTGACTATTACAAAGTAATGCAGATTAAATTCTATATTAATAATATAATAAAAATTGATGTCTATTATAATGGTAAGGAATTAACTTCTTCTTTAGAGTTCTACTTTAGAGGTGTTCAATTCCCGCTTAAAACAATTTTTTATCATTAATATAATATAAGAGGGGTAATTTAGTAATTCATAATGATTAAATTGTTGAACAATATATTTAATAATGGGATTTGTAATACAATCAAAACTAATGACTACATAGTGGTAAGGAATCTCACTTATAAGTTAAGGGTTCAATTCCCATTAGGAACAAATATTTTTATCATCACTACACCATATATGGTCTTTGGCAACACCCAAAATAAGTGTTAAAAATGCTGAAAAATGTTACCATAAGATTTAAGGCAACACTTTGGTCAATTTTAAAGGTGTTGGGAATTTGCATGTGGGCCTAGAGGTTAAGCCAACACATTTTGTCAAAATTATGGCAACATCAACAACATGTTGCCTTAGGCACTTATGCCAACATTTTATGCAAAATAGCAACACTATTTTCGTTGTTGGCATAAAGTCTATGGCAACACTGTCTAATCAACACCAACACCTTTGCGATGTTGCCATATAGCCTATTCCAACAACTTTGCCCCTCTACAGCAACATCAGTTGATTTAACAGTTTACATTTTTGCCAACATCCTAACATGTTATAGTAACACTTTTTTGTTAACATTTTTCAAGTTTTAGCAACATCTTTATAGGCTATGGCAACATTTTAGTAAAAAAAATTTAACAGCATGCTTCCTAAAATGAACCAACCTAATATAAAACATAATGATGAAGCCAATTGACTGATGCCAACTGATCAACATATATAAATTAACTTCCAAACTGATCAACATATATAAATTATCCAAACTCAATATTACATAACCAAATCAAAGTCAAACATAGTTAACAAGTTAATTAGAAAGCAAAAGATTTTGTCAAACATCGTTAACAAGACAGAATTAAGCATCTAAGTTCATAATTTTCAGCTGCACATAAGTTCATAATGTCTCAAAAGAATTCATAACTACTAGCTAGACAGAAGCATCAAGAAGCTGTGTCGGCTTCACTTACATCACCGTTGTTAGGTGGCTCCATAGTACTTAACTCGTCAATATCAACCTTCAGCAGCTCCGGACACTTCTCTGCCAGTTTGGACATCACCATCTTAACATTTTCTCGAACCTTCTTCTCCACTTTTTCATCCATCTCCTGCGCAATTTGACCCCAAATCTTTTCAGTCAAACTTGCCAAGTGCTGATCTGAGAGAGTTGAAGTGCTGATCTTTTCAGTTGCAGCTCGTGTTGCCAATTTTTCCTTTGCTTCCTTTTTCCGGATAAATCTCCCAACTAAATAAGATCGGTTGTGCTCTTTGCCACCATAAACAAGCTTATTAGCATCCTCCACATTTCCCTCATCAAGAACTTTCTGAACATCTTCCTGTAAAAAGAAAAGTTAATACAATAAACATAATGAATAAATTTTGATTGGTGGATATTTATGTGAATGTAGGGGGCTCATCATTATTAATGAAATCCCCACCAATCAAAATTTGACAACTAAGCTTGCACGGATTCTTAGCATATGCCCTTGGGCACACACTAGAAAATTCGCCCATATCTGGTCGAATTTAGGAGCGATCGAAAATAATCGGTCGAATTTAGCAATTGTTCGACTAAATATGGTCGAATTTAGCAATTTGAATTCCGCCAAAAGTAGGAGGAAAGTTCCCGCCAATGAAAAAAATAAATTCGACCATTTTTGGTCGAATTTAGCAATTGGGGTGAGCGGGAAAATTTAATTCAAAATTTTTGAAAAGCGGGAAACTTGCCGTCCAAAAAAAAAATCAAAATGTTCAAATTTAATTTCGACCATATTTGGTCGAATTTAGCTAAATGTGACCAAATTCGGTTGAATTTATTACTTTCAGAAATTGAAAATATGTTATTAAAAACTTAAATGTTTTTACACATCATGAAAAAATATTTATAAATGGGGTACGTTCCACGTAGTCATACCACCAAATTTTATGTTCAAAAATTGTCATTTTTCCTTTTTGATTTAATTTTTAATTTATGTTACAAACTAGTTAAAAATGGGGAAAAAATAAAAAAAATGGAAAATTAGTGAAAATAGGGTAAGATTCATTAGCTAAATAGTGAGTATGACTAATTTTGTGTGTATGAATCTATGTTCAAAAATTGGCATTTTTCCTATTTTTATTTAATTTTTTAATTTATTTTATAAATTAGTTAAAATGGGGAAAAAATAAAAACAAAATGGAAAATTAGTGAAAGTAGGTTAAGATTCATCACATAAATAGTGAGTATGATTACTTTGGTGTGTATGAATTTTAAATTAAATTTTGATTTTTTTCTATTTTTATTTAATTTTTTAATTTATTTCCCAAACTAGTCAAAATACTAGTTGACCGTTAAATTACCAAACAAAATTCAATTTTTATTTTTTGAAAATTTGGGAATTTCATTTAATTATATATATCTTGACATCTATACGGTTGGATCATCGAGAAATAGTTTTTAAAAAATAGAAATAATAAATGGGACAAATCACTAGTTACGGGTACTAGAAAATATAATAGTGTTCTACTAAGATCTCCAACCAAATTAATTGTTTTATTTTTTAAAAATTTGAGAATATAATTTAATTAGATATATCTTGACATCCGTACGGTTGGATCATCGAGAAATAGTTTTAAAAAATAGAAACAATAAATGGGACAAATCACTAGTTACGGGTACTAGAAAATATAATAGTGTTCTACTAAGATCTCCAACCAAATTAATTTTTTATTTTTTAAAAATTTGGAAATGTCATTTAATTAGATATATCTTGACATCCGTACGATTGAATCATTGAGAAATAGTTTTTAAAATTAGAAAACAATAATATGGGACAAATCACTAGTTATGGGTACTCGAAAATATAATAGTGTTCTATTAAGATCTCCAATCAAATTTATTTTTTATTTTTTAAAAATTTGGAAATGTCATTTAATTAGATATATCTTGACATCCGTACGGTTGGATCATCGAGAAATAGTTTTTAAAAAATAGAAACAATAAATGGGACAAATCACTAGTTACGGGTACTAGAAAATATAATAGTGTTCTACTAAGATCTCCAATCAAATTAGTTTTTTATTTTTTAAAAATTTGGGAATGTCATTTAATTAGATATATCTTAACATCCGTACGGTTGGATCATCGGAAAATATTTCTTTAAAAATCTAAACACTAAACCCCGAGGAAACCTTGTTTAGGGGTTTCTTCTTCTCTTGCCCAAATCAATTCTTCCATTGCTACTACTACTACTATTTTTAATTGTTTTGTAGTGTTCATAGTTAGTATGACTACTTGGGTGTGTATAATATTTATCCAAAATTTGGATATTTTTGTCCTATTTTTATTTAATTTTAATTTTTTAAATTTATTTTAATTATAAACTACTTAAAAATGGATGGAAAATCAAATTATTAGGTAAATTAGTGGAATTAAGGTAAAATTCATCAAAAAATTAGTTATTATGACTACTTGGTTGTGTATGAATTTTAAATAAATTTTTTACCTTTTTTTCCTAATTTTATTAAATGTATCAAGTAATTATACAAACTAATTAAAAAAGAGTGGAAAATCAAATTATTTAGCTAATTTTGACCGAATTTGGTCGAATTTAGCTAATTTCGACCAAAGTCGGTTGAATTTAGCCGTGCTGTTATTTTCGACCAAATAAGGTTGAAAAAGGTAATTTTCAGATGCAAAAAATTATTTGTTGCCACGTGTCATGTTTCTATTGGCTAAGGGGGAAGCACATGGATTGCCACATGTATTGCTCTATAAAATTAATCTAGACCACCCATTTCTTTTTTAAATATTTCATCCTAGCCATTAATTAAATTACATTCATTTCTTTCTCTTTTATATTCTTCATCCATTCATATTCTCTCATAAACATTCTTTTATACTTCTACTCCATTCTTCTTCTCTTACAAACATACACATCAATTTATTTTTATATTCTTTCTTTTTATGTTCTTGAGTTTTCAAGAATCAAACCAACATTTGGAGGCGCTATCTATGTCCGATTTGAACGCTCTTATAGTCGAATCGAAGCTCTCATCATCCTCTATCCAAAAACATCGTCAGATTTTGTAGGGGTATAATTTATGAATTTCTCCTATTTTTTTATTAAATTCGAATTCACTTATCAAAATTATGAATTTTTGTAAACGTAATTGGTTGCTGATTTTGATGTTTCCATCATGTAGAGTATGTTTTTCTAGTCAATTTCATATATTATATGTTGAATTTCGAGTCCAATATCGTATAGAAATCGAAGTTTGATTGTCATGTTCTTCATGTTCTTCGTGTTCTTGAGTGTTCTTGTTATGCTAATTTCACGCAAGCGCACGTTGTCACAAGTAATATATGATTAAATCAAGTTCGTTCCCACAGAGATCTAGAATGGTGTTCAATTCAGTAAATATGCCTATGCAACAATGTATGGTTTTAACTCACTGCTAAGAAAAGTAACAAATTGGGATTGATTATCTAATTTATACTAAGTGCAAATTATAAAACTAAGAATTAAACAATTAACGAGAATAAAAATCGAATTACTTATATGAGAATAAACATGGAATCCTAGTTTCATCATCTACTTCACTTAGAGTTGCAGCCTTTAATCACTATGTGCAATGGTTTTGATATCTGATCGGACAACACGAAACAAGTATACGCTACCTGTCAGCATACGCATACCAAACTAAACATACATCCACAAAAGAGATAGAAGATGAATAGACACCAATTATGCTTAGACCCTATATGTCTATAGAATTTGAAAACATAACGGTTGAAGAACAAGTTATCCATAAAGATCACATAGGGCAGTATAAGTATTTTCATCTCACACCACAACCATATTGATAAACAATTATGAACCTATGCTAGCATGGCAAGTTCTAAATCTCAAGATCCACTTTCACTTCACAAGAGATTAACAAATTAGATGTTCGCGACGCATCTATCTATTAAGCATAACCATACGAGGATATCAATTATACATCACACACAAATCTTTAAGGCATGCAAACTACTAAGCTACATAGATAAATCCACTAGGATCCCACGACAACGATTAGCCCATAATTGGACCGTTCATCGTCATGGGATTTGATGAAAACATGATGTAAAACAAGATATGGAAGAAAGAAGTAAAAATATTATAAAAATAAAGAGTTGAGAAAACAAATCTATAATCCAACGTATACAAAAGATGAAGTAGATCTAGATCCTTGCTTGTCACGAGCGTTGAACCCTTCTCTCCTTTTCTCTCTTGCAGATCTCAGCTGGTTACAATAATAATGCTATGATAATCTGTATATCTATTACAATGGTAGGATGTGTTTAAATAGGCTCTAAAAGTCTTGCCCAGCAAGAAAATACCCAAAATAGAGTTAAAACAGAATTTCTGCAAAAGACGTTTCCTAAACTGATTCTGTTTTAAAGGGAAATTCGTAGCTGACTTTTCTTCTGTTTTCCAGAGCCGTTCCAGACGTAATTGGGCTTCTGGACTACCTTAGAATGATAGAGAATCTCGTTATCTTCGCGTGGACTGCTTACGGGCTGAAAACAGACTTATAGAACTCAAGATATGGCCCAAACAGTGAATCTCACGCGTGCAGCCCAATAAATCCGAATTTTAATAAATTAAATCTCCAAAAACGACAAAAACATCCACCATAATCAACATCCTTGTAAATCTGCACAACTAAACAAAACACATCAAAACTACAAGAAACTTGAGCCCAAGACAATCAATTTAAGCCGATTTAGAATGTTCCAAGTGGATATAAATCCACTTATCAGTTCTTCGTGTTCTTGAGGATCGAAGCTATTTTGGAGATGTTATTGACCTCCAAATCATGAGTTTGAGTAACCAAACTGAATCCTACATGCTAAGCTACACAAAATCAACGTTAGATTCAAAGAGCAGCAGATTCTGCTGCCATTTTTTTTTTTAAAATCGGGGTTCCTTAAATTCGACCATATTTGATCGAATTTAGTATATTAACTTCAACCATATTTGGTCGAATTTAGTATATTAAATTCAACCATATTTGGTCGAATTTAGTATATATTAGGCTCCAAAATTCGAAATTTCCAAAATTCAAATTTTTTGCCAAATTTATAATATCGACCAAATTCGGTCGAATTTAGTTGGTCGAATTTAGTTGGTCAAATTTATTCGGTCGAATTTAGTCGCTCGAAATTAGCTATTTTCGACCATTTATGAACGTACTAAACATATAGAGGTGGATTGTCATTTTACACGAGATAAAGTTTTGGAAGGTTTAATTCAACTCACCTACTTACCTACTCAACACCAGTTAGCTGATTTGTTTACCAAGCAAATTCCTTCTCCTCAGATGTCTTACTTACTTTCCAAGCTGGGATTATATGTTCCTCATATACCTCCCATCTTGAGGGGGGCTAATGGAATTAGTAGTGCCAAATCAGCAATACACAGCAACACTGACAAGATTAATTCTGCTGACTTGGCATCCAGCTCAGCCATTATATTATAACAGATTTTCCCGCCTATTCTGTTAGTGACAAGTTAGATCAGTTTGTATAAATACATTAGAGTTAGCTTAGTCTTGTACACTTCTTCTTCAATCAATAAAAATGTTAGTTTCATTTCTGTACTTTTCTGCAAAATATCACACCTTACATTCTCGCTACCGTCGAAAGAGTTTCAATTGTTGCATAATAAAAAATTTTTCAGAATCCTACACTAATAGTATCCATTTTGAGTGTATATAAATTATATACTAAGCTCGCAAACATTGACGTACTTCACCACTCTTCCCCTCCCCCTCCCCCTCCCCCTCCCCGTAGCCAACAATTTACATCCATGAACTCTGAGCAAGCCAATAGGAGGCTTTGCCATGAGTAGGAGAGAAGTGTCAATTCTTGCTTAATTCAATGAGTGCTTCTTCTCATAGAATCACCCCTATCATAGAATTAAGCAAAGATTTGACTCTTCTCCTACTCATATACTTGATAAAACAAGCTAACTGCTAATATTCTTCTTGTATTGAATATCAGATGACATTGAGAGAACTTGGTGAATATTTTCAAACTGCCATTGCCAGTGGAAGAAGCACAGACAAGGTAAAAATATTATTTATAACCAGATACCTATATTGCTTTTAACTATACTCCAAAGCTTCGAATAACTCCAGGAAGAAAGGTGAGACATGGCACTTGATTATTCCTTTCCAAGTATTTGTTAGAATTTTCAAACTCTTCAGAAGCAAAATAAAAACAGCTTGGTTGAATTATAAATTGTAATAATATTGGCTCCTGAAAATATGGTAGGCTGAAGTCAGTAGTACATGCATGCAAAATGTTACAGATGTGGATAAAATGATAGTACCTCTCTATGAAGTAAACTTAGCAGAGAAACACAGCAGCTGTGCAGATCGAGTAAATGACAATATGGGCTTGCAGTAAATGTGGTCAGGGTAAAAAATAGTGGGCTTCACATGAGAATAGAAGAAACAAAGGCTGTAATAATATATATAGTCTACATAAGCAATGATGTAAGCTGGTGTATTTGAAGCCTATAAAAGGCTAGCTGCTGTGTATGTAACAGCAACACACCGAGTGAAAAGAATACAACAGAAGTTGTAGAGTGAGAGAAAAACAGAGCCAAGCTCTTGTACTAGAAAAGGCTGTAGCCTATTGAATGTATCAAATATATTATAAGTTGTAGTAGCTTTCTTATTCAGTGGAATGAAAGTGTGTTTCTTTCAACATCGAAAACCAAACCAAACCAAACCAAACATACCCAGTATATCCCGCTCAGAGCAGGGTTTGGGGAGGGTAAGTTGTACGCAGACCATGCCCCCGCTTTTACGGCAGGGAGGCTGTTTCCGTGAAGACCCTCGGCTATGTGCACGACAAATAACGTGGGTGGTATACACACAGGAATCTAAAAATGGTACGAAAAATTTTTCACAGCAATTACCTGAGCCCATGGCATTCTCCACATGGGACCTACCTTCCTGCTTGTCATTAAGTACTCAGTACCTAGTGCGCTCCGCTCGCCCAGCTCGAGAGGATAGCTCCGGACGGGCTCCCTGCATAAAAAACCACAAGCAAACAACCAAACCGAAGACAAAAGATAACCAGACTACTAAGATAAAAAAAATGAGAACGAAAAAGCCAAACTTCTAAGATAAAGATAACCGAGACAACCCAACTCTGAGGCTCTCTACAACAGAGCCGTTCCCTAAAAGAGAATCCACCACTCTGATATGACGCCTCCAAGAGCACCTGTCAGCGGTCATGGTCTCATTCAAGTTTAAAGTTTAACTCAAAAAAATCAGTTAATGTAAGTTGTATATTTGATGTACATTTCTAACAGTATTTTTATATGTATAAAATAAAAATTTCAGGATTTTACAAAAAAAAAAACTTAAGATTGAATTATAATTTTTTTTGCAAAAATATATTTTCATTTTTGTAAAAATACAATTTTTTTTTTAAATTATAATTCCAAAAATACGGTTTTTTGAATTTTTTTATAAAAATTTGATTTTTAAAAAAAAAATTGCGAAAATATTGTTTGCAACTTTGCAATCATATTTGGAACTAAAATCAAGTATAAATACAATTTCAAATTTTAAAGCAACTGAAATTATATATATTTTGTTGCATAATGAGTTGCTTTGATCTTATAACAAGTTGAATTGCATATATATGCAATTTTAACTGTGATCAACCAAATCAATATAATGAGTAAAGGGAACCTAAAGTTAACTTTAGATAATTTTCTAAAGTTAACAATTCAGATGAAGACACATCTGCATAATTATTGATGCCCCTGCGGGGCCCTTTTAAAAAATGATAAAAATGGATCAAAACTATGTAGTTTTGACGGTTAACTTTAGGAAATCCACCTACAGTTAACTTTAGATTCCTTTTTCTCTCAATATAAATGTAATTTTACAAATTAAAGTAACTAAAATTGTTTTTATTTGCATGATAGGTTGCTTTGATTTCATAACAAATTGCAACGGTTGCATTTATAATTCAAAAATCAATCAAAATCTAAATTTCAATGAAACTGAAATTGTATTTAGTTGTATAATGAACTATTTTGATTTCACAACCAAGTTCCACAGATTGAATATATAATTTAACTAAGATTGAGTTTATATTTCAAAAGAATACTTCTCTAAATCAACTACAATTTTTTTGTGAAATTAGGCCAAATACTTTACAATCATATGTGCAATGGATATCAACTAAAATGAACTTTAAACATAATTTTAAATATAAAAATAATTAAAATTATATGCATTTGCATATGTTATATGTTGTATAAACAAATTGTCGTGGTTGCATGTTGCAAAAACAACCCAGATCATCTACAATCAACAAAATTCTATTTCATAATGTTCACAATCCACTAAAATTAACTAAAACATATCAAGTGCAACTTCCTTGCAATCTAATAAAAATAAAAATAAAATATTCTATACTAATGTTACCAAAATCAATGAAAAGATAATTTAATTGTAACTTTAATTTTCAACAAGCATAATTTTAAATTTAAAAAAAAAACACAAAAGTAACCAAAATCAATTTCGGTTTATCTTCTCTTTTTTTAAAAAATCAATTCATTAATAAAAACCATACTGCACGTTTAAGGGGTCACTATCATTAAGTGATTTGAAGATGATTAAAAGTATGTACCTGATTTAATTTGCTACAAACTAACTTAAGTTCAATTCCGGGCTATTGCTTCCTCATCCAAAAGTTTCAATCAATCTGCTACTAAACAACTTATATTGCTTTATAGTCAAACATATATATATATAGGCTAGTGGTCAAATAGAAACCAATCTTAGAATAGAAACTAGAAACCAACACTAAATAAATTATATTTCATTTATTCTAATGGGCCCGCCAGGGGCACCTTCACAAAAAGTGTTTAAAATTATTGGCTCCATCCAGCAAAAAAAAAAAAAAAAAAAAAAAAAACTGTTCACGCTGACGTCATTGCCACGTCAGCAGTGAACAGTATTTTTTTTTTTTTTTTTGCTGGATGGAGCCAAGAATATTATGAACTTTTTGTATTGGGGTACCCCTAATTTGGTCATTAGATTAGCTTGAAATATTTAATTTATGTTTAGTTTCTAGTTTCTATTCTAATTTAATTTCTATTAGAACAAGACCCTATATATATATAGGGGCTTGCTCAAATGAGACCCCTCTTATACTGAGACTCTCTCTTATAATGAGTCCCCCTCATATTTCTTTTATTCTAAAGGGCCCCGGTAGGGGCACCCAATACGAAAAAGGCTTATAATTATACTCTCTATCCATTCATCAAAAAAAAATTAAATTTTTTTAAAAAAATAAAATAAAAAATCTGCTGCCACGTCATCATATTTTTTTTTGAAAAAAAAAATTAATTTTTTAAAATTTTTTTCTGATGAATGAATAGATGGTAGAATTATAAGATTTTTTCGTATTGAGTGCCCCTGGCGGGGCCCTTTAAAATAGATGAAATGTGATGGAGACTCATTATAAGCGAGGGTCTCATTATAAGAGGGGTCTCATTTGAGCACCTCCCTATATATATATATATATATATATATATATATATATATATATATATATATATATATATATATAATTCATTGTTTCATGAAAAATACTTTTATATAAAAAAATAATAAATAATACCATACACTCTTACTTGAAATCATTTTTCTAATTTTGAAATCAAAAATGATATTTTATAAATAAAAACAGAATTTAACAAAAATTATGATGAAATATAACATGATTACATATAATTTTATTGTACAAAAAAGTATATAAAAATATAATGTCTAACATTTGATTTTTAAATTTAGATGAAATTCTATGTAAGATTCGATAAGTTAGTTTTAATTATTTTTAAAATTTGTGATTCTTATGATAAAAATCAATTGAAGAACACCTTATATATAAACGAGCATAAACTGATAATGAAGATGGAAAGCATAAACTGATAATGAAGATGGGAAAGTAATTACAGGTGGAATTGTAGAATAGAAAGAAGGAAGATGGATTTAACGAATGTTGCTAGAAATTTTGCTAGAGAGAAGTCATGAAAGAGTGTGTTTTTGGAAAAAGTTTCAAATTTGCAATAACTTTCAGAAAATTTACAATAATTATTAAAAAAAAAACTTGTATATATGGTATCCTAATTTTATATAACAGTGATTTACTTAATTATTTAATCTATACTATTATATAAAAGCCGAAACATTAAAAGTTTAGTTAGTCGGTTGGTTGGTCGGTACGGTACCTATTGATTTTACTTATTTACCCTTATTTAACGATACATGTTATTTTACTTAATTATTTATAATTACAAATAAATAATAAATTTCCTTTTCAGGTAAAACATGTTACCCTTTCTATTTTTCAATAACTAATCAATTTTCTTTCTCACGTAAAATATGAGCAACTCAATTTATACCCTTAATTAACGAGTTAACGGTACATGTTTTTTTGAACAAAAAGAAATCAATCCATTAATCAAAAGCCATACGGCATCTACAAAAACAATCGCAAGAACATACGCTTAAGGGGATCGCTGTTGAATCCTTTCTAAAGGCAACCAAGTGATTTGAAAATAATTGATATATACATGTTTTTACTGCAATTATGTTCTGGACTGACGACCATAGATACGATTCCATAGTAGCCTTCATCTCTGAATCAAAATCATGAAAAACTTGCCGATCTATAACCTCGGTCATGGAAAACTCCCAAATTCAATCCAAACAAAAACCAAACTCTCACAAAGGAGAGACAAACACAGCCCAAATAAATTGGGAATAACCGAAACCCAAATAAATTGGGAACTTTATTGAAAGGAAAGAAAGCAAGACAAACGTAAAATGAATTGAATTGGGGCTTTCCACCGGTTTATTTTACTTAATTATCTTTACTTAATTATTTATAGTTACAAATAACTAATAAATTTCATTTCCTAAGATAAAACATGTTACCTTTTCTATTTTTCAATAACTAATCAATTTTCAATCTCACGTAATATATGAGCAACTCTATTTAATAAAATATTATAATTATAATTACTAATAATTAACCAATTACCTTTTTTAATTAAAATATGTTACCTTTTCTATTTTTTTTATTTTTTCCAGTAAAACCTATTTGTGTAGTTTTATTTAAGTAAAATGTTTTTTTTCCAGGTAAAACATGTTTCCTTTCAATTAACCAATTACCTTTTTTGGCTAAAATACATTACCTTTTCTTTTTTTTTCTTTTTTTTTCCAGTAAAACCTATTTGTGTAGTTTTATTTAATTAAAATGTTTCTTTTTTCAGGTAAAACATGTTTCCTTTTCTAATTTTCTACAACTAAGCAATTTCTTTTCTTTTTTACGTAAAATACTGTATCTTTTATATTTTATCTAACTAATTTTTTTTGCTTTTCTAAAAATACTATTAGCAATTCTACTTAAATAGATTAAAATGTTATAATTACTAATAATTAACCGATTAATTTTTTTCAACTAACCCTTACTTAATTGTGAATAAAATTCATCTTAACAGCTAAGCAATTTCTTTTTTCAGGAACTGTTGCTATTATATAATGATGAAGAACTCCTTAGTTTACCTTTTAAGGTAAAACGCGATATTTTTTATATTTTATCTAATTAAATTTCCCTTTTTCTAAAATGATAAATTAACTTTTCAGCTAAGACACGTTACAATTTTATTTAATAAATAACATATTTATATTATAATTACTATTAACTAATCGATTACATTTTCAACTAAGACATGTTACCTTTTATACCTTCTCTGACTAAAACCTCTCTTTTTTTCCAATTATATCATAGGTGGTTCTATTTAATAAAATAAAATTATAATATTACAATTACTAATAATTAGCCAATTAATTTTTTTAGCTAAATCTTATCATGTTTTCTATCTAAAATCCCTCTTTTTCAAGAATATCACTCTTTTTCTGGAAATATCATGGACAACATTTATATAATTATTATCAAATCATCTCATTTAAGAATTTAAACCTTCAAAATTACTCCCTCCGTCCCTTTGAATTTTTAACGTTTGCGGACCAGTTTTGTCACGGATTTTAAGGATAATTTTATAACTTATTTTTGATATTTTTTTTGTATAAAAATAGAACAATCCTATTTTTATACAAAAAAAAATATCAAAAAATAAGTTATAGAACTATCCTTAAAATGCACCTTAAATGCGTTTCAAACACGCAGTTTTTTATGTTAAGAAATGGAAGGGGCAGAAGGAGTAATATTTTAAAAAAATCAATTTAAATTAAATTAAAAAATTATATAAAATTAAAGAAAATCCGTGCATAGCACGGGTTTTAGGCTAGTATATATTAAGTTTTGATTAATTAAACACCTGTACTAGAGATACATCCTACCATCGAATGGGACAAAGGGAAGGCCTTGAATATTTGTTGGAATCACTTGGTGACTTTGATTTAAACTAACTAGGTAATAAAGCCGCGCTACGCGCGGCACAAAAATATTTTTAAAAACTATACATATAACATTATTGTTTGTTAAATTTTATTATTTGAAAGTTAATATGATAAATTAAAAATTATGTGAAATGTAATTAAAATTGAATGTTTAAAAATTAAAGAGAAAAGAGTTAGTGAAAAAAAACATGTTTAAGTTAAATTCTTGAATATTAATAATAATAATAATTTTGAAGATATTGACGAACCTATTTTGTCGCATAAAAAATGCTTTTGAAATCCAATATTGACAAACATTTGCAAAGTTTGACATTGAATAAGTAAAAATAACATTTGTGAATCTTTTCTATTGTCGATGACATCATAAAAGACGTGATTGCTTAATTTGTTATTAAATTATTTGTTAGTAAAATTGATTGTACGATGAAAAGAATTAGAATATAAATGTGATAAGAGGTGTGATTGATTTCACTTGTCGATATATTTGGTTTTATGACGAAAAAAGCAGAATTCAAATGCATATTGTAAGTCATGCTTCATGTTTTTTTGGAGTGATCCGACACCCGTATCCCTACATTTAATTAATTTTTCAGAGCATTTTATAAGAACTGTTTTGTTTGTAACATTAAAATTAAATTCATGGACACATCAAAGTGATACTCACATATTCTAATATTCTTTTATTAAATTTTATAATAAATTTGTACATATAATTGTTTTTAAAGCCGATGCTCGTTTTATAACACCCTTACTTAATGCTCAAAAAGTGAGAATTTGTTTAAAATAACAAAAATCAACTCCTTAAACACCTTTTACTTTTTTCCATACCAAACTACAATGTCAACATAATTCCTATAATAAAAATTTGTAAATATTAAATATAACTAATTAACGATTTTAAACACCGTCTCCCATCTCATAACATACATGCATGATTAATTGATTAGTAATAGTATAAGAATGTGTTTAATTAGAATATTAACTTTTCCTACACAAAATAATCAAACAACGAATGGGTAATTTTTTTATTGATTTAATTGACGAAAAAAAGGGTCCACTTGATTCAATTTAATCAAGTTGGTCACACTCCATGTATAATTTGTTCTGGTATAAATGTAAATTCTACGATATTACTTTTATTTAAATTGTGGATGTTAATCGAAAAATATATATACTTATGTATCTTATCATGATTCTCACGATCATTGATTACGAATTAATCAAAAAGTTAAAATCGTCTATTAATTATTGCCAAAAAATTTGCAATGATTTTGAATAAGGATTAGAAATAACGATAAAAATTATTTCATTTTTTTGTTTTACCTTAAAATAATGGTATTTTTATATAAATCATTAATATTAAAATAATAATAATAATGTTCTAATAAAATTGTTAAACTTTTATATTAAATAGGAAATAAAGTGTGTTTAATATTTATTTAATAGGTATAATTAATTATTAATTAAATGCAAGAAAATTATTTTAATAAAAAATAAAAATGTGAAAATTCAAGAAAAATATTTTGAAGCTTCTGAGTGCAAGTCTCTCCAGTTTCCTGATATTACAATAAATTTTTATATAAAAGTACTGTAATAGATAAATTAATTTCTATTATTCTTAAAAATTGATTGGTCTCTTATGAATTTTCTATTAAAAATTAATTTAAAAATAATTTACATGAATTATTAATTGGAAAATTATTTTCATTTTATATATCTAAAATTTTGATAATCTTGAAAACATCACCAACATATAAAAATAAAAAATACAATATGAACGTAATATTTACAATCAAAAGTTACAAATATTGAATACAACTTAATAACGTTTTTTAAAACCGACACCCCGGCCCTCTCATAATATATGTGTTCAATAGTAGTTTAAGAATTTATTTAATTTGAATATTAATTTATTTTGACACATTATAATGAAACAATGGGCATATAATTTTTTTATCAATTAAATCTTCCGATAAAATGGTTGAGTTTGTTCAATTTAATTAGTTTGGTCATAACTCATGTGTGTATGCGCATGATTTGTTTACAAATTTTAGATATTTGAGAAGTTGGTTAATAATGTTTTTTAAAACCGATAGCCCACTCGTAATATACATATTCAATAATAGTATAAGAATTTGTTTAATTACAATAAAAAATTATTTCAACACAATATAACGAAACAATGGGTGTATAGCTTTTTTTATCAATTTTATCTTCCGATAAATGACTGGATTTGTTAAATTTAATCGATTTGATCATAACTCATGTATTATTTATTCATGTGCAAAATTTAAAATCTATCTGTACTGTTTGTATACAATTTCATATATTAAATAAATATCTTGTACTTCCATAATTTATTACGATTTTCACAATTATTGATAATAAAAATTCCTTGAGAAGTTAAGGTCGTGTACCGTATAATCATCCGAAAAGAAATTATAGTGATCTTGAATAGGGAATAAAAAATAACGCAATACAAACAATTGTTATTCGTCATTTTAACTAAAAATAAACATAACTATATATAATTAATATTTAATATTGAAAAAATAACTATAATGTTCAACTAAAGTTTGCTAATTTTTAAACAAATTAAATATAGTAAATTTAATATATGTTTAATATGTGTAATTAATGACTAATTAAAATGTCATTAATAGCTATTTAATGCAAGAAAAGAATTTTAATAAAAAAAATCAAAAAAACGAAAATTAAAGAAAAATACCTTGAACTGTTCTGGTGCATTTCTGATCTCCAGGCATTATAATATATATAGATACGTTGATAATTGTATATGATATTATATGCATTACTTGTTAAAATATTTGTGTACAGGACAAGAAGAATATATTGATAAATTTGTGATTTAACTTGTGAACAGGGTATTGCCAACATCTTTCATGTGTTCATTGGTGATGATCGGACGGATGAAGATGTGTTTAAGGTATTCAAAACAGTCGGTTCTTTGCTTAATTCTATGAGAGCTGCTTCTCATACTCATCCCGAAGCCGCCCAGAGCTCATGGATACTAAATTGTTCGAAATTTTTAACTATACTCCAATTACTTTAGCAACCAATTCTTGACTGGAGTTGTGTGATGATGTAGAGGTGCATAATTTTGCAAGTTTAGCAAAACGATAGTATGTCAAAAGCCATGGCATGGACATAAAAATTAAAAGGACTATCATCTGTATGGAGGTAAAAACTAATTGTATTACTATACTCCCTCCTGATGAAAAACAGGACAGATTTACACACACTATTATGTACAAATCAGAATACACTTAAAAGACTACATTGTATTAATTTGTGATTTTTTAAAACCCAGTACATGCCAGTGAATATATATAGCTGAACCCACGTAGTATTTTCCTAAAACCAAGCAACTAATGCCTACATTATCTCCATTACACCAGACTTATTCAAACATAAAATCCTATAATTGCTCCACGTCTATTACTTGCCAAATTAATGAAATAACATACTAAAATAAATATAACCACAATTTCTAAATGCCAGCTAGGATCACGTCAGCTTTGGATTAATCCCAACAATCACTCCCTTAATCCAAAGCTTACATCGTCCACATCCTTGACAAGTTCATTTTGCCCATATGGAAACTTCTTTATCAGCCCGTATGGCTATTAAACCCGTATGACTATTTAAACTAAGCCTGTATGGCTATTGAACTGAGCCCGTATGGCTATCACCTGAGCCCGTATGACTATTGAACTGAGCCCGTATGGCTATTGAACTGAGCCCGTATGGCCTTCTTTATCATAGGCCCGTGTGGCCTGTTCATCGAGCCCGTAAGGCTCTCTTTCACACATGTTGTTACCCTTTTTCTTTGCCTCTTTCTTTGAAGCACATCTTCCTGTCAAGCAAGCAAGCACAAGGCCTGTAATATACACCAACACACATCTTCTTCGGTCAACTGCAGCTTCACCTGCTGCAGCAAACAAATCATACATGCAACTACGCAAGAGAATACTCCTTCAACTGCCTCAAATCAACAGCAAATACAGTGTCACTATTTTCAGCAACTAAACTTCAATTGAACTTGTTTTGCACGCCATACCTCGGCCATCTGCAACATGATGCTTTCCATGTTACACCAAGCGAACACCAACAATAGCGGAAACAAACCGAACAAGGTCCTCGAGAATCACCATCTCTGATACCAAATGATGAAAAACATGACAGATTTACACACACTATTATGTACAAATCAGAATACACTTAAAAGACTACATTGTATTAAGTTGTGATTTTTTAAAACCCAGTACATGCCAGTGAATCTATATAGCTGAACCCACGTAGTATTTTCCTAAAACCAAGCAACTAATGCCTACATTATCTCCATTACACCAGACTTATTCAAACATAAAATCCTATAATTGCTCCACGTCTATTACTTGCCAAATTAATGAAATAACATACTAAAATAAATATAACCACAATTTCTAAATGCCAGCTAGGATCACGTCAGCTTTGGATTAATCCCAACACCTCCGTCTCTATATACTTTTCCCATTTGAGTTGGACACGTTTGCCAGCGCACACTTTTGATCGTTAATATATTCAATTTCGTATTAGTATTAAATATAAAAACTTCACTGTATTAAAGTACTCATAAATACAAATCCAACAAGATCACTCATGACTATATTTGGTCTTATAGATTAGACGTAAATTAGTAATTTGTCTCGTGTTATGAATAGTCCCGACATATGAAACGAGAATATCATTATGAGACGGAGGGAGTACTATTTTAGGCTTATTATTAGCTGTCAAATTTTGGTATTCTAATAAAACATTCTTTGTGTCATCGATTACAGAGTGCTCAGCCTGTTCTCTGTGAGCCAGCAAGTGAGTTTCTCCCTATGATACATGATGAAATGGACTACTCATTTTAATATTAATCTTCTTCAGCTTTACCTAATACTATATTATTGGATAAAACCAAATCCACTCCTGGTGCCAAAGTAGAGAACAAGAAGTTTTGTTTTTCTATGCATTTCCGCTGCATAGAGGAAAAGATACAATCTAATCATAATATTATTTTTTGTTACAATGATGTAAACATACAAGTTTTGATCACTTGGATGCATGAACTGTCTTAAGAAAGAATTGGATGCATAAATTGATAAACTACTTATTTGGTAAAGCTATGCAATTTTTTCCTTTTTTTTGCTCAAAAATATTTTTAATGATGTGTATTTTAACAACAAGCAGTAAAAAAGGACAACCGTTTTTTTGTTAAATTTTTGTGCTCGATGGAGTACCATGCATGGCCTAAATCAAGCCATGGATTATAGTCCTATTTTTTTGTGCACAAAATATGCATAGGGAATGTATATAAACAAACAATTCTGTTAATTACATTTAGTGCAGTATATAACCTGTATGAGTGAAATTGTGCAATAACTCAAATGGACAATAAATTGTTTGAAATTTTTAACTATACTCTAATTACTTTAATAACCAATGCTTGATTGAAGTTGTGTACTTTGATTATGTATAGGTGTATAATTTTGTACGTTTAACAAAACTATACTATATCAAAAGTCATGACATGGACATAAAAGGACCATCAGAAGGATCCAACTGTATGGAAGTACAAACTAACTGTACTAATATAGTATACTCCCTCCGGTCCATTATATAAGGCGTTTGACTTTTTTGCACGTAACTTAAGGTGTTTTGACTACATGGCTAAAATTATTTTTTTTTTTAAATTTCTTTTTCTAAATAAAAATTAAAATATTATATTTTTATTCAAAAAAAGAAAAATTGAAAAATAATAAATTTTAACATATAATCAAAGCACCTAAAGTTACGTGCAAAAAAGTCAAATGCCTTATATAATGGATCGGAGGGAGTATTAGGTTTACTATTGACTGTCAAATTTTTGGTATTCTTATGATGTGTATTTTAATTATAATTAGTAAGAAAGGACAACTATTAATTTTTTAAATTTGTGTGCTCAATACAATGGAAAATGCTAAAGACCCCAAATTAGATCCCAAAAAAATCCCCAAATTCCATGTGTCATCTTTTAATTGGTCATATCATAATGGGCCCCCTGGATTCACATCAATCTCCCCAATTTAAATTGTCCAATTTGCCAAGTCACCCATGCCATATCATTTGGGGACTTTTTTGGGGACTCAATTTGGTGTCCCTAGCACTACTCCAATACACTACCATGCATGGCCTAAATCATGCCATTGATTAAAGTCCTATTGAAATGCATATAAAAAAACACTTTTGTTAACACGCACAAAACATGCACAAAAGAACGCATATAAAAAACTTTTTTGTTAATTACATTTAGTACAGTTTATAACTAGGAATGAGATGGTGCAATACCTCATAATCATATGGCTCCTTTAATGAATAAGACGGCTTGAAGTGAGAGTCTAAAGTGTCTTTCTTGGTGTCCTTGTAAGAATGCTTAAGCATGTGTCGTCATTCTGGATAAGAAAAGAGAGATTGCCAATAGCTAGCTCAATAGATGGAAGCTTCTTTTTCTTTTTGCACCATTTTATAACTACTTCACTTTCAATTTTGTCGTAGGTCTTATAGAAAGAGTAGAGTTGGCATCTAATTCTTGACTTTAAAATGATAGCTATGTGTATATCTGTGGGTGAAGCCAAGGTTTTGAAGATGCTAGAGGGTTAAACTTGTAGGTTTATACTGAGAGAAGTGCTAGACAGAGATAGGCTAACAGTCTAATTAAGATCTACAAACAAGTATGTATTAATAGCACCGAGAATTCTATTGTATACGTCATTAGTCGGTGGCCAACATTTACAATGCATATGTTTGACTTAACCATAATAGATTCTTCACTTCTTTTTTTACTAATTCAGATTGTTCACTTCTCTGGATATGGGAATGGAGAAAGTAAGTCAAGAAAATTAACAATACTGCAATCAATAAACGATTGGAGTCTAGAAAAGTTTACACTAAATAATCATATGTACATTCCATATGCTGATGAAATAGAAACCATATCATACCTTGGGGCTGCAGTGGTCTACGATCCCAATTATAGGGTCAGTTAGTGACGTACAATTTAGAGATGGTCCAGTCCCGGTAATTGCTTTCATCAATCAATAAAAGATACGGGATATGTTGAATTTTAAACCATTCTAGCCCACTCTCCTTGCGACATCTTTTTTTCAAAATTGGACACTCATATATCTCCATGTATTCAAGGCCATGAGATTGTTCAAACATAGGCAAACTCTCCACAATCTCACAACGCCAGATATGTAATTTCTTGAGAGATGGAATTTTTGTTATTGAATCCGGGAGAGCTTTCACTCCTTTTAAATTCCATATTTCCAAACGAGTCAAAGCAGGGAAGGTGGGGAACTGGAGTTGGTCAAAGATTTCTATTGACTTTACCTTTTCTCACCCACGCAGTCTTAGGTCAGTTAGGTTAGGAAAAGAAATTGCAAAAGATAATGGCCATGTAAATTCTTCCAATTCATCCGAGAATGGACCTAATAACAATTCTTCAAGCGTGGAACTCTGAGTATGGGCAAATACCCCATCTGAATGAGTGGAGGGGAGTCCCCCAATCCAAATAGATTTGAGATCAGCGGGCCCTTCAACTGAATTATTAATACTTATTACATGTGGGCAATCATATACTCGTAAGCTGTCAATAGAGACACCAAGGTCAGCCGTTTTAAATCCTTTCAAGAGCGCGTTAATTCTACATTCCATTTTCCAACACGAACAAGGTGATGGTGTAGATGAATCTCCTGCACCTCCTCCGTCACTCACATTCTCCAACCGTAGAGAGGTGAGTGAGCTAACATTTTTGCTCAAAGATTCTAGTATCATGCTGCTCTTCATATCCCGGATTTCCAACTTCTTCAAGCACGGAAAACTATCATTTGGCATCTTTCTTAACCTTGGACATTCCCAAATATACAGTTTCTCAAGTTTAGGGAATACACTTTGGCCGATAACCCCTGTACTTACAACTGTCTCCACCCATTCTTCTAGCTTTGGCAATTGATCCAAACAGAGTTCTATCAATGACTGATACAGTGTTGTTGTAACTGCTTTTACGCCGCCACTATCTACACCTACACAAAAACTGTTTCGGATGACCTTGACATTTTTCATCCCTGTTATATGCATTATCCTCAGTTGGAAGATGACCCAGTGGTGGCAATACTTCACACCTGTTGCAATTTTTCAAGGTGATATTAACCAAATTGGTCATCTTTTTTATCCATGATGCAAACTTCTTCCCCATAAAGTCTTTAACAGTCAACCCCTTTAAATTTGGATGAGCTTCCAATCCTTCCATCACATCTTCATCATAGTATTCTCGGTCTTCCCTTTCATCTTCATTGTTCCTCCACTTAAATTATAAATGCTGAATATTGGACTTCTCACAAAGCTTTGCTTTACTTGCTTTTTCAAAACTTTCCACCTCGTTAAGGTCATGCAGGCTAAGCATGCCTCTAAGATTTTTCAACCCTCCCAGTTGTCCAACAAGACAGTTTTGATCTCTACTCACAACAAAAGGAGGTATTGTGTTGCCAATAAACATGTCGAGTCCCACTCTAGAGAGACCCCTCTTACGTGGAGAACCCCATATGGTTCTATAGTAGAATCATTTTTTTTTCCAAAAACAAAAATTTTAAAAATTGTAAAAAAAAAATCCGGCTCGCTACCACGTCAGCAGTGACGTCACCATTGCTGCTAACGTGGCAGTGTCACATAATGTCACGTGGTAGTACTACGTCAACACTGCTGACGTCACTACTAACGTGTCAGCAGTGACGTCAGAAGTGTTGACGTGGCACTGCAACGTTAGCAGACATGTTTATTTTTTTGAAAAAAAGATTTTAAAAAATATTTTTTTTAAAAAAAGAAACGTTTGGTTGTATCACAGAATCAGCAAATTGGTCTTTTTTTTTTTTAACCAAAAAAAATTTGATATTTTTTTATAGAACCCAAAAATTAAAACTTTGATTCTATTATAGAATCAAAAATTAATGGGGTTCTCCACGATTCTCCACGTAAGATGGTTCTCCATAGAACAATGGCCTAAACATGTATCCTCTATCAGAATCTATACTCTTTATTAAAAGCCTCTTAATGGTATGCCATGTATACTGCGGTATGCCACTAAATATTAATTAATTTAATTAATTAATTAAAATTGTAATTTTATATAATAATTTAATTTAATAATGAAACTATATACTATGAGTCTATTAACTAAAAATTGAAATAAAAGTCCGGAATATAGTATTACATAGAATTTAGAACTCCTTTAATTAATTTTTAAAAATATCTATAATAGATTAATAATAAATACAATTAATAATATAACTACTCTTATATTACCATAATGAAGTTATGTAAATTTAATTAATTAAAATAATAATATCAAATATTAATTTAATTTGATAATGAAGTTATATACTTGGAGTCTATTAACTAGCAATTACTAGATAATTACTAGGAGTCTATTAACTAGCAATCGAAATAAAAATCGAGAATATAGTATTATATACAACTTGGTGCTTCAAGATTTTATTTTATTTAAAGAAATTAAAAATTAGAAGAAGAAACCCCCTCTTAATGATATGTCATGTATACCGCGGTATGCCATGGAATAATTGTTAAAAATAACGATTTTTCAATAAGAAATAACAAAATTAACAATTCTCGGGGAGGAGGTTAAAAACACCCTTTTCAATACCCAGGATAAAAATGTGTATCCCCCTTCTGATGATGCGTACTCATTGAGAGCAAAAATAATTGTTATTATCATATTATCCCAAACTAGTTATGCATATACTGTGAGACCCAACCATTAATGCGTATTTCCAGAGACAAATAACCCCCACCTGCTGATTTTATCCCACCAATTTATGCGTATCTATCTATATATTATAAATTAGTGGATAACCCATACAGTTCGGTATCCATATTCAGGTTCAGATTGATTTTTTTAATTTTATTTAGATCTGTGGACTATCCATATTTTGGTTTGATATCCATTTTTGGTTTGTAGAAGATCCATATGAGTATTTGACCCATTTTTCATTATGGAAAGTTTGTACATCTATCATTAATGCAATATATATTATCTATGGCAAGTTTACTAATATAGATTTGAATTAATCTTTAAATTTTGGTAACTTGATTAATGCAAATGATCTCATAACATATATAATAAAATATTATTTATTTAAATGATCTCATAACATATATAACAAATATAATAAAATATATAATTAAAGTAATTTTGAAATAAATTTATTACAATATATAAATAAATGCACTTATTGTACTAATTTATTTTTTTTACAATTAAATTATTCATTTCTTAAATATAAAATTATACAATTCATTTTAATTATTAGTAAATTTTTAAAATACCCGTGTGCGTAGCACGGGCTGTAATATAGTCAAATATAAAAGTAATTATAATTTGACATGATACCCAAATTAAATTTGCTCATTATTTAAATATTGAAATTTTTAATTAAAATTTTTAAATTTATCATTATTCACTTAGGGGTTCAACGTTTAATCTTTGGGGTTCAACGTTTCCATTTTTGATTTTATAAATATTCGGTACAGCGAATAAATCGTCCGTAAACCATAATTTATCCTGATTTTTAAACGCGGAAGCGTTTAAAAATCAGGCCGCCAGATTCATGTTTTTTATTTAAAGTTTTTAAATTTTATCTGTATTCCCTCGGGATTTCAACGGTTAACCTTTGGGGTTCAACAGTTCTATTTTGGGTTTAGAAATATTCAGAACGACGAATAAGCCATATACGAACTTAGGGTTTAGGGTTGTTTACAACCCTAAACCTTAACTTATCCTGATTTTTAAACGCGTCAGGCCCCCGGATTCAATTTTTTAATTAAAATTTTTAAATTTTATTTGTATTCCCTCGGAATTTCAACGGTTAACCTTTAGGGTTTAACAGTTCCATTTTGGGTTTAGAAATATTCAGAATGACGAATAAACCATACACGAACTTAGGGTTTAAGGTTTAGGGTCTAGACCCTAAACCCTAACTTATCCTTATTTTTAAACGCGTTAGCGATTAAAAATCAGGTCGCCGAATTCAATTTTTTTATTAAAATTTTTAAATTTTATCTGTATTCCCTCGGGGTTTAAACAGTTAACCTTTGGGGTTTAATATGTTGGGTTTAAAAATATTCGGACGACGAATAAACCGTATTCGAATACATTTCAATATTATTTGCAAGTACATATTTACAAAAAAATTAAAAATAAAATTATTAATATTGTTACCCAAGATATGCATGCGTATCACGCTTCTTTAATAAAAAAATTATCATTTAGATTATTCCTCATGTTACCCAAGTTGCATGTATTTGGGTATCAAAAGTAGAAATTGAAATCTATTAATACCCCAATAGCATATGCGTATCATTTTTTTATTTGTTAATTTTTAGCTTTTTATCCCATTTACCCGAACTGAATATGCGTATTATGATTTTATAGGTCCAATCATAATACCCAAACTCAATTTGTGTATTATATATACATGAGTGTTGAATATTTGCTTACCCAAGTCTTACTTGCGTATCCTTCTTTCAAAATAAAAAAACCCACGATACCTGTTTCTGACTTGCGTAATGTGTGACACCCCATTCTTAGATGTGTAACAGAGTACTACCCCAATTAGAAATGCGTAATAAATCCGGTAATTTTTGCACACTCGCTCACAAACTGGTAATTTCATCTCGCCAGTCTAAAAACCCGTTATTTGCTGCCTTCACCCTATGCCATGTATGCCACTAAATATTAATTAATTTAATTAATTAAAATTTTAATATTATATAATAATTTAATTTAATAATGAAATTATATACTATGAGTCTATTAACTAAAAATTGAAATAAAAGTCAGGAATGGAACTTAGGACTCCTTTAATTAATATTTAAAAAGTATTTATAATAGATTTATAATAAATACAATTAATAATATAACTACTTTTATATTACCATAATGAAGTTATGTAAATTTGATTAATTAAAATAATAATATTAAATAATAATTTAATTTGATAGTGAAGTTATATACTAGGAGTCTATTAACTAGCAATCAAAATAAAAGTCGAGAATATAGTATTATATAAAACTTGGTGCTTCAAGATTTTATTTTATTTAAAAAAATTAAAAATTAGAAATTTAAGATAATTTATCACGATCCCCCACAGATATCGAATAATAGTCAATAACAAGATATCTCAAGTTTATCAGATTGCAAATCTTTTCAGGAAGCTCGTGATACTTTGAAATTCTTAGAGTTTGCAAGTTGTAGAGTCTAGTAATGTAGATTGGCAATTTATTCCAATTCCAATAATCTTCAAAACCAGATATATCTAGATGCTTAAGGTATTTCAAGTTGTCTATCGAACTAGAATGCTCCTTACAAAATGAATTCAAGACCAGAACTTTCAAGTGCTCGAGGCTAGGTAACAAGACACTAAATATATCGGCCTCTTCATATAATTCTTGTACTGTATCAAAGCCCGACTTCAAATTTTTTGGCTTTAGATCGTCAAACCCTTCCAGCCTTACATATAGAGCCTTTGAAACCCTGTTAATGTCATGATTTATCGCTATAGTAGCAGAGCTATTACCTGACACATCGAGTGCAAGATCATGCACAAGGTCATGCATCTTGCATTTGTAGATGTTGTCATATTCATCCCTTACTACGTCTTGTAGAAAAGAATTCCATAACAAAATGTCGAAGTACTGGCTTCCGATGTCTTCCATCAAAGCACTGCCATCTGCTGAAAGGAATCCTAATGCCGTCCATATTTCTATTATTTCACCTTTATGGATATAAGAATCCTTTGGTATAACATAGCAATATGCAAAACATTGTTTTAAAGATGAACAAGGTAGATTATCATGACAACCTTTCAGATTTCCATATGTCACTATTTTGGATCCGCAACCACTCTTTTTCGGTCTTCTTTGAGTACAACAAACCCCCTAATGTTTTTATTGCCAATGGCAGGCCGCCACACCTTTTTACCATTCTTTTCCCCAGGGCCGCAAATGCCTCGGTCTCTAAAACTCCCCCATCAGAAAATGTTCTTTGCTTAAACAATGTCCAACTATCTTCCTCTGATAGTTTTTGCACCCGATAAGGATCAGAACATCGCATGGTGTTATTTCTGGAAATGTAAAGTTAAAAGAACAATGTTTTTGTGGAGAGAACTCCATTTTCTTAATCTGTAAAAGCTTAAGTGTATTTACAACAACTTGAAGAAGAAGAAGACAAACTGTACATTGTGAAGACTAACCTATAATCTAGCTAATCACTACATATATATACAGTAATAACTAACTAACTCACTCTTGCTAGTATGGTTTACAATAAAGATGTTGTCATCAAAATTTTCCCCAAGAGGATGTGGGTCACTGTATCAGAGGACTTTGATTTCATGAAGATTTTAAATGATATGGTAGTATCACTCACTTCAAAGCCAACTGCGTTGAAAATGCAGGACTAATCAAAGATCTCCAAGAAAAGCTAAAAGGAAATAAGTTTTTACTTGTAGTACTAGATGATGTTTGGAATGAGAAACCGGATCATTCCAAACATCATCTAGTACTACAAGTAAAAACATATTTCCCTTTAGCTTTTCTTGAACATCTTTGATTAGTCCTTCTGCATTTTCAACGCAGATGGCTTTGACGTGAGTGATACTACCATATCATTTAAAATCTTCATGAAATCAAAGTCCAGTGACCCACATCCTCTTGGGGAACATTTTGATGACAACATCTTTATTGTAAACCATACGAGCAAGAGTTGTCTTGCCTTGACCTCCCATCCCTAGTATTGCATTTACAGGTAAGTCCTCTTCATCTTTGCTGCACACCATGTTGGCTAAGAAAGATATATCATAATCTCTTCCCACTATTAGTGACTCGTCTTCAAAGGGTGCGGTGTTCCGTATCTCTTTATGTGGAACAATAGATCTTAAGTGTTCTGCTGGCTTAAGTCCGAGATCACTCGCCCGTTTAGAAATCTTGTCAAAGGAAGTATTAATAAACTTGATCTTACGAGCCACTTTGGATCGATATAATAGGCTGTTTTTAGAAGGAATGAAAAAGTTCCTTACCCTACGATATGTTTGATTCTCCACTTTTCTTCGAGTAATTTCATACTCAAGTTCATCCATAAAAGCTTCAGCTATACGAGCCACGTCTTCAAGTTTGTTGAACCACATCTTGGCAATAGACACGATTAAGGTCTGGGAATGAGCATCGTTCAAGAGAGCACCAGTTAATTCCAACCTCTCACGCAGCGTCTCCAAATCTTCATGAAATTTCCAGACCTGAACCACTTCATTAGTTACAAGTGAAACAAGCTTGCGAATCAGTCCAGCAACAAGATGAGATGCAATTGCTTGAGCCATCTTTCCTTAAATTATGAACTGTTTTTATCTTGAGTAAATTGTATGTAAACTGTAGAGCTGCCTTAATTGTGATTCAAGATTTCTTTCTTCAGAGCTATATTCTTGATTGTCACTTGATAAGAAATTCAAGAAACTGCTCTACGTGAAAACCAAACTCACCTGTGAATTATTATTATGGAATTGATGATAATTTGGTAGAACAATTGCAAAAATTATCTGAAATCAAGGGCTTTGAAGCTATTGAATTTAATGGGCTGAGGAGGTGATGAACGGGAAAAGGAAGGAGGCGAAGGGTTGAAGATTGAGGGAAGAGGTGTGGCGGCTGTTGGAGAAGTTCGGGTGGAGGTTAGATGGTTGTGGCCGGAGAGGAATTAATTAAGGGGAGAAGGAGACTGTTGGAGAAGTTCGGGTGGAGGTTAGATGGTTGAATGTAAGTGTACTGATACTAATATTTATGGACATAATAATGTATGCTTTATTCTTTTCCTTTTCTTTTGCTCTTTTCCTTTTCTTTTGCTTTTTTTTTTTATCTGTAAAAATATACCAACAGTTATGCAAGAAGCAAAGAATATATTACTCCAGTGAAAAACAAGTCTATGTGCCTCCTAAATTCTTTCCCGCGCTTTTTCTTTTTCTTTTTGAATCCTGACTTTGCTTTGCTGTTATGTTATTCATTAACTTCCAGTTAATAAGTCCACCAGCAAGATGAGATGCAATTGCTTCAGCCATCTTTACTTAAAATTATGAACTGTTATCATCTTCACTCAATTGTATGTAAACTGTAGAGTGTACTCATGGTTATGCATGGTTTGATGAAGAATAAGTAATATTTTTGGACATAAACATTAAGTTGGCTGCATTAAGAAGCAAAGAATATATTACTAAAGTGGAGAATCAAACATATCGTAAGGTAAGGATTCAAATGTAGATGTAAAATCAAAATGAAGCAAAGCAAAGGAACTGGTGCTTTTCTTTTTGAATCCTGACTTTGCTTTGCTGTGATGTTATTCCTTTTGCTAACATTTTTTTTTTTTGAACATCAAGAACTGATGCATCAGTTCCTTTTGCTAACATAAAGATGCCAAAGAGAATCAATTTAAAGACTTCAAAAAAAAAAAAAAAAATTGACCACGAAGTTCGAGACAAAGGAATAAAAGAGAGTTTCTCTATGACCTCCTCGTTTGGAGACATTATGGCTTTGGGGTCGACCCCGGTAACAAAGAAGGAATCCATAAAAACTTAGGATCCGACACCATGATAAAATACTACCCTCATGATTAGACCATGTCCCTGAGATTTGATAAAAGAAAGGTGCATTAGCGGTTAATACATTGATTAAGGACTTGCGAAGTCTAATTAACAACAGGGGCTTATTTACTACTACACTTGCGGCTTCTACACCCCCTTAAACCCATTTATCAAAGATGCAGACGGATACAACAAAATGACAGTTAACTAATACCATCCTTCCAAAACGGAATAAAAAGCTTCTCACCGGAGACAATTAATTTGAAAATATCAACCAACAACTCTTCTAAAACCCTAATATGTTCATATACTGTTATTATAAACCACCATTTTATAAAAGCCATAACTTGTACATACATGCCTCGTAAATCCAGCATGGGGTCAATTAGCAACTAGCATCCGACTTTTAAGACCACAACGCTAATCACTAGCCAGATGTCAATAAAATTCATCTACTGATGTTTGATGCAAAGGTTCAGTCTTGATACAACTACATATTCACGGTCTTTTTCCCACAAGAGTCAGTGTCATGTCATAAAAATGTATAATAATATCTTCCGCATGGTGTTTCCTGTTAACATTTTTTTATGCAATAATTGCTTGTTTGTATAACTTATCACCACCTTCCTCGGGTGGATATCTAACACCTATTGGCCTCGTCATATCAACTTTGTCCATTGCCATCAGGACCTTAGGGTTCAAGTGCCAAGGATGAACATATGGTGAGGAAATGGATGAAGAATATGAAAAAGGATGGAGTACAACTGAACCCCAGTCTCTAGCGCCAAGCTTAGCTTCCTTTAACCTCCTCCTAATTAACAAGCCTCCAATGTCTTCCTTTTTCATTTCCGTAATACTTCTGAGCAATGAAATGCATACAAGAAGCATGAATGCTGTATCTTCTTCAGGATGCAGTTCTACCAACAATAACTTCCAGTTTATAAGACCAGTAGCTTTTCCATCAGGGTTTTCCTCCGAGTACCTGACAAGTGTCACAAAACCCTCATCGTCATCAACCTATTGTTCTCTGTTTCTTTCGTTGTATCCTTTCGAGTCATTGGTATCTTTAGATGCTTGTTCTCGATACTGCATATGTCGCCCTATCAGTAACTGCAGCTGCAGTTATAAGTAGCTTTTAATGATCTCAATTAATATGTAAATTGGCTTTGGAATTGGAAATGGTTATCAACAACTTACCCAGGAATCGGTATGCACAGGAGTTTTTAAATCAAGACACAAGCCTGGAACAGATGCTGATGACCCATACTTTACAAGTAATTCATCGCCTGTTGAAAAACACCAAGATGCTTGCCAACCTTCAGGCGGTTCTTTTGGTACTGCAGATCCTACCACTTTTGCTGCACTAGATGGCAAAATCAACTGTTATTAGTGGCATTTAAGTTTCAGAAAAATCAACTAAAACCAGGAACTTTGATACTAATGGGCAATATTACAACCCCAAAGGGGCGGTGCTTCTACTAGGCAGGATAAGCAATCCCTTTAGGCCTTTAAAAATTTTTGGCCTCCAAATATATACATATTTGTATTGTTATTTAAAACTAGCTTTGTAGCCCGTGCAAGGCACGGGCATACTCTAGATTACAAATATTTATGAATTATTCGTGATCATGCAGTATTGGATTGTTGATATCTTCGATTGTTCATATCTTCGCAGTAATTGTTGTGAGTAAATAGAATTTATGCAATACCCGATCGTGACATGCAAATGATAATTCTAGTTAAATTAAATCTGTTTATATTTTATGCTATGTTTTGTTTTTTAAAAGCAAACTTGAACGATATGTAATAAATTGGTCAATGTTAAGATCAAAATCGTACTTCGAAATATAAATATATAAAGTTAACATGAATGGATACAGAGATGCATACAAGTATTAATTACATATTAATAAATGTATATTAGTTCATATCAGTTATTATTATGTAATAAATATGTTAGTGTTCCAATACCCATACTGGTCCATACTGGTTTTATATTTAGTACTAATTATCATATTTTGCTAATTTGCCTCCAAATTTAGCACCTATTGAAATGGTGTATTTTTCTTGGATCGTTTAGTAATAGCATTATTTTGGTTTAACGAGCAAAAACACCTTTATAATATAGGTGTAATAGCAAATACACCCTTATAATTTAAAACTGATCAAATGCACCCTTATATTTAAGTTTATGGTTCAAAGACACCCTTCTAGTTAGTTTTTTATTAGCCATGATTAGAAAATAATTTGTAATTAAATACATTTAATATAACTAATATTATTAATTTAGTAAAGGCTTTTTTACTCTCAATTTGGAATTTAAAAAACTTGGTATTTAAATTTATTTTATGTTAATATGTATGAAACGTATATTTATACTTAAAATAAAATTTATTATTTTTTATAGTAAAATAAGATTAAACATAATTTTTCAATAATTTTTTTTTGGTATTATTAGAAGTTATATTTAAACAAAAAATTTCTATAAAATATTATAAATTTCTTGTTCTGATAATAAGTTGGTTTGTAGTACATTAAGAACCTATATATATACTCCTTTGTTTTGTTTTAATAGATGCTTGACTTTTTGACATATATTTTATTGAGTTTTGATTGCATAGTAAATATTATTTTTTTCAAAATATTTTTTTTAGTGAAAAAAATATACAATCAAAATTTGATTTACAAAAAATAATTTTTACTATACAATTAAAATTGATTAAAGTACGTGCCAAAAAGTTAAGTAATTTTAAAAGAAAACATAAGAAGTATATATTAACATGAAATATGATTTTAATTTCAAGTTTTTGAAATTTCAAATTGAGAGCAAAAAAACCATCTAAAGTTTTGGAGCAATAGTACATTATTGAAATTAGTAATATTAAATAGTGTTAATTCTAAATTAATTTTTAACCATGATCAAGAAAAAATTAATTAGAAGGTTCTTTCTGTACCCTAAAATAAATTAAAGGGGTGCATTTGGTCCTTTTAATATTAAAAGGGTGTATATGTTTCTATACATATATTACAGGGGTGTTTTTGCTCCTTAACCCCATTATTTTTAACTCCATTGTTGAACTTGCTCTAACATTTGTCACTTAAGATCTCCTTCTTTTTTAAATTTTTTAAATTGCAATTTTTTATGATATTAACATAAATAATTAAAATATTTACCAATAATACCACTTTTTATAAGTTTTTTTCGATTTTACCATATTCTCGAAATATTTGCAAAAGAAAGTTTAAGGGAAAAAAATTGCGATAATGTTGATTTTTATAAAATATTTATAAAAATACATTGTACAAACAAATTTTGGTTGCTCTTGCTGTCGGGACTAGTTGATCCTAAAAAGATGCCTACGTACATTGATGAATATCAAGAATCAAGCCAAAACGTAGTTCTAGAGTTGCCTACGTGGCTTGATGCGCCCTCGCGGCGTAGTGACGTAGTGGCTTGTATGTCCTTATTCGAGGATCAAGCCTAAAACGTGGTGGATGACGTATGGAGCTCTGTCCCAAAAACCGTTCTCCTTGAGAATGAGGGGTCATGCCCTTTATATAGATATTGGGTGCCCTGGAATTAGGGTAGGGTTTGGTGTCTTGGTGGACAAGATACTCGTTTTAGATAGACTTCTGGATCCTTCTATGAGGAAGGCTGATTCCTATTGGACTTCTATGCCTTGGGGACTACTCCTTGAAGATTTTGGGTCCTTGTTGGACTCAACAACGGGATGTTTTATCAGCTAATTTATTAATTACGAATTTAGCATTTAATTAGGGTTTTCGGGCCTCATTAATGGGCTTTAACCTTGGACCAACCTAGGTTCATTTAATGCAACATTAAATGTATTTTTAGGGCTTACTTTTAGCCCATATCATTTGCCCCCCAACTTATAGGAAAAATGATCAGGTTTTCATCAAATTAAAGTTATAATTTGTCACTCTTGAGATTTGGGGTCTATCTCTTATCTGAGATTTATTACCTGCCCTAAATACGGGATTTTTGGTACACTAGTGTTTCACAGATATCGTCTTGAATGTAAAGTGTGGATCGACCTACACATTTACAACGATTTGCCTTATTCGAGGCTAAATAACCATTTTTATGTCTTACAGAAAATTATTAATAATTTTCTTGCATTTTTTTGGGAATCTTTGTTATGCTCACATGCACTTTTCATAATTTTTGATTAATTTCATCAAAAATATTTTGGGCTCATTGCCTTTGGGCCCATTGCCTTTGGGCCCCTTATTCTATTGGGCCTGTGTCTTTTTTGGAGTTGGGCCTAAACTTTTAGCGCTCGAATTTTTCTAACAGGCTTTTTAACCTTAAATTCTTAGGCGATATTTATAAATTTTCTAGTACCCACGGGTATTTTTCTTATTTATTCCTAATTTTTTAGGAATTTTCTGGTACCCACAGGTATTTTTCTTAAGTATTCCTAATATTTTAGGAATTGTTTCGTACCCATAGGTATTTTTCTTAATTATTCCTAATAATTTAGGAATTTTATGTACCCACGGGTATTTTCCTTAATTATTCCTAATAATTTATGAATTTTCTTGTACCAACAAGTATTTTCCTTAATTTTTCCTAATAATTTAGGAATTTTCTTATACCAACAGGTATTTTCCTTAATTTTTCCTAATAATTTAGGAATTTTTATGTACCCACGGGTATTTTTCTTAATTATTCCTAATAATTTAGGAATTTTCTTGTACCAACAGGTATTTTCCTTAATTTTTCCTAATAATTAGGAATTTTTATGTACAGGTATTTTTTGGATTATTTTTGATAATTTAAATATGTCAATCACGAATTATTTGGTCTTATACGAGACTTAAAATAATTTATGGGATCTCAATCCTACGAAATTTAGAATTTTCTTGATGCCATCGGACAATTTTCTGAAAATATTTTCGAATATTTAAATCGAAAAATATTAAATTTGTGCAAACATGCATTTTATGAGGGTCATTTTGTAATTGTGTAGGGGCTGGTTTGTAAATTTATAAACCATGAGGGCCTGTTTGTAATTGTATAAACAACAGGGGCTTTTTTGTGAAGTTGTAAAGTACAGTGGACTTTGTGCTAACTTAGCATAACTTGAGGTACTACACTGCAATTTGCCAGGTAAATTATCTCCTGTCGAAATCGACCAGGTTTGTGGTCGAATTAAGTTGATTTCAGCAGTCTGGTCTTAGCCATTTCGAGGAGGATTCTGCTCGAGATTTCGAGCAGGATCGTGGTCGAGCTTGCTTCTACTCCTTTTTTTTTGCACTTCTTCTTTTTTCTTTTTTTGTTTTTTTTAAATATTATTATATTCAATAATAATATTTGTTTTGTCCGAATTTTGGATAATTTCAGCTCCAAATTGGAGGTGTCCCACTTGGATAAAATTTTACTAGAATAAAATTTGACCCAGATTTTATCATTATTATTAAAATAATAATAATAATTTTTTCACAATTTTGGAGGGGCCATCAGCCCTAATATTTTCGTAATTTAAATTGTATTTTGGCCTTTTTGGCACCCAAATCTACGAAATTTGTACGAAATCGAGATCATTCACGATTCTAGGCACGTATAAATTTTCGAAATATAAGCTTTTTGTTGTGCAACATGCATAGAAATAATTTTATAAATTATTCTCATTTTTCAAAATATATTTATTTCAAGAATGCTTCCTGACCTTTTAGACCAAGAATCCTGATCCCATAGACTAGGATTCTGATCGAATTATGGGTGTTTTGCGCATCCTAATCAATGGATTTTCGATCGGGGATCCTTACCCCTTAGACCAGGAATCCTGACCTCTCAGATCATGATCCTGGTCGAATTATTATCTTCAAATGCGGTCTGGTCGATGGCTTTTCGACCGTGATCCTGGTCGAATTTCGATCAGGGTTCTGGTCGAATTATTGGCTTCAAATGCGGTCTGGTCGATGGCTTTTCGACCATGATCCTAGTCGAATTTCGATCAGGATTCTGGTCGAATTAAGGGCCATTTTTACATTCTGATCGTAGCAATTTCGATCAAGAATCCTGACCTCTTAGATCAGGATTTTTTGACTTGGGATCCTAACCTCTCAAATCAGGAATCCTGACCCCTTAAACAAGGAATTCTAATATCTCATACCAGGAATCCTGACCTCTCAGATCATGATTCTAGTCGAATTAATATCATTTTCTTCGTTCTGGTCGATGGCTTTTCGATCAGGAATCCTGACTCCTCAGATCAGGATCCTGGTCGAATTAAGGTCATTTATTCATTCTGGTCTAAGGCTTTTCGATCAGGAATTCTGATTGACATTTACACCAGGATCCTGGTCGAATTAAGGCCATTTATTCACTTTGGTCTAAGGCTTTTCGATCAAGAATCCTGGTTGACATTTAGATCAGGATCCTGGTCGAATTAAGGCCATTTATTCACTCTGATCTAAGGCTTTTCGAACAGGAATCCTGACCCCGTAGACCAGGAATTTTGATCCCGTAGATCAGGAATCCCAACCCCCTAGATCAGGATTTCTGACCCCTTAGATCAGAAATCCTGACCTCTTAGATCATGATTCACAACATGAATCCACTATCCTTAGATCTGGATTGAGATTGAATTATGGGTTCACTTGGTACCCAACTCGAGGGGTTTTCAACCTGGAACGAGGTCAATCATGACTAATATTTAGTTTTTAAATTGATTGTTGGCTAGCCCTACGCAAAACTACTCATAATATTTACATAATTCGTACTTAAATATAAAATATAAACAATAAGGTTGTTTATTAATTTCTCATTAAATTAATAAACACCAAATCCTTCTAGAGCCCAAACCTCCATATCAATCTTCGAACACTTTATTGTCGCATCAAGTTCGCTATCATCAGGAATTATCTTCTTAGCAACAAGATCATGTTGTATCTCCTACATTGCTTCTTGCTTATGCACGTGGTCCTCGTAAACGACTTGAACTTGAAACACTAAACAACAAAATAGGAACAAAAATTCCACCAAAATTTTAAACAAAAACTTAAAATCAAAACCCAAAACTTTCTCATAATAAATATTACAAAACCTTATAGCATGTTTAAATATTAGGCCCCCTCCAGGGGAGGACGAGATATTTCCATGCAAATAACAAAGTTGTCTTGGAGAGACATTTCCATACAACTCAAAGAAAAATGGCACGACAAGTTAAAAGTTAGTGATGGAGCATATTTCCATATTTGCACTTTTATTCTAAAATTATTCCAATTCCAAATTAACATATATGCACTTTTGATTGTGTGATTTTAGACAATTGACGTGTATACGAGAATAGGAGGATGATTTCAAAGATGTGTGATTAAGCAAAGAGAATAAAGTTCTTAAGATTACCTTAGAAAACTTATTTGAGGTAGTAGAATTAGAACTAGTAATAATATGATACATGACATTTGTATCTACATATATTTATAAGACTAGTCCATGCATGGGCTATCATATATTATTATTATTAACTAATATATTAATTATTTGATTTAATATAAAATTTAAATTTATTTCAATAATTTCTTTTTAATTTTAAATTTACATATGTTCCATACTTAATTTCATGAAATAAATAAAAATCATTAATTTCACGTTATTTTTAAATTTATTGTTAAATATCTTAATAATTCAATAGTTATTTTTAAAAATATATTAGTGTAACCTAATATCATTGAAGAAAGAATTGTAGCAAGAAGAAGTGTGTGTAGGGGATGATTCTAATCGGGATATAATTGAAAACGTTTATAATCCTATAAAACATGTGATTTTTTGTTAATAAACTATATATAATTTAACTGAATTTGAGAATTTTAACACGTTTTTTAAATTTTTTTAAAAATCTTTTTTTGTGCCTTGGTTATTTGGTTAGTTAGTTAACACATTCCCAAAAAATTTGTTAACACCTTCCAAAATACAAAAAACAAATTGAAATGTATTTAATTTTAATTAAAAAATAAATGGTGTGCTAAAATAAATACAATTTAAAATCGCAAGTGCACGATTCAACCATTGTAATATTTTAGGTATCGATCCTCAGAGACTAACATTTTCGCAAACACTTAATTTTTAATTTAATCAAATTAGAACAAGTGGGTTTTTGAAAATTTGATATTTACTAATTAATTTCTAAAAGAAAATTAAAACTATTTTTTTTAAAAAAAGAGAATTTAATTTATTCTAATTTTACTTTAACTAATTAAAAATTAAAAGAACAAAATTAAATTATTTAAAGATTCTACATTCGAAACTAAACTGAATTTTAAATTTCATATTTAAATTAAAAATTTACAGAAAAATTTCAGAAAATTTCGTCATGAACCATCGGTAAAAACGACTAGCCTTTTATACGCAAATTCAGAATTTTCGAAGCAAGAGTAAAACAAAAGCTCAGCAACGCGGTTTACAACTCGGTAAACACGACCAAACATCAAACTCAAAAGATAACCAAATCGCAGATTAAATCAAGACCCATAACTCGACATTTACACACAGCATTCAGACTCGAAAACTCAAATAATGAACACTCAGATTCGACATTCACACTCCCACAAAAATTACAATCTCAGCCACAAAACAGCGAACTCAGTCTCGTTAACACCCTACGAACAACTACCTTAATTTCAAACTACTCGAACCAAAAACCAAGAAGTTAGCAATTTAAAATTAAAACTCAGTAACAAGAATCTTAGTCAACACAACACGCAGCAAAGGACACGGTAAGGAACTCGGAAATAAACTCATCAACATCGAAACCCGCAGTTTAGACAAGCCAAATTGCAACAAATCGACAGTCCTCGCGAATTCACATTTAACGAAATTGCAGCGTATTACAGAACACAAAACTTTGCATCACAGCAACGAAACCGAACAGCTACAAACTAGACTCAGAACTTGGGTGATTCGGTAAGCACTACAAGCAACGGCAATTTGTCACGATCTAGCAGCAAAAGAATGATCCTACTTGTATTTGACCTGTGCCATAGTCCAAAACAAAGCCCAACCAACACGGAAGCCCAATAGCTAGAGCCCTAGATCTTAGTCTCCACTATCCACCTTAGTCTCAGTATATAAACTGATTTCTGTATCTTTCCTGATCATGAATGAAATGATATGAATGTTTATTTTATCTTTATTTTTCTGCATTTACCTTTCTGTTTTACCTTTTTGTTCTTAGCTTAATTTCACAAAAAAAACCCAAAAATACAGTCATGATCATGACAAATGGTATCAGAGCAAGCGATTTCTCGGATATGACAAACAATGTTTCCGTTGATTTTCCTTTCAACCCATATTCTTCAAATTCCTTCCAAACTCTAATTTCTATCATCCGTACCATTATACGCCACCTCCATTGTCTCCCTATATCTACCACTCTCTTCAACCACCACCAGAACCACCGTATCAATTCTATTCTACTACTCACATACCTACACATCTACCACTCACAAATGGACTACCTGGCTGTTTCACTTACCAAGCTGGATTCCAACCACCTCTTACATCTCATTCCTATGATGCCCAGCCTTTACAAAGTTGCTACATGAGTTCCTCTATCACTACAAAACACTATCAAGATGGAGCTACCTTCGTGCAACAATCTGAGACAGTCGCGCCTCAGGTGTTCGATCAAATTCCTAACTCCCGTATGCAGATTTCCGATGCCATCATTGATAATATGCATCAGATAGAGGAGAAAATCACTAAAATGCTTCATACACTTGAGAATATGGAAAAAATCCTTGCAGATTCGCCAAAACTAGTTGAGAAGAAGATGGCTAGGAAGGTTGATAAAGCTAGTAAAGAGGATTCTTGGTCAAGGGAGCTATCCTCAAATCAAGTAATTCAATCTTCTAATACTCCTCCTACTCATATATCAAATGTTGATAAACTGGATAAATTGGGTAGAGTTGAAAAAACAATTAATGTTAAGAGTGACGATTTAACCCAATTACAAGTGTCACAACTTGCAAAGTCAAGCCCTCAGATGCCTTATGATAGTTGTGCAAAAATTTATGTTGTTAAAAGCCCACTACCAACTACACATGCTATTATCTCCATGGTTTTATCGGAAGAATTGATTGAGAATGCTTTGAAGACGTATTGTGTGTGTGAACCTGTTGAAGCTGATTTAGTTATGACCTATAGGATTCATGAAAATGAGTATGGTAAACTACCTGGAAAGTCTTATGATAATAGTAAGAATGTCATTAGTAAAACTCAAATGCTTGATGAATTTCCTGGTAAAGATAAGTTCACTTGGAAGATGAATCTACTTGGGTTGGGAAATAAATCTTGTAAGATAAGAGGATGTGAATGGTTTGGCAATATGCTTCACATGAAATTAATGGTTTGGAATGGTGATGATAAAATAATGTGTTATAAGTTACATGAAGATGAGCATGGTAAGATTGAGGCTCTTGCCGAAGGTACGAAATCTGATGATGATTGGAAGTTACTTGACAAAGTGATAATGGCTTCAACAAGGGGACTTGTTGATCAAACGGTGGAGAGTCGTGATTGGATGCCAGAAAAGATGATAGTGTTGTATGTTGATTTGTTGGCAGGCATATGCCAAATAAAAAGAGGCCTGACTTCTCTAGGTTTGTTCACAAAAATAGAGGGAATGGAGCTTAGTCAAGCAGTTGTGGGTACTTTGAAGACTAACCATATGCAGATTCAGAAGGAATTTATGGAAGCATTGCAGGCTGGAAATGATTATAACGTAATTGGACTACTGGACGTTGGTTTATACTTTTCTCTTCTTGTTGCGGGTAAAGTTATTCTATGCACTAGACTTGGCGATGATGAGCACTACATGTGGAAGTCTGCAACGAGTCATTTCGTTACAGCTATACTAAATATAAATGGGGTGCAATATGATAGTAAATCTTGCGATGTGATGCACAATGATGCTATTATTAGAGTGGCCGGCCAGATTATCCTTACTGTTGAGAGAGTTATTTATGCAAGGCATTTAAGTACAAGAGTTAGTCTTGTGGGGCCTGTTTGTGTAGTGATGATTGTAACACTTAAGAAAAATGCTGTTCAGAATCGGATGCTGCAACAAATTGTTGAGGAAATGCAGAGACCTGATCATATTATGGGTTATCGTGGACTTGATTCAGATTTTCGTAACACTGTGAATAGTTTATCTCTGAATTTCCTGATAGTTGATATGAATGTCAAGGATCTTCTTTCTTTTGATTGTCCAGCTAGCACTAAGCATAGGATTGCTGGATATAGCGGAAAAAATTGCAGAATTTATAAGCAAGTTGTGCTAGTTCAGCTGATGACAACATATGCAAAGGTAAATCATGATTTTGTCGAGAAGTTTGCAAGGATATTGCTTGATCAAATGCCTGAGGGGAATGCAGCTACCTCCTCATTGACGATCGTTAGGTCTGCCCTACCATGTTGTCTTGGTAATATAATGCAGTTGTTTGAAGGAAAAAGGGAACTGTATTTAGGAGGAAAGGAGAGGGTGGAAACTGAAATTAGTATTCAGAGTTTACATATGCTTTGTCAGGTGCTCTGTATTATGATCATTTTAGTTGAAGTTTTTATGTGTAGCTTAACAAACAGAACTCTTGAGGATCTCAATAATCTGCCAATCTGCAATGCTATTACATGTACCTCGATGATCCTTATGATTGCATATGAGCTACTTTTGTTATCTATAGCAGACATAGAAGAAGTTCCGATGAAGAGTGATAAAGTGATGGCGAAAACAAGGCAGCAAGATGGCAATGTACATTACAGGTTGGGTACTTATGCCAAGACCTCAAGCTACTATAAGAAGGCTGTCAACTGGATCAAATATGATGCCTTAATGGGAGTTTCACTGGGGGAACAGGGAGGAAAAAAGGGCCAGGCGTTCAAGTTGACTTGCGAGCTCAGTTATACGGCTTGCAGGCAGGAATTAATTGAAGAAGTACCTATACAAACAAACAAAGCAGACAAGGCTGACAGGGTTGAAGGTTTATATGTCAAAGTTAAGGAGAAATTACAGAATACTCTTATCTTCATCCTTGAGGATAAGGATGATTTTAAGGGGGGGTATTTGTCACGATCTAGCAGCAAAAGAACGATCCTACTTGTATTTGACCTGTGCCATAGTCCAAAACAAAGCCCAACCAACACGGAAGCCCAATAGCTAGAGCCCTAGAGCGTAGTCTCCACTATCCACCTTAGTCTCAGTATATAAACTGATTTCTGTATCTTTCCTGATCATGAATGAAATGATATGAATGTTTATTTTATCTTTATTTTTCTGCATTTACCTTTCTGTTTTACCTTTTTGTTCTTAGCTTAATTTCACAAAAAAAACCCAAAAATACAGTCATGATCATGACACAATTCGGTACAAAACTCCACAAATTACTTATACAACTCAACCACCGAACTCAGTAACGCAATAAACAGATTCCAGCACTAAAATTCGATTACAAAACTAACAAGGACTAATACACAAACAATGCTAAGCATGAATTTACAATTGAGACAACCGTAACTCATCGAAATAAAAGGGGTTAGGGGTGTTTGATTATTTGATAATAGAACAGGGGAGGAAAAGTCGGGTTTGTGTGCGTATGTCGCGGTTTCGTGAAGAAAAGGAAGGAAGGAGACAAGATGGAAAGTGATAGGCAAAATAGCCCAGACCCAACCTCAGGCCCAATGATAACAAATAATCCAACTTATGAGAATGAGGATAGTCCAGCCCCAGCCAGTGGGCCCCGGGCCCGGAGTCCCAACCCCGGAGTAATGGACCTCAGAGTGATGACACTTGGGACACGTGGCGGCCCCGCTCGACCGATATCCCCACACGTAGCGCTGACCAGCATTAAAGTCCAAACGACAACATGTGTCAAATCATGTACTCAACAACACTGCCACACTCCAGTCAACGGTCCCCACAAATGAGGACACGTGTCCTACATCCCGGGAATTCAGCATCTTGTCCCCCGGATCCGACGGCTAGGAGTAAAGGTAACAGACGCCTAAATCCTAACCCTAGGGCTATAAATACCCCTAGAAAGTAGGGTTTAGGGGTTAGACATTATTACACACCTGCACACATTTATTACTTTTGTGATACTCTACTTGATTATTATCTTCCGAAGCCAACTCTCATTCTCACGCCGGAGGCACCTCGGGGCCAAACCCCCCCTCCGGTGTTGTTTTGCAGACACCCCACTACAGCTACACCACTTCCGAGGCAGGAGTTGGCGAGGAAGTACCCGATCAAGTTTCAGAGTTATCATTGGCGCTAGAAGGAGGGCTCTGAACCTCCGAACCTAAACCAAACAGCCGAACCCAGCTAACCCGAATCTACCAGCGACCATGCCTCGACCAAGCAAATCCACCCAACGCCCAGCAAACAGCGCCCCGAGAGAAGAGCCCCTGGCTCTGATCCCGGAGCAGATCCCGTAAAACCAGGTCCCGGTCCAGGAGAGGCTCGGGATCGGTCCGAATGATGCTCGGGTCACGGTTGAAGTGAACCGGTACAAGTATACAGACGTACCCCTTGATTCTGCCCAAATGGAGAATCTAACCCCGGAAGAACTCGCTGAAGCAATCCGAGCTTACCGAAATCGCCCCCATCTGGAACCTGAACCCGACCAGGCGGAAAACTCCGAAGGATCAGCCAACTCCCACCACTCGCGAGCCTCGGTCTTCGCTCGCCTCGGGAACCAAGGCAAGAGAAACGAAAGGGACCACCCTATCCAGAGTAAGGTCAGAGATGATGAGGCTGACGAGCTAAAACGGATGGAAAGACTTCGGGAAAGAATAAGGCAGGAAGAACAGGATAAGTTGGAACTTAGAGTCCAAAAGAGGCTCCAAGAGGAGGAAAGAATAAGAAAGTCTAAATCAAAAAGAACCCGGAGAGAATCAAGCCCGGTGATGGTCTCGGATGATGAAGAACATCCGAATAATCTGGTACAGATGATCCATGAGTTACAAAGAAAAGTCAATAATGATTCCGGATTCGAGATCCAAGACACACTCACCCCCTTCAGCCACTCTCTTGAAGCCATACCCCGGCAAAAGAACCTCAAACATTACAACTTCGACTCCTTTAATGGGTTAGAAGACCCAGAAGAACATCTCAACTACTTTGAACAAATAGCCATGATATATTTCTACAACGACCTAACCAAGTGTAGGTTCTTCGCTTCCACGCTGAAGGGAGCAGCCCAGAGGTGGTTTAGCCGAATCCCATCCCGAAGCATACAGAGCTGGAAGGAATTCAGGGAGGCCTTCCTTCGGAGGTTTCGAGCCAACAAAACCCTGGAGTATCACATGTGCCACCTTGAAACAATCAGGCAAGATGACAACGAAACACTTTCAGCCTTTATGAAACGATTCCAAGAAGCCATAAACCAAGTCACGAACCTGGATGAAAGAGAAGCCTTAAGCATATTCCGGAAGAACCTAGACCCGGAGCGTAGCGAGCGCTATGTAATAGAATTGGTGAACAAAGAACCCCAAAGCCTGGCCGCGGCCTATTCCATGGCTGCCAAGTTCATCAAAGAAACCGATATCCTACATGCAATGAGAATGACCCGGAAAGGCACCTCCTCGGGAAGAAACAAAGATGATCGCTCCAGAAGCGACCACCAACCAGACAAGAAGTTTAAGCCCAACAAACAGTATAACTACATCCCAAGTCATCAACTGACAGTCCCGGACAAGGACCACCCCTCCAGGGCCAAATCCGAAGCCAGGCCCCCGAGACCAGGGAGAGCCGAACCAAGGCCGGAACCAGAATGGACACCTTTGAACCGGCCACGGGCCGATATACTGAAAGAGGTCCGGAACAAACCCTTCTTTTATCCTCCAAGCCCTTGGTATCAGCACCGGAGAATAGGCCCCGGGACGAACACTGCGACTATCACGCAACACACGGGCACGAGACAGAAAGCTGCGTCTCCCTTAAGTTCTTCATCGAGGATCAGGTCAAGAAAGGGAACATGGGCCAATACATAGCCCGGAAAACAGCAGAAAGAGGAGAAGGGCATGGAGCCCAAAAAACGAAGAACGTGGTACATGTAGTTTTGGGAGGCTCCACTTCCCCGCCAAGGAGCCCAGACTCCGGAGATGAGGTGATGATGATAGACTCGGCCCAGGAGCAAATCATATCATTTAGTAATGCTGACTTTGAAGGAGTAGATCCTAACCACAATGAGGCCCTGGTAGTGACCCTGGACATCGCCGAAAACGAGGTAAAGAGAATCCTTGTTGATAATGGCTCCTCCGTCAACATACTATTCAAGCATACCATGGACAGAATGCAACTCGGAAGCATCGGAATGAATGAATGCCGGGAAGACCCACTGTACGGCTTCGGCCACAACTTGGTCCCCATCCAAGGAACCCTTTACTTGCCTGTCCAATTCGGCACCACCCCGAAGCAGATAACCCACATGATCAAGTTCTACGTAATAAACAGTCCTTCTTCCTACAATGTGATCCTGGGGCGCCCAGCCCTGACCAAGCTCCGAGCCGTAACCTCGACCCCACACCTTAAAGTCAAATTTCCCACACCCTCCAGGGTCGGAGAGGTAAAAGGTGATACGGAAATGGCTAGCCGATGCTACGGCCAAGCCCTGGTCATGGCCAAAACAGATCCAGAAAACAAGCGCAAAGCCTCTGCTTATCATAAGAACCAAAGCATAAAGAAACACAGAAACTCAACTCATAAGAACCCCGGGAAGGAGGTTCAATTTATCGAAAACCTCGAGATCCCTACCCAAGAGGCAGAAAATTCCACAGCCCGGGGGTACCTGGCTTCAAACTCCCAGGCCCGGATCCAAAAATCATCCACGATGAAAAATCAAGCCAAGGTCGAGCCCGCAGTAGAAACTGAGACAGTTGAACTAATACCCGGAAACTCTAAAAGAAAAATCAAGATTGGGGCGGGGTTAGAGATAGCCTTCAAAGAGGAATTGGTGTCTCTGCTCCGGGAATATGCTGATGTATTCGCCTGGAGCCCGGCGGATATGCCCGGACTCCAGGAATCCTTGGCCATGCATAGCCTAGATGTCGACCCCAGGAGAAAACCGGTAAAACAAAAAAGAAGGAATGTTGCCCCGGAAAGACAAAGGGCCATAGACGAAGAGGTAGACAAACTCCTCAATGCAGATATAATTTGTGAGATCAAATATCCGGAGTGGCTGGCCAATGTGGTTCTAGTCAAGAAACCTAGCGGAAAGTGGAGGATGTGTGTTGACTACACCGACCTCAATGATGCTTGTCCCAAGGATCCGTACCCGTTACCCAACATAGATCAGCTCATCGATGCTACTTCGGGTCATGTAATGTTAAGCTTCATGGATGCATTCTCCGGATATAATCAAATCAAGATGAACCCTGCAGACATCGCCAAAACAGCTTTCATCACCCACAGGGCGGTGTATGCCTTCAAGTTCATGCCCTTCGGGCTCCGTAACGCCGGGGCTGCATACCAAAGAGCTATGGTAGAGGTCTTCCAGGATCAAATAGGTCGGAACTTGGAGTCCTATGTGGATGATATCATCGCCAAATCCAGAACTGTTGAGGAACACGTCCCGGATCTACCGGAATGTTTTGAAAATCTAAGAAAAAACCAAATGAAACTTAACCCGGAGAAGTGCACCTTCGGGGTGGCAGCAGGGAAATTCTTAGGCTTCATGATCAGCCAGAGGGGAATTGAGGCCAACCCAGAAAAAATCAAGGCAATCCTAGACATGCAGCCGCCCCGAACACAGAAGGACATCCAAAAATTAGCCGGGTCATTGGTAGCCTTGCGAAGGTTTATCTCCAAACTAGCAGAAAAATGTTTGCCTTTCTTCAACTTGCTCAAGGGAGCAAGCAACAAAAAAGAAGTCGCATGGGGTCCAGAGTGCCAAGCCTCCCTAGACACAATCAAGGAATACCTCTCATCACCACCTCTGTTAACAAAGCCCGAGCCTGGAGAACCTCTGCTTCTCTACCTCTCCGCCGGACCGTTAGCCGTAGCAGTTGCTTTGGTCCGGGAAGAAGGTGAGACTCAGAAACCGGTATACTATGTGAGCCAAGTGCTAAAAGATGCAGAAACTAGGTATCCCAATCTGGAGAAGTTTGCCTTTGCCTTAGTCACGGCTTCAAGAAAACTCAGACACTACTTCCAGGGTAGAGAAATCAAGGTTGTAACATATCAGCCACTAAGACGAATAATCCATAAGCCGGACGCATCAGGAAGATTGATAAATTGGGCAATCGAGTTAAGCCAATTTCACCTAACTTTTATACCCCGGACTGCCATCAAAGCACAGGCTCTGGCCGACTTCATAGTAGAATGCTCCTTCCCAAAACCACAGCAACTTTCCATAGCAACTGAATTTCTAAAAACCCCGGACGAAAACCCAGAGTCATGGACACTTCACGTAGATGGATCCTCAACAGCAGAAAGGTCCGGGGCTGGTATCATCATGAAAAGCCCGGAAGGCTTCCAGATCAGGCAAGCAATCACCTTCAAATTCCAAGCAACAAACAATCAAGCTGAATATGAGGCTCTCCTTGCCGGGCTAAGGTTGGCACGAACCCTGAAAATCCAGAGTCTAAGCATCCATAGTGATTCCCAGATCGTGGTACGGCAAACCAAGGGCGAATATGTGGCCAAAGATCCCAAACTAGCCCAATACCAAGCGCTTGTCAAAAGCTATTTAGCCATCATTTCGGAGTACCAAATCAACCAAATCAACAGAGAAGAAAATTCCGAAGCTGATGAGTTATCCAAGCTAGTTCAGAACTCAGCCGAGCTAGACAGTTCGGTATATTTTGAAGAATTGGAAACCCCGGCCATTGACCAAGAAGAGATAATGGAAATAGACGATACCCCGAGTTGGATGACTCCTTTCATCCTATATCTAGAGGAAGGGAAGCTGCCCGAAAACAAGAATGAAGCCAGAAGACTGAAAAACAAGGCTTCGAAATATTTCATTGAAGATAACCAGCTTTACCGCCGAACTTTCTCATCTCCAATACTCAGGTGTGTAGGCCCGGAGGAAGCCAACTACTGTTTGCAAGAGGTTCATGAAGGGATTTGTGAAGACCACATGTCCGCAAAGGCCCTTGCATACAAAATCATAAGACAAGGCTACTACTGGCCAATAATCCACTCAGATGCAATAGAATTTGTAAAGAAATGCAGAAACTGCCAGCTGTTCAGCAACGTCCCAAGGCAAAGTCCGGTCCTGCCATCCTCAGTCTTGTCACCCATCCCCTTTGCTGTATGGGGAATTGATATAGTGGGACCCTTCCCCCGGGCTAGAGGCGATCTGAGATACCTCTTAGTTGCCATCGACTATATGACGAAGTGGGCCGAAGCAAAGGCAATGAGAACCATAAATCAACAAGACTGCATCAAGTTTATGGACAACATCTTAATGCGGTTCGGCGTACCCAGGGTCTTAGTCTCAGATAATGGACCTCAATTCATCGGCTCAGACTTTGAAACTTATCTGAAGGAAAGGGGAATCAAGCACAAGAAATCTTCAGTAGCCTATCCCCAGGGCAATGGACAAGTTGAAGTGACAAACAGAATTTTGCTAAGAGGAATTGAAAAAAGGTTAAAGGAAAGCAAGAACAAATGGCCCGAAGAGCTACCAAATGTGCTATGGGCATACAGAACTAGCCCGAGGTCCGGAACAGGGGAAACCACATTCAAGCTAGCATACGGAACCGAAGCGATGTTGCCAGTTGAAGTGGGTTCTCCTTCCCACAGAGCAATCAACTTTGATGAAATTGCAAATGAAGAAGGGCTACGAGCTAATCTGGAACTAGTTGATGAGATCCGGGACAAAGCAGTTCAGAGAATGGAGAAATACAAAGAAAAAACAAGGGAATACTTCGGAAAGAAATCAAGGGTCAAAAACTTCCAAATCGGGGACCTAGTGCTCCGGGACACCGAGGCATCAGACCCCACTAACACAGGAAAACTTATGCCTAAGTGGGAAGGTCCTTACAAAATCAAAGAAGTACTCCGTCCCGGAACCTATAAGCTCAGCCACATGGACAACACTGAGGTCCCCAACACCTGGCACGGCCTCAGGCTAAGAAAGTACTACCAGTAAAGGAAGATAGCTCCAGCTCGTACATGGGCATTTTTTGAATTGTAATTGAAAATCATGTAACCATTTTATTATCAATGAAAAGAGCTTTATTCCTCACCTGGTATTTCAATCCTACAGTTAATATCACAATTCCTACTTGGAAAAGTTTTCATCCTTTCCAAGTAGGCCCAAGCCCGGGACCTTAGCAATGCTTCGGCCCGGGAAGCCATAAGCATCCAAATTCCTACTTGGAAAAGTTTTCATCCTTTCCAAGTAGGCCCAAGCCCGGGACCTTAGCAATGCTTCGGCCCGGGAAGCCATAGGCACCCAAATTCCTACTTGGAAAAGTTTTCATCCTTCCAAAGTAGGCCCAAGCCCGGGACCTTAGCAATGCTTTGGCCCGGGATGTTAACTCGAATAACTTGTAGAAGGGGGGGTTGAATACAAGTTATATAATCGTGTCTGATTTTTACTTGATTATATGAACAAGAATAAACGAATGAATCAAACTCTTATTTGTATTAATAAGATCAAATACAAACTCTACCAAAGGTGTACAATACCTTTAGCAGCTGCTGACAATATAAATATCTCTCTGTTTGTTTCGAACTCTCGAATACAAACCTTATACAGAGCTACGCACATTCACTAGACACACCGCTCTTTACAATGATATTGAGAGAGTATTTATAATGCTACCTATCAACTAACAACAGAAAGATATAATCTATACATGACAATGTTCTGCCTTCTAGTCGATAGTTTCCATCAATAGAAAACTCTTTCCTTCATAATATCTTCTTGCTTGTTCTTCAAACAACGATCCTGTTTTATAGCACTTGCCAGTTTCTGTAGCATCCATAATGACATCATCAGTAACAAAACTGATATCAGGATCTGTACACTGCATCAGTATCTGATCAACCATCAGTATTGGACCGTCATCAGGATTTGCCCTTGTTCCTGACATGTAGTCTCTGATACACTGTTCATTCCTGACTAAACTATACAGATAATTGTCTTATACTAAATCCTTTATAAGATCAGGATTACAAGAAGTATAATGTGTAAATTCTATTCTTAACATCACAACTTATGAATTATTCCTAACAATCTCCCCCTATTTATGCTTTAAAATCTGAAGCATAAATCTAAGTTGTGGATGTCAAAACATATAACAATACAACCAGAATAGAATTTATGAATGTAGAATTATGAAGTTACGTACCTCCTTCTTAGATGTAGACATTTATCTAGTACTTAGAAGAAAGAATTTTAACTATTAATGCTGCTCTTCCTTTACCACTTCCTAGCTGAGATTCACCACTGTCACTCCTGGTTCTTCTTTTTACTACCCTTTATCTGCTCTTTATCTCCCCCAGCTTTATCTTTATCTCCTTTAGTCTGGTGGTGTTGTTGTTGTCTTTGAATTGTCTTTATCTCCCCCTTTTTGACATCAGCAACATTAATTCCAAGAGATTCAGAAACAGAACAAATGAGATTCATTAGAACTGCTTGATTTTCCATAATTGTGACTTGGTTATCTTCAAGTGATTGAAGTCTTGTTTGAATAGCAATTTGAGAATTCTGAATATCTTTCAAAACATCAGAATGAACTTCAATGTTGAAAGTGCTTCTAGTATCTTCAGTATCAGAATCAGAAAGAACTGTATCTTCAAGTCTTGTAGAAGAAGTTGCTTGAGTTGTATGATATTCAAGTAATAATACCTGATTAGAAATATCAACATCTTCATCTTTCTGATCTGTAACTGAAACATGATCATCATCTCCTTCACCAGTATTCTATGTACTAACATCTTCAAATCCTGACTCCTCCTTAGAGTGATCAGAGACTGTTGATGTCTCAATTCGAGCTGATATTGGAAGTACATACAAAGGAACACTAGGATCATTAGGATCTTCATCTGGTACATATGTATCAAGAGATTGCTTTATCCTGGCACCTCTTCTGTTAATGATTCCTGCAAGCCTTTCCTTTTGCTTCTGAGCTTTAACTTCTGGCTTTGCATTGTGATGTGCTAGGTCATCCTTCTGATACATTTTGATGAATGAATAAGTACCAGCATCCATATCCAAATTTTCAGACCAAGATTCAGGAAAAACCTGATCCCAGAAATCAAATGATGGTTTCCTAATTTTCTCTTCCTCACTATGGAGTTGATCATCCATACCCTCATTCTCACTTTGACTTACTAAAGTCAACACTCTTTCTACCTCACCTTTTGCCTGGTCAGGAGCCAGCCGCTCAAATTGTGGATCTAAGTCCATCTTTTCAAGTGTATCACTCAAATTTAGATAAGTGCTCTCATGACCTACAGAAAAATACGGTTTAGAAGGAGTTTTTATACCTGAACTCACATGGAGAGAGGGTTCCTCATATGGCATGTGGCTTGAGGTTTTCTCCAAGGAGTGAGCTGCTATAGTCTCTGAACCCTTACAATCATCTTCTTTCCTTTCAGAAACTACAGGCTCCAGTATACCACTTTCAGGTTTTTTTTTACTAGACTCTGATGTCTTCAGTAATACTTCATTAGACACCATAGTTAGTATATCACCGTCTTTAAGTGTTGTTTACTGAGACACACCCTCAAGGTGGATAGACTCTGACTGAACACAATTTGTTTGATCTTCCGAAAAATCAACCAAAGTCATTCCTCCCATATCATAGGGTATCTCACTTACATTCTCAGTCATCACAGAAGACCTTTCAACATCAGCTATCACAGCTCCTGAGTCATCCTTCCTCTGACTAGATGGTTCTTGTGTTGCAGTGACTGTGATCTGATCTTTCCTACTATTCACCACTGGTGCAATAATATCTTCTGTTGACTGCTTTCCTCTATCTACTTTCTCCAGTTGTTCACCTTGAGCTAAAGCATCTTCAATAATGACATCCTTGTCAAATAAATATGCATGAAGTGATTGAAGTGCAACATGCTTCGAGAGTCCAAATTTCTTGACTAATTGTCTTCTGACAGATACATAGAAATACATCTTCATTAAGTCAAGTCTTTGATGTAGAAGTCCATATTCATCTGGAAATAAAAGTTTTGGTACTCTTTCAACCAGAAAATCTAGAATAGGCCTTGACAACTTCACTTTAAGAGAAATTAATCCCATAGCCAGTCTGTATGATAATGTAGTTTCCCATGAAGAATCAATATCAAGATCTCTCTTGTCAAATACTGACATAGATGTAGCTTGATTTGTAGAAACCTGCATGATATTAATTGGACTAGACTCTGTGTGTGTAGGTGATAATTGAATCTTTCTCCTTGTTCTCCTGATATAGTGAGCAAAAGATTTATCCTGAGAAGACTCAAGAGGTGTAGACACAGAAGTGATCTTGGGATGAGATCTTTGTTCAATAGACACAGTCTTTTGAGAGACAGTATCCAGTAACTGTTTTCCCTTCTTAAGAACTACAGCCTTTTGAGAGACTGCAGCCTGGCTGTGACTAGGTTTTTCATCTCTTTGTGCTAACAAAGAAAGTTGAATTGCAGCCTTTAATTCTGCTCTCTCAGCAAGAGTTAAATCATCATCATCTTCACTAGAATTACTACTACTACTTGACACAACAAATCTTCTCTTCCTTACAACTGATGTCTTTTGAGAAACACCAGAGGTTGGTTTCTTTGAAACAATAGGCTGTGGATCAAAATTTGGTTCTTGAATTGTTTCAGAGACTATAATGTTTTGGGCTACTTGGGTAGACACAGGTGGGTTCTCCTCCATTTGAGATTCCTGAGCCATTTCACCACAAAAGAAAGAAGAATTGTAGAGAGTAGGAAGATGAGTTTTAAGAATTACCTGAACATGATGTAGATAATGAATTGCAGGTATTTCATCTAGATTCTTTTCATTGTCCTTCTTTGTAATGTCAGAGAAAATTCTCTTTTGCTGTTCATAAGAAGAAACACAATGTTCCCTACCAAATCTAGCTTCAACATCAGGAATGAAATGGTTAACAAACATTTGCATAAATCTATGATAATAAACCATTTTCCTGTTTTGATCTCTTGACCCAAGTTTGATACTCATCTGACTTAAGATAATATGACCAATGTTAATTACTCTGTCATAAAGCAAACTATAAGCAATATGTAATGTAACAGAAGTAATTTGCTGAAAAGAACTACATTTGCCAGTAAAACATTTAGCAATTTGATCAAAGAAAAAAGACCATTCCTTTCTAAGAAAAGACCTATTCAACTGGCTCATGTTATCTAGAGGTCCACTATAACCTAATTCAGACAACATAGTTCTTATATTATCATCAGATGGTACATTCTCATAACTATCAGTAACAGGTAAGCAAAGTACTGAATTAACAACAGATTCATTAATGTCAAATGAATCTTGTCCTAAATGTAGAACAATCTTACCTGATTGACTCTGAGTAGAATCAATTACCTCAGCATTCTCCCAAGCTTGTGAAACAGCTACTTGATTGATTTGTGGAGATGCTGTCAATGCATAACTTAATGGTCCATACGCCAGAAAGTCCATGATTGGATGAAAATCAGATGACACTCCTTCCTTGTTGGTGATGGCTGCTACATGGTTGTTTGTCATAAAATCGAAGTCACCAAACTTGAAGGCTACTGATTTAGGTAATCTTCTCTGAGCTGCCATTTTTGATCTGAAAAGAACTTGAAAAATTCTTGAAATGGATTAGTGATTTTGAAAACTCAAGAGTGATTTTTGCTTTAGAGAATGTAAAATTAGAGAAAGCAATTACACGATTAGAGTTTCAAAACAAATATATTTCACAAATCTTTCAGACCACTATCCCACGTTGACACGTAGATTGACAGGTGTCAGTCCCTGAAAAATGCGGTTACCCACGATTTTTGGAAAATAAAATCCAAAATTGATTTTCATGAAATAAATCAGGGTATAAATAATCAATACTGATCAGCTTCCTTTTCCTGTTGACCTCTCACAAAAATAATCACAAAACACAATGTGATAATAATTCTCAAATCCTGATGGTCACACATGAAATCCTGATCAATATCATCAGAGACTTAATATGGAGTTTCCACGTGGCATTTTTCTTTTATCTGAAAAAGAAATGTTAGATATAATTGATGTGATTTAATGTCAGTGTTTAAGTGTTTCAGGTAAAGAGAGTTTAACTTGTTATTGAAAGCAGTTGTAACAGAGTTTGAGTATACGCTGAGTATACGCTGATTGCTGGAAGCGCAAACGCTGACAGAGGAAAGCGTAAACACTGATAGCTGAATACATGGAAGCGCAAACGCTGTTAGCGTGGAGAGAACAGAATTTGCTAAAGTCTGTCTACTGGGAGCGTCTACAAGTCAACAGAGTTTGAAGATTAATTTAATATTAATATGGAAGCGATATCTTTGAAGATTGGATAGCTGTCAAAGAGATCGAGTTGACTTAGAAGACGTGTAGCAATCGTAATTGATATCAATTGTATAGCTTAATTTTAGGAGAATCAATTTACGATTGTACGTAGCTGTATATCTTATAAATACAGTTAGGTTAACCCTAGAAGGGTATCGAACGTGGACGAACATCATTCTTGTAACCTAAGCAGCTCTCTGTGATACTTTACATCACCGAGAGAGGAATTATTAATTCCAAACAGTTTTAAAGAGTTAAAACGTGTGTTCTTATTACTTATTTATACAGTTCTTGATTATTTATTGTGTAATCGACCTAACAAGTGGTATCAGAGCGGTATCTGTTACTTTATTACAGTTAAAGATCCAAACACAATAGTAATCAATGGCAGAGATACCTCCACCATCTGAAAAAGCCCCTACTACTGTTAGTAGGTATGAAACAATTAGGGTTCCTATCCTGAGGCCATTGGAGTATGCAATTTGGAAGGTGAAGATGACCATGTTTCTGGAGGCTACAGATCCAGAATATCTGGACAGAATTTATGAAGGTCCTCACAAACCTACAAAGTTATCTGCTGCTGCTGCTGGTGAGGAACCAAAAGTCATACCAAAAGAGAAGAAAGATCTATCTGCTGAGGATCTTTCATCTATTGCAAAGGATGCGAAGGTAAGGCATTTACTTCACAGTGCATTAGACAATGTTATGTCTAATAAAGTGATAAACTGCACAACTGCAAAGGAGATATGGGATGCACTTGAGGTTAGATGTCAAGGAACACCTGCAATTAAGAAGAACAGAAGGAACATACTCACACAGGAGTATGAACATTTTGAGGCAAAATCTGATGAAACCATGACAGAAACATTTGACAGATTCTGTAAACTGCTCAATGATTTGTCATTGGTGAATAAAGAGTATGATTTGGAAGATTCAAATCTCAAATTTCTTCTCTCTCTACCTGAAAAGTGGGATGTGAAAACGACCACTATTAGAGATAATTATGAACTTGGTGAAACAGAGATTGATGAAATTTATGGTCTGCTCAAAACCCATGAATTGGAATTGGAGCAGAGAAACAAAAGATCTAGTAGAAAGTCAAAGTCTGTTGCTCTCAAGGTTGAGGAGAAATCATCAAAGAAGGAGGCATCAAGGAGAAAGGCAAAAGGGAAAGCCTTAGTCATTCATTCAGAGAATGAGTCATCAAATACTGATGTTGACTCAAACACAGATGATTCATCTGATTCTGAAGATGATGAAGAAATGATGCAAATGGCTGCATTGATGGTAAAGACCTTCAAGAAGATGGGATACAAGAACTTCAAGAAGGGAAAGAAATTCTCCAAGGACTACTCAAAGTTTGATAAGAAGAATTTCAAGAAATCTGAAGGAAAGGACTTCAAATCTGGAAAGAAAGATAAGTCTGAAATTCAATGCTACAAGTGTAAGGAGATGGGTCACTATGCTCCTGAGTGCAAAAAGGGTAAAACTGAAAAGGCACTCTACACCAAAGGCAGAGATTGGGCAGACACTTCAGATTCAGATGAGGAAGTCAACTATGCTCTCATGGCTACTACTCAGAATGAAAATGATGATCTCAAGGTACCTCCAACTACCTATGCTTATAACACTGATAATATAACTGAATTAAGAATTTATCTTAAAGCATTGCATATCAGTTATAGGGATCAGACCTTAGAAAATGAGAGGATAAAGTCTGAGTGTTCTCAACTCAAAGAAAGAAATAAATTTGTTGAGGAACAGCTAGAGAACATGAATAAAATTCAAAAAGAAAGAGATGATGCAGTGTTTATTGAACAGGAGTTGCTAGGTAAGTATAAGCAACTAGAATCAGAATTGGAGGATAGTAAACACATCATTAAAACTTGGACACACTCTGGTAAAGACACTCAAGAAGTGTTTCAGTCAGATACAGTAGGTCTAGGTTACTCTGTAGGAGATGAACTTAGATTTGAAAATAAGGTAAAAGTTAGACCATATTGTTCATCTGAGGGTAATGTCATGGGAACAGGTGGACCTAAGACTGAAGCACAGAAAAAGGCTGTTAAAGAGTCATATGCTAAAACTTTTGTTAAAGAGGCTAACATTGGCTTAATGACAGATAAACAACTCAAGCATAAGCTTAAGGAGATAAAATCTGTAAACAAACAGAGTATGCCTAAGAAAAACAGAAATGGAAAGGTAGGCATAACCTCAGGAATTAAGCCAATGCTTGCTTCATTAGCTCCCAGGAAAACATGCTTTAATTGTGGTAGCACTAATCATCTTGCTAGTTTCTGCAGTAAGAATAAGAACATTAATTCTTTGCCTTCTAAAACTGCAGTAAAGAGTGATTATGTGAGAACTAGACCACAGACTTTATGCAAACACTGTGGAAGTACTTGGCATTCTATTTACACTTGCAGAGATTATCATGCTATTTATTATAATTACTATGAACCCAAACCAAATTTGAAATGGGTTAAAGTAAACTCTGCAAATGTAAACTCTGAAAAAGTTAGCTTAAACTCTGTTAATTTGAATTCCGCTGCAAAAGCTAACAGATTTAAGAAAGCCAAAGGATCCAAGCAGGTCTGGATCCTTAAAACTAATAATCAGTGATTGTTTGTGATTGCAGGGCACCAGGGTCAGTACCTTAGTCGTGGACAGTGGATGTTCAGGACACATGACAGGAAATAAAGCCCTGCTATCAGAGTATGAGGAGAAGGCTGGCCCAGAAGTTTCCTATGGAGATGGCAACATAGGACATACACTGGGATATGGCAACATTAATCTTGGAAATGTCATCATCACAAATGTAGCTCTAGTTCCAGGACTCAAGCATGATTTGCTATCTGTGAGTCAAATCTGTGACAGAAGATATCATGTAGATTTTCAGCCTGAATATTGTCAAGTTATCAGCAAATCTACAGGGAAAGTTGCTCTAGTTGGAAACAGACACAACAACATCTATGAAATCAAATTGTCAACAAACACTGATGGCAAAGCAGTGTGTCTGTCTACAAGGATGTCCAGTGAAGAGAGTTGGAAATGGCACAAGAAACTCTCTCATTTGAATCTGAACAATATCAATGAGCTCATAAAGAATGATCTTGCAAGAGGACTACCAAAGTCATTATTGAATGTAGAAGGCCTGTGTGATTCTTGTCAAAAGGCCAAACAGAGAAAAACCTCTTTCAAGAGCAAATCTGAGTCTTCAATTGTTGATCCTTATCATCTCCTACATGTTGATCTTTTTGGACCAGTAAATGTCATGTCACTTGGAAAGAAGAAATATGCTCTAGTCATTGTTGATGAATACACCAGATATACATGGGTGTATTTTCTAGCAAAGAAAGATGAAACTGCTTTAACACTGACAGAACATATATTACAACTGGACAAAGAGTCAGAGAATCAAGTGAAGATAATCAGAAGTGACAATGGAACTGAGTTCAGGAATTCATCAATGGAAGAATTTTGCAAGAGTAAAGGGATAAAACAAGAGTTTTCTGCACCTGGTACTCCACAACAAAATGGTGTAGTGGAGAGAAAGAACAGAACCTTGATAGAAGCTGCCAGAACCATGCTAGATGAAGCAAAATTGCCAACATATTTCTGGGCAGAGGCGGTTCAAACTGCTTGTTTTACTCAAAATGCAACACTGATCAACAAGCATGGTAAAACACCATATGAAATGGTGAAGAAGAAGAAGCCAAATCTAAAATATTTTCATATTTTTGGATGCAAGTGCTTTGTGTTGAAGACTCATCCTGAACAGTTGACCAAGTTTGACCTAAAGGCAGATGAAGGAATTTTTGTTGGCTATCCACTGTCAACAAAGGCATTCAGAGTTTTTAATCTGAGAACCAGAATGATCATGGAGTCTATTCATGTGTCATTTGATGACAAGAAAATAACTGGACTTGAAGATGTTAATGAGCATGATCAACTGCACTTTGAAAATGAAGATTTATTAAACTCGGATGATACAGATCTGACAAACACTGTTAAGGTCAATTCTGAACCTCTACTGGTAAACACTGAAGAAACTTTTCAATCAGAAACAAGGGAAGAACCAGTTGAGGGGGAGCATGAAGAATCACATCAAAGTGATAAGTCAAACACTGAAAGTGACTCAATTGATGATTCTGAATCAAACTCTGTTGATTCAAACTCTGATCATTCAAATTCTGAGCAGTCACATTCAGAGGGAGCATCTGAAAATGAAGAGAGACATCAAGAAAATCAGGAGAGCATGGATCAAGGGGGAGGATCACATGATGACAGAAGCAATCTGCCTTCTGCAAGAAAATGGACTAAGTCACATACACCTGATTTAATTATTGGTGATCCAGATGCAAGAGTAAGGACAAGAAGTGCAACAACAAATGAATGTCTGTTTCATGCATTCTTGTCACAAACTGAGCCAAAGAAAGTGGAAGAAGCTCTTAAAGATGCTGACTGGATAACAGCAATGCAAGAAGAGCTAAATGAATTTGAAAGAAATGAGGTGTGGACCCTTGTACCAAGGCCAAAGAACAGATCTATTGTTGGTACTAAATGGGTTTTCAGAAATAAAACTGACAGTGATGGTGTGATCACAAGGAACAAAGCAAGACTGGTAGCTAAAGGCTATTCACAGCAGGAAGGAATAGATTATGATGAGACTTTTGCACCAGTTGCCAGGTTGGAGGCAATAAGGATGTTTCTTGCCTATGCTTCTCACAAGAAATTCAAGGTTTTTCAAATGGATGTGAAAAGTGCTTTTCTGAATGGAAAACTTGAAGAAGAAGTTTTTGTTGAACAACCACCTGGTTTTGTAGATCCAAAATATCCAGATCATGTCTACAGGTTAGACAAGGCACTCTATGGACTTAAACAGGCACCTAGGGCATGGTATGAAACACTTGCTAAATTTCTGCTAGAAAGTGGGTTTCACAGAGGTACTATTGACAAAACTCTGTTTTACTTTCAATCTGGTAATGACCTGCTCTTAGTACAGATATATGTAGATGATATCATTTTTGGATCTACTAATGATAAACTCTGTAAGAAATTTGCCAAGCTCATGCAGTCAAGATATCAAATGAGTATGATGGGAGAGTTAAGCTACTTTCTAGGCTTACAGGTGAAGCAAACAGATGATGGAATTTTCATTAATCAAGCAAAATATACCAGAAATCTACTCAAGAAATTTGGCATGCTTGACTGTTCATCTGCAACAACTCCCATGGCAACTGCAACAAAACTGGACAAAGATACAGGTTCATCAGTGGATATGACAAGCTACAGAGGGATGATTGGTTCTCTACTTTATTTAACAGCTAGTAGACCTGATATCATGTATGCCACCTGTCTGTGTGCAAGATTTCAGGCAGATCCAAGAGAACCACATTTAACAGCTGTGAAGAGGATTTTCAAATATCTCAAGGGAACTGCAACTTTAGGACTGTGGTACCCAAGAGAATCAGATTTTAAGCTACTTGGTTACTCTGATGCAGATTTTGCTGGATGTAAGATTGACAGAAAAAGCACAAGTGGAAGTTGTCAATTTCTTGGTGACAGACTAGTATCTTGGTACAGTAAGAAACAGAAGTCAATATCTACATCTACAGCTGAAGCAGAATATATTGCTGCTGGTAGTTGCTGTGCACAGATTCTATGGATGAAGAATCAACTGCTGGATTATGGATTAAGGTATTCCAAGATACCTATTTTCTGTGATAATCAAAGTGCTATTGCAATGACAGGTAATCCAGTACAACACTCAATGACCAAGCACATCAGCATAAGGTATCACTTTATCAGAGAGCATGTAGAGGAAGGCAATATTGAGCTTCACTTTGTGCCTACAGATCAACAACTAGCAGATGTTTTCACAAAGCCTCTAAGTGAAGCAACATTTACAAGACTGGTCAATGAACTAGGGATGGTATCTGGTTTTGACTAAACATGTTGGTTAGACTCAAACTCTTTCAAATAAAATGTGTTGCTCATGTCTCTGTAAATTGCTATAGTGCTATGTGAACCTTATTAGTTAAACTCTGTTAGCATGATTGTTGGTCATACACTGTTAATACGTTTGTTAAACTCTGTGAATTCTGAATTGATTTTTGTCTGAATGAAAATACCGATGAAGAAAAATGTATAGAGCATGATTTTCAGTGATAAATCAAGATTCTTTTTGAGTCACTGTAATCTAATCAGAAATTGCACAGTAAGTTAACACAGCATGATACTGTTTCATATTTAGAGCATCTCTTAGTTTACTTGATCCTAAACTCTGAATCTATGAATACTTCATGCATTGCCTCTCATGAATGACACTGATATTGATGAACTCTAAACTCTGATTAGTGACACTCTGTTTTCAAGTCATACTTGATTCTTGATGATTCTGTGTTTGCACTTGTGAAAATTTTAAAACTTGAGATATGTCATTGTTTATTTTGGTGAGAAACAGTTCATGTCTGAACCCTGTGAGATTTTGAGCCAAATCAGTGATTGATACATTTTATATCAATCAGAGTTTATTGTTGTGTGATATTCATCAGTAAGTATGTTGCTCTAGAACTTGCATTAAACCATTTTGGAACTACATGATATATGTGTGCATGAAAATGATAAAGGCAATTAGGATTAACCATTTTTCTTCAAACACTGTTCAAAATATCTTTGAACACTGCTCATAAACTTTGTTCATAAACATGACCCATAGTAAACCCTTTTGAGCCAAATTAACTGCTCATTTTCTTGAATACTGAAGTATTAAGAGCGGTTATATTCATTTGTTAAATCTGATTCAAGCAGGTGAGTATCTCTCATACTATATCTTACTCAGTATATATATATATATATGTAAATTAAAAAAAAAAAAAATTAAAATTAAAAAAAAAAAAAAAAAAAAAATGTATATATACTGATCATCTTGTACAAAATGTACTAACAATTTGACTGAACATTTTGATTAAATAAATTGTTCAGTTCAAAATTCTCATTCGAAACATATCTCTTCTCATCTGTTTGATTTCACTCAATTACAACCCTGACCAAAGTCCTTTTGATTTGTGCATATATGTAATCGAAGTGGTGTAGATTTGGTGGAAATTCAAGCTTATGGTAGTATCTGCTTTTAATGATTGAATCTGAGAGTAAACACTTCACCTAAACACTTGTGTGATGTGAGAGTTTGTGAGAAAATCCTTGACATGTAACTCACTGAATGATGCTTTGATGTTTATCTCCTGATCTTTTTGTCTTTAATGACTGTGTGCTTACGTGGATAATCATGATCATAAACTGAAACAGGGATATTCAGATTTCTGTAATTAAGGAACTACAGAGTTTAGTATTCATCATATACTCTGTGTTTAATATGAGAGTTTGTGCATTCAGTGTTTATTGTTTTGGTATATGGGTTTTATGAAATATTAGATGCTATAAAAATTGATTTGGTAAACTCTGCTACTCACACACGAAAATCACGACTGTGCGTTTTTGAAAGGGTTTTTGTGATAAAGATTGAAAATTGGACAAACACTGATTGATTGTGCTACATACTCTAAGGTATATTTTCATTAAGATAATTTGAAAATTTTGGAGTAAATGGAGTAGTTGACAACTGTTAATTAGTGTCATTAGTGGTAACGTGTCTTGAAAAATGGAACGACAGCGGTAATAATGGCTTTTACTGCGCCTGTCTTAAGTGAACCGTTGCATGTGTGACACCTGTCCCACTCACTCATCATTATGTTTTCCTTTTACACTTTTCAAGGGAACAGTTGCGTGTTTTCAAGTAAAAACGCTTGAGTTTAGTTTTTAACTACAACTCAAATTACTTTTTGCCACAATCATTTTTATCCACACGTATTCACTTTACCAAAACAGAGAACATCTTTGTTTTTCACTTTGGCATTTTCACAAACACCTTTCTTGCAAAACCATTTCACAGTTGATTCTTACTTATTTCTTGATTCAATGGCAACTAAACCTTTCACTGTCTTTGGTCTACGTTTTGTGCCTAACAACTATGCAGCTTTGCTTGAGAATGACCGGGCACCAGAGCCGTTTCATCTTATGCAAAATTTTCTTCGAGATTCTGAAATTGGGCAAGCGCTGGTTGAACCGGCTACTCTATCTGCTTCCCAAGTCGTTAATTTCTGGCAAAACTCAAGATATATTGAAGGAGGAGAGAATGGAACTCCGTCTATTATCTTTTCTCATGAAGAACAAGAGTTTGTGATTACTCCACAAACTGTTCGTGATGTCATGGATTTTGACACACATACTTCGTATGCTGTTGTCTCTGAGCAAAATCTGAGGGAAATGCTCACAGAGATTGGTTACATGGAATCACTTGCCAAGCTGGGCAGTGTGAGGCGGCCAAACTTGCGAAAAGAGTGGAATTTTTTCTTTGATTGCATTACCAGGACATTCCAGAAGAAGGTCACCAACTGGGATGCTATTCCAATGGACAGTCTACAAATTGGGTATTCTCTACTTTATGGTAGTAATTTTGATTTTGGTAGATATGTTTTGATGAATTTGGGTGATAAGTTGTCAGAGTCTACTACAGTTTACTTTGCTAGATTTTGTCAACTTCTATTCAATGCATGTGTTCCTGGTTTAACTGTTGATGAAGCTGATGAGATTCAACCGTTTCGAGTCACTAAAAGAATATTTTCTGATATGTCTAATAAAGATGTTGGAAAAGACTTGCCTCCTTTAGCATTGCCGCTTGCTTTGCAAAATTTTGTTAATCAGCCACAAGACACTGATACACATCAACCACAACAACCAGACTCACAGCCTATGCCTGAACCTTTAGCCACTGATCGAACACAAAACATACCATCTCAACCTACTCAAACACCTGAACCCACACCAACAACCACTGAACAAACCATATTACCTCCAACACAAACAGAACCTCAAACCAAACCTGACCAAATGAACACTGAACCAACAAACCCTGTCTCTACTACTCATCCACAACCACCTCCAAAGCCAAAAAGGAAGAAACATACTGCAATCAACACTGAACGTGCTAAGGCTAAACAGTCAACTCCAAAGGCTGTTTATTCTAGAAGATTCATACAAAGGGCAAACAGACCTTCACCACCTTTGGTTGAGGAAAGTTCTAGTGAGAGTTCCAGTGAAGCTGCAGAACAGGTTGCAGTACCTCAAGCTAAGAGGAGGAAGCTTATTCTGACTGATTCTGATGATGAGCCTGTTGCAGAGGCTCAAGAGAAAATCTCATTTGATATTCCTACTTGTGAGCCAGAGATTATCATAGAACCTGAAATTCCAGAATCAGGAGTCAAGGTTGCTGAACCAGAAGTTGATAAGGCTCAAGACAATGAAGATGCTAGAGATGTTTTGTCTCCAATGGAAGAGTTTGCTGAAACTCCGATGTCTTTTAATCATGAAGCATCTACTCCACCACTCATGGAGGTTACAATGTCTATAGATACTGGTGTTGCTGATGGGCCTACTGTTGTTCTTGAAGACACTGTGGTTGCATCACACACTGAGTTGAACTCTGATGCCAATAATATTTCTGCTCATGGTGAGGAGGTTGATAAACCAGAGAAGGTTCTTTCTTCAGAGCAAACTCCAATTGATAAAGGAAAACAGGTTGCTCAAGAACCTATTGTTGCTCAAGAACAAATTGCTCAAGAACAAATTGCTGCTCCAGAACCTAGTCTTTCTGTTGCCTCTACTAGTGAATCAATGAGTGATTCTGTTGAAGCTAATAGTACAGGAGTTGACCAACCACAAAATCAGCCAGATGGTCAGAAAACAGGTGAAAAACCAGATTTTGCTGGGCCTTCTAATAATGAAATTGATGATGGTTATTTGGCCAAGCAAACTACTGAATGGTACAAGTCAGACTGTATTTTTCCTCCTGGAAGGGCAGAAAAGTTTCTTGAAGTCAATTCCAAGAAGATTAAAAATCCAGAGATTTTCACTTGTTTGCAAGGCACAGTGATTCAAATCAAAACGTTGAATAATAGATTTGATGACACTCAGAAATCTATCATTGATCTTCGCACAGAAGTTGCTACTCATGAGGAAAAAGCTCAACTAGCTAATGCTAAACTCTTTCAACAATTTGCCAAAGCTCAATCTAATTTGAATGACAGACTGAGTACAGTTGAAAAGAATCAGACTTTACTGGCTGAGAAAGTTGATTCTATAGCAAATTCTCTTGAGTTAATCACCTCCATACTGATTCAAGACAGTGATGATGTCAAAAAGGGGGAGAGAGTTTCTAAAACTAAGTGTAAGAAAGATCAAACTCTGTCAAAGAAAGATCAAAATGATGATGAAGAAGCCAATGCTGATAAGGGCTTAAGAAATGTGAATCTCAGACAAGGACATGGGAGGTCTTCAAGGTCAAAGCCAAATTTGGTGATAGATTCAAATGCTCAGAGTACTTCAGGATCAAAGCCAAAGGATTTGTTATTCTCTGACAATCCACAAACAGATGAAGAATTGGCTGCAAAACTTTTTCGAGAAGAGAATGCTGAAGCTACACTTGAGGATATTCAAGCTGAAGAGAAGTTGTTACAGAAAGAACATCTAAAAGCTGTGAAGTCCAAGAAAGTGAAGAAAGTTGTTAAAACTTCAAAGTCTGCAAAGCCTGTGATGAAAGGAATTGTAATCAAAGAAAAACTATCTGGTATTCAAGAAGAAGAAGAAGAAGATACTGGGAAGCTGGTTAGAAAGTCTTCTCTTGATGCTAAGTTGAAATTAAAAGAGAAAGTTGATGAAGAGAGCAAGGGCAAAATGATAGTTACAACCTCTGTTGCTACACAAGTTGTACAGACACACAGTAAACCCTTACCTGGTTTTTCAAGGGCAAAGATTCCAGTGCAAGAACAAGCAGGAGTAACTGGTGAGTATCAACATAATAAATCTTGTTCAGGAAAGCCACCAGGGAGAAATACTTCTGGATTAGGTGCAACAAGAGATTTGAGATTTAGTAACAGTCCAAGAGATCCCTCTGCACTTGTATCTCTTGGTTCTGGTATTAATCAAGAAAATCTAGACAAGTTGGAATCAGTTCAGGTAGTTCATCAAAGGAGCTTAGATATTCACTTTCTACTATACTTTATGGCAGATGGGTCAGTGTATAGAGTGAATGAAGAAGCAATCAAGTTAAAATTATTTGAGGAACTTCAGTATGTCTTGCATATCTTCAGAGTTAGAAATCAAAGAACACAGATCATTGCTAATTCTATAAGGAAGCATATGCTGAAAGCTAAAGCTGCTACAGGAACAAAGTCTGCTGAAAAGTATGTTCCAAAATACAGAGACTGGAATGGAAATCTGATTGAAATGCAGAAGGGAACTACAAGGTTGAAGACTGATCTTGGAATTACAGTTCTTGATTTCAATGTAAAGTCTGAAGAATTAAAGTACATCAGATTGGGTAATGAAATGAGGAGGAACAAGATCTATGATCTCAGGGCTGCTATTTTTCAAACGGATGAAAATGATCCAGAGTTAAGAGAGATCAAGCAAGCTATGGAAATTGAACTTGAAAATGCTGAAAGGAGATTGTTGATTGATTATCTCAGAACAACTCCAGATCTTGAGGAGGTTAGGTAGACAGAATTTGTAAGTAATTCGAATTTTCTGTAAATTTTGCTAAGTCAAGTTTAAACTCTGATTATATGTTAAACACTGTGTTTTTATTTGTTAGTTTTGACATCATCAATTATTATGAACTTGTACATTTTTCTAATGAACAAGTTGGGGGAGATTGTTAGATATAATTGATGTGATTTAATGTCAGTGTTTAAGTGTTTCAGGTAAAGAGAGTTTAACTTGTTATTGAAAGCAGTTGTAACAGAGTTTGAGTATACGCTGAGTATACGCTGATTGCTGGAAGCGCAAACGCTGACAGAGGAAAGCGTAAACACTGATAGCTGAATACATGGAAGCGCAAACGCTGTTAGCGTGGAGAGAACAGAGTTTGCTAAAGTCTGTCTACTGGGAGCGTCTACAAGTCAACAGAGTTTGAAGATTAATTTAATATTAATATGGAAGCGATATCTTTGAAGATTGGATAGCTGTCAAAGAGATCGAGTTGACTTAGAAGACGTGTAGCAATCGTAATTGATATCAATTGTATAGCTTAATTTTAGGAGAATCAATTTACGATTGTACGTAGCTGTATATCTTATAAATACAGTTAGGTTAACCCTAGAAGGGTATCGAACGTGGACGAACATCATTCTTGTAACCTAAGCAGCTCTCTGTGATACTTTACATCACCGAGAGAGGAATTATTAATTCCAAATAGTTTTAAAGAGTTAAAACGTGTGTTCTTATTACTTATTTATACAGTTCTTGATTATTTATTGTGTAATCGACCTAACAAGAAATAAACAATTAATCTGAACAAAAAATCAATTGGTTAGATATATTCAATATTTCTTGAAAACAAGAAACACAGTCACATGCAATAATTAGCATTTGACTTCATTAAAACTTCCAAGTGACTGCTCAGCTTCTCACGTCTTTCTTTAAAAGAAACAGACGCCTTATGCCATTCTCCATAACCTTTCAATTTCTTTTCTTCTCAACAATGCTTCTCAAACCAAAATTCCCTTCAAACCCATTTTTCAGATTTTTCTCGATCGATGAACATCCTGTTCTTGATCATCTCTTTGAACAGACAACTCTTCTCATCGAACTAATCATGGATGGATTGGTTTTTGAAAATATCCAGAGGTTTCTCCTAGAGCATCCATCTGTTGGATACAATCTTCCCCTAACCTCCTCAAAACTTGAGGATGAAGAATTTGGCCGAGAGTCTGAGGTTGATCTTGATGGAGATGCTATTCATTTAAGTTAGCTGCTCTCATTCAAGTCGCCCAGACAAGGAATCCAAGAGCAAACGAGGCTGTTCATCCCCTGATGGATTTCTTGAGATGCTCCTTGTCCTGTACCTCAGATTTCATATCAATAGACAAGTATAGAATTATCAGTAGAAATTAGACAAAAAGATGTTGTATTTCATTTCCATGTAATGATTTCAATTAATGAAAATACAGTTTCTTGTTATCTACTTGTCTTTTGATTATTGAATGATATATATAAATTATCAATATGCAAATATTAAAACTTGCTGGCATAGACTTAACACATCACAGAATCAGATTACTACACAAAGTAAACGTCAGGATCTGAAACAATTTTCATAATCCTGATACTGACACAATACTGATGACGTCAGCATCCTGATAACAAATCTAATCCTGATGATTATTAACAAGTCTATCATACTGAAATTTATCAAGGCAAAGTGTTATAACTAAAGCATTTAACAACAAATATAGATCCTGACAGGAATATCAAGTCTATAAGCTAAAAACAACATACCTTGCTACTTTTGCAGATGTTAAAGATCTAAAAATTTAACATTCCTAACTCACTTACTAGTCTACTGAACGTAGTCTCATCAAGTGGTTTAGTTAGAATATCTGCAAACTGTTTGTCAGTAGGAACAAAATGAAGTTCCACAGTACCATTCTCAATATGTTCTCTAATAAAATGATACCTGACATCAATGTGCTTAGTCCTTGAATGTTGAACTGGATTTTCTGCAATTTTAATAGCACTAGTATTATCACAAAACATAGGAATATTACTAAGTGTCATACCATAATCCATCAACTGATTTCTTATCCAAAGGAGCTGTGCACAACAACTGCCTGCTGCTATGTACTCAGCTTCTGCAGTTGAGGTTGAAACAGATTGTTGCTTCTTGCTTGCCCAAGAAATCAATCTATTTCCCAAGAATTGACATGTACCTGTAGTGCTTTTCCTGTCTATCTTACACCCTGCATAATCAGAGTCTGAATAGCCAATTAGAAAGAAATCGGATTCTCTAGGATACCACAAACCAAGATTTGGAGTTCCTTTGAGATATCTAAAAATTCTCTTCACTGCAATTAAATGAGATTCCTTAGGATCACTTTGGAATCTAGCACATAAACAGGTAGAAAACATTATATCTGGCCTACTTGCAGTTAGATATAACAATGAGCCTATCATGCCTCTATAACTAGTATTATCCACACTTTTTCCTTTAGGATCAGAGTCTAGTTTAGTGGCTGTTGCCATGGGTGTTTTTGCAACTGCACAGTCTTGAAAGTCAAACCTTTTTAAAAGATCTTTGATATACTTTGACTGATTAATGAAAATACCAGTCTCAGTCTGTTTGACCTGCAATCCTAAGAAATAATTTAATTCACCCATCATGCTCATCTGATACTTAGACTGCATAAGCTTGCTAAACTTAGCACACAACTTTTCATTAGCAGAACCAAAAATAATATCATCAACATAAACTTGAACTAAAAGCAATTCACCTTTTATCTTTCTAAAGAATAGAGTTTTGTCAATTGTACCTCTTGTGAAGCCATTTTCAAGAAGAAATTTAGACAAAGTCTCATACCATGCTCTTGGTGCCTGCTTTAGTCCATAGAGTGCCTTGTCAAGTTTGTAGACATGATTTGGAAACTTTGGATCAACAAATCCAGGTGGCTGTTCCACATACACTTCCTCATCAAGTTTGCCATTTAGAAAAGCACTCTTTACATCCATCTGGTATACCTTGAATTTTGAATGAGCTGCAAATGCAAGAAACATTCTGATTGCTTCCAATCTTGCTACAGGTGCAAAGGTCTCATCATAATCAATGCCTTCTTCCTGAGAATAACCCTTGGCCACCAGTCTTGCTTTGTTTCTTACAATCATACCAGATTCATCTAGCTTGTTTCTGAAAACCCATCTTGCACCAACAATAGATCTATCTTTAGGTCTTGGTACCAGTTTCCAGACTTTGTTTCTCTCAAACTCATTTAACTCCTCCTGCATTGCAATTATCCAATCAGGATCCTGTAAGGCTTCTTCAACCTTCTTAGGTTCATTCTTTGAGAGAAAGCAGCTATACAAGCATTCATTTTGAATTGATCTTCTAGTTCAAACACCACTATTTGGATCACCAATTATCAAATCTTCAGTATGATCCTTTGTCCATTTTCTAACAGATGGTAGATTAACTCTGCTAGACTCTCCCCCTAAGTTAGTGGTATCTCTTGTAGAAGAATTCTCTCTACCTTCAAAAACTCTCCTTTGATCAATAGAATCAGTAGATTCCATATTACTGCTAGTTACTGATCTTTCCTCAGTAGACTCTGAAAGGTCAGTTCCTGATGGAGTAGACTCTGAAACGTCAATTCCTGATGGAATAGACTCTGAAACGTCAATTCCTGATGGAATAGACTCTGAAAGACTAGTCTGCTCCTGATGATCACCGTGTTCTCTTTGATTTATTTGCTCCCCCTCAACAGTAGCATTCCTTTGAGAAGCAATAGAAATTCCTTCAGGAGAACCTTCATCATCACTTGAGAGTATCTCAGAATTCTTCAGATTTTCAAATTCCAATTTGTCATGGCTTTCATCAGTTTGAAAAATTCCAAATTTCTTATCATCAAATGCAACATGAATTGATTCCATAACAATGTGAGTTCTGAGATTATAAACTTTGAAGGCCTTAGATGCTGAATATCCTAGAAAAATTGCTTCATCCGATTTGGCTTCAAATTTTCCAAGTTGTTTTGGATGAACTTTTAGGACATAGCATTTGCATCCAAAGATGTGAAAGTATTTCACACTTGGTTTCTTTCCTTTGATCATCTCATAGGGAGTTTTTCCATGACTATTTACCAAGGTACAATTTTGAGTGAAACATGCAGTGTTAATAGCTTCTGCCCAAAAGTAGGTTGGAAGTTTTGCATCTGCAAGCATGGTTCTTGCTGCCTCTATGAGAGTCCTGTTCTTTCTTTCCACTACACCATTCTGCTGAGGTGTACCAGGTGCAGAAAACTATTGAGTAATTCCATTGTCTGCACAAAACCCCTCCATTGTAGAATTCTTGAATTCTGTACCATTGTCACTCCTAAGTACTTTAACTTTGTACTCAGAGTTATTCTGAATATTCTTGATGAGTTCAATGATTTGCTGAGGAGCCTCATCCTTCTTGTGTAGAAAGAACACCCATGTGAACCTTGTGAAATCATCCACCATAACTAGAGAATATCTTTTCTTGCTGATAGACATAATGTTTACTGGACCAAACAGATCAAGATGTAGCATGTGAAATGGTTCAGTAATCGAATTTTCAGTCTTGCTCTTGAAAGTGGTTCTTCTTTGCTTTCCGAGCTGACATGCATCACAAAGTCCATCTTGCACAAAATTTGCCTGTGGTAGGCCTCTCACCAAATTGTGCTTAACAAGTTGATTAAGCTTCTTGAAATTAAGATGTGAGAGCTTCTTGTGCCAATTCCAGCTTTCATCACTTGTTGCTTTGCTGTAGAGACATCTAACAATTCCTTTAGATGTATCACTTAAGCTGGCTTCATATATGTTACCATGTCTTTGACCAGTTAGAACAATGTCTCCATTCTGCATATTCAAAATTTTGCATCCTTCTCTGTCAAAGATTGATTTGTAACCTTTATCACCCAGTTGACTTATGCTTAAAAGAGTATGTTTCAATCCTTCAACCAGTGCTACATTTTCTATGATGACATTCCCCAAAACAATTGAGCCATATCCCAGAGTTTCTCCTTTGTTGCCATCTCCAAAAGATATTACTGGGCCAGCTTTCCTCTCAAACTTTGTAAGCAGGGACTTCTTTCCAGTCATATGTCCAGAGCATCCACTGTCCAAGATAATTGAATGCTTCTTTCCTGTGCCCTGCAAACAAAAAGTAACTAGTTAGAATTTTTTAGGACCCAACTTTGATTGGATCCTTTCTTACTAGATTTAGAGACAACAGACTTTGAAGATTTTACTTTTATTTTACCTGTTGCAGAGTCAACCTTAGACTCTGATTTCACAAACTGTTTGTGACTAGGAGTTTCAGATTTCAAGGAATAATAGTCATAATACAGTTCATGATATTCTCTACACATATAAATGGAATGAAGAAAACTACCACAATGATAACAAGCTTTTTGTGGTTGGTATTGAATTTTCTGAGTCTTGGGGAATCTGGAGTCAGTTTTCCAAGAAGGTTTTTGAGTGCAGTCTAGGGCCAAATGATTATGATTTCCACACTTATAGCATTTTTTCCTAGGTGCATCAGGTACATTCTTGTAATTATTCTCTTTGTTAATACCTTCTTTTCCATTCCTATTTCTTTTGATCTTGCTAGACTCTGAAAGACCATCTAATCTCTGTTTCAACTGAGACTTAGACAGAAACCCTATGTTTACATTCTTAGGTTTCTCTAACTTCTTCTCATCTGAATTACTATTGTTAATCCTTTTGTGTACAACAGGGGTACCTTTTGAATCAACAAATTTAACATGATTAGGTTCGGAAACAATTTTCTTACCTTCAGATTTAGATATGTTAGCTTCTACCTTACTATCATCATTGACAATAGCTACTTTTTCTTCTTGTCTAGCCTTATCAAAACCTAAACCATTAACCTTACCACGAATTCCACTTTCAAAGATTTCTATAGTCTTCTTACTGGAATTGTTAATGGTCTTAATCACATCTCTCTCTTCTTCTAGTTCTTTTCTGACATAGTCATAAGCCTCAAGAATAACACTATAATCATGCTTAGCTTTATCAGAACTTAACTTGTATTCTTCCATTTGAATTAATTCAGATTCAAGAAAATTATTTCTATCAACTAATTTATCATTCTTAACCTTAAGTTCATCTCTTTCACAAGTAAGAATTCTAAAATTAGTCATAAGATTCTTAAACTCAGCATGGATAGATCTAATTTCATCAGAATTTAAGCTATCAAATGAATCAAGAAAGTGAAGTGATACCTTAACAGTGGATGAAGAATTTTTCTTTGGAGATCCAGGTTTGTCTGAACTATTGGCCATCAATGCAATGTTGTCATAATCCAATTCATCTTCAGAGTCACTGGAATCAGCCCAATCCTTCTGTGTGACCATAAGTGCATTACCCTTTCCTGAATTCCTAGGCTTCTTACACTCACTAGCAAAGTGTCCAAGCTCGCTGCAGTTAAAGCACTTGATCTTGGCCTTATCAAGCTTGACAATTGTACTTTTGCTTTTGTCACTCTTCTTCTCCTCCTTCTTTTGAAAAGGTCCTTTGCTAAATCTTCTCCTGTTGAATCTTCCTTTCTTGAAAGCTTTAGCAAACATAGCAAAGAGTTCCTGCATCTCAGATTCAGAATCATTGTTGTCAGAGTCCATATCAGTAGTCTCTGACTCAGAACTTTCTTTTCTTTTCTTCTTCCTTGAATTCTTTACAGCAATCTCTTCATGCTGTTCTTCAGGAAGCTTCTTAGCTTCAGATTGAGCAGTAAGTGCAATTGTCTTCATCTTTCCTTCACTCCTGCTCTTCTTCTGATGCTTGTCAAGTTCATAAGCTCTCAATTTTCCATATACTGCCTCTAATGAAATTTCATCCAAATCATTAGCTTCCTCAATCGCAGATATCTTCTCATTGTAGAAATCAGGCAAAGCTTTCATGAACTTTGTATTCATATCCTCCAAGTCATAATATTTACCATGCATGACCATCTCATTGATGAGTTTTGTAAACCTATCAAAGGTATCAGTAAGTGACTCACCAGACTTGGATTCAAAGTACTCATACTGTTGTATAAGTAATGTCCTCATATTCTTCCTGACAGGCTTAGTTCCTTCACAGTGAACCTTAAGATTGTCCCATATATCCTTAGCAGTTTTACAAGAGAGAACATAGTTAGTGAGAACAGAATCAAGACTATTGAATAATATGTTTCTCACTTTAGCATCTTTAAGAACATTCTCCTTGTCCTTATCTGACCATTCAGATTTTGGCTTCTCTGCTATATGTTCTGGAACAACCACACCATCAACAGTTGCTTGTCCAACGACCTTTGTTGGAACAAAAGGTCCATCTCTGATTCTGTCAAGATAATCAGGATCTGTTGCTTTCAGATGATGCAACATCTTTACTTCCCATAGAGTATATTCGTTTCTCTTGAGCATAGGAATTTTAGTATTCCCATCCTTGTAACCAGACATGATTGCAGATCTTTATGATTATTCGAAATCAACCTGCTCTGATACCAATTGTTAACTCGAATAACTTGTAGAAGGGGGGGTTGAATACAAGTTATATAATCGTGTCTGATTTTTACTTGATTATATGAACAAGAATAAACGAATGAATCAAACTCTTGTTTGTATTAATAAGATCAAATACAAACTCTACCAAAGGTGTACAATACCTTTAGCAGCTGCTGACAATATAAATATCTCTCTGTTTGTTTCGAACTCTCGAATACAAACCTTATACAGAGCTACGCACATTCACTAGACACACCGCTCTTTACAATGATATTGAGAGAGTATTTATAATGCTACCTATCAACTAACAACAGAAAGATATAATCTATACATGACAATGTTCTGCCTTCTAGTCGATAGTTTCCATCAATAGAAAACTCTTTCCTTCATAATATCTTCTTGCTTGTTCTTCAAACAACGATCCCGTTTTATAGCACTTGCCAGTTTCTGTAGCATCCATAATGACATCATCAGTAACAAAACTGATATCAGGATCTGTACACTGCATCAGTATCTGATCAACCATCAGTATTGGACCGTCATCAGGATTTGCCCTTGTTCCTGACATGTAGTCTCCGATACACTGTTCATTCCTGACTAAACTATACAGATAACTGTCTTATACTAAATCCTTTATAAGATCAGGATTACAAGAAGTATAATGTGTAAATTCTATTCTTAACATCACAACTTATGAATTATTCCTAACACGGGAAGCCATAGGCATCCAAATTCCTACTTGGAAAAGTTTTCATCCTTTCCAAGTAGGCCCAAGCCCGGGACCTTAGCAATGCTTCGGCCCGGGAAGCCATAGGCATCCAAATTCCTACTTGGAAAAGTTTTCATCCTTTCCAAGTAGGCCCAAGCCCGGGACCTTAGCAATGCTTCGGCCCGGGAAGCCATAGGCATCAAAAAAATTCCTACTTGGACAAGTTTTCATCTTTTCCAAGTAGGCCAAAGCCCGGGACCTTAGCAACGCTTTGGCCCGAGGACAAACCACTACTCCCCAATCCGGGATACCCGAATTAAAGAGTGGGGGGCAATACAAACAGCAGCAAAGGAGCATGGCAAAACTTAAACTTGCGAATAAAAAACAAGGAAGATCCATAAACAAAGAAACGGGCCGGGCTGACCAACAACCCGAAACACCCGGTAGTTATAAAGTTACAGCAATACAACAGCAAAATTCAAAGTTATACAACGAGTTTTTCAGAGGATTAAAAAGATTACATGGGCATAGCCCGGACTCTGGACGCAGCCATTCTGCAGAGGCACTCGGGAAGAAATCAATCTTTAGGAGGAGGGGAGTTGGGAGCTTTGTAAGCAACAGGCTCGCCTTCACCCCGGGCCAATGCGTCCTCGGCAGCAAGGTACTCATTTATGAAGTTCTCCCAGGTAGCAGTCTGGGGATCGGTCTTGATCATCTTTTCGGAGATCACCCAACAGCGGTGGATCTTTTTCGAAGCCACGAGCGCCAGATCATCATCATAGGCTTCCGATCCCCGAAACTCAGCAATTACCTGCTCCTCGGACTTCTTGGCCTTCAGCTCATCCCGGAGCCTCTTCACCTCAGCCTTATAATCGGCCAGCTTAGCCTTGGCCGCGTCCCTCTCGTCGGCGGCTTGCTTGATTCCGCCCTTAAACTTCTCAATCCGGGCATCCGTCCGCTCCTTCAGCTCCTCAAGTTGCTGCTTCAGATCAGCAATTTCCTTTTCTTTCTCTGAGGCCGAGCTTAAAGCAACTTGGGCCTCCTTCACTTCCCTGCATGCTTTAGCAGCAGCTCCAGCAACCCGGACCCCAAGCTGTGAAGGTAGGAACGCAAGTTAGAAAAATTCAGAATCAATAAGCAAAAATAGAAAGAGCCCGGAGAAGCATATACCTGGCCGAAGACCCCCATCATCTCCTGCAGCAACTCAGTGGAGGTAGATTTGCTCATCTCCTCCCACTCCGACTTGCTGGGAAGGTTAGCTAGGAAGCCAATAAAATTTCTTTCCTCCGGAGACATGGGGGCCGGCTCATGAGGATGAAAGTTCTTCGGGGCACCAGCAGCCGAACCTTCCTGCACAATCTCGCAGTCGGAGAGCATAGTCCCAAATAGCTCAGTCTGAGCCGAGGTCACCCTCGGCCTTTTCCTCGCTACCAGGCCAGAATCTTCAACCCCGGTTTTCGGGTCCGCAACCTCGGGGCGTGCTGCCCTATTCTCGGAATCCCCCTCTTGATTGGCTTGGGAGCCGCTAGTATCTCCGGGAGCCTTGGTATTGTCACGAACGTGACCAATACCCCGGAGAGCAGCACCAAGAGCTTTGTTTGCTTTGCTCATCTGCACAATCTTTTCAAACTCTGGGCTGTATCCGGGAAGGCCTGAAACCATGAAAGTAAAACATTAGTCCGGAGTAAAGGAAACATTAAAAGCAAAATTAAAAGCAAGGTCTAACCCGAACTTACATCCTATCGCAAACAGATACTCATGACTCATAAGGTCATCCCGAGTCACCTGCCTTCCGAGACCCCGGCAAAAAGCATGAACCCGGTCCATTGCCGCATCCTGAAGATCGAAAACCTCAAAGTTCATGGCAAGAGGATTCTCCTTAAAGGTGGGCATGAACCGGATGTCAACGCCCCGGAGGAAGGCAAACTCCCCGTTCCAACCCTTTAAAGTGGGGAGCATAACAAGAGGCTTTGACGCCGAGGAAGGATACCCACATGCTTTACCCCGGAACCTAAACTCGAACATGGGTACGTTGTTGGAGTGCACCAATTGAAAGACGTGGTGAAAAAGTTTGAAAGTGGGCAGCACCCCAGCTTTCTCACAACAACCAAGAAAATACGAAATCCACTTCACCGCGTTCGGGGTCAGCTGGGTGATAGGAATCCCGTACTCGAACAAGCATAAAGATTTAACAAATTTGTGACGCCTAGGCCCGTACCCCGACCTCAGATGCTCCAACCACACTCCAACCCAACCGCCCTCCGGTCTGTGATAAATCCTTTCACCGGGCTCCGGCCATCTCCACTCTACATCGTTATCCAAATGAAATGTGGCCCGGAAAATGGGATCCCAATCGACCGGCTCCTTTACGTACTTACTTCGGAACGGACCAACGTCCATCCCGGAACCCGGTTTATCCCCGAACCTAGAATCCATAAAAGCCTCATCATATCTAGTCATTTCAGCCACATCTGGATTCTGAGAGAACTCCGTGCTGAGATCCCTAAAGAAGAAAGCTTGGGGGATCCCTGGGTCCTTTTTAACGAAATAATATTTACTATGGCCCCAACTACCATCTAGCTCGCTGAGGCTATACCCCGGGCCCATATCCTTTGTCGCAATACTAGTAAGTACGGGCTGACTACTCTTCTTTTTCCCCCATTATACACCACTCTAGATCTATCAAATCTACACTACTATCCAAAGAACTAACACTAGCAGAGGAGGTACTGGGCTCGGAAAGAGGGGTTAGCACTCGGTTGGCGGTTACACGTCGCCTAACCATACAAGGACACTACCCCGGGCTACCCAACACAATAAGAGAATGAAAATAAGAAGCTACAAAAGGGCGACCTATAGGAGTACCAGAACCCCGGAAAAGAAAAACGGTAAAATTGACAAGAGTCCGGATAGCCCGAATGGAGAAAGCAAGAAAAACCGAAGCGACGATAGCCCGGAGATCAGGTTCTCAGAGAAGCAGAATAACGACAGCAAATCAAAAACTTGTAAAAGACAAAAGTGATGAAGACGGCCACTATTTATAGACAAACCCTGAACCTCAACCGCCAGAGACACGTGGCGGCCCAAAGTTTCGGCCCACTATCTCCAAAACCGGAGATAGTGGATGACAGCTATTTTCCCAAAAAAAAAAAAATATATATATATATATATATATATATATATATATATATATGCACATATGCAGAATATTTACATATGCAATATATATATATTTACGAATATATATATATATATATATGTGCATACACACCCAGCGTCCAAACAATCCTTCGCCCCGGGCGTATGTACCTCAGCGCACACCCCGGTCCTGGGGGGCAACCAAAGCAAAAAATTCTTCAAACAGGCAACAAATCCTAAGCTACTCCCTCATCCGGAAAATCCGCATAAGGGAGTGGGGGCAAATGATAGGCTAGAAAATAGCCCAGGCCCAATTAGGCCCAACCTCAGGCCCAATGATAACAAATAATCCAACTTATGAGAATGAGGACAGTCCAGCCCCAGCCAGTGGGCCCCGGGCCCGGAGTCCCAACCCCGGAGTAATGGACCTCAGAGTGATGACACCTGGGACACGTGGCGGCCCCGCTCGACCGATATCCCCACACGTGGCGCTGACCAGCATTAAAGTCCAAACGACAACATGTGTCAAATCATGTACTCAACAACACTGCCACACTCCAGTCAACGGTCCCCACAAATGAGGACACATGTCCTACATCCCGGGAATTCAACATCTTGTCCCCCGGATCCGACGGCTAGGAGTAAAGGTAACAGACCCCTAAATCCTAACCCTAGGGCTATAAATACCCCTAGAAAGTAGGGTTTAGGGGTTAGACATTATTACACACCTGCACACATTTATTACTTTTGTGATACTCTACTTGATTATTATCTTCCGAAGCCAACTCTCATTCTCACGCCGGAGGCACCTCGGGGCCAAACCCCCCATCCGGTGTTGTTTTGCAGACACCCCACTACAGCTACACCACTTCCGAGGCAGGAGTTGGCGAGGAAGTACCCGATCAAGTTTCAGAGTTATCAGAAAGATGTGAGGAAGGGGAGAGAGTTCGAAAGAGTGGCTACAGGGAGAGAGATAGAGAGGGGAGTGAGAAAGGCTCTGTATTTTAGATGAAGAAAGAAGAAGAACGATGCTGGGTTTGATGAAAATGAAGGCAATGGGATGGGTTTTTATCTCTTTCTATATATAATATAGCAACAAGGGGATAATTGTGAGCCGATAAACCCCATGTGAAATTACAGTTATGCCCTTACAATTTTTAAAATTACATGAAATGCCACTCTTTTTTCAAAATGGGAAAAAATGAGTTTTTGTGGTGAATCGAACTAGAACCTCCTCTACACAAGTTATCCTACCAACCACTGTGCTACATGAACATTTTTGTTTTAAGTTAAAAAATCTTTTACATAAACCCGACCTCTCCATTATCTTATTTTTTACTATTATTTTAAAAATATTATATTTTAGCTTTCACAATATGGTACACATCCATCCATTCTTTCTACATATAATAAGAGAACAAGAGGATTTTTAGGGGGTTTTGAGCCAATAAATCATCTATTAAATTACAGTTATACCCTTACAAGTTATAAAATTACATGAAATTTCACTCTCTCATTTAAATGGAAAAAATGAGTAAATTTTATTTTATGGTGAATCGTACCTAGAACCTCCTCTACACAATTTATCCTACTAACCTTTGTGCTGCATGGACTTTATTATTTTGAGTTAATAAACCTTTTACACAAACCCGACCTCTCCATTATCTTATTTTTACTATAATTTTAATTTTTTAGTCAAAATAATGGTGACTCATATTATTTTAAAAATATTTTATTTTAGGTTTCACAATATTGTACACAATCTATCGATTACTATAAATTAAACCACAACACAAGTGCCAAAAGTGTCATTTGTGAACTTACGATAATATTTCTATATGTTTAAAAATTACAAAAGCACCATCCCTTTAATATTTATGCAAACAATATATGAAATATGTTGGTGTTGGGAATCAGCCCTCTCGTAATTTCGGATTATAATTCTATGCGACTTATATATCTTGAAGGAGCGTACTAATTTTATCTGAAAAGTATTGTATGATGAGTATTATTCAAATCGATAATATGTCTTTTTATCATTGTTCTAAAAGAAATTGTGTTTTAACCTATACAATATATTTATATACTATAAAACATCATTTTTTATGCTCATATGATCTATACATAAATAAAATAATATATAAATTAAAATACTGATATTATAATATGTATGAATATAAAAGGTGCAATTATATTAAAAATATCCTTAAATCGTAAAATTATACAGAATTTATAGCAATTGCTAGAGAATGACCCGTGTCTTGCACGGGTTATTATGCTAGTTTCGTATAAAACTAAAACAGAGCAATTGATCTTATGGCTTCGAATTAACATAAATAAAGACACGAAATTAAAAACTGGATCTTAATAAAACCACTAATATTTCTGCATTTTTTTTTATATTTTTATACTAACACATAAAACATAAAATTAAATCTACAATTAAAAATAATCAAACCCACAATAAAATTGAAATTTAAAGGGGTTCAATTACAATATTAACTAAGAACAATAAAATAAAAATCGATACTTTCAACCCCAAGTGATTAGCATTTCGCTACTTTGTCCACTAATCGGATTTACGAAAATAACGAAATTGAAACTTCATAAACAAAAGAGCAAGACAAGAAAAATTAAGAGGAAATTAAAACTTGCATTAAAATGAAATAAAGTGTTTACAATATCTAGAATTTACTACAAAAAAAAAGGTGAAGCCTACAAAATTTAGGGTAGCTAAAAACTAAATTGTACTAACATTAAAGTGTGCAACAGATAAGAGCAAAAGAAAAAAACAAAGCAAAAGTGTAAAAGTATGCTGGTTGGGAGTTGATTCCCCCGTCTCTCTCCATCTGTCTGTCTAGCTCTTCAATTTATAGCAGTTTATTGGCCTTCATCTCTGACCAACCAATTCAACTTGCTCATACAATTTTTCAACAATTCGGTGCCTAACATAAGTTTTTAGGAAAGGGCTCCGTAGAAATGCTTTTTAACCTGCATAACTTATAATCTTTAATTAATAAATAATTAATTTAATTCAGAAATTATAAAAATAAATACCTAATATTATTAGATATTTATAAATATAATTTTCTAATTTAAATAAAATATTTATTAACAAAAATAAATTCTTAAGTTCTGAGCTGCGGTCTACTGAGGGTCTGGAACCGGACTCCTTAAGCTTTCCCTTTTTCACCAAACTCCTAATTCTTTTGCCTTTTTGCATTTTGGTCATTTTTCTTCTCTTTTTGGCCCTTCTTTGCTCTTTATTCTTTTATTTTACCATTTCTTTATTTTTCTTCAAATTTCCTGAAATGAAACAAAATAAATTATTAAAATACGAGTTCAAGCACTAAATAGGCAATAAAAATATGCAAAATTATGCACTTATCAATAAACTACATATTTTAGATACTATTTCGATTATATTTCCATTTGCATAAATATTTTACATAGATACATACTCTATCAGTTATACTTCAATTGAAATTCGACTACATACTCTTTTAATTATATTTTTAATATAATTTTTTTAACTTGTTATTTTTAGAAAAGTTTTAACAATTTTTTTGGAAGGCAGTACATACTCTATCAGTCATACTTTAACTGAAATTCAATTAAATACTCTTTCAATTATATTTTTAATATAATTTTTTTAACTTGTTATTTTTATAAAGGTGTTAACAATTTTTTTGGAAGACGTTAACCAACTAACCAAATATACCCGTGCGATGCACGGGTTTCTTAAATATATGTAATATTTTATTTCTAATTTAATAATTATATATCTCATATATATTACTTAATACAATATTGACATAATACATATAGTATTAAATAACAATTGTATAATTATATGATATATTGTTCGAATTATGGATATATTTGTCATAATAATATAAATATAAATGGGCGTATATAGTTACATTTTAAAACATGAATTTTGGAGGCTTACATCTTTATATGAGATGATTTGATAATAATTATATAAATGTTATCCGTGATATTTCTAGAAAAGGAGGGATTTTAGTTAGAAAATATAGAAAAGATGATAGGTTTTAGTTAAAAAGAGTAATCGATTAATTATTAGTAATTATAAAATTATTACTTCATTTTATTAAATAGAATGTCCGTGATATGATTAGAAAAATAGAGAATTTAGTTAGAGAAAATTAAAAAGGTAATATGTTCTAGGTGAAAAGGGTAATTGATTAGTTTATAGTAATTATAATTTAATTACGTTATTTTACTAAATACAATGCTCGTAATGTTTTTAGAAAAGGAGAAATTAATATTGTCTTTGATATTTCTATTAAAAGAGGGATTTTAGTTAGAGAAAATAGAAATGTAACGTGAAGATGACATGATTTATGTGAAAAAAGTAATTGATTGGTTTATAGTAATTATAATTTAATCATGTTATTTTACTAAATAAAATTGTTCATAGTTTTTAGAAAATGAGAAATTAATGTTGCCCGTTATATTTATAAAAAAAGGGAATTTAATTAGAAAAAATAGAAAAAAATGATATATTTTAGCTGAAAAGGTAATCGGTTTATCATTATTATATTATTTTATTATTTTATTTTTATGAAATAGAAATTCCCGTGATATAATTGGAAAAATGGAGGTTTTCGTAGGAGAAAGGAAAAAAATTAACGTGTTTTGGTTGAAAAAGGTAACCGTCCATGATATAATTGGAAAAAAAGAGACTTTAGTTAGAGAAAATAGAATAGGTAACCTGTTTTGACTGGAAAAGGTAATTGATTAGTTAATAGTAATTATAATATAATTATGTTATTTTATTAAACAAAATTGCTCGTAGTGTTTTTAAAAAGGAGAAATTTTAGTTAGATAAAATGTAAAAGATACTATGTTTTACCTGAAAAAAAAATTTATTCAGTTATTGAAAAATAGAAAAGGTAATATGTTTAACTTGAAAAAGGAAATTGATTAATAAAGGTGAAATATTAATTAGATAAAATATGAAAGATATTGTATTTTACCTGGAAAAGAAATTATTTAGTTCTTGAAAAATAGAAAAGATAATATGTGTAATTTAAAAAAGGAAATTGATTAGTTAGTAGATCTGTAATTGAGTAAGGGTAAATAAGTAAAATTAATAGGTACCGTACCGACCGACCGATCGACCGACCAAACTTTTAATGTTTCGGCTTTTATATAATAGTACTAGCTTATAACCCGTGTGATGCACGGATTTCTTTTGATATACAATAAATTTTATTTTATGTTACCATTACATTTTTAAATAATAATAATTAATATTTTATTTTAATTTTAACTAAAATTATTTAATAAAAAATTAATTAATGATATGCATAGCTTAAAACTTATATTATAAAATTTTAAAATAAATATGTAGTTGATGGAATTCAAACCTTGAAATTTTAGTAAATTAATTTAATCGTATAATATATCTAATCATTATATCTAACGATTCTGATTTTTTACTAAAAATCTAACGATCATTATTCGTAGTATACGGATTTCTATTATATTTTGTTAGTGATTAGAAGATATAGTGTAATATTTTTGGGTATATATTAATTATTGCAAGATTATGTTTTAAATTAAAAGTCAAAGTGTTTAAATTAGGAGAAAATATTACTGATTGGAAGATATAAATTTATAAAATTATAATAAAATTTTATTATGTTATAAAGAAAATTTATTGATATGGTGTTTATTTTATTATTTTATAAATTTTATTCAATATTACAATTATGTAATCATTATTTTTAATGACTTTTTAATTTTAATTCAATATAATTTAATATACTCATGTTTACGAATTATAAATAACGTATAGGGATTTTTAATATATTTTATTAAATAATTGAAAAATATGGTGTGATAATATTAGTTTTAAATCAAAAAGGTAATGTGTTTTAATACGAAAGGAAATATTAATGATTGAAATATATGATACGATTGATGTTTTCAGTTGTTTATAAAAGGTAATATCTTCAATTAAAGTAAATGCGAAAAAGGCAATCGACTAATTAACATTAGTTATTTTATGTTATTATTTATTTTAGCTGTTTTAATAGTATAAATATCGAATATATTTTTCTTTTTAATGAAGAATTATACAAATGTTTCCTTATAAAACAAAAAGGTAATGTGTTTTAATTCGAAAGGAAATATTAATGATTGGAAGATATGATACGATTAATTTTTTAGGCGTTTATAAAATGTAATATCTTCAACTAAAAGTAAATGTGAAAAAAGGCATTCGACTAATTAGTAATTACCATTAATTTTTTTATGTTATAATTTATTTTACTATTTTAATAGTATAGATATTAAATATATTTTTTTTAATGAATGGTAAATAAGTAAATTCACTAAGAACCAAAAAACAGGTACCAAAACTTTTAATGTTTCGGCTTTTATATAATAGTAAGCTTAAAACCCGTGCGATGCACGGATTTCTTTTAATATTATATGATATGCTTTATTAATTCGATTTACTTTTTTTAAAATATGAATTTTGGAGGTTTAAATTTTTAAATGAGATGATTTGATAATAATTATATAAATGTTAATTAGCAAAAAAAAATTTATAAATGTTATCCGTTATATTTCTATGAAAAGAGGGATTTTAGTTAGAAAATATTGAAAAGATAATACATCTTAGTTCAAAAAGGTAATCGGTTAATTATAAGTACTTATAAAATTATAATTTTATTTTATTAAATAGAATGATGTGATTTAACTGAAAAAAGTGAGGTGTTAGTTATAGAAAATTAAAAAGGAAACATGTTTTAGGTGAAAAAGGTAATTGATTAGTTTATAGTAATTATAATTCAATTATGTTATTTTTCTAAATAAAATTGCTCGTAAAGTTTTAAGAAAAGGAAAAATTAGTGTTGCCCGTGATATTTTAAAGAATAGAGATATTTTAGTTAGAAAATATAGAAAAGATGATAAATTTTAGCTTAAACTTAATCGGTTAATTATTAACATTATAATATTGTTATTTTATTTTATTAAATAGAACCGTCCGTGATATAATTGAAAAAAGATTGATTTTATTTAGAGAAAATAGAAAATGTAATGTGAAAATTAAAAAAGATGACATGTTTTAGGTGAAAAAGGTAATTGATTAGTTTATAATAATTATAATTTAATTTATGTTATTTCACTAAATTAAATTGTTCGTAATGTCTTTAGATTGTGAGAAATTAATGTTGCCCATGATATTTCTAGAAAAAAGGAATTTGAATTATAAAATATGGAAAATATGATACGTTTTAGGTGAAAAAGGTATTCAAAAAGGTAATCGTTTAATTATAAGTACTTATAAAATTATAATTTAGAATGCCGTGATTTAACTGAAAAAAGTGAGGTGTTAGTTAGAGAAAATTAAAAAAGAAACATGTTTTAGGTGGAAAATGTAATTAATTAGTTTATAGTAATTATAATTTTATTTATGTTATTTCACTAAATTAAATTGTTCGTAGTGTTTTTAGATGTTGAGAAATTAATGTTGCCCGTGATATTTCTAGAAAAAAGGAATTTGAATTATAAAATAGGGAAAAGATGATATGTTTTAGTTGAAAAGGGTAATTGATAATTATTAGTATTATAATATTATTATTTATTAAATAGAACCCCGTGATATATTTGTAAAAAAAAATATTTTAGTTAAAGAGATATTTTAGTTATAGAATAAAGAAAAGGTAACATGTTTTGGCTAAAAAAGGTAATTGATTGGTTAATAGTAATTATAATATAATTATGTTATTTTCAAAATTGCTTGTAGTGTTTATAAGAAAGGAGAACTTTTAGTTAGATAAAATAATAAAGATATTGTGCTTTACCTGAAAAGGGAAATTAATTAGTTAGTGACAAATAGGAAAGGTAATATGTTTAATATGAAAAAGGAAATTATGTATTTAGTTAATAGTTAAGTAAGGGTAATTAGGTAAATTCAATAGGTACCAACCAACCAACCAACCAAACTTTTAATGTTTCGGCTTTAATATAATAGAATAGATTATAATATAATTATGTTATTTTATTAAACAAAATTGCTCATAGTGTTTTTAAAAAGGAGAAATTTTAGTTAGATAAAATGTAAAAGATACTCTGTTTTACCTGAAAAAGGAAATTATTTAGTTATTGAAAAATATAAAAGGTAATATGTTTAACTTGAAAAAGAAAATTGATTAATAAAGGTGAAATATTAATTAGATAAAATATGAAAGATATTGTATTTTACCAGAAAAAGGAAATTATTTAGTTCTTAAAAAATAGAAAAGATCTAAAAAAGGAAATTGATTAGTTAGTAGATCTGTAATTGAGTAAGGGTAAATAAGTAAAATTAACAGGTACCGTACCGACCGACCAACCAAACTTTTAATGTTTCGGCTTTTATATAATAGTATAGATTTGTGTATGTATTATATACCATAAAAGTGAATAAATTTTTAATTGAAAAAATATACAAGAATGCATAAAATAAGGTAAGTTAACTTCATAATGATACCTCAGAATTAATCTCAGGAACTTTATTCTCTTAAGCAAAAACATGTGTAAAATTAAAAATGGAATGACCAAATGAAATCAAACAAAATTAATTCATGTATTGTGTAAACAAAATTAAAAATGAAATAATTAGGGATACAAATCTTTAAACGATTTTCTTTTCTTTTTGCCTTTTTTTTTTTTTTTTGAACGGCAAACAAGATACTCCCTCTGTCCCATCCATTTCTTTACAATTTCCTTTTTGGGACGTCCCACCAATTCTTTACATTACCAAAAATAGTAACTTTTAACAATAAAATACATTATTACATCCACTACTTTACTCCACTTTTTCAACACTTTATACTATTACACCCACTACTTCACTTATTTTAACAATAAAATCACTATTACACCCACTACTTCATTTATTTTAACAATATTACATCCACTATCCTTGGTCTCCGTGCCCGATCCTCATGTTAAGAACCTATCGGGACGGAGGGAGTATATTAATAAGAAAGGCCCCTCCACTTAACTGGAAGCTTGGACATGCCCAAGAACCATTAGAAAACCACTACACGACAATAATTTCAGATAGAGAGACCAAATTCACTTCATCTTTCCTGCCACCACTACTCTCTTTTGTCTCTTAGGATTATGGCCTTGAACAATAAAACGCTACATAAGCATCTTAAAACATTCACAGAACATATACTTTTCTGGGGAATGAAAGATTTCCTGCCAAATGGAGCTCAGAAAAAACCAACCATCATAAAGAAGTGGGTTTGTGAATCTATGAGGCGGCCCAACTCCATCTCATTGCATGAAAATCCTTTCCCCTTTTTGCCAAGTCGTGGGCTTCTATATTAAAATCTCTTTTGACATGTTTCAAACAGAGGCCCGTTAGATTTAAATCCAATTCTAAAAGCATTTGCCCCGAGATATGACGGTTACATGATATAGCACTACTAAAGAAAAAAAAAAACACTAAAGTAAAGTTGCAGAAGATATAGCACCACTAGTCCAATTTGCAACAATAAACAACTGACACATCAAATGAAAATCTAAGAATAATAGAGAAAAAGAAAGAAAAAGAGGCAAGGACACTTTCACAAAGAAAAAGATAGAGTACATGTTCTGCAGATATAATAATTACTACTCCCTCTATCTCATATTACTCTTCTATTTTTCAATGTCGGTCCTGTTCATAACATGAGACAAATTACTAATTTACGCATAATCTATAAGACCAAATATAGTCATGAGTGATCTTGTTGGATTCGTATTTATGAGTACTTTAATACAGTGAAGTTTTTATATTTAAAACTAATACGAAATTGAAGATATTAACGATCAAAAGTGTGCGTTGGCAAACGTGTCCGGCCGAAATGGGAAGAGTTTTTTGAGACGGAGGGAGTATCATATCATTCTAATCAGAATAGTAATAATTACTTCGTCTCATCCATATCTTTACAATTTTTTTTGGGAGGTGTCACCAATTCTTAACATTACTAAAAATAATAACTTTTAACAATAAACTACTCCCTCCGTCCCTAAATATCATTCCTGTTTTGATTGGACACGTTTGCCAACGCGTACTTTTGATCGTTAATATCTTCAATTTCGTATTAGTTTTAGATATAAAAACTTCACTGTATTAAAGTACTCATAAATACGAATCCAACAAGATCATTCATGACTATATTTGATCTTATAGATTAAACGTAAATTAGTAATTTGTCTCATGTTATGAACAATCCCGACATTTCAAATAAGAAAAGTGAAATGAGACAGAGGGAGTACATTATTACATCCACTATTTCACCCCACTTTTTCAACTCTCACTTATTTTAACAATAAAATCACTATTACACCCATTACTTCATTTATCTTAACAATATTTTTTGCTCTCCGTGCAAAAAGACAATGTAAAAAAATCATCGGGACGGAGGGAGTACTATTCTTGTTCTAATTTAAAAAATACACAATTTATTTTCGAGTATAAACACTACAAGTAATAGAGATCATAAACGACCCATTCAAATATGAAGGTCACATGTTGATCACTATTGATCATTATTTCCAACCGAATGTAATCAACCAACACAATTAGTCACAAATAGATCCAAAATCGATCATAAATCGGCCGATAATCGGTTAATTATGCTATTCATTTCGAACTGATCAAAATCAACCAACAAGGTGGTCAAAAATACTACTCCCTAGGTCTCCTCATTTGTTTACATTGGAGGGGGACACGGAGACCAAGACAATAAATAAAAAATGAGTAAAATTAGATGAAAAGTGGGTAAAATGGTGGAATCTATCAATACTTAATAATAGATTTGAGATGGTAGAGGAAAGTAATGGGTGTAATAGTATTTTTTATTATTAAATATGATATAGTAGAGAATGTAGTGGGTGTAATAGTGTGAGAAATTTATTATTTATGATAACGTAAAAAATGAGAAGAACATTCAAAAATAGTAATCGTAAAGAAATAATGTAAAGAAATGAGATGGACGAAAAGAATATTAACTAAAGATAGAGTTAATTGAAGCCGTTCAAACAGATATATGCCAAAACGGTATTCCCATCAAGGAACGTTCGGTTGGTTAGTGTGGTAGACCACGTCACTAACCAAACAGATCGAATGCGGTTGAAAATGATTGATTGGAAATATTTGCTAAGTGCATAATGATTCATCAAATGTCATAATGTGTTGTCATAATGTGTTGTCACAACGTGACTGGTTAATGAAATGTATTGTCATGCGGGAGGACAAAGGCGACCACTTAAAAACGTTCATTTTCAAAAAATTTTGATTGGTTATAATTATAATTGGCTCATTCAATCAAAATAGTCCAAAATGTCAAATAATTTGTGTCATATCATTTGATAACAAATTTTGATACCAAATTTGGTTCCTCTAGCACGACTGTTTTAAGACTTAAAAATGATGATTGGTTTTGAGGTTTAAAAAAACGATTATAAGTGACCATTTTAATTTATAACTAACGGACCATTTATGAATTGTATCTATAACCTTTATTAATAAGGGAAACACTTTTTTAACGGTACTACTTTTGGTTTCATCTCTATTTTGGTTTCACCCCTATTTTGGTTTCACCCCTATAATCCTATTTTTACTATAATTCTATGATGTTTTTTAATAAAATAGAAATTCTATTATAATTATAATTCTTTTATTACAACTTTAAATTAAAAAAATTGTTCCATCCCTAGAATCATATTCCCTTATAATTCTATGTTATTTTCTAAAGAAAATAATAAAATTGAAATCTTATTATTATAATTATAATACAATCTTTTCTTTTAAAGGTACCACTTTTGGTTTCACCACTATTTTGGTTTCATCCATATTTTGGTTTCACCCCTATATCCTATTTCTACTATAATTCTATGATGTTTTTTATAAAATAGAAATTCTATTATAATTATAATTCTTTTATTACAACTTTAAATAAAAAAAAAAAAGTTCCATCCCTAGAATCATATTTCCTTATAATTCTATGTTGTTTTCTAAAGAAAATACTCCCTCCGTCCCACAATAGTAGTCTCTTTTGAATGAAATTTTTTTCCCATAATCCATGTCCATTTCCAATTTTCAATGTAAACTTGTAACCATTTTTCCTAAATTACCCTTTTTGAAAATTGTATGACAATTAATGAGGAATGACCAAGAGTATAAAATAGCTCTTATTCTTAAAAGTCAATGCATTTATAATGGGCATAAGAGGAAATGTATAATCTTATTAATGTTTTCTTAATATGCGTAATTTTTTCAAAAGAGACTTGTATTATGGGACGGAGGGAGTAATAAAATTGAAATCTTATTATAATTATAATACAATTTTTTTTATCATAATTTAGAATCAAAAATTAATACGATCAATTCTTCAAAGATTTTTCAAGGAACACCCCTTTAGCGGTACCACTTTTGGTTCGCACTGTATTTTGATTTCACCCCTATAATCCTATTTTTACTATAATTCTATGTTTTTTTAATAAAATAGAAATTCTGTTGTAATTAAAATTCTTTTATTACAACTTTAAATTAAAAAAATAGTTTCATCCCTAGAATCATATTCCCTTACAATTCTATGTTATTTTTTAAAGAAAATAATAAAATTGAAATCATATTATAATTATAATAAATTTTTTTTATCATAATTTAGAATAAAAAAATATTACGACCAATTCTCCAAAAGATTTTTCAAAGAGAACAAATAAAACATGTTTCTATACACTACTCTAGAACATTCTTCCCGCAATTATATGTTATTTTAAAAAAAATATATAATAAAAATTGAAATCTTATTATTATTATAATTCTTACGTTGTAAGAATAATTTTTTTTATTATAACTTATAATATAAAAAGATTACGATCAATTATTCTAAATTTTTTTCAATGAAAACAACCGAAACGTGTTTCCATGCATTTCTATTAAACAATCTGAGTTTATAATTTGTTAATCGCATAAATTTTTATGCAAATAACATAGTTCTTTTTATAATTTTTGTAATATAATTTTATAAATATTTAATTAAATAAAAATTAACAATTATTTAACATAAATTTCCGAGCCCGTGCTTTGCACGGGTAATCATCTAGTAATTATAAATATCATAACAAGTTATATTCATGTCTCCAAATATATATTAATATATTCATAAAATTCATGAATTATATCTCAAAATCTTGAACCTTTTATGCATTGTATAATCATCAATATATATATATATATATATATATATATATATATATATATATATATATATATATAAAGGAGGATACGCGGGCGTTTAGGTGGCGTTCTAAGATCGTCTCAATCTAATTTTCTAATTTTCTTAGAGGTTTGAAATTTTTATATTAATAAATAAAAAAATCTTTTTTAACATATTATAAATAGAATAGGTGTTCGAATATATAGGAACAAGGATTCGAAGTATTCTACATAGAAAAGACAACAAAGAAGTAACTTAGTATAGAAAAGACATCTAAACGAAAGAGTAATTATTATATCTCTTCACCAAAATCTTATAAATACGACTTTATTTTCATATAATTTGTATCCTTTCAAGTTGTCTTTTATTTTATTTATCATCCTAAAATGTATTGGCGTAGTGGTGTTCTAAGATCGTCTCAATATAATTTTTTAATTTTCTTAGAGGTTTGAAATTTTTATATTAATAAATAAAAAAATCTTTTTTAACATATTAGAAGTAGAATAGGTATTCGAATATATAGTAACAAGGATTCGAAGTATTCTACATAGAAAAGACAACAAAGAAGTAACTTAGTATAGAAAAGACATCTAAACGAAAGAGTAATTGGGGGTGTTTGCCTCACCTTTTTTTATGGACTTATTGACTTATTTTCGGGTAAAAATTTTATATTTTGATAATCTTTTTTTGTACAAGTATTTAATGTATGTTTGATATTCAATAAGTTACAAAAATAAGTTGGAAAATAAGTTGGAAAGTTAGGAATCTCTAACTTTATCTTAAAATAAGTTGACTTATTCTGGAGATAAGTTTCCCCAAACACCCCCATTATTACATCTCTTCACCAAAATCTTATAAGTACGACTTTATTTTCATATAATTTGTATCCTTTCAAGTTTTGTCTTTTATTTTATTTATCATCCTAAAATGTATTGGCGTACTATTTAGATATTTGGTAGATGTGATTTTAGTTATGCATGTTTATTTAATATTAATTTAATTTTTTACCTTCAGAGGATTCCAGCGAGTTAGCCAGGCCTCTTGCTACTGAATTCCACCAAGTTCGTTACAATCTCTTGCGGTAAAAGGTATTTAGGATTCTTTTCCTTTTGTCATTTTTGTCCTTATTTTTGTTGACATTAGTAAGTAAAAATAATTTTAATATTTTAACATTTTATTTTTACTTTCTCATGTCTAGAAAATTTATCATGTAATTTTGGAAAAAAATTACTCTCTTTTTCACATTAAATTATGTATATAGAATCTTACTTCATTGATAACCCTCTTATTATGAGAACTATGAGAATCCAGGTCAGGATGATGTCATAAATATAATATTTAGAAAAAAATTTGGGAAAAAAGATTTCGAAAAAAAATCTCGGAAAAAATCGTGACGTCATGCTGACTTCATACTAAAATAAACACTAATAAATATAAAAATATCTTTTAACATATTAGCATTAGAATAGGTGTTCAAATTTATAGAGGATCTATTTTCTAGTTTTCTAGAATTTTAGGATTTTAAACACTGATAAATATAAAAATACTTTTAACATATTAGAATTATAGGTGTTCGAATTTATAGAGGAGAAAAGTTCGAATTTATAGGGAAGAATTAGAAGTTCTATTGGTAGTAGAATAGGTATTTATAAGGCATATGATTAAAAAGTTCTATTCGAAGTAGAATAGGAGTTCGAATCTAAAAAGAATAAGAGTTCCAATATATAGAAAAAACATATAATTAAAAGTTCTATTTGAAGTAAAATAGGTGTTTAAATATATAAAGGAGACATAGAATTAAATATTTTATTAGAAGTAAAATACAAGGACGGTGGTGACATTTTTTACGATCTTCTAAAATTATTTATTTTTTATATAAGGTAATTATACTTCTATTAGGAAAATTTATTCATAAATCTAATACTATTATCATAAAAAAGTATTCGTATTTAAAAGAAAACAATTGGCGTGTTAACATAATAAAAAAACATTCTAATGCGGGAATCCTAAATAAATACAAGAGTATCTATAATATAAAGAAAAAATAAGACATATTTTCATTTTTGAAAACTTCAAAAAATTTAGAAAGTTTAGAGAAAGTAAAAATTGAAATTCTAACTATTTTTAGGTTTTGATTTTATTGGGAAAAAATTATTCTATAAGATAAGTATCATCAATAATATGTAATGAAGTTGCAATTTCGATCTCAAACGAGAACTTCTCGAAACGTATTTAACGGGAAAATGACTCACTATAAAAGATTGTATTAGAAAGTTTAAAATATGTCAAAATTGGAATTTACTCTCTTTTAAGGTTTTAATTTTTAAGTAAAAAAGTTGTTTTATAATATAAGTTTTATCAATAATATGTAACGATGTTAGAATTTCAATTTCAAATAAGAGCCACTCGAAACGTGTTTAACGGGAATACGACTCATTAGAAAAGAATGTAATTGCTATTAAAATTTGATACTGATGTCATATTTTTTTAATTTTTAGGGTTCGATTTTATAGATAAAAATTAATATATAAGTCTTTATAATATATGTTAAAGTTGGGTTTTCGGTTTTAACGAGAGAGCGGCTCAATCGAAAATATTAAAAAGTTTAAAAAATGTAAAAATTGGAATTTACTCTCTTTTAAGGTTTTAATTTTTAAGGAAAAAAGTTGTTTTATAAGATAAGGGTTATCAATAATGTATTGAAGTTAGAATTTCAGTTACAAATAAGAGCGACTTGAAATGTGTTTAACGGAAGACGTCTCATTAGAAAGGGTTGTATTAGCTATTAAAATTTGACTGATGTCATATCTATTTTTTTTTTAATTTTTAGGGTTCGATTTTTATGGATAAAAATTATTATATAATTCTTTATAATATATGTTAAAGTTTTGATTTCGGTTTTAACGAGAGAGTGGCTCAATCAAAAGAATCGTATTTAACAAGAAATCGGTTCATTAGAGAATAACTACTAAAATTTAATGCTGATAATATAATATAACATAAATATGTATTAAATTGTTTTAAAAAAATTGTTACGCCGCCGCGAAGCGCGGCTTTATCGACTAATTATAAATATCATAACAAGTTATATTCATGTCCCCAAATGTTATATCAATATATTCATGAAAAACCATGAATTATATCTGCATCTTACATTCTCGCTACCATCAAATTAAAGAGTTTCAATTGTTGCAGTGTGTGCGTGTATTTACATGTACTAGATACGTCTGTATGTGTGTGTATGAGCAAGCTGCAAATTAAGCTAAAGAACAAATACCATATCGAGCTGGATACAAATACCACACCAGGTAGCATCTGTAAAGAAAAAATCTCCCACAACGTGCCATATTCATCACCCTTCTCTCCCCCTGTCAATATAAACCAACTCAACTACCTTCATTCCCATACTTTTTTTTTTTTTTTTGAAACGCAAGGAAATTTCATTAAAATTCATCACAAAAAGTTACATCCCACAAGAATCCTGCAATTACATAACTCTAGCACATACCACTACAAACCCTATAAATTCATGATCACAGAGTCGTGCAGTAGGGCCAAGGACCAGATCAATCAGCTCTATCGTGATGAGATATTGATCTTAACCAATTGAGCAAGAACATTAGAAGCAACCTAAACCGAGCGCCAGAATAAAAGGAATACGAAATTCAGACTTAGACTTGGGTAAAGCAAATATTTTGTTCTCATATTACACTCAATAGAAACAACTTCATCAGATGGTTCTGGAGAGGTCAAGGCAGCTGGCCTACTTCAGCTTCACCCCGTGTTGGTTCGAAAGTAGTAACACAAAAGAGGAATATGGAAAGAGCCCTTAGAAGTCTTCTACTTGAACCAATATTTCAACCAGCATTGCATCTTCTTGAACTAAGACTCCTTCCCATAAACCTAATCAATCAAAACTTAGCACCATGCCGATAGTAACTTGCTTCTTGTCATGCCCTGTTTAGCAAGGCTATCTGCTTCACAGTTCAAGAGCCTGTTTACCTTTTTAAATTCTATTTTTGCAAACAGAAGGTACTTTCTGATATTATCCTCAAAATGATGTTGAAAATTGAACTTGGCTTTCCGAACTTCTTTAATCAAATCTGCAGAGTCAGAATAGATAACACTGTGAGTTGTACTCCAAGGACTTACTGCAAGCTGCTTGACCACATAAAACATGGCCTCAAATTCACATTGGGAAGGTGAAAACGCCTTTACTGGCCCAGAGAAGATGAAGACCAGGTTTCCCTCAGAATCCTTCACATAACCTCCAATGCCAGCCTGAATTACATTGTTCGGACTCTTCTTCCAGGCACCATCTATAAATCCAACCAACTTTGCATTGTTGTTTAGCAACCTATGCTGTCTTGTTAGGCTTGATTTGAGCACCAAACCTATAGGATTAGAACTCCACAGATCAGAGGATTCGATTAGATTAGCTGCTTGACACCAAGATTGAGAACGATGAGTTATTAAAAATAGAATTTCTGATTTTTTTACTCTAACGTTTTGAAACACAACCTGGTTACGACATTGCCAGATGGTCCACAACGCCGCAGACCAAGTAACTTCCCAGGCGGCTTTAGAATTTGATCCCTTTGAAATGTTTCCAGAAAAGACATCAAAACAATCTTGAATCCGCACATTCCACCAATCTGAAATGAAAGTCCAAACCCACATTGCTATTTCGCAATTCCAAAAGAGATGTATTTGAGACTCTTCTTCTAATTTACACCATTTACACAATCTTGACAAGCCATATCCTGATGATAGTCTGCTGGCAAGAAAGTTGCATGTAGGAAGAACTTGTTGACAGTAATGCCACAGGAAAACATGAACCTTAGGAGGAACTTTAAATCACCAGTTTTATGATCTCAGATTTCTACCTGATGTTAAAACAATTCAATACAAATTTAAGGATATTTATGTAAATTATTGAAAAAGTTTTATATTTACACAAAAATCAAATTTAAAGATATTAATTTAAATTATTGAAAAAAATTTATACTCCATATTTACAAAAATGTCTTGCATCCATTACTTTATAGTATCTTAGTACTCCCTCCGGTCCATCATATAATATTATATTTTTATTCAAAAAAAGAAAATTTAAAAAATAATTATTTTAGCTATGTAATCAAAGCACCTAAAGTTACGTGTAGAAAAGTCAAATGCCTAAGATTATATGTACTATATAAAGTAATGGATGCCATAAACACATTTTTGTACTCACATCTAGTTTTCTCTATTACGAAACAGAGAGAGCAGATAAAACACTTTTGTTCGGTATAAAACTGACTCCCGAACTCGAGGGTCGAGACAAGAGAGATACACCACAACAAATGCGATCGAAAACTAAATCGAACTTTAATAATTTAGATCTTTGATTGACGTACAAAATCAGGGACGGATCCAGGAATTTATTTCCACTGGGGCTGGAGTATAATTTTTTTTCTCGCCGACTCAATAAAAAGGAATAACGAGGCAAACTAGCTTTAAAATATAAAATCAAAATCATGCTATTAATTTAAACTCCAACATAGATATAAAACAAGTAATAAAAATACTATTTTACAAATGAAAATAAATAAGATTTACTCACATCATTTCAGTTGTACTCGACGATGCTTTTGAGCATAAAACTCATCTATCACTTCATCTGTATCAGTTGTCTTCCTCTTTTTATCTTGACTCCTGCAATAAGTCGAATTTAATAACTCCACACTAGAAAAAAGCAAAGAAATATGTAATTACAATTTACAATAGATTAACATATGCTATACACTGCAGTCTATAAATCGATTACTGTAATGATGTAATCAATTTTCCCAGGACTTGTCCTAGAAGTAAAACAAAGTTAAGACCTTGTGAGTTGACATGGATCTGATCTCATATTACCAGAAGAAAATTGAACAATTGTTAGTTTATTGCTGTCAAACTTTTATAATAATGAGGCAGAGCAATACTTCCCCAAACAATCAATTTCTTATGAGCAATCCATCATTGCTTACAATCTCTAGGAAATAATACAATCAATTCACTCAATTCCAGCAATCACAATTAAACAAAAACAACAGTTAAATCACAAGTCCACAAGCAATTCAGCAAAAATACACCAAATCAGTAGATAAATTAAACAAGATTTACAAGATGCTTACATTGTATTGTAGTTGCAGACTTGCAGCAGTTACAAGATGCCTCAGGCGATGATAAATAATTGAAAAGATTGAAGGGAGACGCGAGTAGCCGAGCTCAGTTGACGACCTAATTTTTATATTGGGTTAATAATCAACTAAGTCACTCCAGAGCTCAATATATCAAGTTGGTCACTGATTTAAAATTGGTATCAAGCAGGTCACTTTAATCACATAAGAGTACACTCAGGTCACTTTAATCACATAAAAGTGCACTCCGTTAGTTTTTCAATTACTTAAAGACAAAAAATACTGATGTGTTAAGAAATATCTGATGTGGCATATACACAAACGAAAGGTTAATAATTCTAGTATTTCTGATAATATATTTAGATTTTTAAAAATTCATTTACTATTTATTTTTAATTTTATTGTCATTTTCCTTGTTTTAATTAAAAATAAATAGTAAATAAACTTTTAAAATTCTAAATATATTATCAAACATACTAAAGTTCATAACCTTCCATTTGATTACAGTAGCATTTAAGAAAAATGTGTAGAGCTCGATGAAAAATTAGTTTTCCGTCTTTAAGTAATTGAAAAACTAACGGAATGTACTCTTATGTGATTAAAGTGACATGCTTGATACCGGTTTTAAATCAGTGACCAACTTGATATATTGAGCTCATTCGAGTGACTTACTTGATACTTAACCCTTTTTATATTTGGGTCTATCTGTTTGAGTCTATTTGTTTTCTATTCTATTTTTCCTATTCTATAATTAATTAATTACTAATATTACTGTCTAATTCTTTTCTAAATGATTCACGCCTCTTTTTATTTGGGCTAACAAATACTGATATTATTTTAATGATACTGATTGGATTGATTATGGACATGGACTGATTATTTTTTTTCATAAAGACATGGGCTGGGCTAGTGGGTTGTAAGCATATAACAGGGCTGATTGTTTTCTATACAAGGGCTGGACCTTAAATATATACAGGCTTAGCAGACTTTGACCCGGGCTTCAGCCAACCCAAACCCCTTCTATGGTCCGTCCCTGTACAAAATGACCAGACCAAAGCGAAGGTAAAGTAGAATGACCACTACAAAGTAAGTAATGTAGACCCCTGCATGTTGGTTGTTTTGGAGGCCAGACGTCTCAACTCTCAACATCGTAAAACCCACAAATTGACATTTGTGACCCTTGGGTCTCTTCAATGTTTACCACCATACATACTCACTCTCCTTCTCCTTTCTTGCTTGAAAATCAAAGTAATATTTTCTTCATAGTTACTTGATTATTACATTCACATCTTTCGACATGGAAATCGACATTCGGTTTGTTTTTGATGTTTCGTTAACTTGGTTTCGAATTTTTCGAAGGAAAATGCTAGGTACCTCAAATTGGTACCCAAAAAATTTTCCAAATGTCAAGTGTAGCAATTCAATTGGTTATAATAATAGTGGACCCCTACATTTATACCAACCCCCAATTAAAATTTTTTATTATGCCATGTAAGTTTTGCTACATCATTTAGGAACAATATTGAAAGAATGACCAAAATGCCTAATATTTCACTATCCACTAACCAAAATACCGAAATCCCCGACATCTCTACCCATGGGATACGCAACTCCCATGGGCGTATCTGCGTTTACTGTAGCAACCTCAATTCTCTTCCTCTCCCCGTCTCCCTCTCACTTTTTCGGCATCTCTATCAATGGGATACGCAACTCCCATGGGCGTATCTGCGTTTACTGTAGCAACCTCAATTCTCTTCCTCTCCCCGTCTACCTCTCACTTTTTCGACGTCTCTGTGCCTGATTGGGGGTTTGTGATTTCGGCAATAAAACAATACAATACTGATATAGATATAGGATTGAAGACCATTGAGATACGAATCTAATGGGCTATACCACATCAACGGAGGTTAACTGAGATGGTTGAACGGAGGGAATATTTGTTCGTCGGAAAATTGGGTTTTTGGTTCGAATTGGGGGTTGACAATCCGGCAATAGAACTCGTTTAATTTTGGTATAGGATTGTAGAGCTTCGAAATCCGAATCTAATGATGTATATGGCTTGAACGGAAAGTAACCGGAGAGGATTGAACGGAGCTGTAAGGATCCGTCGGAAAATCGCCATAGCTATCGCCCTATCGCCAGATCGCAAGAGCTCGTTGTTATTGATGTGGGCCCCGCAGGGGCATGCGCCTTTCCATTCGGCGTAACCAAGCTTCGATGCGCGTTTGCGTGCGGCGTAATCATTGATACGCCTATGTGTGTTGCGTGTCTAGTGGCGTTTGTGAGTTGCCGTGTCTTCCACACGCTATTTCAAGTGGCGTATCACCACATACGCCCATACCGTTGGCGTATGTGGTGGGTATTTTAGGCGGTCCCTTCCAAATATGGGTATTTTGGTGAGAGAAAGTGAAAAAATGGGTATTTAGGACACTCACCCAGCAATATTTGGGTACCAATTTGGGGTACATAGCATTACTCTTTTCCGAATGTTAGCAGAGGTCCTTAATTACATGATAGTATGATACTCACACAACATTTGGATTTTCTGTTACTTGCTACTTACTAATATTATTCCCTTGGACATTTACCAGAAAATAAAAGATTAGTATAAAGTATGATCTGGAAATACCTGTTGACTATTTGATTTGTAAGACTAAATGATGAGTGCAATTATGTTAGTTATGGTTGCAATTGCACCCTGGTTTCAACTGATTAGCCAGTGACACTGTAAAAATACACTACTACGATAGAACACCGAACAGAAAGCTTGATTGCAGAGAATATTGTCTTTGCATATTTAACAAACTCCAGGGTCTGTAATCTAATCATGAGATTCTGCAGCATGATAGATAAAGGCATAAAGCTATGTCCCTCGCTAGCTGTTAATTCATTATATTACAACAAAGAAAAAGGACTAAATACTAGTATAATTTGAATAAGTGGTGACAAATAATATCATAATTTGTATTCACAAAAAAAGAAAAATACCTATGATCATAATAACTTGGGAGGGAGACAAAATTCCAATATTTACAATGATTTGGGAGGGAGACGCACAGTACCAAGTCAAATGTGCACCTGAGGATTGCAGATTATACAACCATGGCAGATTGAGGTCTTTTGAAAGGACTTCAAGAACAAATCCGTGCGGATTTATTGACCTGGCCGAACGTGGAACGTGGAGTTAAGTGGTGTTGCGCAAAATAAGTATTTCGTTATAATTTTGCGTGAATAATATATTAAGAAAAGGGCATTCACTCCATCGTTGCATTGTTTAGTTGCAACGTATTTAATATCTCGATATCACTATATAGATATTAAATTTACACCAAGTTGTCCATTCCCATGAAATTGGTATATGCATACGAGAATGTCTATATTGATGATATTTTACGTTCGAGAAAAAATATAGCTCGCTTAACCAGTACGAGGAATGCCAGGGACTGACAAATTGTTTACTTCATAACTTGTTTCAGAGAATTTAGATAAACGATGAACCATATTAAAAAATTGATGCTCCCGAAAATCACATTGACATGACCTTATAAATCACAAGACAACAGGGGTTCAGCAAATTATAAAAAAACTGTTTTGTCTCAATCATCTTGTGGCTTCCTGAGGTGGTCTTTTTAGCAGCAATGGCAAGTACAACAGTGGTAATGGCTTTTTAAAATGTCACGCAAAATGGAGCCTGTTACAGAATTTTAGCAGCAGTGGCAAGTACAACCGCGGTAATGGCTTTTTAAACTGTCACGTAAACCGGAGCCTGTTACGGAATTGGCTGATTTGGTTAGAGGGTGTTGGCTGCTTATTTTCTTTCACTGCATTTTTAGAAAGTAGTCGAGTACTACAAATTATATGGGGGCACAATCCACTTCTTAGAATGCACCCTTTTGATGCCCTCAAGGAAGACTAACAACATAATGGCTGTTGCAAAACACTTGCAGTAACATACAAAACTGAAAGAAATACAGAAAATACTTGCGAGCAAACACTTCTGAATTTGTGCAAAATAGCCAAAACTCAATAATTAAAGGAGAATGCCTCAGCTCGATGCCTGAACTCAATTATGCATAAACTATACAAATAGCAAGAACTAATCTGTAATGTCTACTAAACAAGCATAATCAAGATCTACACCTGTTGTGTGAAAAAAACTAAAAAATTATCTCACACAAATTTAAACAATTGAAATGAATATATACTCTACAACATGGACAACGTACATGGCTGACCAGAATCAAGGCCAAAAGAATATGCACACGTATGTGTCTGTCTTATTGTTGCTGCATTCGTGTATGCAAAGGTGCATTTAATGTCTCATATGGCCTTGCACATCTGTAAAGCAAAACAGGAGAAAATGTTCAAAGTCATGTCAGTACAGACCCGTCAAGAGGAGCTAGATGATCAACTATAATGCCAAGAAGTCGAGAACAGCTGCATGATTGTAGTGCCTTCTGATCAAGCTAAATATAAATCACAATCTCATTAACAACCATCTTGTACTTATTATATATAGGATACAGTATAAATAAGAATCCTTTGGTATAACAAAGCAATATGCAAAACATCGTTTTAAAGATGAACAAGGTAGATTATCATATGACAACCTTAATGAAGACAGTACACCTTCAGATTTCCATATGTCACTATTCTGTATCCGCAACCACTCATTTTCGGTCTTCTTTGAGTACAATAAGCCCCTAATGTTTTTATTGCCAATGGTAGGCCGCCATGCTTTTTTACCTTTCTTTTCCCAGGGCCGCAAATGCCTCGGTCTCTAAAACTCCTCCATCAGAAAATGCTCTTTGCTTAAACAATGTCCAACTATCTTCCTCTGATAGTTTTTGCACCCGATAAGGATCAGAACATCGCATGACATCAATGACTTCCTGCCTACGAGTGGTGACTAGAATATTGATGCCTCTCGCACCATGCAATACTAGGGATGGGATCGTCAAGTATTGCATGGTGCGAGAGGCAGCAATATTCTAGTCACCACTCGTAGGCAGGAAGTCATTGATGCCATGCGATGTTCTGATCCTTATCGGATGAAAAAACTATCAGAGGAGATAGTTGGACATTGTTTAAGCAAAGAGCATTTTCTGATGGAGGAGTTTTAGAGACCGAGGCATTTGCGGCCCTGGGAAAAGAATGGTAAAAAGGCGTGGCGTCCTGCCATTGGCAATAAAAACATTAGGGGTTTATTGTACTCAAAAGAAGACAGAAAAAGAGTGGTTGCGGATACAGAATAGTGACATATGGAAATCTGAAGGTGTACTGTCTTCATTAAGAAGGTTGTCATATGATAATCTACCTTAATGTGAAGGTGTACTGTCTTCATTAAGATAAGGTTGTCATATGATAATCAACCTTGTTCATCTTTAAAACGATGTTTTGCATATTGCTATGTTATACCAAAGGATTCTTATTTATACTGTACTATATAAATGGACGAGTCACGGGATCAGCAATGACAGATTTGAGGTTGATCATGTCAAGCAAGACAAATGGACGAGTGTACGTGCTACTATAAGAAAGGCCCTCGAAATCATGCCCTCCGCTTCTCGTTCGAATCTGCAAGTCATTTTTTCTGGCAAAGATCACGACAGCTTGAACTTCGGATTCAGCTCGCGGAGTGACAATGACAGCAGGAGTAAGACGGTTTGACGATCTAAAGCCAAAAAATTTGAAGTCGAGCTTTGATACAGTACAAGCATTATATGCAAAGGCCGATATATTTAGTGTCTTGTTACCTAGCCTCGAGCACTTGAAAGTTCTGGTCTTGAATTCATTTTGTAGGGAGCTTCCTAGTTCGATAATGGGTCAAACATGGTGGACGATTGTGAGAAAAGTAATGGGTTGTTGGTTGTAGTGGTAGTAGTAGTGGTGGTGGATGATGGGTGGCTGAATGATGAATCCGCGGCGCGTGATTCGTAGTCATCGTCTCCGCCGCTTGATGATTGTATGCTCCCACTATTTCCGGATTCCATGTAATATTGCTTTTTTGACAATTATCCTTTGTAGAAAACTCAAATATCTTCACAACACAAAACATGAATTATTAAGACAACAACAACCACAACACACTACACAGAGATGGAGAACATATTCCACTACACATATACTACTAGCGAGAGAGAGAAATCTTACAAGAGAAGATGCAGAGAAATCTTACAAGGGAAGATGCCAAGCTGCTAAGATGATCTGCAAACAGAGGTTGATTATCTTTGTTTTTTGTCTTAATGTTTTGTTGGAGCAAAATGGTACTACGTACGTTTGTCAAAAAGTGAAAAGTAAACACTTCACGGATTGTGATGAAACAATTGACGAAAGAGAGCTGCTAGCCGTTGATCTCTGCCTTTTTTATTTCTTCAAGAGATTTGAGCTTTTTGTCTGAAATGCCTGAGCTTGAATTAGGGTTCCGCTCTATACATATTCGAGCCAGAGAGGGAGAGAGAGAGAGAGAGAGTGAGAGACTGTTGGTGGGAATTAAGGGGAGAAGGAGACTGTTGGAGAAGTTCGGGTGGAGGTTAGATAGTTGAATGTAAGTGTACTGATAATATTTATGGACATAATAATGTATGCTTTATTTTTTTCCTTTTCTTTTCTTTTGCTTTTTTTTTTATCTGTAAAAATATACTCCGTACCAGTTATGCAAGAAGCAAAGAATATATTACTCCAGTGAAAAACAAGTCTATGTGCCTCCTAAATATTCTTTCCCGCGCTTTTTTCTTTTCTTTTTGAATCCTGACTTTGCTTTGCTGTTATATGTTATTCATTAACTTCCAGTTAATAAGTCCACCAGCAAGATCAGTATCAGATGCAATTGCTTCAGCCATCTTTCCATAAAATTATCAACTCTTATTATCTTCACTAAATTGTATGTAAACTGTAGAGTGTACTCATGGTTATGGTTTGATGAAGAATCTATACTCTATATTAATGTGCAAAACCATGTTTTAATGGTACATAATAGTACCAAAATACCAAAAGTACCAAATTTGGTTATCACTTAACTCAAGGTTCGATCCCTTCCAACTACATAATTATAATTTCACCCCATATTCGATTTCCTATAAGGGATTCGATTAAGGGATTTGACGGTTATCACTTAACTCGGGGTTCGATTCTTTCCAACTACATAATTATACAAGATTTATTATTTAATTTATTCTTTAATTTCATCAAGATTTATTATTTAATTTGTTCTTTAATTTCATCGCGTGTTCGATTTCCTATAAGGGGTTCAATTCCTGACATAATCATAAAGATTTATTTATTTTAATTTTTTTAACTTTATCTCAGATTCGATTCTTTATAACTACATAATTAAATAGTGTATTAATATTAATTTTTTAATATCGACTCGTGTTCAATCTATGCCCGTGCTTCGCACGGGTTATCAGCTAGTAATATTTATGGACATAAACATTAGTTGGCTGCATTGTATGGTCAAAAAAAAAAAAGAATAATATTACTAAAGTGGAGAATCAAACATATCGTAGGGTAAGGATTCAAATGTAGATGTAAAATCAAAATGAAGCAAAGCAAAGGAACTGGTGCTTTTCTTTTTGAATCCTGACTTTGCTTTGCTGTGATGTTATTCCTTTTGCTATTTTAATTTGAACCTTTCTTTTTTTGTCACGTTTATTATTTTAAAAATCTGAAATTAATATTAAAATATGAAGTACCTTTTTTTGATCAAAATCGCGGGTTCAAAACGGTCAAAATTTATTCCAGTTCCGACCGTTTTATTGAATTTCACTCTTGTTAAATGGTTAAGAGCATCTATCTGAGTTTTTGCATGACTTGGAACTATAACAAATGAAAATAATAGTGTAGTAATGAAGAAGATAAGTGGTAAGGCTTTTTTCATGTTTTGGTTTGTTAAGAAAGGAGATAATGTGTAGCTTATTGTGTATATGGAATATTGTGTATTACGTATGAGAATGATGTGTAGATGATATGAGAGCAGGGCAGAACAGAGGAGTCTTCTTTCAAAAAAAAAAAAAAAAAGAGCAGAGGAGTTCATGTATAGGTAGTGGCATATCTCTCGTGACACCATATTGAATATGAAATGTTACAATTTGAGAAATTGTAATTGTACCATGTGACTTATTATAGCAGTACTTCATTCTCAATCATGGATCCCATTTGACAATATAGGTAGTGACATATCTCTTGTGACACTACATTCAATATGAAATGTTACAATTGGAGAAATTTTAATTATACTAACATAAAGATGTCAAAGAGAATCAATTTAAAGACTTCAAAAAAAAAAATTGATCACGAACTTCGAGACAAAGGAATCAAAAAGAGTTTCTCTATGACCTCCTCGTTTTGAGACATTATGACTTTGGGGTCGACCCCAGTAACAAAGAAGGAATCTATAAAAACTTAGAATCCGACACCATGATAAAATACTAGCCTCGTGATTAGACCATGTCCCTGAAATTTGATAAAAGAAAGGTGCATTAGTGGTTAATATGTTGATTAAGGACTTGCGGAGTCTAATTAACAACAGGGGCTTATTTACTACTACACTTGCGGCTTCTACACCCCTTAAACCCATTTATCAAAGATGCAGACCGATACAATAAAATGACAGTTAACTAATACCATATCCTTCCAAAACGGAATAAAAAGCTTCTCACCGGAGACAATTAATTTGAAATTATCAACTAACAACTCTTCTAAAACCCTAATATGTTCATATACTGTTATTATAAACCACCATTTTATAAAAGCCATAACTTGTACAAACATGCCTCGTAAATCCAGCATGGGGTCAATTAGCAACTAGCATCCGACTTTCAAGACCACAACGCTAATCACCAGCCAGATGTCAATAAAATTCATCTACTGATGTTTGTTGCAAAGGTTCAGTCTTGATACAACTACATATTCACGGTCTTTTTTCCACAAGAGGCAGTGTCATGTCATAAAAATGTATAATTATATCTTCCGCATGGTGTTTCCTGTTAACATTTTTTTATGCAATAATTGCTTGTTTGTATAACTTATCACCACCTTCCTCCGGTGGATATCTAACACCTATTGGCCTCGTCATATCAACTTTGTCCATTGCCATCAGGACCTTAGGGTTCAAGTGCCAAGGATGAACATATGGTGAGGAAATGGATGAAGAATATGAAAAAGGATGTAGTACAACTGAACCCCAGTCTCTAGCGCTAAGCTTAGCTTCCTTCAACCTCCTCCTAATTAACAAGCCTCCAATGTCTTCCTTTTTCATTTCCGTAATACTTCTGAGCAATGAAATGCATAGAAGAAGCATGAATGCTGTATCTTCTTCAGGATGCAGTTCTACCAACAATAACTTCCAGTTTATAAGACCAGTAGCTTTTCCATCAGGGTTTCCCTCCGAGTACCTGACAAGTGTCACAAAACCCTCATCGTCATCAGCCTGTTGTTCTCTGTTTCTTTCGTTGTATCCTTTCGAGTCATTGGTATCTTTAGACGTTTGTTCTCGATACTGCATGTGTCGCCCTATCAGTAACTGCAGCTGCAGTTATAACTAGCTTTTAATGATGTCAGTTAACATGTAAGTTGGATTTGGAATCGGAAATGGTTATCAACAACTTACCCAGGAATCAGTATGCACAGGAGTTTTTAAATCAAGACACAAGCCTGGAACAGATGCTGATGACCCATACTTTACAAGTAATTCATCGCCTGTTGAAAAACACCAAGATGCTTGCCAACCTTCAGGCGGTTCTTTTGGTACTGCAGATCCTACCACTTTTTCTGCACTAGATGGCAAAAGCAACTGTTATTAGTGGCATTTAAGTTTCAGAAAAATCAACTAAAACCAGGAACTTTGATACTAATGGGCAATATTACAACCCCACATATCCAATGATGCTTCCAGAACATTGGAGAAATTTCCTCTGCAGTCAGTATACTATGCACTGGTGAATACAAACTTTCTTACTTTCCATTTTTCAGTAACTAAGGTATTGTGAAGTATTTAGACCAGTATTGCAAAGGAATGATGCATCTTATAATATAATATAAGATCCTGGTAAGGTCTTCCTCTAACATCTTAAGGTTTTAGATACTGAACAATGCACGAGTATAATATTAAATCTATATCAAGTGCGTGGATAGATCTATCAAGAACACGGCAAGTAAATATGGCAAAGTAAATATAAGCTTCTGTGTCATTGAAAAGGATGAATTATACAATTACTTACCAGGAGCTCTACCAATGGAACCTGCTTCATAAAACCAAGAACCTTCTCGAATCTCTATAATCCTATCTTCCCATTTTACAGCTTTAGGGACTTCACCACCCCTCCTCCAAATCCCTCCTGCCACTCTGTTATTGAGAAGACTTGCATATAAAACTAAGAATTATCTTAAATTGATTACAAGCAACTACAGAATTCTTAAGGGTGAACTGAACCTTATTCGAATAACAAAGCATTCTCTTCCTGCGTGGTCAAGAACTGTGCGTGACAGCCATCGACCTTCTTGAGGCCGATATTGATTCATTTTAAGAATGACATCAGATATCATTGCCCCTGAATCATCTGTTACTCTATCCGCAACACATTTTAGCAAGTAGGGTGCTTGAACAGGTGGAGTCATCGAAGCAAACAACCTTACTTTTTCACTGGTTTCTCTACCAAGAGTGAGTGAGGGTGCACGAAGCAAAGCATTCCAAGAAAATGTGATGGTATCTACCAAACTACTTCCTCTGAAACACCGGCCATTAGGGTGACGAAGCTCAAGCACTAAGCCTTTAGTCCCAAACTCACAGAAGAGATGCCATGCTTTTTTCCACGAATCACAGGTAAACTTGGTTAAGTATTGGTTTAATTTAAGTTCTTTATGACACCTCAACATCCGTAAACGTAGAAACTCAACTGAAGTTCCTTCTGTTATATTTGTCTTGGGGTTTAGCTTGACCATCACAAAGACCTGATTTACAAGTTGTGCAGTAAAAACATTTTGATTATTCACTAACTGGATAAATTGTAGTGCACTAGTGCTTTTCTTAACACAAATTCTACCATTGATTTATAATAAGAAAAAACAGAAACTACAACTAGTTAAGTTGAGAAAATCTATTTCAAATCCAGAAACCAACCAAGAAAAGAAAGAGCAGAAGTTGCTTCAGAGAACTTCCATTTACATATACAAATCACCTTTTGCAAAGTGCCTAGAAACAGATCGCTTAGATCAGCACAGATCATTAGCTTTGAAGCTGAGGAAGGACAACATTTAGCTTAAATAATCTATTTATTGGTTAATGCATCCCCATTAGATGAAACTTGAACATTTAAACGGTCTTCAGGAAAATTTTGAATCTAGAGAATCATATAGAATCTAGTCTGCGTAGCAATACAATTTTGCTCTCAACTGAAGTGACTACTTTGTTCTATGCAAATAGATCTTGTAAGCCTAAGTTTACTAATTTTGAATGCCTTACAGTGGAAAATATCATAAAACAATGAACATGTGCACACAATGATTTAGAATGTCTGACCAACTATTGTAAAAAGCTAAAGTGTAGATAATGTCATCTACTTGATCTTTCATTTTTTCACATTTGTTAGCATGTTTTAAAGTTCTAAATGAGGTTCCTGCACAAAATAGTATATTAATAGACCACCAACTCTATACAATGTATGCTAGAAGATCTCGAAAACAGTAATAGGATTTAGTGGGAGAAGGGTGAAGGGTGGAGTTTGATGGGTGATGGGTGAAGGGCATCAGAAGCATTGCAATTAAGCCTGGGCTTTGGAAAGAAACTTAAATAACATATATATTATCTGTAGTTCCGTTATGTAGAATCCCTAAATCATGCCAACACTGTCAAATGGAAAATATAAATATAATAAGATGGAGCAAAAATCTTTGTTATCTCCTGAAAGAAATTACAGAAAAAAGAAATAGATAGGAAGGCTAAGTGCAGTACAGATATGAGATAACTGACCTCAGACAAGAATCTAGGTAACAGTGATTTGTACTTCGTGTTCACATCAAGATCAGTGACCTTCCAGTAAATCGGTGGTCTAATTGTTTGAGCTCCTGAAATAGTCTCACAACCGGCCTTCTCATATGGTTCTTCAAAAGTCTTTTCCCACAGCTTCTTTGTCATTTCGACTTCATTTGGTTTTACAGATTCCCATGCCCCAACAATCTTCCACATAATCCCCTCCATTTCCTTTACATCTGTTGCGTATACAGTGGGATAACTCTAGTTCAAACAAAAAGCATGCAAGGTAATCAGAGAGGATAATACACCTTAGTTGTTACAAGATGAGGCAGTAAGGTAACATAAAGGTAATCATAGCACAAGAATTTTGGAGCATCCCAACATCTTAGTTCATATAATTAAAATTAAATTAAATAGCAAGCTGCTAAATCATAGTAGTTCCAAACTTGATGAAATACTTTATAAAGGGTGTCTATCTTGAAATGAAGGAGCATTTATACTTGCACTTTTAGTAGCCAAAATTTAGAAATCCTTCATCATAGGTACCTGTTCAATTTATAGCTTTCAACTTAAATTTTACTGCAATGAGACCTTTCAAACTTTACTGATGGCATGGGCGAATCCATTGTTAAAAGCTAGTAAAATCATATACACAGTTCACATATATTACAAATAGCAGGAGAAACAATAGAGAGAGCAGCCACCTGATGTGTCATTAACATGAGTAGTATATCTGTAGTGGGTACTAAACGACAGCAACCATCTGAAAATCTCTGCATCACATGCAGGAAACCTTTGAACCGTCGTTTCGCTGCAATTAGATATACAAGTTCTGACATGTACGGTTCACGAAACTTGGCGTAAAGACATCTTTGTTTCGACACCTCAGCCAAAAGGTCTTCATTACAAATGATGTCATCTTTCTGATTAGAATCATCTTCGTTCTCAAAGGGCTCATTTGGATATTTCTGAACCCAAATCTCTCTACATCTATTTAATGCATAATCTTCATTGTCTTCATTGAAGATAGCAGGTTTTCCTATGAGCTTCGAGAACCTCGACTCACAGTATTGCCTGTAACCAACCTGGAAAGCAGTATGACACTGTATATCAGATTAATATATAAAGAAAAACATAGCTTCTAGCTTTTACCAAGAAAAGAACTAACAGCATATGATCAGTTTCCATAACAACATATTTCCGGACTAGAAGAACCGTGGTAAAATACATTTCCTACCAATTTCTTGCAGTTTTTCCTCGTGTTTTCAAAATACAAGACAACAGATTTAAAATTCAACATTATGATCCATCATCCCAAGTAGTTGTCATATAATAGCAAGCCCTGCACTTGGAAATACACACTTCTACTAAATGCATCGTTCACTATTTCAAATTAAATGTAGTTATTTCCATTAAAAAGAAATTCGATAACTTCGTTTACATATTTCTATTGCAATAGTAAACTAATGCAACCTCCAATCTGTGCAACTGATTTAGGTGATCCATCTGAACTGCAAACTTCAAACATTTTCTTGCAGACATACTAACAATCCTAATTATAGCAACTCACCTAATATTCTTTCCCCAATCTTATTAGTAGTACATTAGCAATACAAAAAACCAAGTTAAATAATGAAATAAGGATTAGGCATACCGGATTCAAAGTGTGACAGAACCAAACCCATTCAATATCAAGAGGAGGAAGAATCATTGGAGGAGTAATCCCCACCATCAGATCACAAATCAAGGGCATCCAAAGCTCATCATACCTATAACAATAATAAAATAAAAACCATCTCAAATTTTCACCAAAGATTGAATCTTTATGATAGAAAAACTAAAAAAGATTGAATCTTTATCTTTAAAAACTAAAAAAGATCGAATTTTTATACCTTCTGATAGCTTCAAGAATAGTGGGTTTTTTATGAAGCCAAGTAGATTCATCAACTAATCTCAAAAACCCAAGATTCCTTTTTGCAGCTGCTACTAGATCAACTCCAACTCTAACCATGAACTCATCCTCTGAAATCTCACTAAAGCTTCTTGTTGACAACCCCTCTGAAGCTCCTGACATTGTTTAGATTTTCTACAGAGAAGAGAAGCCTCATAAAAGCAGAAAAAAAAAAAACATAAATACAGTGTGTTTACATATATATGAAACACTGTGTGCACATGCTACTAGCAGGGACGGACCTGGGTTTCCAGGGGTCCCTGGCCCCTCCTAGGTTGGGGTAATTTTTTTTAGAAAAAAAAAATTTGGAAAATTTATGTTTGTTCTATTATTTACTTGTTCCTAATTTTTCTTAGATGGTTTATTTATCTTTTTTATATCCATTTTTCACATGATTTAGTAAAAAAATTTCATTTTTTATATGATTTAGTGGAAAAAAATCTACATTTCGCGCGATTCGAATTTTTTAAAAATTTTTGGACCCTTGCTCTAGGTCCGGCTACTAGTGCTTTAGTTGAGGGACCAATAAACAACAAAAGATGGCTGCTATGGGAGGAAAAAGACACGTGGCACGTGGAATGCACTTTCAGGTGGTAGTGGTGGGGTTAGAATATTTGAGCATGGCTCTTTATAAATGATGAAGTGGGGGATGTAAATTGGTAGTTTAATTATTTATTTTTTTGAATTGAAAGAGGTAGTTTAATTATTGTTGAGTGTTACGTATGGTTATCACATGCGTATGGAAGTTGGTGAATAATTGTAGGGGTGAGCATTCGGTTCGGTTAACCGAATATCGAACCGAAATTACCGAAATAATTCGGTTCGGTTAACCGAACCGAAATATTTCGGTTCGGTATTCGGTTATGGTTTTTTCAGTTATTCGGTATTTCGGTTATTTCGATTTTTTTACCGAAATAACCGAAATTACCGAATTAACCGAAATGTATAATAAAATATTTATATTAATATTATCTCTTCTTATTTCTTAATTCCTTTATCAATATTTTATATGTAAAATAATAATATTTATATTTTATATGTAAAATAATAATTTTTATATGTAAATTAATAATTTTTTATATATAAAATAATAATATATATTTTTTATATGTAAAATAATAATTTTTTATATGTAAAATAGTAATTTTTTATATGTAAAATAGTAATTTTTTATATTTAAAATAATAATTTTTATATTTTTATATTTAATATGTAAAATAAAATATATAAATATATATAATTCGGTTTTTCGGTAAAATAACCGAAATAACCGAAATAAATATTTCGGTTCGGTTACCGAACCGAAATATTTCGGTTCGGTATTCGGTTATAATATTTGGCCTTATTCGGTATTTCGGTTATTTCGGTTATTTCGGTATTCGGTAATTCGGTTCGATTATAACCGAATAATCAGCCCTAAATAATTGAACAATTCCTTTTATCGCTGAGGAAGTGGATTTGGTGTTTAGAGCATCTCCAATCCATCTCCAACAACTTCAATCCATCACTAAGGGGGTGGTATTGTATTATGACTTTTAATGACAATTTTTGGGGTAATGACTTTTATGGATTTTATAGACTTTTAACGACTTTTAATGATTCTTGTTGAGTCATTAAAATTTCGAAATACTTTTGATGACTCCTAATAAAATGATTTCTAAAAACTTTCATAGACTTTTTGATAGATTTTGTGGTTTACTAGACTAACTACAAAGATCATATATATTAGCCTATGCTATGTAATCCTTTAACCTTTTTTCATTGTAATACAATTTCGATTGTGTGTTCTCTGATTAATCCGGCCAACAAAAAATTGAGTACAAGGTGTATTTCTTTTTAAATTGAGTATTTATTGCATATTTTTATCTGATAATTATATATTTATCACTATTCATAGCTAATGATGATGCAGAGCTATGTCATTAGCCATCAATATTTTTATGATGCAAAACTATTTTATTGATGTTTTATGTGAATTTATGCAAGCAAAAAAATTTTAGAAGCCCATGAATTACTATGATGTTTGATGGATTCTTATTTTACTTTGTGTGTTATGATCTAGTTTTACAAAATTGCAAAAGATGATCTAGTTTTACAAAATTGCAAAAGATCGCACCCTCAATAATATTGTTTACTAAAATGAATATAAATATGAAAATTGAAAACCAAGAAGAGGAAGAAAAAGAGATGGAAGAAGCGGAAGAAAGAGAAGTTTGAAATTATTAACAGTAGAAATTTTAAAGAAATTATTGACAGTAATGAAACAATTTTATTCAAGATGATTTTAATAGAATTATTAGAAGTCATGTCAAATCTTATCAAAAAGCTCATGACTTTTTTTTCAAGGGATGTAGTTATAATTTTTGTTAAAAGTCATTAAAAGTCATTCTCATTAAAAGTCATTGACTTTTTGAATAACACGATACTTTTAACAACTCTTTAAAAGTTGTAATTGAATACCTTAAACTTTTAAATACTTTTATAAAATCCTGATACAATACCCCCTTACTTTTAAAGAGTATTTAAAAGTATTAATTGAATACCCCTAAACTTCTAAAGTCTTTAAAAGTATTTAAAACTCATGATACAATATCACCCCCTAAATCATTATAATAATCATGGGTATAGTGTCAAACTCACTCCAATGCAACACTATTTTAGTGATCCAAGATCATCAAATGAGTTTTGGGTCACCAAATTTGGTGACAAAAGTATATTTGGTGATATCACCAAATTTGGTGACTTTCAAAATTCCAACAATACCCCTATATTTGTTAACAAAACAATTTTTTTTCCCATCTATGTCCTACTATTTGTTCTTGTAATTTTTTCTCAAATTTTTTTTCGAACTTATTTGTTCTTGTAATTTTTAACTTTAAATTTTTATCAATTGAAACTTCTTTACTTCTTATCTCTTGTTAATTCTGATTTTTTTTTAATTTTATATTTTCACACAAAACCTTGAAAAAAATTCTTAATCATGAATTATAAACAACACACCAAATTTAATTATAAAAATAACATCATAATGATAAATAAGAAGTTGCAAGATAAAAATTTACCTAACTTATAATACATATAAATAAATAAACTAAGTTTTAACCGAGATTAACATTACAATTTAAAATATAATAGATATTAATAATTTAAAAAATAAACAAAGTTAGAATATTCTATTTTATTGGTGAAAGATTCTTTTTAGTGTCAAATATAGTGATCATGGGTTGGAGTGCATTTTATGAAAGGTATAATTTTGTCACCAAAATAGTGTCCTAGGGACACTATTTTGGTGTCTTGGGTTGGAGATGGTCCTATATTTTTGCCACATATACAATTATAGGTAATCAAATTAAATTGGAGCACTTCAACCCATAACCCTTTACCTAAAAAATTTTAGATTAGAGAAAATGCTTCCCTACATGTAGGGAACCATTTTGCTTCCCTATAATGCCACCTCATTATGCCATCTCATCATTCCTTCTTTATAATAAGAATCCGTGCTAACTTAGTTGTCAAATTTTGATTGGTAGAAATTTCATTAATAATGATGGACCCCCTGCATTCACATAAATATCCACCAATCAAAATTTGACAATTTATAAAGCACGGATTCTTAATTAGCACGTGCCCTTGGTCACACACTAAACAAACCCTATAATCTACTCTCACACTCTCATCATTCCCTATATTATCTAAAATATTAATTAAATATTATTTTTTTAATTATAGGTAATACCGTTGGAGTAAAATAACTTTTTGATTCCCTATATTTTAGATAACCATTATTTTATTATAATTTAGAGAATGAAAATAGGAGTTAGCCTTGAAGATGCTCTTAGTCCATCCTTCATTATTAATGGATGAAGTATAATGAAAGCATATAATTAGTTAATTGTATGCATATAATCAGCTGATACGTGGGTAACAAGCTTAATATACTTCTCCACTCATGTATATATATGTATATATAGGAGTATGAGCACGTTTGAAAAATCTTATTTTTCAGAAATAAGGGCATGTTTGGCTGTCGTCTTATACGCCAACTTATGGCTTATAAGACCAAATGAATTTATTAAGGGTGTTTGCCTACCAACTTATTTTACTGACTTATGATCTTATAAGTTCATAAGTTGAAAGTTAGAAAGTCCCAACATTCATCTTATTTCTCTTAACTTATTTCTTGATACACGTGATATATAATATTCTTCAAATCTTCAAAATCATATATCTTTTGATCCGTTCATTAAAAAATTGATATTTATATATCAAATTTCTCTACTCATCGAAATCTATCCATTGATATCCATTATTATATATTAAAAAACAAATATTTTGAAATTAATAAAAAAAAGTTAACTTATAAGTTCTGATTTACCAAACACTCTACTGATTTATAAGTTCTGATTTACCAAACACTTTAGTGACTTATAGTTTCTGATTTACTTATCACTTATAATCAACTTATGGGCTTAAAGTCATAAGTTACTTTTTTTAAGCTAAGCCAAACGGGCACTAAGTTACTTATTTTGGAAAAAAGTTAGGAAATATGTACTTTTTTCTGAAATAAGTAACTTATTTTTGCAAGATTACGAATATTAAACTCCCCATACACATATTTTTCTAAAAATATATATATATATACGAATTTTTTTCCGAAATAAGTAACTTATAAGTTATCGGACAGAATTGTCAAACAGGCTCTATAATATGCCAAGTGCCAACTAAGAATGTGTCTAGTCGGTAGAGAGCACGGATCGAATTAGTGCGATTTTATTGTAAAATTGAAATTCTTTAGTTTTTAAAATCTAAAATCACAATCGAAATCGATGGTTTGGTTTCGAATTCAAAATTATTGAATCAATTTCAATCGGTTTAATTTCGATTTTTTGCTCAATCCTACTAGTTGGTAACTTCAACCCTTTTTTTTTGGATAGGGACATATCTATCAAGAAAAACGTGTTTTTCTAAAATAAATTTAATACTTTCTTATAAAAAAAATTTAAGTCCTAGTTTCAAAAAAATAATAAAAAATAAATAAGTCCTGGCATCTAGGGCTGAAAACTGATCCCGACTATTCGGTATCTCGGCTTATATCCGGCTCGAAAATATGATACATGTCTCAGATTCGTTTTGTAAACAATACGGATCTGGCGGATTTTTTGAGCCCGGATAAAATATGATCCCGAATCTGAGGACCATCCTACCCGTCCATATCCGGTATCATATTATTTTTATAAAACGAACCATACCCGAACCAGGTTCATATCTATATTACCCGGACCAGGCTCATATCCATAAAATTGAATTCTATTTAGTTTGTTGATTATCAAAGAACTAAAATACACTAGCAACTAAAATATTATGCAACTGGAGTGATAGTTGTTATTCAAACTTTAACAATTAACAGATTAATATAAATAAAAACGATTAAATGATTATTTATATAGTTCAAATAAAAATGATACTAATGTTGTTGGATCATATTTGACTCGTATTCGATGGATCACAAACTACCCGGTTAGAAAAAAGAAAATATGATACCGGCTCATATTCGGTTTAGATCCGGACCTAAATACTCGGGATCGGATCATATCCGAATTAAACGATACCGATCCCAAATCTGGACACGATAAAAATAAAATGATCCGAGACCTGAACAAGGAAATACCCGGTATCACCCGGATCATTTTTCACCCCTACCGGCATCTATTCTGAGATCGAAGTTGATGCTGTGATATGGGAAAATGTTGGTGTGTTTTTTGGTGGGCCTTGTTGGTGGGAGTAGCCCAGGTTCTTTGTTGGCAAAGGGTGTAATGGGGTAGAAAAGATCGGGGATATATGTTTCTTTTCATTTTGTTTTATCACCCAAATCAATGAATTGGGCTTTGAGGCCCAAAACGACCTACTGAATCATGGTTTTGAACGTTTTTAGATCTGGGTTTTTTTTTCCTCAACAGTTGTAATTCGTAATTTGAATGCTGAATAAATAATTTTATTACGTAAATGTTGAATGAATAATATTATTATTCATTTCAAATTTGGAAATATTTAAAAACAGAATTATTATATTATTTGACATTGCATTTATTTTTAAAAAATATTTAAATATCACACATTTAATTGACAAATTTTATAATAAAAATGTGAAATTTTCTATATAAATATATGCATCTACACATCAAAACATGTCCAGGCAGGTTTAGAGAGAATGACCAAAATGCCTATTTTTCACAAGTCATGGCCCAAAATAATGATTTTGAAAAAAATGGCCCGAAATACCGACGGGCTACGGAGAATCGTCCTCCGTATTAGCATGATGCGGAACACCGTGTACCGTATTATGCATGACACGATAGACTGTGCACCGTGTTAGATGGGTGCGCAGCACTGTCACGGAATACCGTCTACCGTATCATGCTCTGTTACGGAACACGGAGCTCCGTATCATGCCCTGTTACGGAACACGCAGCTCCGTAACACACCCCTATCACAGTACACGATGTACCGTGTCCCGTCAGTAAAAAGGATCATTCAGTTTCACAGATGATTATTTTGGGTCATCACCCGCAGGTTTAAATGGTCACTGTCTAGTTAGTTAATCGATATTCTGGTATTGTGAGCAAGTATCTTGTAAGCTTAAAAAAAATGTCAACTCAAATTTATATTTCTTTTAGAATATTTAACATTTAATTTATTTTAATAAAAATTATGATCAATATTTTTAAACATATATGAAAAAAAAAGAGAAATTCGATCAATATAAACTACTGTAGAAGAATAAGGTGGGAGTAATTAATTAATGTTATAATCATCTTCCAATCATGATATAGTTTGGCAGAGGTATCAAGCATGTGTTTTGTAGGCATATTCTCGCTCAAAGCACAAGTGTTGGGATATTCCACTCTTTATTCTAAGCATATGTGATTGGTATATGCCTTGGAAAGTTTGTTGTATATCCCCGTTACTATATTCAGTGAATTTGCAGGTTCTAACACAACTATTCGAGTATATTCATTTGATAAATTCATAAAAATTTAAGAAGCGATTACTTTTGGACAAACTTACAGCCCGTTTGGCAACACCTTCCGGGGCTTTTGCTCTGTTTGGGTACATCGGCTTAAAGTTGGCTTTAAATTAAAAAAACTGCTTTAATTCATACTAGCCTATAACCCGTGCGATGCACGGTTGCTTGTAAACTGTTTAATGTCATTTCATTGTTATAATTTTAAGTTGTATTATATGTTTTTATTATTAAAATAATTTTTTAATTTTATAAATCTCTTGAATATAAATATTATTCTAATTATGTATTTTAATTATTACTTCGAAATACATATTTTTATATAAAAATATTACATAAAAGTAGTTTTTTTAAAACTTTTATTTAGTAGAAGTGTGAAATTTATTTAATCATGTAGATCTTTTTTCGATTTTTATACAAAATTTTCTATATTGTAAGTGTTTTCCAAATTTTATGTAATTTTTAACTATATAACTTATAACTCGTGTGATTCACGGATGATTTTTTTAATATTTTTTATCTTATTACCCATATATATATGAATATAAATATTATTCTAATTATGTATTTTAATTATTACTTCGAAATACAAATTTTTATATAAAAATATTACATAAAAGTAGTTTTTTTAAAACTTTTATTTAGTAGAAGTGTGAAATTTATTTAATCATGTAGATCTTTTTCCGATTTTTATACAAAATTTTCTATATTGTAAGTGCTTTCCAAATTTTATGTAATTTTTAACTATATAACTTATAACTCGTGTGATTCACGGATGATTTTTTTAATATTTTTTATCTTATTACCCATATATATATTTTTTAATTAGTAGGGAAAAAATTATTTATGATATAATTAGTGAAGCCTTAATGGCGTGAGCATCAAAGTGATATAGGAGGTTCGATGAGGGACTGAATAAAATGGATGTTGGGATTGTGATGTGGGTGTTTTTGTAGTGTTTGTGTTCGATGTGTTTTGAGTGTTGTGTTTACTCTAGGACTTTTGAAGTGTTTAATTAGAAGTGTATGTTTTTTTTAATAATTAATAATAAAGATTTAATGTATTTAAAGAGAGTGCCTACCGTGTTTTTTTTTTAATTTTATTAATAATAGAGATTTAACCAAACCAAAGAGTGACCAAAAAGAGTGACCAAAAAAGAGTACCAGACCAAAAGAGTGACCAAAAAAGAGTACCAGACCAAATATACCCTGTTTCGCTTATAATAGTATAGTATAGATGTTCCATTTAGGTACTTTTAACTTATGATTTATCGATTTTCTTTCCACGATTCTTGTAAAGTTTAAATATTATAAATTTTAAATTTTTTTAAATCAAATTTCACTTTAAGTCAAAATTATTAAACCCCCATTTAACTTTAAGTAAAATTACCCAAACATATTCATTCAATTTAAAGTAAACAAGTTTACTTTCTCCTTTAAATTAAAAACACCTTCATTAAGTAAAGAGTAACTTATTTTAAGAAATCTCAAACGACCTCTTAATGACTTCACTCGAGAATAAATCTATCTATGTCAAACTAAATATAGACCAAGTGATTAATAATATATATATATCTTTGTCAATCCAGGTAATGGTTTCGATCCTTGCTCATTCCAAGAATTATTAGAACAGATATTGATTTGTAAACTTATAAATACTTTATTGCCATACAAAAAATAGAGAAATTGCCTTAAGATCTAACAAAATTATCATTTTTGTTAAAATATCATATATATTAATTTTTTATTTTCTTTTTCATCCATGTCAATTTTGATAATAATTATTTAAAATCACATCTTTAGAAATTACCTATGTGATCCCAAAATGTAACCATATAAATAATTTTTAATCTATAACAAATATGAATGACATGCACATTTTGTATTTATATATCTAATTAATCATTTAAGTTGTCGAGAGATTGTCAAAAATTGATAATTTTGTTAGACAATTTCTTAACAACCTTATAATTTTAATAAATTGGTAGTCAAAATTCAAAAATAATTTTCCACACCAATTTTGATAACCTCTTGACAAATTCTCTAATCCTCTAGATTTATGTTTCTAAATCATTTACTATAGTTAGATAAGCATCAGCCATCAAACTAAGGGACAATGTCCAACTTATAAGCGGTATACTTCATGAAAAAAATTAAAAATTGTTATTGTTATCAGGTAATCATCGTATAATTAGCGAAAATCAAATAAAGAACATAAGATCAATAGCAAAAAAAATCTTGCCAATTTGATAAATTTTACCAACTTGACTATTCAAAATTTTATTAACCCAAATTTGATTCCGAACATTTATGTCTCTATGTTTGCTGAAACCTCCCCACCTCGAAGGCTCGAACTGCTACAATTTTTACTAACATCAACATACAGTATATAAACTCCACAATTTTCACTTCCTACCACAAAGTCTTTAAATATTGTACGCTACTACATGTAATAACGCACACGAAATCAAGAACTCCCACGTAAAATCTTGAATTTCCTTTGTCGCAAACTAATCATTTTGTTGAAGTAAAATTTCCCACTTGGGCTCTTTGAAAATTTTGTTGGGGGATTGAATGTCGTCGGAGAAGCTTCTAGCCGGCGACGGAGAAAATGAACCGGCGGCACGATCATCATCTTCATATATGAATTGGTCATCAGAGCAGACCGGAATATTCGAAGAACTGCCAAAGGCTAGGATAGTATCAGTGTCTAAACCAGATGCTAGTGATTTTAGCCCACTTCTTCTATCCTATACCATTCAGCTCCAATACAAACAGGTTTCGTAACCCACTTTTTCTATGTCTCTCTGCATTTCTATATGTTAATTTGGCTTCGTATCCATAATAATCGAACTTGTGACCTCCGAAACTTAGCTATGATACCATGTTTTTAATCATTTCTGTACAAGTTTTGGCTCTTTCTTTTTTATTTACAATTTTATTGTTATTTGGTGGTTTAAGTTTTATTTTATACAAGTGATATTATTTGAACTATGTGCATGCATTTTTTAAAGAAAAAATCTATATGGGTATGTAAGATGTCTGGTTAGTTGGTTAGTTTTGAGATGATGATGGTTATGAATATGCATTTCAAGGTAATAAGTAAGTTATTTACTTTTTTAAGCTTATTCTTAGGAATCCATGAAATGTGATTGGAGAATGATTTAATGATTTCAGAAGCAAAATGGGCTGGACTTTGTTTAGGGAAATGAGTACAATATAGTTCTCTGTAACGATTTCAATGTTTTCATATTTGATTTTAGATTGCTTTCTGATACATAGGAAAACAAAATTCTAAAAGAGGCTAAAGAACAAATGAGAAGCTGAATTCGTAGTAAACAGCTTCGGTTTTGGCATTTTCGAAACTTAATTGAAGGTGGGAAACCTGTAGAACTCAGAAAGTATGAACAAAATAGATAGTGGAAACAGAAGATATGACGGAGAAAATAATTGAAAGATAAATTTGTATATCTAGGTTGATGAAAAGACCAATTTTAGAATCATTGGTTAGAATATCAGTGGAAGAAATTGGACCGGTGTGCAAACAATTTCCATTAGTAAAATGCCTACAGATTGATATTGAGCCAGGACCATATATCTGTTTAGTGTTTCCTTCTTTGCAACACAAAGCTCCTAAATGTTAGTTGTATTCATATTGCTGGGTATAATGTGATCTATTTGCCATTAGTTGCTACCAGTGTAATGTCTGTCTAACTATAGGTTGTCAGTATTTGCTAGAAAAAGTCAGTAATCAGCTATTGTGCTAGATGAGTAGCTATCATTGATGGTGGGAGTGTTAAATATTGTGAAGTTTCTACTTAAAAGTGCATTATAATGACAGACTGTTTACAGAAGATTATTCTTTAAGGGGCCACTTGTATAATATAATTTATAAAACTGGTGAAATATGGAAGTGACTTCATTCCCATGTATTTTGTTTGGTAACATGATGAATAGATCTGAAGAGCATACATCTCAGTTCAATTAGTGCTCTATTGTTTATGCTTCAAGGTTTTCTGTTCAAACAAAATCTAGTTTTGAATATTGAGATCTCATGATTAGGTCTACGTTCATTTATATGTAACGGCACAGTGATTGTGATGTCGTAAATGTCAAAGGTAGTACACATACAGTTCTTTTTTTTTCTTTTGTTGTTCCTCCATCTAATGGAATTATACTGTTTCGACAAAAGTCATTCTTCAGACCTTAGTATCCAAACTTATTACTCCAAATAATCTTACTGCACCGACAATTGATATAAGTGCAGTCATCTGCATTGTTTTGACTCCGTCATCCATCCGTTTTTGTTTCAGTATTCTAGCAGTGTATAAACCAGAGTCATTCATTATTTTACCTGAAATATTTCCACGTAGGTGAGTACTGATTCCAGTTAAAATGATTTATTAATTAATATGTAATTAATGAGTGGACTCCTTAACATTAAGCAGATAATCTCCTATTATTCTAAAATTGTAAACACAGCCTACATAATTATGCATATGTTCATATACTGGGTCCAGATTTTTCTTCTTCAGCATATATACGTTCGTTCATACGAAAGTGTGTTAAGTAACCAGTCGCTCTAAAACCTTAAGGTGTTAGAGGAAGGCCCAACCGGATCTAACTAGATCTTTATATTATATTGAGCTATCTGCCAAAAAACTTATTGAACTTTTCCAAATTTTGCAGTTTAACCGTTGAAGTTTTTTTGTTGCTAATTTAACCAATCACCTTTCCAAAATTATGCAAAATTTAATCATGGTTAGCAAAAAAAGTGATGTGGCAATTCAGAAAAAGCCCTAATCGAAACATATAAGCATTGCAAACTCAGAAAAGGCCCTTACATGTTTCGATTAGGGCTTTTTCTGGTTGCCACGTCACTTTTTTTGTTAACCAAGATTAAATTTTGCATAGTTTTGGAAAGGTGGTTGGTTAAATTAGCAACAAAAAAACTTCAATGGTTAAACTGCAAAATTTGGAAAAGTTCAATTGGTTTTTTGGCAGATAGCTCATATTATATTCTAACAAAGTGAACGAAAGTATAGCTAAAAACAACAGATAGGGCTTGTTTCATAATACATGGATATTAGATATGGTTCACAGAAAAAAAAAAATCACTCACATAATTTAGTTAATTATGAATGCTTCTAGAGTTTCAAAATTCAAGTTACTTTGTTGTTCTGATTTTAAGTTCCAAGGTCTATCATAACAAAATTCTGCCTTTAAAATGCTTTCAGTTGGATAACTTGAGTCACCGTTGAAAACTTAAAATCCTTTATCGTCCAGATAATGATTTTTCGTTGATTCTTTACTTTTAATCATTGCAAAGAGTTTAGATTTTAAGTTTTTTGAGTCTAGACTTGCCTTATGTTACTTTATTTACTTTGAAGTAGGTATATATATTCAGCATTTTCTTCTTCGACGTCCACAGTATATTTAATTCTGTCACAAATCTAATTTGCAGTTTACATGGCACTTAACAAAAAAGGCTTCACAAGTTATCTACCTACACTTTGCTTTAAAAAAGCGAGCAATAGTTGAAGAATTTCATGAGAAACAAGAGCAGGTTACTTTATGGTCTTCCTCTACTATTACAATTATTTAGATCACATTTTAAATGCCCTTAACCATGAATATTTCCCCTCGTTTTGTTTCAGTTTGAAAGTTGTACATAATTTCTTTGTAGTACTGTTTTGTTTGCTTACTTTACTTATATTTGGGGTAAGGTAAAAGAATGGCTTCAAAACATGGGAATAGCAGAGCAGACAGCTGTCGTGCACGATGATGATGAACCCGAAGATGGAGCAGTTCCTGTCTGCAATGAAGGCAATGCTAAAAATAGGTAATTATTGTTCAGTAATTTTAGTTTTACATATTTTAGCTCATGGATTCTTAAAGAATTTGTTCGTCATGCAGATATGTTCCATCCAGGGCTGCACTGCCGATCATCCGCCCATCACTAGGCAGGCAGCAGACAATTGCAGAGAAAGCAAAAGTTGCAATGCAAGGTTACCTTAATCACTTTCTGGGGAATATGGAAATCGTAAACTCCCGAGAGGTAGTTCCTAAAAAACATATTGACCAATGAGCATAGTGACAAAACAATATGCAGCAAACGAGATAATCTACATATTGCATACCAAATCGAATCCAGAATCAATAATTGGAATCAAGATATTTTCTGTATTACATCATGTTAAAAACTTAGAATTATCAAGATTACATTTTCCCTAATCTATTCTGCACTCGATGATTATGTGCAGTTGGAGGTTGATGCATTTGAATTGTTACACCCTCCTATAAATTTAGGGTTGTTTATTGCAATTTACCAACATACAGGACTTTATTTCTATAAAGAAATGCTACACCTTCCTCCCAAGTGAAAAAAGAGAGAGATCAAATTGGTAAATTAGGCTGTAATGACAAGTCTTGTTAAAAACAGAAGATATGATAAATATTGAGATCCAGTTCAAGTAATGATTACTACTCACAAAAAAATAGGTTCTAAAATTGATATATTGTTATCTAACAATAATGTCCAAATAACAATTTATGTTCCACTACTTGGGCTTCCTCTAATGTGCTGGAACAGTTTACCTGCTCTTTATGGAAAGAGTATATGTCATTCCTTCCTTGGTTATTTCATTTGCACAGCATTTAACTACAAGTAGACAATGATGAAGTACTTTATAAATTTTGAGGACTGGTCATAATATGCAGTGCAAATATGCTGACTGTGTTCTCCAAACTAGACACTAGTATTTAGGTATTGATAAGTTCATGAATATCCTGAATTTTTTAAAATTAACCTCTTGGATATGCGTCAAGTAAATTTCTCGTAAACTCTTCTTACTACATATATAGTCAAAATTACACAGAATACATATTAAATGACAGGTCTTATCTTTTTTGCAAGATAAAGTATTTTCCCGCAGCTTCTCCGCACGTATTCCATTCTTTTTTTGTAAATTCGAGTTTTCATCTTATTACAAATATGGTACTTGATAGGTCTGCAAGTTTTTGGAGGTTTCGAAGCTATCATTTCTACAGGAGTACGGTCCAAAGTTGAAAGAAGATTATGTAATGGTTAAGCATCTTCCAAAGATTTCAAGAACTGATGCTGAAACAAGTGGTTGCTTATGCTGTTGGTCTTGTTGTAACAAGAACTGGCAAAAAGTAAGGATTTCAGGAAATTAAAATCAAATTTGGTGTACATGAGGTTATGTCACTCTATGCTATATAATATGTTTCTTTCTTCATCTGTTTAACTAAACAAAAGTAATATAATAATTCCCGTTGACAACTTATCATACCCGTTTCTCGAAATAAGCAAACCCTGTTGTTGTGGATTATTTGAGGAAATGAGTGTTAGTTTGCCGTTTAGCACTTATCCTAGTTAGAAAATCGTTTATATTAGTCATTTATATCAGAAGTTCTAACTAAACCTAATAAGTATGTATAAAGTGAGTCACCTTATTTGGTTGTTAAACTGTTCTGGCCATACGTATATGCAGTGAAATTATAGTTTTAAGATCTAGGAGAAAGGGGGGAATAAAATAGATGTCGATATGTTATATCAATATTACTCAACTTTTTACCACAAGGAGCCTCAAAGCACATTAGTATTTTGTGGTATTTTATTTAAGTGCTATGCCATATAGAACATCATTAAGAATATGTATGCTCTACTTTTGTATATCATTGGCCTTTCACCTTGTATTTAAACTAGAAAAAATTACCAAAATTTAATTGCAAATAGGTATGGGCTGTCCTGAAACCCGGATTCTTTGCATTGCTGGAAGATCCTAGCAATCCCAAACTTCTGGACATAATAATTTTTGACATGCTACCAACTTCAAATGGGAATGGAAAAGGTCAAGTATATTTGGCGGAAAGAGTAAAGGAACGCAACCCACTGCGCTATGCATTCCAGGTTAGTTTTTCCAGGCATTCTTGATTTGTTGTATATTATGTTGTCTAAAATAAATAAGAAAAAGGAAAGTTTATTTATTTTAGCAAGATTATCTTCTTTCTCCAACTGTGTATTTAAGTATATGAATATGTGTGTTAGTTTTGTTTTTGTTAATTAGTAGTAGATATTCTATATAAAATAGGGAAAATCCCAAGTTCAAGCCAAGTACAAGCCACTTGGTCATGATATCATAGTTCTTAAATCATGAGTAACAATACCAATCAAATTCAGATTCCAATTAAGTTCCAAGACAAACAAGCAAAGACTTAATTAATTGGTTCAGAGATTTTAATGGATAGGTCCTTGGCACGCTTTCTTGTTGGACGAGTCTCCACCCTAAAGGGTTGAATTCTTACCTTCTTACTAGGTCCTGCAGCCTGTGATGTAGAGACCCCATTCTCAATGTTGTTAGGTGTTGTGAGTCCTGGAGTTAGTTCAGAAGCTGGGATGATTGCCAGCTAACTTTCTTCTTCCATCTGGTCCATATATTCCTTATCAATTGTTCATAGCTATGATCATGTGAGGCTACTTCTCCATCCTCCAGGCTTATCTTGTTAAGATCCTGGAAGTTAATGGAGAGCCTTGGTCACTGTCATCCTCCTCACATCATTGAAGCAGTAGATGGTAGTAGTGCCTTGATTATAAGAAATATCATCCTCCCTTGAGGCATTGCTTCCATGAAGGAGAAACACATTTCAATATTACTAAGGTATTTTTTACAAGCAATAGCAATTACATCAAGATCAACAATTGTTATGTTGTCATCAACATCCTGATCTTTTCCAACAGAAGAAACACAGTTTTGGTAAGAATTCAGATCCATGATCAGGGGATTTTGTGCTGAATAGGAAATGTGGGTACCATGGTTGTAGATGCATTATCCACATTTTGGTGACATTTCTACAGAATTGGTAGGAAGGGTATCAATTGGATTATAGTCTTAGGGCAATTAGTGAGAGATTGGGTATATGGGGTAGTATAAGTGTCAAGGTTTTCGGATGAAATTCAGGTGACTGAGTAGAGGTAACCGAGGTATTAGATGAGTTTTGGAGTGGACGGTTGTGGAAACCTATAGGATGTATAACAAAGGATCATAGTCCTTTCAGGGAATTATAATCATTTTAAATAAAGATAGCTTACATAAAAAAATGATGATTGAAATCTATCACATAGGATCATAGTCCTGTAAGGGGATTATAATCCTTTCAAATAGATATCTTTATAAGAAATTTTTATGTGCATACTGTTTCAGAATTGTTTATTACTTCTGTTATTCATTTCTTCTTTTCTATATCTGGAACTATTATAAGGTTTCTAGTGGAAACCGGAGTATGAAGTTAAGAGCTGGAAGTCATGCCAAAATCAAAGACTGGGTATCTGCAATTAATGATGTCAGTTTTAAACTTCCTGAAGGTTGGTGTCATTCTCATCGGTTTGCTTCATTTGCCCCATCGAGAGGCTTGACTGAAGATGGCAGTCAAGCTCAATGGTTTGTCGATGGACAGACTGCTTTTGAAGCAATTGCATCAGCAATAGAGAAAGCAAATTCAGAGGTATAAAGTTCTGTATCTGAAAATAGTATGTTAATGTTTTTAGTTGACTGTCCAAAGACTTAAACTGGGTTTTGCATGCAGATATACATTACTGGATGGTGGGTTTGCCCCGAGCTTTATTTGAGGCGACCATTTCACTCCCACGCCTCCTCTCGACTTGATGCTCTACTTGAAGCTAAAGCTAAGCTAGGGGTCAAGGTAAGGATGGTGAACAATGCATTTAATTAATCATTTAACGAATCCTTTCATACATATATAAAGATTAAAGAATGTCACAGACTCATCACTCATCTTAGTGAATATGTTTACCTCTGGTGACATATTTGCTTATTGTACTTCAAATTCTTCGGCACATATATACAGTTCAGTCCAAATAGTTTTCTACTGTCAAATTTTTTAAATCTTGTTGATAAATTGAAATATTTTGCTCCAATCTAACTACGTATGCATATGCTTCAGATACCATGCAGCTTTTAAATTTGGTCCAATCTTACTACTTTTTTTTCTGTTACATTCCTTATCTATTATTAATGCAAGATCCATGTCAAAAATGTTGTTATAAATCCTAAAATTTGATACATCTAATTTAAATTCTGCAGATTTATATTCTTCTTTACAAAGAGGTTCCTCTTGCACTAAAGATCAATAGTTCATACAGTATGAGAAAGCTTCTTCTTATTCACGAGAACATAAAGGTGTTGCGTTATCCTGATCATTTAGCAACTGGAATTTATTTATGGTATACAAATTAAACTTACCTAACTTCTGCATAATTTTCATATCATGTACATCAACATTTATATCGCTGTTAAAATTTTTATCTTTGAGTGTGTATAGGTCGCACCATGATAAAATAGTCATTGTTGACAATAAAATTTGCTTTATTGGAGGACTTGATTTGTGCTTTGGTCGATATGATACTCTTGAACATAAAGTGGGCGACTACCCTGTTCATACTTGGCCTGGAAAAGACTATTACAACCCAAGGTACATTCCCTATTTTCTCATCTTTTTTTCTCATTACACTTGAGATTATAGCAGTATACACCATTCAAAATTTTTTTACTTAATGATCTCCTCAATTCTGTAAGACTGAAAATTTTCATATTAGAAATTAGTGTATTAGAGATACGGAGTTAATCACTTCAACTTTGGAATCAAAGAACATGTAATTGAAGAAAATATAGATTTTAATGTGTTTTTGCTTGCTGCGTTTTTATAACCTGGTCAAATAAGTTAAGTGATAGCCAGTGTTTAGAAGTTTGGATATTTATACATTAGTTATACTTGTTTGGTCAGGGAATCTGAACCAAATAGTTGGGAAGATGTCATGAAAGATGAATTGGACCGTGAGAAATATCATCGTATGCCATGGCACGATGTCCATTGTGCTCTTTGGGGACCACCTTGTCGAGATGTTGCTAGGCACTTTGTTCAGCGATGGAACCATGCAAAGGTGGACTTTAAACTTTCCTCTAGATTTTATACTGTGTAATTTTAACTTAGAACTTATTTTATTATTGATGCAGAATAACAAAGCTTCAAATGAACAAGCAATACCACTACTTATGCCACAGCATCATATGGTTCTCCCACATTACATGGGACAAAGCAGAAATATAGACATTGAAAGTCGAGCGAATGAAGTGAAGAATGAAGATATCAGCACGGATGAATCCTTTTCTTTCCCCTCTGAAAGTATACCGTTGCTCTTACCTCAGGAAGCTAATCAAGTAGAGAGCGGAAGTGTAGAGAGCAACCCAAATGGCTTCCAATGTACTAGCATTGATCACAATGAGTTCGATTCAAAAGATCATACAGGTAATATGATTATGGAAGACGGGGAATTTCCAAATTCAGATGACTGGTTGAATGTTCAAGAGCTAAGCTATCAGGTGGCTTCAGCCAATGACGCTGCACAAGTGGGTCCCAGGACCAAATGTCATTGTCAGGTTAGCAGTATATCTTGGTTACAGAATTTTGATAAACTGGTAGTGTTATAATGTATATTCTTTACAGGTACCAAGGGTAGATAATTCCCCACAATATAAAGTTAATGCCAAGTTTTTACACAAAATGAGTTAACAATAGAGATTTATTGTTTCGAAGGTACAAGATGTTTTCGGAATGATTAAAAGTTACAATTAAAGACTTTATATGCATAAACAAGATGTGCCTAGATGTCTCTTTTGTGAAATATACCGAATACCAATTGCTATTACACTTTCTTTCATGTTTGCATCAGTGCTACATTTTATGTGTAGGTTATTAGAAGTGTCAGTCAATGGTCAGCTGGAACAAGCCAAACTGAAGACAGCATTCATAGAGCTTATTGTTCTCTTATTGAGCAAGCAGAACACTTTGTCTACATTGAGGTAACATAGCCAGCCACATAGAGTTAATTACTTTACGATCAAAACTTCATGTTCGATTTTTGACTGAGGTTGAAGCTTTCTTTGCAAGACAAGGGTCCTATAGACTTAATAATATGGTTAGTGAAATGATGCCGTGGATATTGCTTCTCATATGTGAATTTAGTATCCTTACAGTTTTAGTGGAGATGTATTACGTTTACCGACACTAATAGGATCCAAAATTTATAGATGAAAAAACACTTTCTTAGCTTCCTTCCCATTTTCTCCAGTTGCAAAGAATCTTACAGGCTTACTTCCCCATTCTTGGCATAATAAAAACAGATACCTTCTGAGAACTACTGAGTTCATCAGTAGCATAAATCAACAGTTTTTTTTAATAAATTAAGCAGAGTCAGGAGCCATTGATCTAGAACTAGGTGAATTAAGTTAGCATAAATTTATTCCGAGGACAGTTAGACGTGGAATAATCTTTATCTGTCAATGGATGAGTTGGAATATGTCAAATGAATACTCTATATCTGACTTATTTTCTTTAAATGAAAGAAAAAGTAACGTATCTCAAACCAAAAAGTGACTTATTTGTTTACTTGCAGAATCAATTTTTCATATCAGGCCTTTCAGGCGATGAGATCATTCAGAATCGTGTCTTGGAAGCTATATACAGACGTATTATTAAAGCAGACAAAGAAGGAAAGGCTTTCAGAGTTATCATTGTCATGCCACTCCTGCCCGGCTTCCAGGTGTTGTTTCTTGTTAAAATAAAACAGCTTTGGATTTAATTTTTCCTTTTCTTCTTTCAAAATGATATCTGTACAAACAGGGGGGTCTGGACGATGGTGGTGCGGCAACTGTAAGAGCTCTAACACATTGGCAGTATCGAACCATTTCCAGAGGGAAAGATTCAATATTGTACAAGCTTAATGCATTATTGGGCTCTAAAACAGATGATTACATATCTTTCTATGGTCTCAGAACGCACGGAAAACTTTGTGATAGTGGCTCTGTGGTCACAAGTCAGGTAGTATGACTCGTTAATAAGCATATAACATACATTAACGCGTAAATATGTACATAGGGTTTTGAGTTGTGGATTCCAATATGCTAATGTTTCATCCGCATCTTATTACTCTTACTCTTAAATGACACCAATCATTCGGCCAAGAGAAGTAACTCTGACTGTGCTTATTTATTGATTGTACAAGTATATTGCCCTTTTACATACCTCCCTCTACCTCCTTCCCTCCCTCTTCTGCTCCTCCGTTCCCCCCCCCCCCCCCTCTCCCCAATGCTCCTCACCTTGAATACTAAGAAAGCTTCAGTCTTATTCTTACCCTTTTTGAAGTGAATTGAAGGCATTGTATAGGCAAAATCAAAAGTTTTCCATAAAATCTGAAAATAAAAAGGATTTCGTTAATACAAAGTTAAATTTTGTTGTCTATATCATGCAGGTGTATGTACATAGTAAATTGATGATCATAGATGACCGTGCTGCATTGATTGGTTCATCTAATATAAATGACAGGAGTTTGCTTGGATCAAGAGACTCTGAGGTAAAGCTTTAGTATATTTCTGTGATCATAATATTACTTAGATAAGTTCTGTCTAAAATTGGTGTGCACTAGTTTTCGACATGCAGACGAAGTTAAGTTAATAGAACTTGTTTAGAAATGTCATGGACCCATAATTGCAATATTTCCCATTGTTGTTACTATCGACGAAATTTAGGTAGAGTAATTTAGTTGTGCAATCCTTGGACGATTTAAAATATTTCTTCCGAACCTCTGAAGTATTAATTACTTGATATTAATCTCTTTTCTGACATAATTGTTGATCATTCTTAAATTATTTTTAGAAAGAAGAAATCTTAATTTTGACGCTGAAGTTTTTGCTTTAGATTGGAGTCCTCGTCGAAGACGAAGATTTTATAGAATCATCTATGAACGGAGAGCCTTGGAGGGCGGGAAAGTTTGCATATAGTCTTCGAATCTCCCTGTGGTTGGAACACCTTGGTCTCAGTCCTAGTGAGGTTAGTAATACTGTACTTTTATATAATCTGGTATCATCTTTAAAAGTTCGAAATTTTTCTTACAATTTCGATATAACAGTTTACCGCCATCATCTATATTTACGTACATGTGTTATTGACCGAATCCTATTCTTATAAGTTTTTTTTTTACACTAATGATACTTATCCTATGTCTCAGATTAGTCTAATCCGAGACCCTGTAGTTCAGTACATGTGTTATTGACCGAATCCTATTCTTATAAGTTTTTTTTTTCACTAATGATACTTATCCTATGTCTCAGATTAATCTAATCCGAGACCCTGTAGTTGACACTACATACAAAGGCTTGTGGTCAGCGACTGCAAAGGTGAGAATCATATTGGACTAACATTAATTTAGCTTTTTCTTTGCGTATTTTTTGTTTATGTAAAAGATTCTAGAAGAACAATGCAGAAATTAGATGCCAAGTAATAGTTCAACTGCAAGTTATTACTCTTTCTGTTTACTTGTCAAGAGCTACAGCGGCCTTATTTAAAGTGATCATTATCATTAGCCAAACACATGCACACGCTCACATATGAAAGTATTATGGTTTATATAAACATGTTGTTTGGTCAGGTTGACAGTTTTATTTTTCATTTATTTGAATTGTTACAAATAAATTATTGTACTGTTGCCACAGTTTGAGTATACACCTGAAATTTTGGACATGGTCACCTTGTTCTGTACAGTTTAGCAATTGTCTCGCATTTAGTCTCTGTTGTCTGGCTTTGTTAGCAGTAATATGTTTTTCTGATACTCTTCTGTGTAATCCTTTTAAGCAGTAATTTTTGCCTACCACAACTTATTTTGTTATCTCAAATTTATTCTTTTAATCTTATCTAATGAAATACTTCGCATCTGGCAGCAAAATACAAAGATCTACCATGATGTTTTCTCTTGCATTCCAAACGACAGTATACATTCCAGGTACTGGTGTGCTGTTACTCTTGTACTGTTTATCATTCTTAAATCCCCTATAAATACTTTTAACTCACATTTTTGAAATGCAGATCTGCACTAAGACAAAGTGTGAGTCATTGGAAAGAGAAAGTTGGCCTAACAACAATTGATCTTGGGGTAGCTCCTGAGAGACTGGAAATCACAGAAAATGAAGAAACCAAGGTAATTGATACAATGGAAAAATTGAAGTCGACTAAAGGATTTCTTGTATCTTTTCCCTTAGAGTTTATGTGCCACGAAGATCTGAGGCCAGTGTTCCTTGAAAGCGAGTTTTATGCTTTCCCTCAGGTCTTTTACTAAATGTAGCAGTATGTTGAAGTTCTTTACACCATTATGTAGATACCACTTATCTTAAAAGAAAAGGAAAAAAATTAGGAGAGTCATGGAGTTAGGTTTGAGTAAACTTCAAGAGTGTGTATGTTTCATCATTTTTTAAAGATTGTACCTAGTGCACAATACTCCCACAACAGCAGGTCCGAGGAAGGTCCCCATGTATTCAGGTGTTCAAGCCCTTGATGTAGTGGATAGTAAGTAGCACAACCTTCTGCTTGACCATCTGATATGCTTACATATAGTCATTAGGTCATTAGGTTTTATCAAACAGCCTCGCTGGGGAATATAAAATTGCAGATTCGCAGTCAGCTAAAGTGGCAAAGCTGTGTTATCTGAGGAATAAAGTGGCAAAGCTGTGTTATCTGAGGAATAAAGTGGCAAAGGAGAAGAATCCACGTACATAATGTCATTGATGCCACTGCCATTTGTAACATTAGCATTATCATTTTACAGGAAACTGAATTTGATTGTTCTTAACTCAATAGTATTCATTCTTTTGCACAATCTTTTGTATTGCTATCTTTTCAAGACTTTCAAAAGATCAAATTCCATTTTCTAGTAGTACTGAACTACTGATAGCTTTTACTGTAGACTAGGACTAGTTTAGTCTTAATGGCTTAAATGTTTTATAGTTGACAACTTGTGCAAGACTACTTTTACAATGTAGTACAACTTAAATATTCAATTATTCATTTTTTAAGTGATTAATCTAGTTTAAATAATGTTTACTTTCGTTATTTACATATAAAATGGAAAAATAAAAATAAATTAAATTACGCTTATATATGAATTAAAATAAGTTTACAAATAAATTAGATTTTATGTTTCTGGTTTTTTTTGATTTTCTTTATTATTATTTCTTATTCTATCATTATGAATTAAACGTAACAAATTAGTGAGTTTGCTTAAAAATGCTAGAAAAACCATTTTCAGTTATTATTTATGTACTTGTTACAATTATTTTAAAAAATTTAGTTAAATTTTATTATGTTATAAAATTATTCTATGTGCTTATTATGTTATTTTATTAGTTTCAATTAAACTATCAAAATGGGTCCGGATTTGAAGAACCGATCGAAATTCATGGAAATGAATCATATTTTATATCTGAATTAGAAAATTCGGTAATTATCCGAAAACCAATTTGATACGACCCGAAAAATACCCAATCCAAAAAGTTCGAAATACAAGACCTGATTATGTTGATCAAAATCGAATAAAAACTTATCTGAATCAAAAATGGCTCAAAATATTGAATTCGATTTGGATCCGAAATAGGAAAATGATGAATTTAAGTAGTTATTATAATTTTAAGGGAAATTCTCATTGATATCCTTGTACTTTTAGCTTTTGCCAATGATATTCTTTTTCCATCGATACCCTTCATTATTCAAGTGATAAGGGTACCATTGAGAATAACATATCCCACCTCTAAAAGAAAGATTCTCACACCTTCCATTCATATAGCTGTAAGCAAAGAATCTGATTCGATCGTTACTCTCCTACCTGATACGCGCCAACCCTTTACTTAATCATCTTTTACGGGAAAAAAAAGTACGTAATTTGATATTAGAATAAATTCCCCTCGAAGCTGTAATGGGAGGAGAATGTGAATGTCATAAATCGAGCCCAGACAAGGCCAATACACCTTGTTCAACAACACAAAATGAGCACCTAATCTTGTCATAATTTTTTTGGAATGAACTTTCAGTGGCCGTAGATGGCAAAAAAAAAGCTGCACTGCATAGGTTGGAAAAAGATTACGCTACCAAAACATCAAGGAGGCTTAGGACTGATGAACGTGGAACTTAAGAATATCGCCCTGCTAGCTAAATGGAGATGGAAGGTGATTCATGATAAAAACATTTTGTGGAACAAGATTGTTCGAGGTAAATACGGAGATCAATTGAATTTGCAAGTGAGTAATCAGAACTCCGAAAATAGGAAATTCTCACAATTCATACAGAGTCTTAAGAAAATTTCTATAGATTCTCCCACAAGTTCTAGTTTATCGAATGAATTCAGTTGGAAAGTCAAGAATGGGTCGTTGATTGATTTTTGGTTCGACGGATGGCACTTAACAGGAAGAATGGCGGAGCAATTTCCTAGCCTCTGCAGCCTATCAAAAGTTAATTATATCACATTACAGGAAATGAAGTTGAAATGGCAGTTGGCCACGGGCAATAATCTTATATGGAAAACCATATAAAATGCAACCATATGAAAAAAATTGCAACCGATATTCTGAATAAAATGCGATTACACAAAATACATTTTACTCAACAATAAGTAGTTGTATAACAAACTCCAGAAAATCTACTTGTCAGACTCTCAATGAAAAACTATATTTTTGAGAAGTAGAAATAATTTAAATAACATATGCATGAGATAAACGGGAAAAAAATTGCGTCCCTGTATGGGTGTTGGTCCTCTATATCACAATTTGGAGTCAAATGGCCCTAAATCTCACACACCAGGAAAATGGCCCTTTATATCACAGAATAATGCAAGGGCGTGTTGTGTTTTTGAGTAACGCATTGGTGTGTTGCGTTACCACCTTTTTTCCTTTTTTAAAAAAAAATTGTTAACCACGCATGATTATGTTGCGTTATCAATTTTTTTTCTTTTTCTTTTTTGGAAAATTGATCACCCCTACGGGGTCCACAGGTGTAAACGCCAGTAGGACTTACGTTTCTTAGAAACGTAACATAATGTTGCATTTTTTCACATTTTTTTTTTTTTTGGAAAATCGATTTCAGATATTAAATATGCAATAACGCAAGACGTCATTGCATTTTTCAAAAACGTGAGATAATGTTGCGTTTTTCCGTGATAAAAAGGGCCATTTTTTCAGTTTGTGATAATTAGGGTATTTTATCTCCAAATTGTGATAAAGAGGGCCTTTTCTCTCCCCGTATCTGAAAACAAAATATAAAACAAAACAAAATCAAAAAATCAAAAAATTGTCATCAATCAAAATATTTGTGACAACCACTAGAATAGAAAACGTGGCATATGTTAAAATCCTGTTAAATTGTTAAACCGCAAATTTTAAATACACGGATGAATATGTTCATATACAAATGAAAATTCTAGTTATCCTTAAAACATGTCGGCCAATTCACTCCGCCCGCATATATTCCAACTTTCCTGAGCCACAGGCTCTTGCATGGATAAAGCAACATCCTCGTACGTGGCAACTACCCTAAAATCTATAAATGCATCTGTATGTTCCATTTTCCATACCAAAAATATCATTACAATTTACAAGGAAAAAAAATGGAAGCTATTAAAAATTTGACCTCCTCTGTCTTCGGCACTGGCACTGTTCTCAAACCAGCCACTGATGCTACACGGATCGATTTGCTAATCTTATCAGTCCCCAACTACTCATCAACTCCTTCCTCATCACTCATCATTTTCTCAACCATAAACATAATTCCGAAACTACACTAGTCAATTCTTTGCTTAATTCTGTTAGTGTTCCACAAGTACCCTAAGCTTCGAATGGCACCGGGAAGAAAGGTGAGACATGACACTTGATTATTGCTTTCAGAGTATTATTATTATTATTATTATTATTATTGTTATTATTATTATTATTACACGATGAAAATTTTACAGTACAGTGATTTTATCAGGTTTAGTTAATGGAAACTTGACTTAATTAATTTGTACTGTGCTTTGATTAATTAAACACAGGTGCTAGACATACGTCCTGACATCATGTGGGACAAAGGCAGGGCGCTTCATTTTTTGTTGGAATCACTTGATGAGTTTGATTTAAAACTTTAGGTTATTTTTTTGCTAAGTACTTAAAACTTTATGTTATGGTAGGCATTAGTTGTTGGAATATTTGTTTACCGGACAAGAAAAAAGTTGAAAAAGGAGTCCCTAACTTTTGTGATTAATCTTCTCAAACAGGGTATGCCAATCGTGCCGACGTCTTTCCTATCTTCATTGGTGATGATAGAACCGATGTAGATGCTTTTACGGTATGCATGTTTGTGTTTCTTCACTTCTGCTATTGTTTTTCTCCTTATATATCCACATATCTTGTGGTAGGTGTGATGGATTTCTTACAAAAACTGGTGCAGTGGAAACGAAAAAATCTGTAATTGATGATGGACTTAAGATTAGCAAATCTTCTTTCCTTAAAATCTCCATTTCTACACTCACCATCGAATATTCTTTCTTTTTTAGATCTCTAAATGGCTACTGCAGACTCCTCCCTCACCACCAATCGCATCACTCTTCAAGATATGACAAACCCCTTGTTCCTTCATCCATCTGATAACCCTACATCCATTCAAATTGACAAACTGCAGGGATCTGGAGATTATAGAGCCTGGAAACGAGCCATGGAAATCAGCCTGAGCTCGAAACGAAAATTGGGGTTTGTGACTGGAACTGTTCTCAAACCAGCCACTGATGCTACACGGATCGATTTGCTAATCTTATCAGTCCCCAACTACTCATCAACTCCTTCCTCATCACTCATCATTTTCTCAACCATAAACATAATTCGGAAGTCAATTCTTTGCTTAATTCTGTCAGTGTTCGACAAGTACCCGAAGCTTCGAATGACACCGGGAAGAAAGGTGAGACATGGCACTTGATTATTGCTTTCCAAGTATTATTATATATATATATGTACGCAATACAAATTTCATATATTTTACTTTAATTAATACTATATTAAGCTTGGATTAATTAAACACAGGTACTGGAAATACGTCCAACCATCGAGTGCGAAGGCACTTGAATATTTGTTGGGAGCACTGGGTGAGTTTGATTTAAACTAATATGTTGATAATTATATAAGATACGTTAATTACTTGTTGGAATATTTGTGTACTGGACACGAATATGTTGATAAATTAAGGAGCCAATACCATCCTACTTGATTAATATAACACAACTTATTATTGATCACTAATTTTTGTGATTTAACTTTTCAACAGGATATGATGATTCTGACAACATCTTTCCTATTTTCATCCGTGATTATAGAACCGATGAAGATGGATTTAAGGTATTCAAAAAAAGCATTTTGGGTTAATTATTTTGTTTGTTGTTGTACATAGTTAGCTGGTGATTTAGATTTGTATTTGTAATTTTTTTTTGACTATATAGGTGTTAAGAGGGAGGAAGCAAGGTTTAGGAATTATAGTATCTAAAATCCCCAAGATAACAGTAGCATCTTATTCATTAATGGAGCCACCTGAGGTATTGCACAGCTTCTTTATATGCTTTCCCTATGCATGTTTTGTGTTTGTTTCTTCGTTTCTACTATATTTGTTTTCCTAATATATCGCACATCTTGTGATAGGTGATGCAGTTTATGAGGAAATTGATATAACCACTGCAAACTCAGTATGTTTGAGTTTGTCCTAAACCCGTACCAACTGCATATCTTGTGATCCCTAAACCGGATAGCTTCTCTGGACCAATACCGGATACAATAGGAAAGCTTACAAGGCTAAGATTCCTGTATGAATACAATTCATCAATTGCTTAACTTTCTTCAATTCCATTGCTCTTTCAAGTCATATTGATTATATTACCAATATATGGATAGGCGTCTCATTAACAACAGCCTCTCTGGTCCAATTCCAATGTCACTGACTAATATCACAACCCTTCAAGTTCTAAGTATTTCCACTTTTTCCAGATAATTTCATGTTGTGGATGTTTCAGTTGTAATACTAAAAATGTTCATCAGGAATTTATCAAACAATCGGTTATCAAGACCAGTACCGGATAATGGGTCATTTTCTTTGTTCACTCGTATCAGGTTTCATGCTAGTAATATCTTTCATGTAATGGTTCATACTTCTACAAAGAAAATTATGATAATATTTCTCTCCTTCCTATATTACCACTTTTGCAGTTTCGCCAATAATTTAAATTTATGCGGACCCGTAACTGGAAGGCCCTGTCCTGGATCTCCTCCATTTTCTCCACCTCCTGCATTCATCTCACCATCGACAGTACAGCCTCCAGGTGATTTGGTGTTATGTTAATTCCTTAAATGTTCTCTATGGCACTGCTATTATTGGTATAAATTTCACCAGTTGCTCAATAAGTACACTTTTCTTCTTTCTCTGTCTTATTTTGATTGCAGGACAAAATGGTCCCACAGGAGCTATTGCTGGAGGAGTAGCTGCAGGTGCTGCTTTACTGTTTGCTGCACCTGCAATGGCATTTGCATGGTGGCGACGAAGAAAACCACAAGAACATTTCTTTGATGTGCCAGGTTAGTCTTGTAAATTGATATCCATTGAAGTGCTTATTGTCTTTAGAATCTGTTCTCACTGTTATCAGTTAACTTCAGCTGAAGAGGACCCAGAAGTTCACCTTAATTGGTCAACTGAAGAGGTTTTCTTTGCAAGAATTACAAATCCGGAAACTTTTAGTACCATACTTGGAAGAGGCGGATTTGGTAAGGTATACAAGGGATGCCTTGCTGATGGCTCACTTGTAGCAGTTAAGAGGCTTAAAGAAGAGCAAACACCAGGTGGCGAGCTGCAGTTTCAAACAGAAGTTGAAATGATAAGCATGGCCGTGCATCGAAATCTTTTGCGGCTACATGGTTTTTGCATGACACCTACAGAGCGTCTGCTTGTATATCCATACATGGCTAATGGAAGCGTTGCGTCATGTTTAAGAGGTATCTCTTGTATGACTTACCATAACTTGCAAAGAGTTTGTTTCATTAATGGACAATGTAAAACCTCCCTACACTCTATTTAGCTGTAAAAATATCTAAGCAAATCTCATTTTGCAGCGTACGATACCAGCTATTACTGTTTTTTTCCCATAATTGATACCAATTATTTTCATTCTTGTACTTTGTAAATTGTAAGAGTTTTGAGTCCAAATGATTCATCAAATTAATTGCTACAGTATGTTTTATTCGCATTTGTTTTCTTGCTTTATGTGCCAGAGTGTATATATATGTGACTTAATTCGTATCTATCTGTGCTTTGCTGATCAAGAGTCCTTCACTTTTGTAATTGGCTAGACGAGCTTTACCGTACTATATCTTTCTTTATTGCCTTGTATAAATTGTCCCAGCTACTTTATTCGTTAATTGCTCTCTGAATTTCTCGATCTGTACATTATGATTTTTTTTTTGATTTTTTTTCACAAATGTAGAGCGTCAGCCATCAGAACCACCCCTTGATTGGCCAACTAGGAAGAGGATTGCATTAGGATCTGCAAGAGGGCTTTCATATTTGCATGATCATTGTGATTCCAAGATTATCAATCGCGATGAAAAAGCGGCAAACATATTATTGGACGAAGAATTTGAGGCCGTTGTAGGTGATTTTGGATTAGCTAGGCCTATGGATTACAAGGATTCCCATGTTACAACTGCTGTAAGGGGTACCATTGGGCACATAGCTCCTGAGTACCTCTCCACGAGAAAGTCTTCAGAGAAGACTGATGTCTTTGGCTACGGGATTATGCTGTTAGAGCTGATTACGGGACAGAGGGCCTTTGATCTTGCTCGTCTTGCAAACGATGATGATGTTATGCTGTGATTGGGTATGTGTCCATTAGTATTCTTTTGTACCCTTCTATTCCTGATGTTTATACAAACTAACACGTCCTTCTGATAATCTTCACAAATTAGTGCTCATTACTCTGTGGTGATCCCTTGTTGCTTTTTGCCTTAGATTCGATTGTGCAATATTGACCTTTTGCTTTGCAATGTCTTTCAGGTTAAAAGCCTTCTGAAAGAGAAGAAGTTGGAGATGCTGGTCGATCCTGACCTGCAAAACAATTACATTGACACAGAGGTTGAGCAGCTTATTCAAGTAGCATTACTCTGTACCCAGGGTTCGCCAATGGATAGGCCCAAGATGCCAGAGGTTGTCAGAATGCTTGAAGGTGATGGCCTTGCAGAAAAGTGGGAGGAGTGACAAAAAGTAGAAGTCATCCATCAAGACGTAGAAATAGCTCCACATCGATCTTCAGAATGGATCCTAGACTCGACGGATAACTTGCATGCTTTTGAATTATCTGGTCCGACATAAGGTGGGGTATAAAATGTGAAAGGAAATAATATTTTCTATCTATGGTGTCCTCGACCTTTATTTCCATCTTTGTCTTCAAATTTGCTTTGTCTCCATCCCTGTAATTCTATTATCTTTTTATGTATTAAGTGTTTTTAGAAGATGATCTTCCCATCTCTTGTTATGTACTCCTATTAGTTAGCTTTCTAGGTTCTTTTAGTGTACAGGAACTTGGGATATTAGATTTAGGTTTACTCCATAAGCAATGAAATGAAAAATCCCCATATTAGAACGACAGAGTTCCTGCTTCGATCTGATTTTGTTAGTGCTAATACTGCATGCTTATGCGAAGAACCGAATCCAATTTGACAAATGAATCCAATTTGACATTGTAATTTCTGCCACATTAAAAAGTAGTTTTCTTGGTTTGTTTGATTAAATTAGTAGTCCGTAAACTGTTTCCGGATCCATGTAGTGGTGGAACTTGTATCCCGAAACAGTCGAGGTTAATATGAATTATTGCTCCCGGTCTCAAAATGAAATTTTATAATGATTTTTAACTTATATTAAAAATTTATTGAAATTTCCAATCTAACCAGGATTTAGCCTAAATTAGCCCCCATTGATTTCTTCCATGAATGCATGTTTGTTTTCTGAAGTAGTGTAACGGGCTGAATGCATGCTTTGGCCCTTAAACTTTTAAAGTAAAAACCTATTGTGCCCGGTGCCCCTGATCTGATCTTTACTAGAGATCTACAGTACCCCTATCCTTTACATCTATATAATCTTAAAGCATCAATTATCCATTTAGCATCTTGGATATATCCATGGGTTGATCCATCAATTTCCTTTGTTTTTTTGACCCGCTCCATTACTTTTTGACCCATTAGTGACCCATCCTCCATCCGGATACTATCCACGGGTTTTTTAAGCCAAATTCACATGTATTTTCAACTATCCACCGATCCGGATCCAAATCAAATAATACCCATCAATCAATACGTAAATAAAACAATTGTAACTTCCTTTTTTCAAAGCTACAATCATGCAAATTTGAATTATGATATTCCAAATGTAGATATTATCGATTTCAAATTTCTGTTCTATGCCTATCTCTCCAGATACGTTCAGATTTCCTCTTCTTCTTTTGTTGCAGTTGTTCAATCCATGATCTACAATTCAAATTAACAGCCTCTCTTTATCATATTATTCATTGTCGGATCATGGATAAGTCAGGTTTGCAAATTATGTTTGTATTTGTATATGGAATTTGTGATGTCTTAATATTGTAATGTTTGATTTTTTGCTTAAACAGGTCGTAAGCGTCTTCCTCTTGGTCCGGTTTCTCCTTCTTCAATGCGAACTGGTATGTTTCTCGTTCATTTGCTGCATTTGTATTGTGTAAAGTAATTTTTATCGATGTTTCTCCTTCCTATCATAGGCCAGAGAAGACGCCCTGCATCTGGATCTATCGATGGGACGCGTGGAGATGTTTCTCGGATTGATATTGGATGTAATAATGAAAACAATGATCCCAATACTCAGAATTCTTCTGCTATGCATAATGGTACGTATATTAGTTCCTGTTTTTGATCCAAAACGTAATTTTTTATTTAATCGTAAAATGGAGTTTATATTGTTCATGTCTAATGTAGGCTATTCAAAACCTCAGTACAAATCTGATATACGAACAGATTCTCAGCATCAATCCACACGACAGATTCGGCAAAATAGCTTGGCTACGCCGCTGCAGGGGATGTGTTCAGGTTGTATATAAAAGTTTCAAGTTCCATAACATATGTATTTTTATGGTATCTAATATAATTTAATGTTTGTTTTTTTACAGGATCTTCCAATTTAAGCAGTGATAGTCACGTGTATCTTACTCCGTCACAGAGGAGATTACATTCTGTCAATTTGTCTGGTAATTTTTTCCTACAATGCTTTCAATTATTATTGAACTATGTAGCGAGTAATATATGTCCAGAAATTATTGATGGCCAATCGTTTTGTAGGTATTGGACGAACTATCAATACTACGTCGTTGCAAGGGATGTCTCCAAACGATGAAAACAGTTTAGGTTATAATTGTTTTGTTATAAATACACTCAATTTCAACTATTTCATGGTATCTAATATAATTTAATGATTGTTTTTTTACAGGATCTTCCAATGTAAGCAATAATAGTCACGGGTATCTTACTCCATCACAAAGGAGATTACATTCCGTCAATTTGTCAGGTAATATTTTACCTACAAAAATTCAATTATTATCCTTCTATGTTGTGAGTAAGATATATCAAAAAATATTTAAAGGTCAAACGTTTTGCAGGGATTGGACAACACAGCAATGCTACGCTGTTGCAAGGGATGTCTCCAAACGATGGAAACATTGCAGGTTATTCATGTTGTGTTTTACAAACCCTCCATTTAAACTATTGTTTAAAATTTAAACTATTTTTACAGGATCTTCCAATGTAAGCAATAATAGTCACGGGTATCTTACTCCATCACAAAGGAGATTACATTCCGTCAATTTGTCAGGTAATATTTTACCTACAAAAATTCAATTATTATCCTTCTATGTTGTGAGTAAGATATATCAAAAAAATTTTAAAGGTCAAACGTTTTGCAGGGATTGGACAACACAGCAATGCTACGCTGTTGCAAGGGATGTCTCCAAACGATGGAAACATTGCAGGTTATTCATGTTGAGTTTTACAAACCCTCCATTTAAACTATTGTTTAAAATTTAATATACTTTATTGATTGTTTTTTTACAGGATCTTACAATGAAAGTTACCCCTTTCCAGTTACCGGCTTCAAGGATATCTCCTGAAAAGAATAAATTTACAGTCTTGAATAATAGATCGATGTTGGGATCTAAACAATTTGGTAAATCAATATTAACAGATTCATATAATTCATTCCATTTAAAATTACTTTGGTTTTTTATGTTGCATGATAAATTGTTTTATATGTGCAGAATCTGGATATCATTGTACTAGAAAGGTGAATCTGCTCAACCGCCATTCGAATGGGAAAACTGATAATGTTACGTCAACTTTAAATGATTGTAGTCAAGGAAATAGTTCAAATTCAGACATTACTGTTCTAACACCTGATCTAGAACAACTCGGTATTCGCAGACCAGGTTATGTAATTTTTTTTTAAACATCAATGTAAATAGTTTAATTTACTATGCTTTTTAATTAATTATAAATTAATTTTATTACAGAATGGTTCCCTTCACAAACTGCTTCTGGCGTCAGGAATTTGATGAAATCCTTTAATGATGTTGGTGATCGAGATAAAACACACAGTAAAATTACTCCCGTAGGACCAACTACAAGCACTACTAAGGGAGATGCGAATAAAAAGCTAAAGGATAAAGGAAAAATGAACATCACTCATCAAGAAAGAGTTAATGAATCCTCAGGTAGTAACTTACTTAATTATAAGTGTATATATGTAGTTAAACTTAACTTTTTTAGATTTTGAAGTCACTGCAGATCCCATCGAAGATAGTGACGACGATATGCATATCGGTATGCTGCGCATTCCACCATTATGTGTACTTAATGATCAATCTTTATATTTCCATATTTGTTTTTGATATAAATAATCATGTATGCACTAAACTGAACAAAATTTATCTTCAGATTATACCGATGAGTTGGAATTTGATGTTGAAGAGCAAGGTATTTACATATTTTAAATTTATTAAGTAGATAAATGTTCCAAATTTAGTACAGTCTGCAGTTATAGTATTAAAGTCTAATATAAAAATATCTCCACCGATGATTTTCAGAAGATAGGGGACACTATGTCCAGGATGATGAAAATGATTCCAAGAATTCAAAGCCTGGTAGGAAAATTATGTTTTCAAAATCATAATTTTTATAATTATGATTTTACAAAAGGAAACCTTATGATTTATGGTGCTTTGCAGATGTATGGGAAGGCTACATGGACCTTGGGCCACCAACAAAAATATGTCAGAAATGTAAAGCAATCATGTGGAATGAAGAGCGCAATAATAAAGGATCAAGCCGTAGTGAGCCGACCTTCTCACTGTGCTGTAGGGATGGTCAGGTAGTTCTTGAGCCGGTGAAACAACCTCCTCCTTATTTGGCTGCCCTGTTGTCTGGAGGAGATAAGACAACACATTTCTTGAATAACATAAGAACATACAACTCTATGTTCCAGTTTACATCTATCGGTGGTAAATTTGATAAGAAGATCAATAATGGAAAAGGACCATATTGCTTCAAGTTAAATGGTCAGAATTACCATCTTATTGGTACGCTCACCCCAAAAGAAGGAGAATCTCCGAAATTTTTCCATTTATACATATATGATACCGAGAATGAGGTACAGAATCGTATGAATGCCATTAATGGTAGTGACCAGCTTGATCCGGAAATTATTCAAGGCCTACTTGAAATGCCTGATGAGCACAACAAATGTGCAAGGGGTTTTCGTATGGCAAGAGACCGTTTCAAACTTGATGAACCAGATGAATTTAACCTTCAGTTACTTCATTCCAGATCAGCATCGGGGAGGACTAATCACGTAATAGAATCTAATGATGTTGCTGCATTAATTGTTGGTGATGCAGATGATTGCTCACCATTCAGGGATATTATAGTTCAGACAAAACAGTTGTATCTGCAACGAGTTTTTGAAACGTGTTCTCAATTCATGGCACTTCAATATCCGCTTTTATTCCCATATGGTGAAGAAGGTTTTCACCCGGAAATTCCTCTACATAGTAAACCACGTAAGGTCAAGACTCAGGTTTCTTCCGATGAATGTCCAGATGAGAGTAAAGCCAGAACAACTGTTTCCATGAGAGAGTATTACGCCTACAAACTCATGATACGTCCTAATGAAGGTATAAACAATACTGACATGACTGATTTAGATTTTTTACCAAATCATTTTAAAATAATTTATTCTGTTTATTGACAGGAATGACACTTCATCTAGGTGGCAGGCTTTGGCAACAATTTGTTGTTGATGCTTTCGCTGCCGTAGAACAATACAGGCTTAACTGGATAAAAACGCATCAACATGTCATACGTTCAGATTTGTATAGGTCAATTCGTGATCGCATACACAGAGGTGATACAGAATCATCCAGTGTTGGTCAAAATGTCATTTTGCCTGCTACATTTACAGGCTCACAGAGATATATGAATCAGTATTTCAAAGATTCCCTTGCAATTTGTCGTACCATTGGTCATCCATCGCTATTTTTGACAATGACATACAATACTCAATGGCCCGAGATTCAGGAAATGCTTAAGAAGAAACCTGGTGTTGATGTCAGTAATGCCCCAGATATTATTGCACGAGTGTTCAAATTGAAGCTGGATCAACTTATTGATTTAATCAAGAAAAAGAATTATTTCGGCAGATGCATTGGACGTAAGCCTACATTATGTTTAACTCTTGATAATTTATACATTTTCAATATTGATTTAACTTTGTTTTTTAAATAGTTATGCACGTGATTGAGTTTCAAAAGCGTGGTCTACCCCATACACATATGCTCATTTGGCTCCATCCAAGCGATAGACCTAAACGAATCGATCAAATTGATGAACTTATATCAGCTGAAATACCTGACGAGAAGCTTGATCCCATTGGTTATGAAATTGTTAAAAATTTCATGATTCATGGACCATGTGGTAAAGATCATATGGAATCAAGTTGTATGGTCAAGGGAAGATGTATTCGACATTTCCCAAAGAGGTAAACATATTAACTATATATTTTTGTTTGTTTTTTTGAATTCTTTAATAATAATTCACGATTTTTGTTAATTGAATTTTTTTAGTTAGAGTTTAATTTACAGATCCAATGTCATGTACTAATGGTAAATTAAATTACAGGTTCAATCCAACGACATTTTTTGACGACTGCGGTTTTCCACAGTATCGCAGACGGAAGCTAAATAACACTGTAAAAAGGAAAGGCGTTGATTTGGACAATCAGTATGTTGTACCATACAACAAAGATTTGTTGATACGGTTCCATTGCCATATTAATCTGGAAGTTTGCAATAGCAGCAGGTCTTTAAAATATTTGTTCAAATATTGCTTGAAGGGCCATGACACCGCCACCATGATATTGAAGAAGAACAATACCACCGGTTCTGCAAATTCCAATACTGTAAAAAAAAAACTAATAATGAGATTAAACAGTATCTGGATGGTCGATATGTATGTGCGGTTGAGGCGGCTTGGAGGCTTTTCGGTTTTGACATTCATTACCGGTTTCCTGCTGTTGAAAGGTTACCAGTACACTGTCCAGGTGAGAAAAGCGTCACTTTCAATGCCAAGGATAATTTGCAAAAAATTGTTGATAAAGCAAGTTCCAAGAATAGCAAATTAGAAGGGTGGTTTATAGCCAATAAAACACTGGATGGTGCAAAGGATGTCACCTATATTGAATTCCCTCAATTTTTCACCTGGAAAGCTGATTTAGGAAAGTGGAAGGAAAGAGAAAAAGGAAATGTAGTAGGCAGGCTTATCGATATTCACACATCTGCGGGGGAAACATTTTTCTTGCGCATGCTTCTAATGCAGATAAAAGGTGCAACTTCCTACAAAGACCTACGTACTGTAAATGGTAAAGTTTATGAAACTTTCAAAGAAGCATGTGACGCATTAGGATTACTCAGAGATGATAGACAGTGGCATATAGCTTTACAGGAAAATGCTCAAAGTGCAATGCCACGTCAATTGAGAGAACTTTTCGTCCACATATTGACTAATAATACAGTTGCAGATCCTTTCAGACTATGGACTGAAAGTTGGAAGAGCATGTCTGAAGATATACTTTACATTAGGAAGAAACTTACCAGTAATCCCAATCTTTGCCTAACTGACATTGAATTACAAAATTGGTGTTTGGCAGGTATATATATTTTGGCAATTGTTGTCAGTATCATTGGAAAATATTTGGGTATTTCTATTTTCATGATTTATTATAAAACACAAAAATAATATGGAATGTTATTTAATTTTTCCATAATTTTACTGCAGAAATTGAAAAGCTACTTAAAGATGTTGGTAAAAGTCTCAAGGACTATAGTACTCTCCCCTTCCCTGATGAAGAATATTATGGAAATACTGAAAATATGCTTATAGCTGAAGAGACCGGATATGATAAGGAGGAAATGAAAAAGGAGCATGCCAAGCTTTTTTCAAACCTAAATGAAGATCAACTTAAAGCTTATAACGCAATCAGTGACAGTATTGAACAGGGTAAAGGTGGAATGTTCTTTGTTTATGGTAGCGGTGGTTGTGGAAAGACTTTTCTATGGAATACACTTTGTTGTCGCTTTCGGAGTGAAGGGAAGATTGTTTTACCAGTTGCTTCTTCTGGGATTGCTGCAACATTACTTCCAGGAGGTAGGACTGCTCATTCTCGATCTCTCATTCCTTTGAAACTTGACCATATCTCAATTGCTGGTATCAAGCATGGAACCGACATTACAGAATTATTGCAACAAACCAGTCTAATTATCTGGGATGAGGCTCCTATGCAACATCGTCATGCATTTGAAAGTGTTGATCGTTGTCTTAGAGACATTATGTCTGCAGTACATCCATCGAGATCGACACGACCTTTTGGAGGCATAACTGTCGTATTTGGGGGAGATTTTCGACAAATATTGCCTGTCATTCCAAAAGCATCGAGAGCACAAATAGTTTCTGCATCTTTGAATCAGTCAAAATTATGGCATCAATGCCAAGTATTATTATTAAAGCAAAACATGCGTCTATCTGGAGGAAAATCAACTGAAGATTTACTACATATCTCTGAGTTTAGCAAATGGGTTCTTGATGTTGGTAACGGTGAGCTCCCGACTATAGGACCCGATGATAATATCTCTGATCCTCAGGTATTAATCCCTGAAAAATTCTTGATTAAATCTTCTGGCGTAGCAGTCAAGGACATTGTTGATGTTGTCTATCCAAATTTTTTGAATAAACTATCTGATGCTACTTATTTGAGGCAGAGATCCATCCTTGCTCCTACAAATGCGATTGTTGGTGATATCAATGATTATATTCTTGATCTTATACCTGGAGACTCACATACATATTATAGTCAAGACTCCCTAGCTGAAGATTTCCAAACAGGGAATGATTTCCAGGCTGCATTTCCAGTTGAATCTATTAATTCAATAAATATGCCATGCCTTCCGAGACATGATCTTAAGTTAAAAGTCGGCTGTGTGGTAATGCTTATGAGGAATCTAAATCAGATAATGGGATTGTGCAATGGAACCAGGATGATTGTGAAGAAATGTTTAAAAAATAGCATAATTTGTCAAATCTTTGCGGATCTCAAGCAGGATCATTGCACATCATTCCGAGAATTGAGATGATTCCTACAGATACTAAATGGCCATTTGACTTCAAAAGAGTGCAGTTCCCTGTACAATTACGCTTTGCAATGACTATCAATAAAAGTCAGGGACAATCCTTGGACAATGTTGGCCTTTATCTTCCCAGTCCAGTGTTCACACACGGTCAACTCTATGTTGCTGTTTCAAGAGTAACATCTGCCGCCGGTCTCCATATTTTGATTTACGGTGAAGATGGTACTTCAACCGATTTCACAACAAACGTGGTCTACGAAGAGGTCTTCTACAATTTGCCAAGTGCGTCTGGATAATTACTTAAATGTATATGTATCTATGTATTGGAATGCAGTTTAGTATAATTGTATTAGAAACTCTGTATTAGATGGCATGAATGTTGGTACTGTTTTGACTTTATCCCTCCGGGGATTATGATTTTCTAAATATTCTTCATTTTGTTTTGTTTATGGATTCAAGTTTTGTTTTGGTGGATAATGATTTCGTAACCATAATTATAGGAATATTTTGTTAGTAATTACCTTATGAAAAGAGATAAGATTTTATAGGATATATCAATATCAATTGGAGAAGTTCAAGGAAGTTGAACTAATTACATACCGAGGATCAACATTTCTGTTAAAATATGCATATAATTTGGAACAATTGAGGGATTTTCCACTACATACAATATCTTCATAGAAAATTACTTTAAATCAAATCGTATAATAAGGATACATTGTTGTTATATTGTATATTCTATTATTTCCGGCTAATCATACAAGTTTGAGAGCATACAAGATTGTTAGATTTTATATATGAATAATTTAATATTATAATGAATATGTCTGGTTTTAACTACAACTAAACATACAAGATTTATAGTTCCACCTTCCATACAAAATTGTATATTGATCCAATTATTAAAACTTAAAATTGAAATGCATGAATATACATATGATTTACTAAAATAACATCTCTTCGTATATATAACATGAAAATAATAATTCATTGTAAAAAGTAACAAAATCTTTTAACCCAATCAAATATTACCAAAGATAGCAGCAACATAAAGTCTGACTTAATCGTTAATAAATAATAGTAGAGATATTCATCCATTGCGGACGTCAAAGACTACCCCATCATGTTCCTCCTCAACTGTGAAAACCAATTTCTGGTTCTTTCGTAAATGATTGTCACGAGTAAATTTGTTCCATCCTGCTGACAACCTTGGTAAACCAGTTTTGTTAAATACTATGCCAACTTTCCAGTTTCCATTAGGAGTTCTCAGGGAAACCTGTTCACCAGTTACCCAATCTCTGTTTTGTGGTCTGATGTGTCTTGGTATGTGCTGAAACAGATTAAATTATTGATCAATATAACAAACTTTAGTTAATCATATAGAACAGACCACATGTAGCTTATAATACTATACATACCACTCCATGTGAAGTAAAATCCACATTTGAAGGTGCCATGCATGAAGTAAATGTATTATTCATGACATTAACTGGATTTTGAATTACTAAATTCTCTTCCTCATTGTCAGGGTCCTGAGGTTGGCCTTGCACAATTAAGCCAAAGTTAGATGTTCCTGCATTATCGTGCATCTCTTGGTCTAAATCCATACCTGTGTTTCATTTTGCACATTAAAAACTCAGTCCATTCTATTTGCATAGAATTGATATTATCCAGCAACAATTAATAGGCAAATGTATATCAGTAGAGATTACTACCTATACTTGCTCCATCATCAGTCACAATTCTCTCTATCTTTTTCTTATCAAATATGACAATATGAAATTCTCCAGCTCCACAATAGGTAAACAAAACCATATCTTTTCTCTCAATATGGTTTAATGTAATTAGCTCTAGCAGGCCAGACATCCTTTTCTCATTTGCCAAAAAATTTCCATGGAATGTATCACCATTCTTCAATGTCAATGAAATTGCATTAGGAATCAATTCTCCAAATCGCTTATAAAATGAGTCTGGCATGATCTAAAAAAGCAAATGTAAAACATGGTTATATTCCCAAACATTACGCAATTAGTGATTTTCATTTTACGTCAAAAAATGTTCCAAATAGTTTTACATTGTTGCATAAAACTTACCAACTCCCCAGATTCATAAACTTTACCAATAACAGAGACAAAAAATTTGAATCCAACACCACTGTGGTTGTCTGCATTTATTTGTCAAAAAGTAATTAGAAGAATCGCAATCTAATATCCGGATTATGATTGTTTTAGAAGTGTATAATTTATCAATATAATATCAAATGTTTTAGAAGTGTATAAAATAACGTACCTTGGCGCAACGGTGGGTCTATTGTAATGTTTCGGATTGTGGTATACTCTATTTCTGAATAATCATCATTTAATATATGAACCAAAAACTTTCCTTCACCCTTATAACAGAACACAAGTATCGAACCAAAATGCTTTGTTATTTCTCTAAGAAATGTACAAATGTTATAGAAACATTGCTCAATCCTATTAAAACGAACGTGCAATTCACGGCCCGATGGGAATTGGATTGTAACATTCAGGGGAATCTTATCTCCGTGTTCCAAACTGACTTCTTCGGGAATTTTCTATTCCAAAAAAATATGGATAAATTTAGCTCTTATGTCTAGATTTCGCACAGTTATTAGTCTAATTCAAATGTAAACCGTAAATTTCTTACCATCTTGCCTTTTTCCAAGTGTTCAGGCTTAAAAATGATCACAAAATCAGGAAAGATTGAGCTATTTAGGAGCATCTACAAATTATTATAAAAGACTGTAAATCAAACAGGTTCAAAGCACATCCAATAAATTTAAACAATTAAATATGTAGAAACTGATACCTTTTCCGAACTATCCGCATCATCCAACTCTTGCATCTCTTCATCATCACTTTTGCTTTCTTCTTCAGATTCTGTAAAGAAAATGTATATATTACATATACCTATGTTGTCAATGGATAAAATGTTCCTTAAATTTAACTATACCTGTGTCTGAGTATAAGTTAACATTCCAAAACCATTCAGTGTTGACGGTACTTGAAATTCCATTACAATGACTTGCATAATCTATCTCTTTCCCGTCAATATCATAAATCCTTCCGTACATTTCAGAACTGTTGTCAATAGTAAAGATAATGGTCTCTTTTCCCTTCAACTTGAAGCGCTTTAGCATTTGCTCAAAGTTTGAAATGTAACCACCTTTAGAATTATAAAATATGAAGCAGCCTTCACCAGCAATTTTTAGCCTTCGAATGTTACTCAATTTCTGACTATAATAATCTTTTATCCTTTTTGGAACAACCTGATTAACATAACATTGTTTAAAAATTATGATTTCTAACTTCGCAATTTATGACCGCTCAGAATTACACATATAGAAGTGGATACACACATGGGAAATTCATCATGCTATCAAATTTTATCTTAGTAATTCAAAAAATACATACCAAGAAGCCATCAGTTATTAAGATTTCTGATACAACTTTGAAGAAAGATGTATTCCAATCTGCAATTCCTAAATCTCAAGAAACACATTATAAAATAATTAGAAATATGAAGTTAAACCAATGCCAATTTCATTCATTCAGAGCAAAATGATTTGTAATACCTGCACTTTCATCAAATTCTTTATCCTTCCCTTTAAAAATGCAGACATTGTAACTTTTTGATGCATATGATGTATCCTTATAGACCACGACAATATCGCCAGGTTCAACCTCTGTTTCCTTAGCAAATTCATGCCATCCTTTAACGAAGAAACATCTTCCATCCATCCACTGAATACCTATTTCCCATGCTTGATCCACAAGGTTGAGATATATATTTGTACCAACCTTCCAATGTCTGTACAACTCTTCCATATCTGGACTTAAAATCTGTTTTCAATCATAAGAACAACTTAGTCAAATATATATAGAAGAAAAGTTTATTAATATATGTTAACAACTCATAAAAATATAATGTTTATATTGTCTAATAATCCGAAAAACAAAACTAACCTGTTTCTCAATATCAACATTTTGGATCACTAACTCAAAATAATGGACACAATTCTGACAAGCACTGAAGTTCCATAGTGCGCGTGCTTTGTCGTATTCTAATGACCAGCCATCAAGTTCATACTCATCTTCTTTAAATGTATCCAGATGCGCCACAGTAAGGAAGTCCTTTGGATTACATTTAAGATACTTTAACTCAATAGCTGATTCCTTGAAAATCTTAGCAACAAACAAATCATCTCCATAATAATCAAATTGTACAAGATTGTACAATTTAATCTCATGGAAATGCATAAACTTTCCCAATCCACATAGTTTTTCTTCTTCTTTGTTGATTCCAGCTTTCCATGTAAAAGTCATGCACTTTATCTTCACTTTTGATGTTAGAAGTTTCCCAAACTCATTAAAGAATGATTTAGGAATTCTCTATAATAGAAATCAAAAAGTAATTAGTACATAATATTAAAGCAAATTTATGATCTTAAAATTTTATACCGATATAGTTCATGCTTACTAATGAGACAGAACAGTTTGCATATTGTATAAATTTATATGTTTAAAATGTTCTAAAAAAGCTCAAACTTACAAATGAGCCAAAAGATTTTCTATCATTATTAGCCGATAGAAAACTTGAGAGCATCCGTCTTTTCCCTGTTACAATATGTGTTTATAATTAGAAATAATATGAATATTACTTCTCATACTGTGAAAGAGACAAAATTACATACCTGGATACTCATCTCGATTGGGTTTCGTATTGGATTTGTCCTATATTTCACCAGAACAGAGGAGATTATGATTCTAAAATATATAATTATTGACACTTAAAGCTGGCTACATAAGATTATACATTGTTTACCCAATATGTCTAAAATGTTGTCAACTACATTTGAACATTAGCACACATTAACTAATCCGGATAAACATGATGCATACAGTAACATATGCATATTTGTTAGGTCATTTATATGTTCTTTTGTTAATTCAACAATCTTACATACATCATAGTACTTAGCAATCATAGAATTAAAAACTTAACATCTATAAGAGAATCGAGACCATTCCGCATTATATGAAATTATCATATATCATCTTATTTGGGCGATATATATATCCATCTATGCATCAACAATCATAGAAACATATTCATCAATCTGCCAATAACATATATGCATACCTTCATTGCTGAGGATTCAGTTACATGATGCATTATATTCTTTAGTTCGGTAAAGAGCTCCAAGAATGATTCCAGTTGAGTCCAAGGAAGATTGGGTTTTCAAGACCTATACTGATTCCTCTCAAATTGGATTACTATATTTACGTATGTATATATTGCCTGCTTTACTACTACCCTAATTAATAGCTTTAAGTATCGTAGTGTATAGAATAACTGCCAACCATTATCTCTATAAATCAAAGTAAATTTTTATTATTTAGATATAAAATATTTTTTTCATAATTTAGATTTAAAGAGTAATTTAGAATTAAATTGAAATGACATTTTAATACTTATAATATAAATGCATAAATTAATTTGAGCAAAATAATATTTTATTCAGCTATAATATTACCTTACACCATTAATACAGATACCATACCATTTACATAAATATTTATAAATTTATAATGGCCAATAAATTTAAAAATCAAAGTAAATAATCTCTCCGTCCCAAAATAAGTATCGTTTTGACTTCCTATAGATTTTTTAAGCTGTAAAAATAAAATTTAAAAAATCATATGTGCAAGTCACTGTTGATGTATCGTACTATATTTCAACAAGGTCAATGCTACATTAATTTGGGATGGAACAAATATCAATATTTTTGATGTTGCTATTACTTTTTTTTTGACAAAATCGTACTTGCATTAAAATTTCTCAAGGTTACAGATGATAAAATTTAGAGCAAAAACATTCCGCTCCGAAAGACCTGACATAGAATATGTCGCCCTAGCTAAGCAATGAGCTACAATATTCGCAGACCTATGTGTATAATACACTAACACTTCATCAAAGTGTTTATCCATCTTCGTAGAAGCCTCCAAGATCATAAAATGAAGCACCAAAACTCAAGACAAAATCAAACTGACACAATCGATCAGAGGAAAAAAACTCACACAAATGATGAGACAACAAAAAACAAACCGATCTTACAACAAACCAAAACCAAACCAAAACCTTAGCAATCCTTAGATCTGGGTCCAAACCCACCAGAACAAGATAACTCGTACCCCTTACAAGAACAAGAACACCTGAAATAACGAGGAATCCGAAGCTCCGTGAAATTGAGATCTAATAAATTGAAGGCCAAATCGGAAAAGGCTTTAAATCCTTAGATCTGAAACAACAAACAAGGTTTATTGGATCGATTTGAATCTTCGAGGTTTAAACAACACTCGATTTTATTGAATTGGAAAAACAAGTGGAGGGCGGCGGAGGGGTGGTGGAAGGGCAGAGGGAAGGGCGGAGGAGGGAGGTTGAATTTAGAAGTAAGGGGGAGGAAGCTTGAAAAGGAAAGGAGGGGAAGGGGGAAGACAGATTGGGAGAAGAGGGGGGGGCGGAGGAAGAAGAGAGAGGGGGCGGGGGGTTTTACTTTCGGCGGACTCTCATGAGAGTGATACTCCCTTGTTATAGATTAGTATTTGCTATTACTTAATCACAATATGATCTACATGATAAAGGATTATGATTTTTTCAACAATTTCATTATAATAATGAATTTTGGATACGTATTTTTAATTGTATTAACAATTACAATATTGTAAATTTTACAATTAAACCATATTTTAGGAAAATAATGTACAAACTAAAAATCTTAACACATATAAGCATATGTCATGGATAGAGAAAACTATGATATATAAACACATTTTTCAGTTCTTATAATTTAAAGTCTTCTGTCCAATTCAATTGCTTACATTGGTGGACGAAGGGGTGGGACGTATTTTAAAAATAAGTTATGTAATTATACTTTATATACATCTTAAACTGCGTGTCAAGTAATGTAAAAAATAAATAAAGAAATAAGAAAGATAGAAGGAATATATAATAATGATAGTTGTATATAAACACATTATTATATTTATAAATTAATAACAAATGACAGTCGTAAAACAAATTTAAATTAGATACGTATGGAAGTCTTTTTTTTAATATCTTTTCATAATATTATATAGATTATTTGTTAAATTTTTATATGGTAATCATTTAGTTGGTTATTGTTTTTAATACAAATTTTTTCAAATTAAGTATAATGATATGATATATAAAAAATTCAACTACTCAATATTAGAAAAGGTTACAATTACACCATATTATGAGAAAATATTGTGCAAGATAAATTCCCAATACATTTTGCAAAATTTAATGGATTCATAGAACTATGATAAATAAACTCTATATATATATATATACAGTTAAACCTCGATAAATGAATACGCTCGGGACCGGAAAATTTTATTCATTAATCGAAATTAATCATTTATCGAGGTAAACAAATACACTATCTCTATCATGTCGGGACCGGAAAAAATTATTCATTTGATGAGGTTATTCGTTTATCGAATATTTATTTATCGAGGTTCTACTGTAATATGAATTCAATACGAATGTTAATAAAAATAAAAAAACCAATGTATCACATAGTCATTTCGTATTTTATGCATATTACTTCATTTCATTTTGATATTATTTTTTTATAATGATTACTTTTAATTTTTGAATTAAAATTGTAATTTTTTGTAAATATTTTCATTTTTTTCATTCATAATTCACTAATTCATTATAAACACGCAAAATATCCATTTTACTCATCATAAAATAAAATATATGTCCAGTAAAAACAATTTAAATTACAGTGATTCCCGTGTATCTTTGGATATTTGTTACTTTGCAGATTTCTTACATAATGCTGACATCTCAAGTAATGATTTTGGTTAAGTTTACAAGTTAACAAGATTTGCAGAATCAATTATTAGATTCATTTAATCAATTTTAAGCTAATTAAAAAAAGCAAAACTAATTAGAATCTGAACAGTCTATTCGTGTATGCATGCGCGGGATTGATCGAGTACACGCTATGACATTTACTGCATCCTTTCACATTCTCCAAAGCTGAGACATAAAACCTTCATCTCTCATTTTGTTTGTCTACTGCTTAAGTTATCATATTTGTACTCAACCTTCATTATACCACATTTATCAACAAACTTAGAACCAAAGTCATGGATGCTAACAACTTTCAAAACCTCCGAGCTGATGTTGTGTGCCTGATTTTCAACTTCATCATACTGGAAGACAACAATTTCTCAGGTTTTTCTAAGCTCCTGATCACTTGGGCAATGGGTCAATCAAGGCAAAGGATTAAGTTTGTGTTGGAGAGACTAAACTGAGATGCGTTATTCAAGTTTCATGATGATCCTATTGAAGTTGTTCGTGATCTTTTTCATGCATTCATAGAATATGCTGTTAGGTATGATGTTGATCAAGCCTTATATTTCAATTCAACTCGGAACCAATTTTTGAGCAATGATGTTCAGCACCATCTATCTATTTTAGCTAATCTCTCAGAAAATCATTTCCCTTCAAGATTCACTCATCTTTTTTTCAAAGCAATTTATAGAACATTTCAGAGGAATGAAACTGCTGAAGAGATGAATACTTTGTTGAATATTTATCATCTGAGGAGTCGTATAATCGAACAAATTAACTATCTTCAAGATATGTATTTTAACATGTCTGATTTCGATAAACTTTTGCCTGTTTTCAAGTTTTGCCCAAATGCAAGGAACCCCCACCCCATGTATCAGGTATATGGACATCCTCTAGGAGAGGAGCAATGGTTCTCCCTCTGTCCAAACACTGTTGCAGAGAACTACATTGATCACCATCATCCACTGGGCAAATGCATAACTATAGAGCATATGTGGAACACTGAGTGTATTCACTGCAAGGTTCAGATCATTCTCTTCAAAGTTCTGCTCGGTTCTGTTCAATCTTAAGTTTTTCTGTTTTAACGTAACTTTTATGTATCTGTTCAATGTTTTGTAATATGAATTTTGTTGTTGGTTTATGACTTTTTATGTTTCTGGAAATGGATTTATGCTGTGTATTTAACTTACTTTCAATTGTTTGTACTTAATCCATGATTTTGCTCTATGTTAATGTATTTCATATTGTTATCAATCCTAATACATATGACTCAATTACATAGGAAATGTGCCTATTGTACTAATCTTAAGCAATAAGAAACTTTGAGCAAGATTAAGCAATAAGATTAGTACATTGTTGCAGCAATGTCTGGGAGAGTTTTTTTTTTCAATTCTTACTTTGTTTTGTTTCTTTAAAATCCTTTTGTTGAGTAGTTCTGAGTACAAGTATACTAAATTTTCTTACAATGTATCAAGTCAAAAATGTTGACTTCGAATAATGATGAACATATTTAACAAACTTGGACTTTAGAAGGAGGAATTAAAATCGTAAACTATATAATAACAAATATGTGAAAGCATTACACAAGACGTTTATATTTACATGTACACAACCTAACTACAACATTAGTAAAAGACATGATACTGTCTTCATTTAAATCAACTAAAGCAAATACTTATACATATATAGACTTTCATAATACTATCCAGACTGAATTTTATGCTACGGATGAATTCCACAATTTTAACTATATATTACGGATTAAATCCACAAGTTTTCCACCCATTTGGAGTCTCTGTGCTTCCAGTTCCACAGACTTTGCTTTCCAATCATTTATCTTTTCAATCCATTCTGCTTCAAAAGTCTGAAAACCTGTTAACATTTCATCCAATCTTTCTGTCAACTGTTTTACATGACCAACAATTGATGTGTTTGTATCTTCCACAAATTTTCTTTCATTTTCTGCATATGAAGTGTTCTCTAGAACATTTTGCTGGGAAGATTGTCCAACACTTCCACGTACGTTACATTCCAACAACTCGATAATGTTCCTACATTTGAAATTTGTACTTTGTATCATTATAATGAAAATCAGAATAGTTTAGTAATAATAATTTTATGTACCCGTATTTTTCCTCCAAGCCAATGGTGCGAGCAAATAGCAAAGATTGTCTATCAAACATGCTTTTGAAAAACAATCCAAAATCTTCATTTGCTACACGAATTTCTTCATTCAACTCTGCCGATGTCATGTTAAGATTGTTAAGGTCATTCACCAACATATTCTTGATGCTTGAGTATCTTCGCCTCTTTGATGATCTTGAACTCATATTGAAGAAACAAATGCTTAAAGAAGGAAATATGTCAATGTAATAGATTTGAGAAGCCAAATCTTATATTTATAGGACTTTTTGGACGGTTTTACATTAGGTGGTAGTTTTAAAACTGGCGTTCCCCGTTCAATATAACTTATATGTCAGTTATCTTAAGCAGTTACAACAAATTAGTTTGTTCTTAGTCCATATATTAGGCAATGGACTGGCTTTGGCATGAATCCATCCTATGCCTCATCAGTCTCTGTTTGGACTTGAGGCTGCAGCTTTACTCTGTAAACATCTAAGAACTAAGCAAACATGTAGCAAAGTTCATTGAAATAGTTAAGCATGGATCCTATGTTCAAAAACTTCTTACAAGTTTGATTAAAAATTTGATCCAATGATACAATGTTACCACTGATACAATGTTACAATGAATGGTTTGTTCTATTTAAACGAATATAATTTTTCTACATGAATTTATATTACATAAATACATTTTAAATAACAAATATAATTTATATTTATATATTTATATATATTTATATATTTATATAGTTTATAATTTATAAAAATGAAATCTTTGAAAATCTTAGATTAGTTGTGAACGTGTAATCTTTTTTGATACTCAAATTTGTAACAAACTTTCTAATTTAATTTTTCAAGGCCAAAATTTAGGAATAATACTTTTAGTGATTTTGGACGATTTCATATACAAAGTTGGAGACAACAGTTTATGTGCTTGCCTCACACTACAATGTTACATTATAATTTTCTAACTAATGTATATCCTTAACATACTTAAAAGATCATTTCCATCACACAGCAAATCAGTTTGTTAAGCGAATAATGGATTACTGATTTATCTTATTAATGTTGATTCAATCGTGTCCTTGATTTGTGGTAGAGTGATAAGGTTATCACAACTAAACCACGTTAATCCCATAGAGGTTCCACGTTAATCACTCATAACTTCTCTATAAATGAATTAGATGGTGGATTGACAAACCTGTAACAATATAACCTCCTACGCAATCCACTCTTCGAAACTGTAAGTCATTTTGTTCTAAACATTTGTTTTTAGCTCTTCACTGTATGTTCATCTTGCTATATTTAATGGTTTAATAATCTTATTCGTAAAAATTAGGATGTTAATGCAGTACTAAATATTGCTATATCAATTCATGTAACAGAGCAATGGCATTCGATCAGCTTTCGGAACTTGACACCACTAGGACTAATTGGAATGTTAAGATACGTGTTACAAGGATGTGGCCGTCAATCTCTATCACGCCTGCAGAGGGTAGAAACAGTCTCAAAGGATATAACCTTATACTCCTCGATGACAATGTAAGCGAGTAAATTTGCTATCTGTTTAGTATATTACCTTATATTGCTATTTACTTTCTTTTAGTAATCTAAACTATGATCATTTTTTTTAACATTTTCTTCCTCAGAATTCTCATGTACAAGCATTTGTTTATGCTGATCAATGGAATTTTATTGCTGCCACAATTGAGGAAGGAGCCATATATGTTATATCAAACTTTTATACAAAGGAGGCAACAGGATCTCTGAAGCCTGTTTCTTCAAAAATTTTGATCAACTTCTCTCCTACAACTAATGTTCAAAAAGTACCAGAGGATGACTTTATGATACCACGTCACAAGTTTGAGTTTGTAGACTTGGGAGATTTATTCAGTATTGCAAGTGGTTATACTAATGTTGAATTTCCAGAATTCGCAACAGGTAACATCAAATTTTAATTATCATATTTTGTATCTTATAATTTAAAGCATTATATTGTACTCTGTGTTTATGCATGTAATATTGTTATACATGTAATAGACGTCATTGGAGTGATCGAGGAATTCCAATATGTTAGTCAGATCAAGACGAAATTTGGTATGAGGAACATTGTGAGGTTTAGAATCACGGACGGAAGGTAAGGTTGAAGATGTTGTTTTTGGTCATTCCTGTATTTTGTGCATTCATTTGATCATTACTTTGTAATTCCATCAAACCTTATCATACAACCTACATTACTTTGATATATCTTTGTTTATGAAAATGTACAGGAACCACCATCAGGTAAGTGTTTGGGGTGATCTTGCAGTTCATGCTGACAGCTGCTACCGTAAAGCTACTGAAACTCCAATCATAGTAATTCTGACAAGCACAAGGCTCAAAACATATAAGAGTAAGTTTACTGATTCTCAAATTGTCTAATCATTTTATTTGTTATCATTGCGTTTATAAAAATTTATCATCATACCTATTCTGGATTATATTTCTTAGACTCGGTGCAAATCAGTTCATTACCATCTTCAAAGATATACATAAACATGGACAATGACTCTGTACTCGCAATGCGCTATCGGTAACCAATCTTATTTCATTGTAGATTTTACAATTGCCATAATAATTTGTATTTTTGGAATTTAAGATATATTTATGACCAACATACAACAATGCAGACTGGAAGAGGAAGGCTATACTGTTAGCCAACAAAGCAATTTCACACCACCGGAATCTGTTGTGCAAAAAGCTATAGAGACAGTGAGTTTGAAAGAGCTCAGTGAGAAAAATGGCACAGAATACATTAAGGTTTCTACTTATACATTTTAACAATAAAACTTTACATTTTAGCTTATGTCATTATCCTGTTGTATTCTATGCTTTCAAGTGTAATACTTCCATCTTTACTGCAGAAACATTTCTTCTGCAATGTCAAAGTTCTGAATGTAGAAGAAGGAAATTGGTGGTATGACAGCTGCAGCGATTGTGAGGGAGAGGTTGAGAAAGTAGAAGGAAAGCTTAAGTGCTCAAATTGCACAAATAAGACAATACCTGTTCCTGAAAAGAGGTTTGTTTCCAAAGAATTCAAAATGCAATAGCTTCAGTAATTGAACTGTCTACAGGATTTCTTACTTTTGAAACATTTTTAACTCTTTTAGGTACAGGATTGTCATCCTTGCAGAAGATTCCACTGAAGCTTATAACTTCATTTTAATGGATCGCGCTGCAAGAAGATTGGTTGGTATGACTGCAACAAAGCTGCAATCTGACATGATTAAGGTTTAAAACTCAACCTTATTACATATATAGTTATGATTATTGTTCCATTGGTTACACAATTATAATGTAATACCAACATTTATAACCAATGTTCTACGCATACATGAACAGTCAAACCTATCTTTCCATCCAAAGATTAAGGAAATTAATGGGAAAGACCTTAAGCTGAAGATACAACTTGAAGTGGACAATATCAATTCAGCCAGTCGTCTGTACTATGTAACAGATGCTTATGATTCTTCCATCTCTACTCCTGAAATGTCTCAAGGGACAATGATCACACCAGGAGTTTCATCCTTTACAGAAGTTAGTATTTCAATTTAGTTGTAGAACATGAATCAATTTTGTCAATGTTACACCATCTGCAGACATTCATGATTGTTAATGTTTTTCTTAATTTCCTATGATTCAGAACAATACCATTGATTTGTCCGATAGTGGAACTACTCCACCTTCAGCAACATCTACCAGCAAGAAGATCAAAACGGTATAAGCATTAAATAACTACAAAATCTTCCATTTATTTTAAGTACTTAGATATTGGACCAACCAAATATACAAACTAATAAAATGTTATTGTTGACAGGAGAAATGAATCACGTCAATCTCCGGAGCTACTTTGATGATCATCCTAAAGCTTAATGCATGGTCTACATATTTGTTATTTGGAATTTCTTATTAGTACTTTATTTGGATTTGGATTGTTTGCATTGTTTTTATGTTGGGATATTTTGATGTTTTGATCATTTGGAATTGCTTATTAGTACCTTATTCGGATTTGGTTTTTTTCCATTGTTTCTATTTTGGGATATTGTGATGTTTTCATTATATCATGAATCTTTTATTATTGCAATAATATCAATATTTTTTCCAAGTATCAAGGATGTTTGGTTTTTTACAAATCTTAAGTTTGGTTTTAAAAAAAAAAAACGCCCCCAACGTCACTTTAGATCGGATGGAAGTAAGAGCTCAACATTACTACGCACGTACATATTATTGGTTCAAATATGGAAGAGAACAATAACATCGTCGTAATATGGTTTACACAAAAAAAAAAATCCCGAGATGAATAATGTAAAAATTGTACAACACTAAAACATTACAAAATAATTATAAAATCAACAAAATAAAAAACATTCCGTGTGCGAAGCACGGGCAATATTGCTAGTTTCCTTAATATTTAAACACTCATTCTCATTGTACACCACAAACACGTAAATGGCGCGTGAGAGTGGTTATCATTTTCTTTTTTCTAGTTTTCTAATTTCAATTATAATCATTTCTCGGTTCTTTTTTTTTTTTGAAAACAATTTTTTTAATTTTTATTAATACTAGTATGAAATTGCAATTTAATATATAATAATATTTTTTAAAATAAGATACAAATTACTAATTCACAAACTAAAGTGTAATATTATTTTTTTTCTTTTCATTCTAAATTACCAATACTTTTTAAGCAATATATTATCAAAAAAATAATTTATACACAAAACTGAGGCCAAATTAATATGCAATATTTTAACTTTTAAGCAAGCTATTGAATTTGCTCTACCGCCAGAAGACAAATTTATTACGAGAGACAAAGTTCAAAGTAAAAGCATAACAAAAAAAAATTTAAAAACTCAACAAAACTCCGTGATCCATTTTAAGTTCATAGCAAAACTCAAAGCACGACTAGTTATTTCTAGCGACTCCTCCAGATGAGTTGCGGTTGTCTTCAACTGATTTTCGAGATAAATTCATCTGCATTATGTGACGTTGTTGTTGCAATTGTCTTCTAGTAACTACATCTTTATTTTTCCACTTCAATCCTGGTGCCTTGAATCCAAGATCAATGTTTACATGACTGGAATTTTTAGTTGGCTTTTGCAGTGGAGCAAGTCCTCTCGCACCTAGTCCTCTTCCTCTTATCGGGAATCCTCTTCCTCTAGTCGATGGCCTTGACCCCCTAACACCATGTCCCCTACCTTGTGTACCACTTATTTGTCCAGTAGAATTAGAAGGTCCAGAATTTTACAAGAATACAAGATAAAAAAATTATCTTCATATTCACAATAGCATATGCAAAAGGAATTCCACTAAGCTCACATGCCCTACAAGTGCACTTCTTCATGTTTAAATCAACAACATGTCCATGATTTCCGTCGACAATTTCAAATCCCATATCACCATTCTACTCTATTTGACAATTCATTGAATGCAGTTTGTTCTCTTCTAATTTTTCCATCACGACCGGTGATATAATATCGAAAATCCAAGTGTTGCAAAAATCTCTCATCCTTGTCATCATGTTCATTACCATCAACCTGATCTCTTCTAACATAGTGCTAATGCTCTTGCATCTTGGTCCCAAAATCCACGAATTAAACGTCTCACACATGTTATTATCAACCACATCACATTTACAATCAAAGTTGAAAAAAGCTCTACACCAAGTAGTCTTATTACATCACATCGAGTAGATTTGGGACTTCTATTCAGTTTATAAGGCAAATTACTACTATTAATTACACCAACAAATCATGATCTTTTGGGGGCCTATGATGGACTTGTGAATTACCCAAATTGGCTGCATTTGGGTCCGTTTGCTTTGACTTATTTCGGATTCGGAATCAGGGTATTGACCCGATTTTTGAAAAAGACTCGGGATTTGACCCGGGTTGTCACATATGGTATCAGAGCCGACTCTCGAAAGCTTGATTCGTCAAGTTTCCAGAGGTAGGGACACGAAGGCTGGTGGTATTATCCTACAATGGGCAGAGGTCCGGAGATGGGGACACGAAATCAGCTGGTATTATCCCACAATGGCTAGAGAGGAACGATCCGGACCTATGGGATATCCGTTCGGCCTGACGAGGACGTCAGGAGTTTAAGTGGGGGAGTTTATAACATCTTGGTCCCACATCAAGTAGATTTGAGACTTCTGTTCAGTTTATAAGGCAAAATACTACTACTAATTGCACCAACAAATCATGATATTTTGGGGGCCCGTGGTCTACTAATTGCACCAACAAATCATGAACTTTTGGGGGCCTGTGGCGGGCTTGTGGATTATCCAAGTTGGTTGCATTTGGGTCAATTTGCTTTGACTTATTTCGGATTCAGAATGAGGGACTTGACCCGATTTTCAAAAAAGACTCGGGATTTGACCCGGATTGTTGATAAGTGGATTTTATATCTACTTGGAGCGTTCCAAATTGGCTTAAATTGATTGTCTTGGACTCAAGTTTGTTGTAGTTTTGATGTGTTTTGTGTAGATGTGCAGGTTTGCAAGAATATCAATGCTTCTATCGTTTTTGGAGGATTAATTGATTAAAATTCGGATTTTCCGGGAAGGTTGCGCAGTCTACACTGTTTTGGCCATATCTGGAGTTCTAGAAGTCCGTTTTCAGCGATCTTACTGCCCACGCGAAGCTTGAGAGATTTTCTACAACCTGGGATAGATAGCAGGTGCATGGAGCGTGCTGAATGAAGTCGTGCGCGCGATCTTGTAAAAGAAGGCTGAGAAATTACTGTTTTGCCCTTTTTCTAATTCTAATTGTATTCTGGGCAGTTTTTGGTACATTCTTCTAATTCTAATTGTAATAGAAGGTAATTTCTTACTGGACAAGACGTGGAGTGTCTATATAAACACATCCAACACCTTGTAAACAATATATACAATTACATATCATAGCTTAGTTTTGCAAGAGAAGAGAAAGGAGCAAGGATTGAAGGTGTTCTATCCAAGCTTTATTCAATTTTCGAAACGTGTAATCTCTAAACTATATATTTTTAATATTATGTTTTCATTCAATATTATTGTTTTGTTTTCTTCAGTAATTATGTGTAACTAATTCTCTAATCTGAGGATTGGGTAGTATTCCTTGGTATTCATGTATGTTTAATTATCTGTGATTTTCTTGCTTTGCTGATCTGTTATTGAGGACTTAACACAATTAGGGGAGTCATGAACCTTTGATTGGATTTTAGGAATTGTGATAATTCGGAAGAGGAATTACAATTTTAGTACACGATTTAACAGACATAACTCGAATATTTGATTGGAAGATTAATAGGAGAGTTGTGAGACTTATAATTCTTGGTGCGTGATAGTTTATGATTGTACTTTGATTGTATCACGGAAGTGACAATTAAGGTGTAGTTGTAGACACTATATTGTATCTTGGAAGAGAACATTATAACCTTAGAAGAATTGTTTTCAGCAGAGTAAGAACGTAGAAGTCACATAGATATTGAATGCGCATTGGAACCAAGTGAAGAACCCCAGTTCTTGGATTGTTTTCCTCATATATTTTATTCTCGATTAATAATTAGTTTAATTTAGTTTATACACAAACCAAACATTCTTCTACACTTCTAAATTGTGAGAGATAAGATACTTGAACTTGATATTACATTCAGTCCTTCCCTGAGAACGAACAACAACAAAATACTACTTATAACAAATTGACGCCGCTGCCGGGGAAGGCAGTATATTTGAGTTTATGTTAATTGTTTCTTATTGTTTAGATTTTAATTGGTTCCACAAGTTGTTTTGTTGGTGATTTTCAGGTGTATGCGACGTTCATCTTGCGCTAGGAAATTGGAATTTGACCCTGAAATTGAGCGTACTTTAAGGAAGATAAGAAAAGAGAAAGCTAAGATGGGAGAGCCGGAAGCTCAAGTTGTTAATGTTGATGAGACTTCTATTTGGGACCATGAGACACCGAATCCTGCTAATTGCATGTACAAAACTCCAGAGATTGGTGCAACCCAATTCAACATTAATCCAAGCTTAATTCAGATGATCAGCAATCAAGCTTTTGAAGGAGACATTGAACTAGAGGACCCACACAGACATCTAGAGCGTTTCGTGCAGATGTGTGGCTCATTCAAAATCAATGGTGTCACTAGTGATAAGATTCGTCTCCATATGTTTCCCTACTCTATTAAGGGAAGAGCTTTGGAATGGTTTCAACAACTTCCAGACACCACGGTTGCTACATGGGAGAGTCTTTCTACTGCATTCTTGTCCAAATATTATCCTTCTGACAAGACGCAACAATTGAGGACTATGATTATGAGTTTTAAAGCACAACCGGGTGAAGGTCTATATCAGGCATGAGAGAGATTCAAGGCACTGTTGAGGAAGTGTCCACATCACGGCTTAGAAGATTGACAGATCATTAGTACTTTTTATGGGGCCATGAATGCAGATATTCGTTTGAGTTTGGATGTGGCTGCTGGTGGAAATTTCAAGAAGGCACCAACGACGCAAGCTAAAGCACTCCTTGAAGAATTGGCATCTAATAATTATTCATGGGCACCTAGTGGGACGAGCTCAGCAAAAGCAGCACAAGAATATGAGATTATCAACATGCTGGCTCAAAAATTGGATACTCTAACTCAAGAGGTGCGAGGACAAAGGATAAATTTGAATGCTATTTCTTCACCTATGGAAGGGTATCATGATTATGGTGCTGGTCAGAACTCTTATGTGCAACAATTTCCAGAAGAAGCGTCGTTCATTCAGGGAAGACAGCCGTGGCCTGTGCAGAATAACTCTTACTACAATCCAAATCAAAGGCCAAACAACAATCTTTCTTACAATAATAATCATGCGGCTAATCCTTCCTATTCATTTCCAAGGCAGAATCAACCTCCGGGTTTTCAGTCACGACCACCGTATCAAGCACAACAGCAGTATCAACCTCCGCCAAAGAAAGAACCAGCTGATTGGGAGGTTGCACTAAATAAGATTATGCAAGGAACTTCTGGGGCATTGGCTAACATGGAATCAAGAATAGATCAGATGGCATCATCTCAAAAGATGCTAGAAACACAGATTGGACAAATTGCCTCAAAGATGGGTGTTCGTGAGCAGGGTTCTCTTCCAAGTCAACCCGACCAGAATGGTAAGGAACAATGCAAAGCAATTACTTTGAGGAGCGGAAAAGAGTTGCCCGAGGTTGAGGCTATTGAGCCTAAAGAGAGGGATGTTGAAAAAGAAAATGAGATGGTAGAGATCGATGTAGAAAAGTCAGAAAAAGTAGATGAAGAGAAGAATGAAGAAGAACCAGAAAACCCGTATGTTCCTCCACCACCATATGTTCCTCCTATTCCATTTCCACAGAGACTTCACAACAGGCAGTTAGAGAAGCAGTACGAGAAGTTCTTGACTATGTTCCGGCAGTTGCATGTTAATATTCCTTTGGCTGAAGCTTTGAATCAAATGCCGCTCTATGCTAAATTTCTTAAGGAGATGTTGACAAAGAAGAGAAAACTTGAGGATGCAGAAACCATTACTCTCAATGCTGAATGCAGTGTAGTCATCCAAAAGGCCATTCCTCAAAAATTGAAAGATCCGGGAAGCTTTTCTTTGCCTTGCACTATTGGGAAGATGGAGAACATGAAAGCATTGTGTGATTTAGGGGCTAGTGTGAGTTTGATGCCATACTCAGTTTGCAAACGACTTGGTCTTGGGGAGCTTAAAAAGACAAGGATTTCACTTCAGTTGGCGGATCGTTCTGTTAAGTATCCGTTGGGGGTCATTGAAGATGTGGTAGTCAAAGTTGATAAATTTGTCATACCTTGTGATTTTGTGGTGTTAGAGATGGATGAAGATGTCGAGATACCCATTATTTTGGGAAGGCCATTCTTGGCTACTGCTGGCACTACAATCGATGTTAAAGCTGGAAAATTGACATTGAATGTTGGAAAGGACAAAGTTGAATTTGATCTGAACAAAGCAATGAAGATACCTCCTTTTGGAGCAACTTGTTTTACTGTTGACATAGTTGATGAAATTGTGCAGCTAAAAAATGAACACTTCGTGGGAGCAGAACGGGTGTTAATGATGTAGTAGAAAAAGAAGATCAGAATGTCACCTTTAATGTGTTCAAGGCCATGAAATTATAGACAGAGGATGAAGAGTGTTGCAGTGTGGAAATAGTTGATATGGGTCAGAGAAAGAAGTTTGATCAGTTATTGAGCGAGAAATCTGACATGCATGTGATAAAGCATCCCATCAGTGATTCCATTGATGGTTCTTCGGTTCGAGATCTTTCGAGTGTCAAGCTTGGAAAACTTCTACCACATTTGAGGTATGTCCTTTTGAATAATGAGCTAGTGATTTTTGAAGAGGGGCATGATAACGTGTTGCGAAGGTGGAAAACCGATGATAAGAAAGAAGAAATTTTTGTTCAGCCGGTTGAGTCGGAGAAGCATCTTAGAAGTGTGAAGAAGAAAAAGAAGAAAATTTGGCCGTTGGGTAGTAAAATCAAGTTGAAATATGATGGAAGAGATTTGTGGAAAGCAAGCAACCATGATGTCAACGTTCGTATGAATGGTATTTCTGTTGAGGATGGTTCAGTTATTCTTTTGAAACCGCCATGAGTTGAGGAAGTAATGTCAAGCTATTGACGTTAAAGAAGCGCTTGGTGGGAGGCAACCCATGCATTAGTATAGAAAAAAAAGTTGAGTGTTGTTTTCAAAAAAAAAAAATCGAATTTTGAGTGGGTAACGCAGGCTGCGCCTGCGTTTCTGCTTTCAGCGCAGATTGCACCCCTGTCCCTTGAGCAGGTTGCACGCCTGTCACGCAGGCTGTGCCTGCGTGTCTGGGTGTAGCGCAGGTTGCTGCCACGCGCGCAGCTTGCGCGTTGATCAGTGTGGTCAGTTTGTTTTCTTCAGCGTGCTGTTGTTGTCTTGCATAAAACAAAAAAAAAAAATTCACCTCCCATTCTATTTATACCTCTATTTTACCTATTCTAATCCTATTTCAATTCCAAAAACCCTTCATCTTTTCTTCAAATCTCTAACCTATTTCTATTCTAATTCATATTTTTATTATTATTATTATTATTATTATTATTAATATGATTATTATGATTATTTTGATTATTATTATTATTATTATTATTATTATTATTATTATCATTTTTATTTATTTATTTTTTCCCTAAATCCTATTTCTATCATTCATCAAATTTCGTACCTTCTCAATTTTTTTATTTTTTTATTTATTATTATTATTTTCATCCAATCCATCATCTTTTATATATACCCACCTATACATACAAATCCAATTCCTCTTCTATTTTTTGTAAAAAATTTCTAAAAAATCAATTCTAAAGAGGAATTAATTGCAAATTCACCTCTTCGATTCGTATTGGGTAAATCTTTTTCTCTAATTTTTATTACGAATTTGTGTTCTTGTCAATTGGGGGTTTTGTAGCATTCAGGCCCGGTGGCCCGTTTATGGAACTCGTACACCGTATCCACCACCAGATTCTGATTCATCCGAGAGTGAGGACGAGGAGGTATGTTTCTGCTGTCCCTCGTATTTACTTCCATTCAATGCGGACATTGAATATTTTAAGTTTGGGGGTGGTTTGAGGGATAAGTTGTTGTTATATTATTTGTTCATGTAGGATTTCATGCTTTGCATATTAGTAGTGGTAAATTATGCATTTATGTTCGTGTTATCTATGTTTGTTTCATATAGGACATTCTGTTTTTATGTTCGTATAACATGTGAGTTCATAATAGTTTGCATTTGCACCCATGCTTGATAGGAATTTTGTGTTGTTGACACTTTTGATTGAGAAGTGATATGCTTTGTTCTTGTGCACATACATACACTAGCAAGTAGAAACTAGTAGACTTATTGAATGTGCTAAATGATTAGAATGCCATGAATATGTGCAAGGTAATTTGGTCTATATGCTTTGAATACAAGTAGGTGCGTTAGAGAGACTGTTATTTGGGATTGATTATGCTTTGTCACACCAAGTGAGTTTTGAACCTATATGCATATCTTTTGCATGATTATTCGTTTGCTTGAGTGTCCACTTGTCGTTTGCATTGCTAGCACTTGTTTGAAGTCTTTCTTAAGATGCATGACATTATTTGATGATAACATGATAAAGGCAATAGGATAACCTCATATTTCCTATATATCCAAACCGTTTATACATGATCCATTAGTTAACCCTTTGAGCCTAATCTTGTTCTTTCGGTGACACACCATGTACTTGCCATATATCCTTTTTATTGTATTGTCCTTACATTAATTTTGAACCCAATTGTCAAAGGCTAGTATTGTGCTTAAGGGAGTGATAAGGTGTGCAAAAAGGGGGGTTTTTATTGATGATCATAATTTTTGGGGAATATATTATTAGCTTGTTAGTCGAAGTTTGAAATCATATTTATGGGATCATTGTTCTTGCTATTATTTAGCTCTCTTGAAAAAAAAAGAAAAAGAAAAAGAAAAAAAAACTGGAAAAAAATAAAAAAAATAAATATGAGAGCATACTTATCCTTTGTGATCCTACTTTGATTCGACTAGACAAGGTGTTTATTGGACTATGATAAAAGTTCAAGTGTGGGGAATTATTTATTGGTTTTAATAAGTATGTGAGTTGTTTTAATTTCATTGTCGGGTACTAGCTTTTGACTTAACCTTCTTTGGCTTTCTTGACATACCTTGTCCCTAGCCCCGTTACAACCTTATAAAAGACCTTTTGATTGTCATTGATGATGTATGTTGCGTTAAAGGTTAGAGTGATACCAAGGACGAAGCATGTTTATGATATTGTTGGAGTTGAGTGAAACACTTATTTCGTTTCATTTTCGTTTTGGTCTCTTGGTACACGAAACACGAAAGTACACGACACGAAGTACACGACGCGAAACGAATTGCCAGCTCTACGTCCAACCATCGAGTGTGACAAAGGGAAGACACTTGAATATTTGTTGGGAGCACTGGGTGAGTTTAATTTAAACTAGGGAAAATTATTTCTAAAGTCCCTGAACTATTACCGTTTTTTTTTCTAAGTCCCTGAACTAAAAAAGTGAATTTCTAGGTAATCAAACTTTTGAATTTTTCCCATCGCAATCCTTCCGTTAGATTTTGACTAACGACCGTTAGTCAATGATTTATTACTATTAGGCATTTCTTATGTAAGTCCCTAAACTATTAGGCATGTCTTATGTAAGTCCCTGAACTATTAGGCATTTCTTATGTAAGTCCCTAAACTGAAAATTTATTTACTTTCATTCTTTTTAGTTTAGAATTTTATTTATTTTCTTTTTTAACTTTGCATATATATGTGTTCTGAAAAACATTAAAAACTTAATATATATGTACAATGTTTTCATTTTAACTTTGTTTATATTTATATTTTTAGTAATTTTTATAAAGTCGGTGTATACAATATAAAAAATTGTTTAATTTATTCCTGATATGTAAATTTTAGATGTATATCACACTTTGGCGAATGATTTTTTTATATAATTTCAATAAATTAGAATATATAATAAGTTCATGTATTTTTATAGTTCAGTTAACATTACTCATTTTATTAGTTATTGAAAATAGAAAAGGTAACATGTTTTACCTGAGAAGGAAAATTTATTAGTTAATAGTAATAATAAGTAATTAAGTAATAATATATGCAAAGTTAAAAAAGAAAATTAGTAAAATTCTAAACTAACAAGGATGAAAGTAAATAAAAAATAAAAGAGTAATAAATGTGATTTTTAATATAAAATTGAGATTTAAATTTAAATTTTCAGTTTAGGGACTTACATAAGAAATGTCTAATAGTAATAAATCATTGACTAACGGCGTTAGTCAAAATCTAACGGAAGGACTGCGATGGGAAAAATTCAAAAGTTTGATTACCTAGAAATTCATTTTTTTAGTTCAGGGACTTAGAAAAAAAAATGGTAATAGTTCAAGGACTTTAGAATTAATTTTCCCTTTAAACTAATATGTTGATAATTATACAAGATATTGTATTGAAGTATATATGCGTTACTTGTTGGAATATTTGTGTACGGACACGAAGATGTTGATAAATTAAGGAGCCAATGCCATCATGCTTCATTAACAACAGAACTTATAATTAAGGAGCCAACGCCATCATGCTTCATTAACAACAGAACTTATTATTGGTCATTAATTTTTGTGATTTAACCTTTGACAGGATATGATGATTCTAACAACATCTTTCCTAGTTTTCATCAACGATTGCACAGTTTCTTTATATGCGTTCCCTACTTCCCTATGCATGTTTTGTGTTTGTTGTATGTGTTTGTCATCAAAGGAATAAAGTGTACAACAGTAGTCAAAAGAGAAGAATCCAATGACATAATGCCATTGATGTTACTGCCATTTGTAACAGATTTTGTAACCATTTGTAACAGATTAGCATTATCATGTTACTGGAAACAAAATTTGATTGTTCATGACTCAATTCTTTCTTTTGCACAATCTTTTGTATTGTTAATTCTAGCTTCAGTTCATTAAAGTTCATTTGAATTTGACAATACATTGTCATTTAAATACATTTTGTAGCTAATAATTTTGCACGGGTACAATCCTTGCAAAATACGTGTACAGAATGAACACGAATCGAGATTAAAATATTAATATTAATATATTATTTAATAACAAATTGCATTAAATCAACAAAGTATCATAGATGAGGGTCTCCAACAATATAAATGGACGGACGAGATTCAAAAATTTTAAAACAATTGATCTTGTAAGGTGCCTGGCGCAACCTCATTGGCTTGCTTTTTAATAAAAAATAAAATATAAATGTATGGCCGCTTCCTAAGAACAGCTCGACAATCTGGAAGAATAGATCCGACTTCCGTTAAATTATCTGTACCTTTGTAAATAGCTTGAACCACTAACATAGCATCACATTCCACCTCCACATCACTAATATCCAGCACTAGGATCCATCATCTTTTACGAAAAAAAAAGGAGTGCATAATTTTATATTAGAATAAATTCCCCTCGAAGTAATTGATGGAGGAGAATGTGAGTGTCCTTGAACATTTTAGGTAGATTGGGGCATGAATTGTGTCTATATATTGAACCAACTACTCAACTCCTTCCTCATCAATTGACTCATCATTCTCTTTTCCTCTCCTGTATGGTATGGAGGAATCCTTACTAGAAACAGAGGGATGTGTTGGGTTGAGTAGTCCCCAACTACTCATCAACTCCTTCCTCATCACTCATCATTTTCTCAACCATAAACATAATTCGGAAGTCAATTCTTTGCTTAATTCTGTCAGTGTTCGACAAGTACCCTAAGCTTCGAATGGCACCTGGAAGAAAGGTGAGACATGGCACTTGATTATTGCTTTCCAAGTATTATTATATATATATATATATGTACACAATACAAATTTCATATATTTTACTTTAATTAATATATATTAAGCTTGGATTAATTAAACACAGGTACTGGAGATACGTCCAACCATCGAGTGGGAAGGCACTTGAATATTTGTTGGGAGCACTGGGTGAGTTTGATTTAAACTAATATGTTGATAATTACATAAGATACGTTAATTACTTGTTGGAATATTTGTGTACCGGACACGAATATGTTGATAAATTAAGGAGTCAATGCCATCTTACTTGATTAATAACACAACTTATTATTGGTCACTATTTTTTGTGATTTAACTTTTTAACAGGATATGATGATTCTGACAACATCTTCCTATTTTCATCGGCGATTGCATAGTTTCTTCCCTATGCATGTTTTGTGTTTGTTTTACGTCTGTGTCATCAAAGGAATAAAGTGTACAACAGTAGTCAAAGGAGAAGAATCCAATTACAAAATTTGATTGTTCCTAACTTAATGATATTCATTCTTTTGCACAATCTCATTTTGTATTGCTAATTCTAGCTTCAGTTCATTAAGAAAGTTCATTTGAATTTGACAATACATTGTCATTTAAATACATTTTGTACTCGCATTTAACGTATTGTATTAGATGATAATTCGTGCGAAGCACGGACACAGATTGAACACAAATCGAGATTAAAATATTAGTACTTTATTTAATTATGTAGTTGTAGAGAATTGAATTGGAATTAAAACTAAAAGAATTAAAATAAATAAATTTTTATAATTATGTAGTTGTACGAAATTGAACGCGAGGTGAATTTTAAAAAATTAAAGTAAACAATCTGTAAAATTATGTAGTTGTAACGAATCGATCCCCGAATTTAATGATAACCAAATTTGGTATTTTGGTATTAAACACGATTTTTCACAGTAATAATAAATATAGATCTGATCACTTGAGATATTGTACTTCGGAAACTCTCACTTGAATTTTTGAGACTTTTACTTGCAATATGCGACGAGAAAAAGCCCCTAATATCATAATTTGAAAGCAAAATGCCCCAAATATCTTATATCAAAAACTATGTGGCGTTCGGGATGTTTTTACTTTTTTTTTGTTTTTTTGTTTTCTCCTAAATATATATTTGCAAACAATATTAAAAAACTTATAACCAAATGGTCAATTAAAATTGTATTTTTAAAATTAAAAAAAAAATACAATTTTAGTTAATCTTAGGGGTTCAATAATTAATTTTTAGAGTTCAACGTTTCCATTTTGGATTCAATAATTAGCTATATCGATAAAATAATCGATTTTTAATAAGATTAAATAATTAACTAACACACACATTAATAAGTGTAGTTTACCCGAATAACATATGAGACAATTAAACACGTAAATTCATCCAATTAGAATAAAATAAACATAATTTTATTCTTCTCTGATTGAGAAAATCATTAAAATATCTAAATAATTTTAATAATCAATCCTTAAAATTCGGGCTTTTACAAATACACTTGAATGAAAAAGAAAAAAAACGCATCTTTTCCCGACGTTTCCAAATAACGCATATATATGTTACGTTATCTTTAAAGTAAATTATAGAATTGTGGTTGAATTTAATTCAAATTTACAATTTAGTGGTTGAAATTTGAAATTTGTAATTTATTGGCCAGATAATGCTTTTACATTTGCAAATGGGTGGCAAATGGCCACTTTTTTCGAAAAAAATATTTTAAAAAAGTGTCCATAACCACACTTTTGAAACACAAAAACAATGCATGATCATGATCAACATATTACAAATTTCAAATTACGACCATCAAAATGTAAATGTGGATAAAATTCAACCACCATTTTGCAATTTATTCATTATCTTTATAATTTCAAAGTCGGTACAATTCGTCTATAATTGCTGTTTTCAGCATCTTTTGCTTACAAGTTATAACGTAGTGCACTGCTTACACATGTTGCTCAAACTAAAATTATAAACAGATGTTAATTCCTAGTTTTGGAGTGATATAAAAGACTTTTAATTTGGATTGTGATATTTTGAACATTTTATCTTATGATAAAAAGGATCATTTGATTAAGTTGATCAAAAAATGCATAAGATATCATCCGGCCATTCAATTAATAATAAGATACTATACTTTTTAAAATCTAATAAATTAAAATAATGAATTAGTACCGTTTTTTACTTTACAAGTGTATTAGAGCATCTCCAACCATGTTCAACCCTTAGCTAAAAATAATTAAAACATATTATAAATAAAAATTATAGAGATTATGTAAAAAAAAATCAACTCCAATGGATGGTTTCCATTGTCTATATTTTTAGCTAATGTCTATATTTTTTACCATGTTGGCTATATTTGTCGAACATCTAGAGACCTGTAAGAAGATTCCACATCATCTCTTACCATATTCAAATGATATATTCTATTTATAATAACTTAAAATAATAATAACATACCATTAAAATATAGCCAATCAATATAGTCAATACCATCGAAACACAACGCCTTACAGGTTCAGTAAATTTTACAAAATCAATATTTTCTATCATTTTAGCCAATCACTTTAACCAACCCCATTGGAGATGCTCTTAGAGCATCTCCAAGGGTGTTATGTAAAATGGTTAGCTATAATCATTAGCTATAATGATAATGTAAATTTTTTGCTAAGGGTGAACATATGTGCTCCAAGGGAATTATCTATAATTATGGTCATGTAAAATTATAAATAAAAGCTTTATTGATTCAACAAATATAGCTCACCAAATATCATTATTTATATTTTTTTCTAAGGGATTAATGATTGGAGTGCTCAAATTTTTACATATTATCTAAATAGTGCCACTAGATGCCAACTAGATAATTTAGCTAAGGATTTTACACACTTGGAGATGCTCTTATATTTGCTAGATCTTGTGATTAGTGTATACCAACATCAAAATGCTTGATACAGTTTCTTAGTGCCTTACAACCTTAGTGTTCAAGGAAGTGACGAAGCATGGGCAACTACATTTAATGACTACAATGCAGGCAAAGTTGGACAAATCTAGGCAATTTTGGGGATCATTGAAGCTGGAGGGTAGTAGCTGTTATCCCCAATCAACTACATTTCTGATAGAATTCCATATGACTTTTGTTAAAATGTCGAAATTCTGATGAGTGATGTACCAAGAGATGACAGTTGTGGTTATAAATGAATATGAAGGAACATTAATCGACACATTACTTCTCTGTTTCTCGCTTACTTTTGACACCACTTTAGGTCACTCCATCCCCGAAGGAATAGAGTCCAAATCCTCTACACCACTTTAGGTGTGTCACTCCATGGTCCACTTTAGGTGGTTGATTTTAATTGACTCACCTCTCATTAATATAATATAAATGGGACCCACCTTCATTCACATCAACCATCCAATCAAAAATAACCCCCTAAAATGAAACATGAATGACACACCTAAAATGGTGTAGAAGATTTGGACTCGAAGGAATATGATTGTTTTATGTTCTTCTGATCATAAGGCATTTACCAAGAAGCGACGGCTGGGGTCAGGAATGAATACAAAGTTTATGAACTTAATTGACAAATTGATTCTCTCTTTCTCGCTTAGGGCTGAAATTTGTTTTGTGCATTTGCTAAAAAAATGTATAAAGATGCTAGTATACACATCCAAAGAAATAAGAGTAAGAATCACATGGGGATGTAAAAAAGAAAGATAAATTCAAGGCAAAGTACAGTAGGATAGCTAATATCAAAATTGCATATGAAAAATTACAAAGTTTACACTTATAATAACTTTAATATTCAAATATATTTATATATATGATTAATTATATTTTTTTTGAATTTAATAAAATTAGGTATCTAACCAAATGGATTCCCTTTTATTATGTTGGTTATTTTATATTACATTAAGAATAACATACTCACTATATTAAGTCTAATTTTTGTTCGTTTGGTGACTTCAGGTGCAGTGACATAATAGAATAGATGTTTTCTTTTCAAACATTAAAGTATTATTGTATAAATATGCGTGCCTTTGGGTTATATAATAAATTTTCTTCAATGAAATAATTGATGTTTCTGGATATTGTGTTGTTTATACAATTTCTGTACAAAATCGCATCATGATGAAAAAAATTGTGTTCACATATGTAAAATATAAAAAACATATGCAAAATATTTAATATACTGAATTACACGCCTCCTGCGATTGGATTACACGCCTGTAAGTCTCTCTCTCTCTCTCTCTCCTCTCTCTCCCTCCTTTTCTCAATCAGTATATGCTGCTCATTTTAATTGTCACTTGTTTGCCTAATTGCAGTCATTAATTGAAGTTACTTACCGAATTGATAATATGTTCGATGTTCTCGTGTTTATAATTGCTGTATTATGTCTAATTTCAGCTGATTCGAACTTAATTGATGCCAAAAATTGTCGATATAAAACTTAGTTTCGTGTTTTTATCGGTATAGTAAGAAGATGTAATGTAGCCTTATATTTGTTACTGAAGGTTGAGGTGTGATTTATACTCTATTCAAGCTGTTGATAGTGCCATAAGACAAGCAATCACTATACTGTGATAGTTTAGAACTGTAGTCATATTTTACTTTCACTGATTCTATTAGTTATCTCTTCAAAAACCAACCCTCTTCCCCGGTGGCGGACCTAGAGGGTTTAATCAGGGAGGGCCAACAAGCACTAAGAATATTTTTTTTGCCTGAGGCTCACTAATTGCTATAAATGTTGTCGGACTCAATTTCTCTCAGCACACAGTAGAGGGTCGAGACCCTGTTTTAGTTTCTCAGCTGTGTAGTTTAAGACAGTTGACAAAAAAGGAATCATTAGGGCTGAGCAAAACCGATCCGAAACTGAAAAACCGAACCGAAATATGTTAATTCGGTTCGGTTCGGTTCCACATTTTCTAAAATTCCGGTTTTTTCGGTTTTTCGGTTTGGACCGAAATATAGTTCGGTTCGGTTCGGTCTTTTTCAAAACAATTCGGTTCTGGACCGAATAAACCGAATTAGAAAAATATATATTTAAATTTTATATTTTATATATACAGATAATATATCTAGGTATCTAACAGTTTGAATAGGTCTAACATATACACGGTAAAACACGATTAAAACATGGGTGTTGCTAAATGCAGTAACAAATTACTCCATGCAGTAATTAGAAATTACTTTAATATCCTTTTAGACATTGAATGCTAAATATGAGTAGTTAATTTTGAATAGTACGCACACAGTATTAATTACTTTTTTTTAAGGGACACAGTATTAATTACTTTGCTAATAGTAATTATCATGCACTGCCGCCTACCTAAACGTTAGTTACTTAAATATGATTACTACATATTTATTTTATTCTCTTAACTTAAATATAATAATTTATAAATATACCCATTCATTCTTAAAATTTAATTACATTAAAAATTAAAATTAGGGATGAAAATAAATCGAATAAATGTAAATCTTAATATAATCGTATTCGATTCGAATTCCTAATTACTCGTTCAGATTCGGTCCAAATTTGAATTGATTTATTTATATCTTACTCAAATTTAAAAATGTTATTGATGAGTTTCGTAATTTTATCTTTGATAATATTTCTAAATTATTTATTTTAGACATTATTATTATTACAAACTTATAATTGTACATGTAAATTTTCATATATAATTTTTTTATTTAGTATGTCATGAATGAAAATCGATGAATTAACATATGGGTTGTACTCCTTTATTATCCATTTTACATTTATTATATAATATGAACTTGTACTCTCTTATTATTCATTTTACTCTTATTATATATAGATACAATCATACAAATTTGATTCGAGTGGAGAATCTGAGAATATAAGTATATAACCTTAATTAGAAGAAGAATATGAGGACTAAGGACTGATGAGTGGCGACCGGGCTGCAACGTTTTCAATTTAGGTCTCGTACAGTCAATTTAGGTCTTGTACAGTAGTATCTAAAATGAATAGATGAAAATTGTCAGATCTTATTTATTGAAATATTTTATATTTTAATAGATAAATTATTTCTTTATAAATTTAAAGTTAGAATTCCAACAAAAATATATTAAAGATAAATATTTGTATTATTAGACTTAAAAGTTTAAAAAAATTGAAATATGATAATATATAAATTTTTTTAAAAAGTAAAATATAATAATAAATATTGAAAAAATAACTGCACGTACGTTGCACGTACGTTGCACGTACGTTGCACGAATTATAATAGTTAATTTGTTAGATTCTATTGTCTATATGCTACTAGTACTGGTAGACCGAAATAGTACTGGTAGGTTGCACAGCTTGAGTTAATAATTTATTGTTTGTGATAATTTTAGTAATTCCTTTATTCTTTGGAAGGGATTTAGTGCATGCTTATTTAGTAGGGATTGGATATTCATGGAATATATGTTGAAAAAAAATAACGTACTCATCTGTCAGTTAGCAGCTTTTTACTTTATGGGATTAAGATGAAGTCTATGTGATCTTTGCCCGTACTTCGATTCTGTTATTAGATTAGATACTTGGTCTATGCCCATACTTTGTTTTTGTTTGCTGGAACTTTGCTTCTGTTTGCTGGAACTTATACTGAACCTGCATAATTCTTTTGTAGATCATCCAACGAAAAGGTGCAGAAAACAGGGGTTTTAAAATTTAAAAAGTCCTTATTCGGTTTTCGGTTCTTTCGGTTCGGTCCCCGACCGAATGCTCAGCCCTAGGAATCATGCTGTATCACTCCTGGATAACAAAGCGTAGTTAATAAAGAAAATTGTTTGAGTAGTGGAAGTAATGTCTGGGCTGTGACTTTTGGACTTGGATTTGGTAATTGAGGGGAAAAAAAGTATAGCAGGCCCAGAAAATCCAGCATAGGCCAAAGCATACCCTGGCAATGTTGTAGGTCCGTCACTGCTCTTCCCTTCAGATTTTTCCAGCATAACATGGATATCTCCACCACTTTAGGTGTGTCACTCCATGTTCCACTTTAGGTGGTTGATTTTAATTGACTCACCTCTCATTAATATAATATAAATGGGACCCACCTTCATTCACATCAACCACCCAATCAAAAATAACCACCTAAAATGGAACATGAATGACACACCTAAAGTGGTGTAGAAGATTTGGACTCGAAGGAATATGATTGTTTTATGTTCTTCTGATCATAAGGCATTTACCAAGAAGTGACAGCTGGGGTCGGGAATGAATACAAAGTTTATGAACTTAATTGACAAATTGATTCTCTCTTTCTCGCTTGGGGCTGAAATTTGTTTTGTGCATTTGCAAATATAGTTATTGAACTAAGTATATTTTATTGCTCAACCATTATATATTATATTATCAATATATTATATAAAAATTCATATGATTTAAAATGGCAAAAATGAATTGTAGAGTATGCTCATTCGATTAAAATATTTTTTATAATTTTTTTTTGCTAAATAAAATATTTTTTATAATTTTATCTATCCAATATTTTAGAAATAATATGAAGCAACATTTAATTTACTCAAAAAAAAAAAAAAAGAGGATGAGACAAAAAGAGAAAAGAGGTGGTTTATGTTATAGAATTTTTAAACAAAGTTCAAAATAAACTATAGCATAATTGGCAAATGCATGAGTTTGAGGCTCAAATGTTAGTAATTCGAATCTTAAGAGCATCTCCAACGGTGTTTTGTAAAATGATTGGTTAAATATTGATTATGTAAAATTTGTTGAATCTGTAACGTGTTTTACTCCAATGGAATTGACTATATTGGTTGGCTATATTTTAAAAATGGTATGTTATTATTATTTCAAGTTGTTAAGAATAGAATGTATTAATTTTATATGGCAATTGATGATGTGGAGTTAAACTACAGGTTGCTAAAGGTTCGACAAATATAGCCAACCTATTGTGGTTATCTATATTTTTACCTAACAGTTTTGTCCCATTGGAGTGGACAAAATTTTACAAATTCTCTATATATCTTATTTAAGGTAATTTATTTTGAATTTTACCTAAGGACTTTACACCATTGGAGATGCTTTAACACAAGCATAATTTCCCTATTTTTTACATAATCATTGAGATGAAATTTGTGATATTTTAAAAAATAGAGGTAAAACCGTAACTTCACACCACAAATTTTACCCTTGTGTTTTTTTTGAACAAAAGATTTAATTCGTTAATAAAAAGCAATACGACATCTAAAAGAACAATCGAGTCGAACTAATAGATAATAGGTATAACCGGTTTTTTAAATAATTTTCATCATAGACAAATATAATTGATTTTTTAAACAATATTTTATATTTACCAAAGTGACCTATTTCAAATATGTGGTCAATTTTAATCAATCAAATACGTATATTATGGTAAAGTAATTCATTATATGCATTTTAGAATGTAATAATTTCCCATACGCATTTCAAATCATGATATTATGTACTCCATATAACACAAAATACGTATTTCTTATTGAAGTATATTGTTGTTGATTGTTATTGCCATCGCAAGTGGTCCATCCCATCCCATATTCTTAGAAGGAGCTGAAAACAGCTGGATAGTTGTGCAACTTGACGTGAGGAAACAAGTATATTGGGGTTTTAATAATGAAAGAAGAAAAGGATCGGAGCCGAGCAAAAGATGAAAAAGTACAACCATTAAAACAAGTTGAAAACAGATCACTGATGGTCCTAAAAGATGATTCCTCAGCCATTATGCAAGGGAGAATCACAACCAGACAGCTGCATGCATCATAGGATCGAAGGAAAGGACGACAGCTGCAAGGAAAGGACGACGTACAGCTGCAACAGAAGACATTAATCTGTGGTTATGAATGAATATGAAGGAACATTAATCGACACATTACAAGGGTGTTTGGCTTAACTTAAAAAATGTTACTTATTACTTAAAGTGCTACTTACTCACTTTAAGTGAAAAGTGATAATTTTTACTTAAAGTTAGGTGTATCTGTTTTGCTAATTCCACTTAAAGTAAATTTATTTTTAAAAAATAAATTAAAAAAAAAGAAATTTATATTTTTTTGAAAGTATAAAATACAAATATATGCAAAGAATATAATACAAGTTAAAAGGTGACTCAAATACATAAAAATTGATATACGAAAAAAAATAAGTGGAAAAAAAGTACCTCAAAGCTACTTTTTTTTTAAGCCTACTTTCCACTTTAAGTGGAATCAATTAAAGGGGAGCCAAACACGATGGTACCAGCTTTAAGTGAAAAAAAAAAAAAAAAAAGGGGCCCAAACACCCACTTCTCTCTTTCTCGCTTACGTACTTTTGATAGAATAATTCCCTGAAGGAATATGATTTTGTTATGTTCTGATCACAAGGCATTTACCAAGAAGTCACAGCTGGGGTCAGGATTGAATACAAAGTTAATTGACGAACGAATTGATTCTCTCTTTCTCGCGTAGGGCTCAAATTTGTTTTGTGCATTTGCAAATACATGTTGTGCATTTAAGAACCAATAATATTAGGTACATTTTTTTTTTTTTTTGATAATTAAATGTAATCGATGAGAGTCGAACTCGTGATCTTTGGATCAACGCATTGGTCCCTTACCACTGGACAGCTCGCACCCTCATATTAGGTACATTTTTTTACAAAACATAAAATTCAAGAAATTAGTGGGGTGTGCTAAATTAAAGGCGAAATTGGATAAATAAAAGAATAGAAAATGAATAAATCACTCAAAGTAATGGAAGGAGGAGAATAATTTACAAAAGAGTAGTGCTAGAGGTACCAAATTTGGTACCAAAATTTGCCACTAAATGACATGGCATTAAATATTTGGCATATTGAGATGTTTTAATTGTTAGGCCCTGGCGGGCCCACTATAATTATAACCAATCATAATAATGATAAGTCATTTGGTAACAATTTTTGGTACCTAATTTGGTACCTCTAGCATTTTTCTTTACACAAACATAATTAATTGGGTGATTAGTAAGTGCTGACTGCTGAGTGGCTCATATATATGTTACGTATCTCCTCAAGACAAAATTAGGCAGATTGGGCCGTGAATTGCGTCTATATATTCAACTACTACTTCCTGATCACATCATTCTTCACAGTTCATATTAATGCATAACACAAGCACATGCAACCTCACATGGACATCACATGGTTACCAGTAGCACACCTGCATAAGGAAAGCATTAGTACACATGATGCTAGCATAACAGTAGTGGTGTTCATGATAATCTGTAGTAGTGGTAGTGCACAGTCTATAGTGCGATCTAGTATCACATGTATGCCACTTCTGTACAAGCACTATATATGTGCTCAAAGTCTAGCTATGTAAGATGCATCTGTGAAAACCATTTTCTCTGTCAATTGTTAAATCTTATAGTTCACACACCATTCTCTCTCTCTCTCTCTCTCTCTCAATCTCTCTCTCTCTCTCTCTCCCATTTGCATATCTGTGGGTGCTAAAATGATGGAGAATCATAAAAATGATTCGATCGGGAAATAACAGTCAATTCTTTGCTTAATTCTATCATCTTTACTGTGCTCATCGGTGTTTAAGGTATTCAAAACAAGTGTTTTAGGTTAATCATTTTGTTGTTGTACGTAGTTAGCTGGTGATGTAAATTTGTATTTTTTTTACTACATAGGTGTTAAGAGGGAGGAAGCAGTAGTATCTAAAATCCCGAAGATAGCATCTTATTCATTAGAGGAGCCATCTGAGGTATTGCACAGTTTCTTTATATGCGTTCCCTATGTATGTTTTGTGTGTGTTTCTTCATTTTCACTATATTTGTTTTCCTAATATATCGCATATCTTGTGTGATAGGTGATGCAGGAGGAAATTGATACAACCACTGCAAACTCAGAATGTTTGAGTTTGTCCTAAACCCTAAACCAACTGCATATCTTGTGATTCCTAAACCGGATACAAAGGCATCGTATTCATTACAGGAGCCATCTGAGGTATTGCACAGTATCACTCCTGGTTAATTATAACTATACTAAATGAAATTAACATAAATATGATGTTTTTTTATATGCGTCCATATGCATGTTTGTGTTTCTTCATTTCTGCTATTGTTTTTCTCCTTATATATCCACATATCTTGTGGTAGGTGATGGATTTCTTACAAAAACTGGTGCAGTGGAAACGAAAAAATCTGTAATTGATGATGGACTTAATATATCGCCAGTCTCCACCTTTGTCTTTATACCTTTGTAAGGCAGAAACGGGAAACAAACAAACGTTGCAAATGTACTGGTCTGCCAATAATGCCGCTCATGCAATTTCAAGAGCTTCTAACAATCGTAGTCATGGAGGAGAGAAAATTTCTCTGAGTTAATTTCAAGCTGTAATTCTCTGATACATTAGTAGTTATGCAATGCATACAACAAAAATGTTTCTTTATATGTTTTCCCTATGCATGTTTTGTGTGTATTTCTTCATTTCTACTATATTTCTTTCCTAATGTATCGCATATCTTGTGATAGGTGATGGAATTCCTAAACCGATTGCTACTGTTCTGGTACTAGCTGTTAAAATTAATAAGCTAAATTTAAATTCTCTAGAATGTGGTAGGTTTTGAATAAAATGTGGTAGGTGTTGAATGTTGAATAATTTGTGGTAGGTTGCCTAAATTGTGATGTAATCAATGATGTAAAATGCTTGAGATGTAGCCTATAAATAGGTTGAGAGTTTGCATGTAATATCATATCAAAAATTCAGAGAGTTCTTAATAAAAGAGTGAGTTTTTAGAGTTTGGGAGAAATAATTTTCTTTCTCCATCTCTACTTTCAAGCCATCAAAGTGGTATCAGAGCCTGGTTGAAATATTCGCCATAATATATCAAATCGAAGATCTCTCGGAGAGGAATCCAACGCCGCCGGAATCACCCCGATCGGAGCTCGGACGCACCGGCAATCGCCGCCGCAAGGTGACTGCAGAAGACAGTTTTCTGCAAAAAATTCTGCAGAATTTTTCCAGAATTTTGAAGGTTACTGTTCATCTATACGATACTGTTTATATACGGTACTGTTCATATATACTGTACTGCACTGTTCATTTACGGCACTGTTCATACATACTGAACTGTTCATATACGGTACTGTTTATACATACTGTACGGTACTGTTAAAAAAAAAGAAAAAAAAAGAAAAAAGAAAAATAAATAAATTCTATCAGTCTTGTTTTAAGATGGCTTCCAGCAGCAATACGTTACAACCTCAACTGCCACGTTTGACAGGAAAGAATTACAACCAATGGAGCATTCAAATGAAAGTGTTATATGGTTTTCAAGATCTTTGGGAGATTGTGGAAAATGGATATGAAAAACCGGAGGATCAATCCAAACTCTCGCCACAACAATTAAGCATTTTGAAGGAGAATCAAAAGAAGGACAAGAAGGCTCTCTACTTTATTTACCAAGCAGTTGATGAAGTTATTTTTGAGAGGATTTCAACAGCATCAACATCCAAGGAGGCATGGGACATCCTTAACAAGGCTTACAAAGGTGAAGAAAAGGTTAAAATGGTGAGACTTCAAGCTCTAAGAGGTGAATTTGATTCACTCAAAATGAAAGAAGGAGAAACGGTGGAGGAATATTATAATCGAACAATTTCGATTGTTAATCAACTTCGTGTAAATGGTGAAGAAATTTCAGATAGAAGAGTCTTGGAAAAAATTCTTCGAAGCATGACTCGAAAATTTGAACATATTGTTGTGGCTATTGAAGAATCAAAGGATTTGAATACTTTCTCTCTTGAAGAATTGTTGGGCTCACTACAATCTCACGAGCTACGCATCAAACAATTTGACTCTCCTTCAGAGCAAGCTTTTCAAGTTCAAGACACTAATCGTGGCGGTTTTAGAGGAAGAGGTGGAAGAGGATCATTTCGTGGTCGAGGACAAGGAAGAGGAAAAGTGCCAAGTGAAAATTCAAGCTCATATCAAAGAGGAAGAGGAAGAGCTCGTGGAGGTTACAATGGAAGAGGAAGAGGCAATTCTTTTAATTTTCAATGCCATTATTGTCATAAAAATGGGCATATGAAAAAAGATTGCTACAAAAGGATTAATGATGAAAAAGATGAATCAAATTTTTTACATGAAAATATTGAGGAGAAAGATGAAAGTATGCTTCTTGTTAGTAATGTTCAAGAAGAATCTCTTGAAGATGTTTGGTATATCGATAGTGGTTGTAGTAACCACATGACCGGAAATAAAAACTGCTTTGTGAATTTTGATGAAAGTATCCAACGAGAAGTCAAGACGGGTGACAACAAAAGGCTCATTATCAAAGGTTGTGGTGATATTCCAATCCGAACAAAGCAAGGTACAAACTACATCTCAAATGTTTATTATGTACCTGTTAGATATTGATTCAAGAGATGATCAGGATCTGGGCATTACTGATCAGATACTGATGCTGACTTCATCAGGAATACAATGTCAGTATTGGACTATCAGGATTAGAAGCTGGTCAGGATTCCATGAAGATTTTCATCAGACCAGAGATCAAGGAAGATTGATATGTCGGTTCCTAATTTGTAGGAAGGAAGCTATCATACGAGATATGCATTCAGAGATATATGTAATTGATTTAGAATATCTTGTAATTGATAGTGCAACTGTGTACACTATATAAACACAGTTTAGGTTTTACATTTTGTAATCGCTTGCACGAGTTATATTGTAACCTAGCAGCTCTTAAGAACATAAGAATTTCTTAAGAGAGTTTTGTAACAGTTTTATATCAGAGTTAATAAAGCTGTTATTGATTCATACTTGTGTTATTTGTTTTAAGTCGAAAATCTTATACAATTGTATTCAACCCCCTTCTACAATTGTTATTTACTGGGCAACAATTGGTATCAGAGCAAAACTGATTTAAATCAGAAACGATCTTAAGATGTCGACAAGCAAGTATGAAAGCATTAAAATTCCAATTCTCAAGAAGACTGAGTATCCAACCTGGAAAGTGAAAATGTTGATGTATCTAGAAGCAACTGATCCTGACTATCTTGACAGGATCAATGATGGACCATTTCTTCCAACAAAACTAGTTGCAAGAACAGAGACTGTTGCTGAACACTATGTCATTAAGGCAAAGAATGAATGGACGGCAGAAGAAAAGGTTCAAGTACTCAAAGATGCAAAGGTAAAGAATATTTTGCATAACAGTCTTGATAATGTCATGTCTAACAGAGTAATAGCATGCAAGACTGCGAAGGAAATTTGGGATACTTTGGAAACTCAATGTCAGGGTACTGAATCTATCAAAAGAAACAGAAGGGCTCTGTTGATTCAGGAGTATGAACAATTCGATGCTAAATCTGATGAAAGCCTTACTGATATGTATGATAGATTCTTGACTTTACTGAACAATCTATCACTGGTTGGCAAAGAGTATGATCCAGAGGATTCGAATACCAAGTTTCTCAGAGCTTTAACTGAAGAGTGGGATACTCAAGCTTCAATCATAAGGCATCAATATGATTTGAAGATGCTGTCTCTTGATGAAGTCTATGGGATGCTAAGAACTCATGATCTTGAGGTTCAACAGAGGAAGAACAAGAAAAATGTCAAAGCAAAATCTGTTGCTTTGAATGTTGAATCAAAATCAAAGGGAAAAGCTGAGGAGGTTTATAACCGAAAGAGTAGAGTGGAAGAGTCAATTCCTGATGACTCATCATCAGATACTGATACTGAGTCTGATCCTGATACTGATGATGACTCTACTGATTCTGATATGATGGAAATGGTTGCTATGATAGTCAAGGGCTTCAAAAAGATGAAGTTCAGAAAGGCTAGGAAGCAAGGGAAATTCCAGAAGAAAACCTTCAATGCTGACAAAGACAGGTGTTAAGACAAGAAGTGCAACTCAAAATGAATGTTTATATAATAACTTTCTGTCAAAGGAGGAGCCCAAGAAAGTTGAAGATGCACTTAAGGATGCTGATTGGGTGACAACTATGCAAGAAGAACTGAATGAGTTTGAAAGAAATGAAGTCTGGAAACTTGTACCAAGACCCAAAGGAAGGTCTATTGTAGGTACAAAGTGGGTATTCAGAAATAAGACTGATTCAGATGGCACAATTGTGAGAAATAAAGCAAGACTAGTAGCAAAGGGGTATTCTCAACAGGAAGGAATAGATTATGATGAGACTTTTGCTCCTGTTGCAAGACTGGAAGCCATCAGAATTTTTCTGGCATATGCAGCTCACAAGAAATTCAAAGTATTCCAGATGGACGTAAAAAGTGCATTTCTCAATGGAGAACTGGAAGAGGAGGTATATGTTGAACAACCTCCTGGATTTGTTGATCCCAGACATCCAGATCATGTCTATAGACTGGATAAAGCACTTTATGGACTAAAGCAAGCTCCAAGAGCCTGGTATGAAACCCTAGCTCAATTCTTACTGGAAAGTGGATTCAACAGAGGTACAATTGATAAAACCTTATTTTATTTGAATCATGGTAAGGATTTGCTGTTAGTTCAAATATATGTTGATGATATCATTTTTGGGTCAACTAATACTAAGCTGTGTGAGAAGTTTTCAAAGCTAATGCAGTCGAGATACCAAATGAGCATGATGGGAGAAATGAGCTATTTCTTAGGTCTTCAAGTTAAACAGACTGATGAAGGGATTTTTATCAATCAGTCAAAATACACAAAGAATTTACTAAAAAGGTTTAACATGCAAGACAGCTCTACAGCTTCCACTCCTATAGCTACAGCTACAAAGCTTGATCCTGATCAAGGAACTGAAGTAGATGTAACCAACTATAGAGGAATGATTGGCTCACTCTTATATCTAACTGCTAGCAGACCTGATATCATGTATGCAACCTGTCTATGTGCAAGATTTCAAGCAAATCCTAAAGAACCACATCTCATTGCAGTAAAAAGGATTTTCAGATATCTAAAGGGCACATCCTCTCTTGGCCTTTGGTATCCCAGAGAATCAGACTTTAGTTTATGTGGCTATTCAGATGCTGATTTTGCTGGATGCAAAATAGACAGGAAAAGTACTTCAGGCAGTTGTCAGTTTCTTGGAGGAAGACTAGTTTCTTGGTTCAGTAAAAAGCAAAAGTCTATCTCCACATCAACTGCAGAAGCTGAGTACATTGCTGCTGGAAGCTGTTGTGCTCAGATCATGTGGATGAGAAATCAGCTAATGGACTATGGTTTGTCATTTTCAAAAATACCTATTTATTGTGATAACCAAAGTGCTATTGCTATGACAGGAAATCCAGTTCAACATTCTCTTACAAAGCACATCAGCATCAGGTATCACTTCATAAGAGAACAAGTACTGGAAGGAACAATTGAACTTCATTTTGTTCCTACTGATCAACAGTTAGCTGATATATTCACCAAGCCACTACCTGAGGCTACTTTTACAAAGTTGGTGAATGAACTTGGAATGGTAAACTATGGCAGTTCCTGAGAAAAAGAAGCCATCAGATACTGACGACTTGCACATACTGATGGAAAGTCAATCCTGACAATGGTCAACGTCGAATCCTGATGCAACGATTCGATAATCAGTATTTTGTCAGAATCTAACTGTCTTCATTTTATCTCAATTTCATGATTCAAGCTATGGTTAATGTTATTGAATTCCTGATAATGTGATCACTTTAATTAGTCCTCATATTTATTTTCAGATAACATGTTAAATCAGGAAAAACATTGAATAGAATAGAATAAACAAGATTTTTCATTGATAATAAGAAAGAGTTTACATTCAAAGATTACATCTTTTGTGCTCTCTATCTACTAATCTATTCAACAGGAAATAAGAGACCAATCCACTCCATTGTTAATAGCCATCCCAGATCCCATCTTTGCCACTTTGTTTGGGTGGAAGTTGACAGGGATAAGGTTATTTTTGCTGACATATTCATTAACAATGGTTGATGGAGTTGGATGAGGATGCCTTAGATGAAAGCCATGCGAATGCTGTTTGGAGGGCAGCATCTATGTCGATCACTTTTGCAGGTTTTTCCTTCTCGATTTCTTCGAGACCTGCATCCATCTGCAACCAGAGAGTCTCCAGTTGTCTTTCCCAGTTGAAAGCATCAAACTCTTCACGAGTATAACTAAATATATCTCTTTTCTCTAAGAGATGGAGGTTTTTCTCAATGATGGTAAGGTTCGACATTGCTAAAACTTTTGATGAGAAGGGTTTTTCTGATTTTTCTTACAGGAGACAATGAAGCGTTATAGAAGTAAGTGGACAAGTCTCTAAGATTAAATAGAGAAGGGTGAAACGAGAATATGAAACGATTCATATTACTGGTGCAAGTACCAGGTATTATTCGATTGTGTTGTTTTAAATTTCTTTATTTAAAACAAAATTACCATGTTTTATTTTGGTCACAATTTTATTTTCCGAATAATATGTAGCGCGTGTGCTCACTCGATGCTTACATACAGTTAAAGATGTAAGTCATGACGCGTGTAATCCTCACCACTCTCTCACGTAATTTGGTCCATTACTTTAGCCTAAACGAATGATTTACTAACACCTGTTTTTGAGAAGTTACAAGTATTGTCTAAAATCAATTAAGTTTACTAATTGATTTAGTTTTCTCAAACTATCAGTAAAGCATCGTCTCTCTTTGTCTCTGCACTCTCAAACCCTAATTTCAAAATTAACTCATCTTTTGTGTTTGAAATTCCAATGGAGAACCTATTCATGAACAGCAAGGTGGTAATCAATGGAGTTACTTTTAATACCAATAACTTCACTGCAGTTCTAGATCATCAGGACTTGCCGAGTGATTTCCACATTATTCAGGACTTTTTGGCCTCAAACCCAATCAATTATGCTCTAACCCAACCTGCCAAGATATCTTTTAAGTCTGTTATGCAGGTTTGGAACACAAGTGTTTTTGGGAAAAGTCATTCATCAGAGAATCCTCAGATGAGCTTTGAATATGACAATGTTACATACTATGTGACTCCTGAGATTGTCACTGAAGCCCTACACTTACCATCAATCATTGGTAAGCCTGTATTCAAAGTTCTTGATGCAAAACTTCTTGAGTATGTTGTAAGCTTGGGTTACAATGGAACACCAAAGAAGTTTGGAGAGCTCTACAGGACAAAGCTCAAGAAGGAATGGAATTTCTTCTTTGATACTATCAGCAGATGTTTCTTGAATAAAGTGTCAAACTTTGATGCCTTACCCACAGGTTCAGCCAAAATTGGGTACTCTCTAATTCATGATCTCTCATTTGATTATGGTTCCTTTATACTAAAGGCATTAAGTGAAAGAAAAGCAGATAAATGTGGTTATGTTTGCTTTCTTAGATTCTTTCAATTAATATTTTCTCACTTATGTCCTCATGCTGTTTTTGAGAATGATACAATTTTGCCAATATGTAAAATCTCAGAAAATAAAATAAAGAGTCTAATCAATTCTGATAAGGCAAATAAGTTTGTGGGACCTCCATACATTCCTGATGAAGTATGGTCTCTTTTAAGAGAGAGAATGCCTATTCAATATGGCCCAGCAACTGGTGCTATGGAACAGGACCTTACACATCCTATTCCTGACACAAGCACACAACCTAAACACTTACCTAAACAGTCAACCACCTCTGGTGTCTCACAAAAGGCATCAGTTGTAAAATCAAAGAAATCAGCTTGATCTGATGTGTCTAAGAGGCAATCAGGGTCAAAGGATTTCTCCACTTCAACTCATTCTCAAATGAAGTCACAAGGGGGTGGACAAAGGGTTTTTGAAACATCTGGTTTGGATAAAGGAACAGGAGGGAAAAGGAAAGTTGATCAAGGAGTTATTTCTGATTCTGATGATGATACAATGCCTATATCAGTCTTGTTGAAAAAGAAGGAGATTGATGTTGCTGATACAAGAGAAGTGGCTGTCTCTGAAAAGCCAAAGAAAAGAAGAAGATTAATCAGCAAAGGCAAATTTGTTGATCATACAGAATTTCTGAATCTTACTGATGATATGGAAGGCAATCCTGATGTTGTTAATCAGGATGGATCATCAGTTCCTGATGCTACTGCTAATCCTGACATCTCTACTCCAAATAATTCACCTATGAAGACTGTTGAGATTTCTGATTCTCCAGCATCTGAATCTCCAAAGAGAAGAATTATTGAGATGTCTGTTGATGAAGTAAATGCTATTGCTGCTCAGCTGGGTGTTAAACCTTCACCTCTTGAAGTAAAAACTGCTGAAGCAAATGTTTTTCACAGACAAAAGAAACAGAGGACTACTGTGTCATCTCTGAGAGGATTCAGCCCACAAGAACCTGAACTTCAAAGGAGTTCAGAAGCTATTACAGATCCAGTCACACAAGAACCACCTACTCAGAGTGTAGGTGCAGACATTTCTGAAGGAATAGTCCCACAAGAACCATCTTCTCAAAGGGAAGGTGAAGACAAGAATATTCCTGCCCCACAAGAACCATCTTCTCAAAATGAAGATGCTGGGAAACTCACATCAGCAGGGGAGTTTCCTGACAATGCTCAAGGGGCTTCTGAAATTGAAATTGAACTTGCTAGAAGTCTGGCAGAAAAAGCTGCTCATGATTTGCACATTGCTGAATGTGATAGAGTGATTGCTGACACTGCATTTGAGGGAAGTACACAAGAACCTTTGACTCAAAGTGTTGAAGAAGCTTCAAAACCTCAGACTACACAAGAACCATCAGTAGCAAATACTGATGCAAGTCATGCTATAGTTGCAGTGGTGAATCCTGATGAGAGTACTACTGATCCACTTATTCCATTGCTTATTGAGCCAATTTCAGCAAGGCCAATGGATTCTTTAACTACTTCATCAGGTAACATCTCTTTCTCTACTTCATTTACTACTGATAGTATGATTACAGATAGACCTGATAACAGGGATACCTCTATCTGTATGACTTCAGACCACTCTTCTCAGCCACCTCTTATTTCTTCACAATTAATGAGCCAGAACCTTTCTTGTGAGATTGAGAGTGAACATTTAGAGAAAAAGAAGAGTGATGAGAGGCAGTCTCCTGAACTGGCAAAAGGAGAGGTAGAAAAGAGTGAGAAGTTGTTAACTTCTAGTGAGGTAGAAGTTGCTATTGAAAGTAACTTAGGTAACATTGTGAGAAGTGATGAGATCACTTTAAAAGAAAAGAGAGATTTAGGAAATGTTACTAATTTGTCTGCAGGTCATCAGGATTCACCAGCTGTATCTACTGGTGTTTTGAAACTGAAAGGTATTATGCTTCCTGATGATGATGTTGAACATAAACTTCCTGAGGCTGGTGGTGGCTCAGATGATGATGATGATGATGATCATGCTGATCTTGAAACAAAGCAAATGCAGGCGGCTATAAAAGCAAGTCTTCAATCTACTTATGGGTCTTCAAGTAGATACATGCAGTCAATGACTCAAGAAGAATTCAGAGGGGAGTATAGTTCACTTCTTCCTCCTGATACTCGAGCTGCAAGGGGACATGAATGGGATACAGAATGGAATGAACCAACTGCTGAGATGAATTTTCAAAATGCTCTGTTTCATTCTGGTCATATTGCTACGCGGATGCCGACACCTGAACTTAAGGCTCTTCTCAAAACCAATGCTCTTCTAGCAAAGGGATTGAAGAGTGAAATTGACTCTATGAAGGCTGCAACAGATAAATTTCAAGCGGGTATTCAAACATCTGTTTCTATATCTGCTACTGCTTCTCAAGCACGCCTTCTTGCAGATGATATTAAAGCTCTTGATAAGAGATTGGATTCTAGAATGACTGTCTTGGAATCAAAAGTTGATACTATTGATGAAACCCTCAAGCTTATATTGTCTTTCTTCATTCAGGATGATACTGATGTCAAAAAGGGGGAGAAGATAGTCAAAACAAAATGTTCACCTGATCCAGTTGTACAAAAGGATGATGATAATTCTGGAAATGATGGTGGTGATAAGTCACATCATAAAGTTGAAACCTCTGATGCTGCTTTAGTAACAAAGAGAAGTCAATCTACTCAAACTAGGCAGTCAACTCATGTTTCTAGATCTGGTAAGAAGACAGTGACAATAATGATGCAATCTCAGAATCCAAAAGAAGAACAGGTTGTGACACCTGGTCAAACTCTGTCAACCATTCCTGAGGATGATGTGTATGTGGAACAGGATGAGGCTGCTGCTAATCTGTTTCATGAACTTGACACTGGGGATGGTCGTGTTCTTAAATTATTTCATAAAGACAAAAGAGTTCAACAGTATCATGCTGAGAAAGCACTTGTTTTATCTGCTGAAGAAAATCCTAACATGACTACTGATGAGTTCTTAGAAGAACAGAACAGGATCTTTGAAGAGTTTGCAAAACAGAATAAAACTCCTGCTGCAAGAAGAGGAAGAGGCAGAGGAGGAAGATACAGAAGTAGAGGAAGATTATCTGCTCAAACAAGTATAAGGCAAACAAGATCTAGTGGAATCAAATTGAAAGATGTTTCTAAAAATGAAAAGAAGAAAACTCCACTATCTCTTGCATCAACTCCAGATAACAGATTCAATGCTCCTGAAGAAATTGAAGAGGAGATATTGCCTTTGAAAAGGAAGAGTAAGGTAGCTGTTCAATCTACTGCATCTAACGAGAAGTCAGTTGTTGATTCAATTCCTGATGTTGTTCCTGAAGAGACTGAAATCTTAAAAGAACTTAAGATTATGATTCTTAAGGTTGTGGTTGAATTTCACAATGTGGAAGTTTTTGAAGATACATTGGAGTGTTAACAAGAAAACTTCAAAAGATTTGAAAGAGAAAGTGAAATCAGAGCTAAAGCCACAAAAGCAGAAAAGATAACAACCAGGGATTACTTAAGAAATGTTCATAGATCAGACAGGAAGTTATGGTATGATAGAGATAGATCTGTTCCTGAACATCAGCAGGATTATCCAACTAATGAGAAGAAGAAGAGTAAGAAGAAGGAGGTGGATAAGGTTGATTATAGGAAACCAGTTGTGTTCATATCAGCTGGATTGATAAAAGAGTCTTCTTTGATCAATGAATTTCTGATTGTTAAAACAGAGTCTACTACTTTTATTGCTGAAAATCCACCAAAATGGGTGAGTATACAATCTGGCTTGAGAGGATGGGAACCTGGCACAAGGGGAGGAATTGGATATAGTCATGCACTGGTTATTTTCATTGCACAAACTTATCAATATGCTCTAGTTGACAAGATTGGGGATGAATTAACTGTAGATCATCTTTGGAAACTTGAAGCTATTGCTATCATTGCTGATTGTCATGCTGATGCAAAGAAAATAGAGAAGCTGGTGTACTTCATGAAAGATGGAAGTGTGAAGAAAATTCCTATTCATGAATTGTTGTGTAAATCTGCAAAAGAACTAAAATATGTTCTGTATCTTCTCAGAAGTAAAAGAATAAATGTTAGTGAAAGAGAAGTTTATCAAAATTGGTGTGTCATGATTTACATGAAGATTAGACAGAGATTCATGGATGGAGGAACAAGGTATGATGGCAATTATATTCCCATGTACTTAAATTTAAGAGATATAGAGGTTGAAATGAAGAAAGGTACAGCTGTTAAAGAAGTGTATCTAGGCATGGAACAACTATCTCTAAATCCAGATGGGAAGGAAATTGCTTATGTGTTGCTAGGTGACTTAGATCTTCCGAGAAATTCAATTCAGAACATCAGGGCAGCTATTTATCAGATTAATGAGGAAGATGAAGAACTCAAAAATCTGAAGAAGAAACTGATTCAAATTCTTGAAAGCAAGGAAGAAGAATTGTTATCTGAATTCTTGAGACTGAATCTGTTTTATCAAAGAATTTCTGAAACTGTTCCTGATGATTTTTAGAAGGTATTTTGTTTTGAGTTTTTGACATCTTGAATCAAGGAATTTGTGCTTTGTTTTATAAAGAACAAATTGGGGGAGATTGTTAGATATTGATTCAAGAGATGATCAGGATCTGGGCATTACTGATCAGATACTGATGCTGACGTCATCAGGAATACAACGTCAGTATTGGACTATCAGGATTAGAAGCTGGTCAGGATTCCATGAAGATTTTCATCAGACCAGAGATCAAGGAAGATTGATATGTCGGTTCCTAATTTGTAGGAAGGCAGCTATCATACGAGATATGCATTCAGGGATATATGTAATTGATTTAGAATATCTTGTAATTGATAGTGCAACTGTGTACACTATATAAACACAGTTTAGGTTTTACATTTTGTAATCGCTTGCACGAGTTATATTGTAACCTAGCAGCTCTTAAGAACATAAGAATTTCTTAAGAGAGTTTTGTAACAGTTTTATATCAGAGTTAATAAAGCTGTTATTGATTCATACTTGTGTTATTTGTTTTAAGTCGAAAATCTTATACAATTGTATTCAACCCCCTTCTACAATTGTTATTTACTGGGCAACAGTACCCGATCTTAAACATAATCTTTTAAGTGTTGGGCAACTTACAAGAAAGGGACATCATGTGAATTTTAAAGATGATTTTTGTGTGATCAAAGATAAAAATGGTGTTCTTGTTGCAAGAGTCAAGATGACATCAACTAAAATGTTTCCACTGAAAATTCAAAGTGAGTCTCTTCCATGTTTTGCTAATATTGTGAATGACAAGTCTTGGCTTTGGCATCTTCGATATAATCACTTGAGTTTTAGCACTCTATCAAAGATTTGTAAAGGTCATATGGTGAGAGGCATCCCAAATATTCAAAAGCAAGATCAAGTATGTGAAGACTGCATTTTTGGCAAGCACCATCGAGATCCATTTCTAAAAGAGAAGGCATGGCGAGCTAAAAAACCATTGGATTTGGTACATTCGGATTTGTGTGGACCTATGCGTACAAACTCTATTGGAGGTAGTTGTTATTTCCTCACTTTTATTGATGATTATAGTCGCAAGATGTGGATTTATTTTCTCAAAGAAAAATCTCAAGTATTTGAAACATTTAAAGTTTTTAAAGCATATGTGGAGAAAGAAAGTGGTCATTCTTTAAAGACACTACGATCTGATCATGGTGGTGAATATATGTCCCAAGAATTTGGAAGTTTTTTGAAGAAGCATGGCATTCGTCATCAGTTAACGGTTCGCTCAACCCCTCAACAAAATGGGGTGGCCGAAAGGAAGAACCGAATAATCATGGAGCTTGTTCGAAGTATGTTGAAAACAAAAGGATTGCCTAAGATGTTTTGGGCCGAAGCGGTTGCTTGTGCATGCTATGTTCTCAATCGTGCACCTACTAAAAGTGTACAAGGGAAGACTCCACAAGAAGTTTGGAGTCGTAAGAAGCCATGTGTCTCTCACTTTAGAATTTTTGGAAGCATTTGTTACTCTCATGTGCCCGATGAAAAGAGAGGCAAACTTGATGATAAATCTGAAAAATGCATCTTTGTTGGTTATAGTGAAGCTTCCAAGGCATACAAATTATACAATCCCATTATAAAGAAGGTCATAATTAGTCGCGATGTAATTTTCAATGAGGAGGCTTCATGGGAATGGAGGAATGAAAAAGAAAGTTCAAGTATCTTTCTTGATGATGATGCATTTGATCCAGTTGAAGAAGAAGGCGCCACTCCACCTACTCCACCATCCAATTCTCCTTTAAGCTCATCATCATCTTCAAGTTCCAAATTACCACCTAAAAAGACAATAACTATAGCGGATCTTTATGGAGCAACAAGAAGAATTTTGGAAGATGAATTTGTCGATTTTGCTTTATATGCAAATGCGGATCCGATTAATTTTGAAGATGCCGCTAAGGAAGATAAATGGAGGCAAGCCATGAATCAAGAAATTGATGCAATTGAAAGGAATAAAACATGGGAATTAGTTGAAGCTCATAAAGCAAAGAAACCTATTGGAGTTAAATGGGTTTATAAGACAAAGTTGAATGCCCAAGGTGAAGTTGAAAAATACAAGGCCCGATTAGTGGTGAAAGGTTACAAGCAAAAATATGGTGTTGATTATAAGGAAGTATTTGCTCCGGTAGCACGACTTGAAACAATCCGCTTGATCCTCTCTTTAGCCGCTCAAAATAAATGGCAAGTTCATCAAATGGATGTCAAATCGGCTTTCTTGAATGGAGAATTACAAGAAGAGGTCTATGTTGAGCAACCCCCGGGCTATGTAAAGGAAAATGAAGAGAATAAGGTCTACCGATTAAAGAAGGCTTTGTACGGATTAAAGCAAGCTCCTCGTGCATGGTATAGTCGCATAAATGATTATTTTTTAAAGATGGGATTCAAGAGGTGTCCATTTGAGCATACACTTTACATCAAAGAGAACAAAGGTAAAATTCTTATCATTGGCTTGTATGTGGATGATTTGATTTTTACAGGAAATAGTCATGATAATATTGAAGAATTCAAGAAGAGTATGATGCATGAGTTTGAAATGACCGATTTGGGATTACTACATTATTTTCTCGGCATAGAAGTAAAGCAAGATGAGAGTGGCATTTTTATCTCTCAAGAAAAGTATGCAAAAGATTTGATGAAGAAGTTTCGAATGGAAGATGCAAAAGCAAGTAGTACTCCTGTTGAAGTTGGATTGAAACTGAGCAAGGATGATGATTCTAAATATGTTGATCCAACATACTATAGAAGTCTTGTTGGGAGCTTGATGTACTTGACTGCCACTCGTCCAGACATTACATATGGTGTCAGCTTGATCAGTAGATTCATGGAGAAACCAAAGAAGACACATTGGGAAGCCGGGAAAAGAATCTTAAGGTATGTTCGTGGAACACTTGGAGATGGAATTTATTATCAAAAGGTGAATGACACTAAGGTAGTCGGATATTGCGACAGTGATTGTGTAAGAACCCTGATTTTTGGTAATATTTTTAAGAATATAATATCATATGACATTGTGAATTTGGGACCTTTTGAGTCACCTATGTTGTTTAATGGAATTGATTATCTGAGAAATTTATGTTGTTACATTCTCAGATTTAAAAAAAAAAAAAAGGAAGGTTGTTAAGGCAAGAGGCCTACTGCCATTAAGATTTATAAAAACTTGGGATCTGAGAGTTATTAGAGTATTAAAAGAATTATTAGGAATTATGACGAGGAGTTATGGATATTCGAGGAATTCACACAATTAAGTACTTAAGGAATTATAAGGGAAGTCTCTACGCGACAAAATAGTATTACGAGAAATTAATTAAGATACGATACGAATTAAAGATTAAGTGACAAGCATTGGTGGAAGAATAATGATACAAGGAGTTGTATCGCATGCAAGTCCCATGCAACTAAGTAGTTAGGAAAAGCAAACTAGTAGTACCAAATGGACAAGAGGAATAGTAACTAGTTATTACATCTTCCAAGGAGACAAGAGGGCATGGTGGCCTATACCCTAGACTTGCAACATGTGATGCATATACATATACATAACATATATCACCCAACCACTTTATACCAATTATTCAACCAACCAAAAAGCAAAACACAAAAACTCTTCTCCCCCCCCCCCAAGCCATAAAGCTCTCGGCCAAGACAAGAACAAGGAAGAAAAATTTTTCTTTCTTCCACTTCTCCTCATTCACAATTCAAGGCAAAATTCCTAGGCACTCTACATCATATAAGGAAGGTATAATAAGAATTCCAACCCTTTTCATCCATTAATTTTCAAGATATTAATTGTTAAAGTTTTGGTGAATAGTAACAATGTTAAGTTTTCTTTTAGATCTTGGATTATAAGGAGTGTGGGAGCTTATTCAAGGTGTTCTTGATTTTTGTAAGGCTTACCCAAGGCTCCTAGGTACTCAAGAAGGTATAAAAACCTTAACCCCTCTTGGCCATGTAGTGTTTATGATGTTCAATGATAGATCCATGTATATTTGTGTTAATCTTGGATGTTCAAGTGATGGATGATATAGATCTTGAGTTTAAGTGTTGTGATTGTGATTTTTATGATTGTGGTTAGTATATGTATCTCCTTGAATGTTATAAAGCATGAACTAGGTGACTTAGATGTTGGTTGTGTTGTGGAAGTAAGAATCTTGGTTGATTTAAGTGAAACAAGCATGCTGAGTTTTTCCAGGAACATTGACCTGTCTTGTAACATGGTTTTGAACCCTCAAATCTTGTCCCCTGAGGTCCTACCATATATTGTTTGAAAGGTATTTGAATGTAGTTTCTGGAAAGGTAAGGTTCATGACTAGGTGATGTATAGATTTTAAGTTATGGCCGGAGAAGTAAATTGTGTTTCTGGATTCCGGACTGCACTAAATGACCCCCTTGTGAACCTTGTTTAAACCCCTAAAAATTTATGTGGGATCATAGAAAAATTAGAGAAGCTAGTAAATACAGTGGGGAAGGCTACCCAAAAAGAATTGGATTAAAATATGAATTTTTCAATTTTATAAAAATGCTAGAGTAAAATTCGCGCAAGGGAAAAAGTCGTTAAGTGGAGTATAATTCTAGGGGTAATGGACGTGACTCGGATATGGTAACTAAACTAAGTCGAATAAGTGACGAGCGTAATCGAGTGATGACATGAACCTATAGTGGGGCTAGAGTGTCATAAGACGAAGTCCTTAAGTTAATTTTGTACCCCTAAAACCCCGTAATTAAAGAGGTATTGTTAAGGTACTAACGAACGGTTATTGCTTATGTATAGATCGTTCCACTCCGCACGCTCGACCACCCCAACCAAACCAAGGCAAGTTTACTTTTCAAAACTTACATATATAAGGACTTTCAATGTTGTGTTTGTAGTTTTCAAACGTATCAAATGTTATGTTTATCGAAGTATCGATGGAATTGAGATGTATAAGTACATATATGTTTGCACCCCTTGAACTTAGAATAAAATGTTTTCTTCGGACAACGACTCTAGCAATAGAGGTCGTAGCGGTCCGTATATACTATTGACTGGGGAGCGGTATATTATTATATCGTAATTAAATTGCGAAAACCCGAAAGGTCATTCGGGGAGTATCGTATACTCAAGTAATTATTTTTATATCTTCGTAAATACTCAAAATACCTATCTTGGATTAAAAGCTTATTTAATTAAATAATTATTTTATTAATTATTAATATTAAATCTTAAAATATCAATTATTAATTATTGTTCATTATTTTAAAGTCAAAGCTAATCCAAGATACCTTTAATACTTTCAAACTCGAACTCTTTCAAACTCAAAACATTTTCGAAAACCCCCGGTCAGGTTCCACTTCTTGTACAATTTCAAGAATCATCGGTCGACTGATGTCGGACCTCAATTACTCAGTTTTCAATCAAAATCAAGTTTTTAAAAGAAAAAGAAAAAGGGACTCTGGCAGGTGTGGGAACCGTTGACGAACGATTCCCGGGATGTGTAAGCGGCCGTGAGCCAGGCGGTCCATCAATTATTATTCCGGCCCAGGTGTTGCCGAAGGATGATTACGGATGTAGTTTTCATCGAGGGTGATTACGGATGTAGTTTTCACCCGGGGATAGTTACGGATGTAGTTTCTATCCTTCTACCGGTAGAGAAGACCCGCGGATTATTAGACTTGGATGTGGCGACTGATCATCGTCAATCCTTGTCAGGTTTTCATGTTTTCTTCCAGTCCCATCCTCCACTTTGGAAAAATACTCAAACACTGCTTCTTGGGCCTAAGTGCCAAGTTGCCGATAGTGTGGTTTTTGATGAGAAAATATTGACATCGTGCAGTATCTAGAACTGCAAGATTTTCTATAAAGATTGGCACGTGTTAATGCACTCTTGCTATTGTTTCAAAGAATGAAATGTTTTTGTATGAGAAACCTTCTAAGATAATGAAAGGAAAGAGGTTTGCAATGATGTATTCCCTGTACAGTATGTTAATCGTAGAGTATTTTGCCGAAAATGATATACTCATATGTAAATATTTTCAAACTTGAGATATATTGAAATGGGAACCTTATAAGGGGTTCATATGTTATCCTAAAGCTCCTTAGTGAGTATAGATGTTTTATTCAAACTCGGGCACATATATTGTCCAATTATGTTTTGAAATCTGAGATATATACCCATATAGTTGGGAATGTTTTCGAAATAAACCACATTATTATTTTACAAAATAGTGAACTTGCTGAGCATTATGTAGCTCATTCTTGCTTTATAAAAACTTTTCAGAAAGGGAAGAACTTGGCCGATTAACTCCGCACCAGCAGAAGAGGAGTAGAAGAATTAACCGGAGATGATCTAGTCCATGATAAATACTACAGAGTAGTCTGATAGGTTTTCAACTGTAATAGTAAGACTTGTCTTCAAGTGTAGTTGTATAAGTGGAATTGCGTAAGACTCTGGATTGTACAGATGAATTGTAATAGTTAGTGTTACCTTTGGTTATCGTTTCTGAGGCTCTAACTTGATGGTGTGTAAGATTGAGGTATGGATGGATGTATTGTTGAGTTGTAAAGTTAATACAGGGATGATGTGGTTGGATGATGATGTGACGACCTGAATATTTGACCTCAGATTTGGGGGCGTCACAGATTGGGCCGGAAGTGTTGATGATAGTAAAAGTACTTCAGGTAATGTTTTCTTTCTTGGCTCGAGTGCAATCACATGGATGTCGAAGAAACAACAAGTTGTGGCTCTCTCAACGGCAGAGGCAGAGTATATTTCTTTGTCATTAGCTGGTTGTCAAGCTTTGTGGATTTCATGGGTGTTAGAAGATCTCAAGCATGTCGTGAAAGAAAGTCCAGTAATATATTGTGATAGTAAGTCTGCTATAGCACTCATGGAGAATCCGGTATTCCATGGGAAGAGCAAGCATATCAGAATCAAGTATCATTTCATTAGAGACTTGGTTGAGAAGGGAGAAGTAGAGATCAAGTATTGCAAGACAGAAGACCAAGTTGCAGATATTTTTACAAAACCTTTGAGGCCGGATATCTTTAAAGAATTGAAAAAGAAGCTTGGCATGTGTGGAAATTTAGCTTAAGGGGGGATGTTAAAATTAATAAGCTAAATTTAAATTCTCTAGAATGTGGTAGGTTTTGAATAAAATGTGGTAGGTGTTGAATGTTGAATAATTTGTGGTAGGTTGCCTAAATTGTGATGTAATCAATGATGTAAAATGCTTGAGATGTAGCCTATAAATAGGTTGAGAGTTTGCATGTAATATCATATCAAAAATTCAGAGAGTTCTTAATAAAAGAGTGAGTTTTGAGAGTTTGGGAGAAATAATTTTCTTTCTCCATCTCTACTTTCAAGCCATCACTAGCTTGCTGGCTAACTTGGAGTTTCTTTCGTTAAATAGGTCTAGTATCAATTGTTCAATATTTGTATAAGCTTACTACATTTTACTTCTCCATTGTAGTCTTGTACTAGCAGTCAGCACCCGGCCCTATTTAGTTTTTGGTGTTGTATTATACTTGTTCCAAACATTGAAGCCGTGAAATAATTGTTACACATTACTTGATGATTTTAGGTAGAGCATTATCCAATAATATAGTATTAAGTAAGTTTTTTTATCTTGATAAACACCCATATAGTAATCAGGAAAATGAACTATAGCTAGATACAAATGCCATCAATCCCTTGAAAGACTTCCAAAAGACAACTTCCTAAACCCCTTGTAGTCGCCGAGAAGATAGAATTGGAAAATGATGTACTATACAACTTTAGGTGAACCCAGAAGAAAAGCTCACTGTCGTCATGGGCTGCATTTATTTTCTCTCTTGTAGTTTATTTTGTTAACCATTTAATTAAATAAAAATAAAGCATTTTCCTTCAGATACAAATCGTATCCTCAGGAAATGGGAAGAGATTACATGGTTATTTCCATGATCTTATCAAGCAAGATCAACCATTCAACACTTACAACCATTGCAAACTATCAACACAAATTTGATACGATCGACCAAAGTTAATTATTCGATATGCAGAAGTTGCCTAATGCATCCAGGGAGCATTTGCATTCTACCTAGTATGCATCCTGTAGTTTTGTTTAGTTTGTGCATTTCCTCTTTAGCATGCATGTATGAATAATAGCCCTTTAAATGGTGTACCTTCCGGTGTAGGGCAACCAAGTCTTTTTCGCTCAAGTTTGAATGAATTATATCTCGTAGTAAGAAGAGCGAAGGAAGAAAGAGTGTAGTAAACAAAATAAATTTGATATCACTTGATCCCGTGAATTTCATTTAGGTTTTTCTGATAAGTTTCAGTATAATTCTCATAAAAACAACCTCAAAACATACGGATACACCTCATTCTTCTTTTTCCCTCCGTGGGAATGAAAGGATCAAGAATGACCAAAATACATATATTTTTCGAAGATCAGTGGTCATATATACTAATTTTCGAATTAGCGGTCCAAAATGTTCACTTGATATGTTTTTTAAAGTGGCGTAAATCCCGGATATTCCATTTCAAGTTGGTCAATGACAGGTCTGTTGCAAGTTGCAACTATTTTGGAGGTCCAATCCTAAATACACAAATATGGGTCTTTATATTTATGACAAAAAATCACACATATAAATTATTTTATATATGAATAAATATATTTGTGTTATGCATTACATAAACAACTTCAACAGATTAGTACAAGTATCAGTGCACTACAAGAAAAATGGCCATTTACGATACCATTCGGCTCCAATACAAACAGGTTTCTTAACCACTACAAGGAAAACTGATGTGTACAATGGTTTTTGCCCGTTGTCTGATAGCCTGGAATAGCGTTGTCTATCGAGCAGCTGTCTCTTACCAACCTCAGACAACGGTACACAAATCGTTGTCTGATATGATATCCGTAACAACACACCAGGCTCAAAATGTGTTGTAGCACACCCAGAAACCACAACGAATCTGGTAAAAAACGTTGTTCTTATAGTGATATTACAACGGTTTGGTTAATTTTGAACGTTGTTAGATTTTAATGTGCACAACTGTTTTGGTGAATCAGAGGCACGCAAAGCCAACATTCACATGTGATACAATCGTTGTCTGAATAGTTTTTGTACAATGTTTTGTAGCTTCAAAAGTGTTGTTATAAACAAAATGCACAAGTGTTTTTAGGCCACCCATATTTTGTTCTATTGTGTGTTAAGAATTTAGACAATGGTCCTTCAGATTTAGACTGTTGTCTTTCTTCTTCTTCCATAATAGTTCTTTTTACACACAACACTTTCATAAAGATTGCTATTGTAAGATATGATTTATAACATGTTTTCTTATAAATGCTCTCATTGGCTAGACATAAACTAGACAATGCACCAATAAAATACTACCATTACGACCAATATTCGCTATTACAACGAACTAAAATCCACCATTACAACCAAAATTCATCATCAACCAACTAAAATTCAACCATCTAATGTCATTAATTTTTAAACAAAAATCAATTACATAACCTAAAAATAAACTCCAAGAACTAGAAATACCCTAAGTGTTAAATACAAGGCTGCAACCCATGGTTTCCTACGCTCCAATATATCCAAAGCCCAGTGACAAGCCGTGCTTATTAGTTCAGCAGGTGAGGCGCTACCACATCTACAGAAGTTCTTACTGTAGATGTTCCTCCCCCAGAGACTGCAGAATGGACAACAACAAAATACAATTAAAAATACGTATTCAAATTTAAATTCTAATCATATGAAATTCTCCCTGAGACTGCAGACTGCAGAATGCCCAAGTGAGATATATGAAATTCTAATCATGGCATTCAAATTTAAATCAAACAAAATATGCCCAGAAGTAATAGAACCTTTCTTAGTTGTAGTAATACGCTCCTGAAGACCTCCAAGATCAGTGGCCAAAGTTGGTTGATAACCGACAGCAAATGTGATACGACCAAGCAAAGCAGACACTTCAGAATTGGCCTGCAAGAAAATAAAAATTAGCATAACAAATAACATGTCAACTAGATTTATTCATTAAGAATTTTAATGAGATCGTATATTTCTTCCCGCTCAATGCAGTAAATTCTTTAACATATCAGTAAGATAGCGATGAAAATGCAATAAAATACCTGCAAATGACTAGCAACATATTCCCTCGTAAGTCCTGGTTCATTCATCACTTCTACTATTTTCTTCGGAAAAGCCTCTGTACAAGTATAAAAAACAGAAGCATGTATGAATCGAACGAGCCAGTTACATCCCCTTAGACAATGGCATCCAAAAGGTAAAATGTATACAAATCTTGTGTAAGAGACAGGCAGTGAATTGAAGATATGAAAGAACTAAACAATTATAGTGACAACTGACAAGTGAACTTACTATCCTCCCCGATTTGTGCAATGGCATCAACAAATTTTCGGTGCATATCGCTTGTCCAAATAAATCTTTTTTTCTTTGGAACTTTAGATTCATTTTCACCGTCGTCGAGTGGTTCACTAGAACTCCCTTCACAGTTCATTCCTTTTTTCTATTCTCCCTTGTCTGAAGTATTTCATTACCTGGAGTCTGGAGATGCATCTGCTCTGTTACTCGTCTCACTCACCTTATTTTCAGCATTTTCATTGACCAAGATTAGTCTTCAATTTGGCTTCGCTGCTGAAGTTATTACCCTAGTACGAGAGGACTGGGTTGGGCCAACCTCCAATTAAAGCAGCAGCAACATCCTTGTTGCATTCCTCACTATTATTAAAGAGAGATCTAATCATTGACATCATTATTAAAGCTTAAACTTACTGCAGTAAACAACCAGCACCTCTAAATTAAAAACAAACACTATTTAATTGCCATATATACAGGACATGGACACACAAAGAAAGACATAATCATTGACATCTTGTGACAGAAACCAACACCAACAAATACAGTATCTTACACTAGGACAAAGGTGTGCTGGTCTAGGTGGAAAGGAGTATAAGGGTGATCCGAATATGAAATACTAACCAAGGAGTATAAGGCTTCAAGGCGTTTAGCTCGTCAAACATCCAAGGAAATATCATCTACAAAGGCTTCTACTTTTGCGCTAGTGCTGGATTCACTCTCAATATCATCCAAGAAAGTTTAAGAAGTATAAGCTTGATTCACTCTCAATATCTGTCTTTTCTTTGCTTGTGGTTGCATCAAGTTTCTTTACTGCAACAATATTTCCATTCTCTATATATAATTCCCCATTTATAACATTGTAAATTCAGCCCATAAATTAATCATCTGTATTTCAGTAGGAGATAATTGCAAATTCGAGATCACCTTGTATACATCTCCAAAGCCACCTTCACCAACCTTGTACTCTTCACTAAAATTCTTGGTGGCTGACGACTTCAGATCTTTGTATCTGTATATAGTTGGTCTTTGCAACTTGGTCACCCCTTGTATATCACCTACAACACATACAGAAAGATGATGGTAAATAGAAGATAAACACATCTATACCTTGATATCAAAGGCCAGTAATGAGATCCAACAACCACACAGACAACTAAAATCATTGGCATCAATCGAGTTAATAACCAAAGACCAAAAAACACATGTGCTAGTACAATACCGCTGCGATGGCTAAGGTGGGTCTTCGGTTCTTTGCCTGAACAGCAAAGATTTCAAAAACTAATGCTGAAACAAGTGGTTGCTTATGCTTTTGGTCTTGTTGTAACAGGAACTGGCAAAAAGTAAGGATTTCAGGATATTAAAATCAAATTTGGTATACATGAGGTTTTGTCACTCTATGCTATATAATATGTTTCTTTCTTGGTCAGTTTAACAAAACCAAAGTAATAATATAACAATTTCAGTTGACAACTCATCATACCCATTTCTCGAATTAAGCAAACCATATTGTTGTGGATTCTTTGAGGAAATGAGTGCTAGTTTGCCTTTTAGCACTTGTCCTAGTTGGAAACTCGTTTATATCAGTCATTTATATCAGAAGTTCTAACTAAACCTAATAAGTAAGTATATATGAGTCACCTAATTATATGGTTGTAAAAATGTTCTGGCCATACGTATATATATGCTACTTCTGTTGAATGCAGTGGAATTATAGATTTAAGATGTGGGAGAAAGGGGGGAATAGAATAGATGTCGATATTTTATATCACTATTTACTCAACTTTTTACCACAAAGAGCCTTAAAGTACATTAGTATTTTGCAGTATACTCCACCTTATGGAAGTGCTATGCCATATAAAACATCATTAAGAACATGTATGATCCGCTTGAGTATATCAATTGCCTTTAACCTTTGTATTTAAACTGGAAAAAATTACCAAGTTTTATTTGCATATAGGTATGGGCTGTCCTGAAACCCGGATTCTTTGCATTGCTGGAAGATCCTAACAATCCCATTTTGACATCAAGATCAACAATTGTTATGTTGTCATCAACATCCTGATCTTTTCCAACAGGGGAGACACAGTTTTGGTAACAATTTAGATCCATGATCAGGGGATTTTTTACGCTGAATAGAAAACGTGGGATCTATGGTTTGCAGATGCAGTATCCACATTCTGGTGACATTTCTACAGAATTGGTAGGAAGGGTATCAATTGGATAATCAGTATTAGGGCAGTTAGTGAGAGATTAGGTATTGGGGGTAGAGCAAGTGTTAAGCTCCTTTTTGTCGGGGGTTTTGGATAGAAATTCAGGTGAGTGAGTAGAAGTAACATTAGTAACATTTATCTTTGTAGTTAGTGGTATTAGTTTTATTAGATGAAGTATAAGACAGTTTTATTTTTCCTTTAATTGAATTGTTACAAATAAATTATTGTACTTTTGCCGCAGTTTGATCGGTATACACCTGAAATTCTGGACATTGTCACCTTGTTCTGTAGAGTTTACAATTGTCTCGCATTTAGTCTCTGTTGTCTGGCTTTGTTAGCAGTATTATGTTTTTCTGATACTTTTCTGTTGTAATCCTTTTAAGGAGTCATTTTTGCCTACCACAACTTATTTCGTTTTCTCAAATTTAGTCTCTTTATCTTATCTAATGAAATACTTTGCATCTGGCAGCAAAATACAAAGATCTACCATGATATTTTCTCTTGCATTCCAAACGACAGTATATATACATTCCAGGTACTAATGTACTGTTACTCCTGTACTGTCTGTCATTCTTAAATCCCCTATAAATACTTTTAACTCACATTTATGAAATGCAGATCTGCACTAAGACAAAGTGTGAGTCAATGGAAAGAGAAACTTGGCCTAAAAACAATTGATCTTGGGGTAGCTCCTGAGTAATGAGGTGGTCCATAATCTGCTGATAGTGTTAGAAAATGGAGTTTTTAGGGCATAATTATTTTATGTTCTTGATGTTAATTCCGGATTTTAACGATTGGAAATTGTTCCTTGATATGGGAACTTAAATTTTCATATATGGGTCTAAGTAATTTTCTTAGTGAAACCCATAGAGAAATGGAGTTGAAGTTAGTAGCTTGAATAAGCTTGAAATGAGAATATGTATTTATCCCACATTGAAATAAATAAGGGGGTTGTTGGCTTTATATAGAATCACACACATGGGTAGTGTACAACTACTAAGGTGTATGATGGTGCATGGTGTTACTGTGCATGATGCCGCCGCCCGCCTCGGCTCGGCTCGGCTCGGTCGAAGGGCGATTTGGGCGAATGTCTCGGCGTCTCGCGTACGCGAGGCGACCTGGGCGAGGAATTTTATTGCATGGATTATTGATTTATTTTAATATTATAAACATGCTGTCAAGAGTTGGACTATACTCCTAGTTAAGTCCTGTAAACTCTCGAGAGTAAACTTGCTGTCATGAAACAAAGTTGCTGTCAGGAAGGTAAAACTTGCTGTCATGAACAAGGTTGCTGTCAGGAAGGATAAACTTGCTGTCATGAATAAGGTTGCTGTCAGGAAGGTAAAACTTACTGTCAGGAACAAGGTTGCTGTCAGAAAGTAAACTTACTGTCGAGTTCAAACTGATGACAGTTACTTTAAAGGTGCTGTCGGGTCTTGTCGACAGTAACTTCTGCGTTGTTTTGACAGTAGAGTCTGAGCGTTTATTCTATTAATTGGAAGTCATAATGTGGATAAATATATAACGCAACTGTTACGATTTATTTAATATAAAATCAGCTGTTACAGCCGTTTTGATTATATTAAATCGACCGTTTCATTCTAATTAATTAGAATGGGAGTTACAATATTAATTGGGTGATATCAGTTACGTTTGGCCTCTCCTATAAATAGAGACCTAAGCTACTGATTGTAAATATACTGTCCACACCATACATTCTCTGTTCTCTCTATACACTCTGTTCTCCCTTTATATTCTGTACTCCACCAGTAGGTTTTTCTGGCGACTGAGGTGCTAGTCGAAGTCGAGTTTTTCTGGTGACTGTGACCATCTAACTCGGAGCTGTTTTATCCTGGAAGAATATTGCCAGCATCCTGACACAGTGTAAGTGGGGGCAATTATCTCTTCAAGAACAGTCAGGTTTTTCGTGCAAATCTTGACGACTCAGCTGTGTTACATATTTGTTTGATATACTGATATAGCTATGGCTACTGGTATGTCTTCTGTCTTTCCTTCGTTTTTACAGTTACTGATATGCATGCTTTTTACCTTCGTGTTTTGTTTCGTTAATTGTTTGCTTGGCCTTGGCTTGTTAAATACGATATATAACTGCCTCTATGTTGCTATTTTAGTCAATATTTCCAACATTCTTGAAGAGATAATTCGTTATATAGTATTTAGCATAATGGTTAACGAGAGTGAGATTCCTGCTAGTGGTAGTTCGGTTGCATCTGTTGGGGTCATTGATTGGACCACTTACAGTTTTCCACAACCTGTTGAATTAACTGGCTTGCCAGAGAAATTCAATGGGGGCGTTGGCTTTTCTCGTTGGTAGAAAAGGATAAAGTTGTGGTTGACTGTAAAGGGTTTGTGGCCTGTTGTGGAATTTGAGAAGCCGGTTGTGGATCAAGAGAAGGCTGAATCAGTTAAGAGTTATGCGAAGTGGGCTGAGAAGGATGGGGTTGCTAGGGCAGCAATTCTGGCTGCTCTAACCAACACATTGTTTGATGTGTACTCTTCTGATGCCTACACCGCAAAACTCTTATGGGAGAAGCTGGACCAGACACATAATACTGACTCACAAGGTCTGGAAAAGTATTCTGTGGCTAGGTTCCTTGATTTCAAGTTGGTGGACAATAAATCCATGACTGAGCAAGTGCATGAGTTCGAGATGATAGTGCATGCTTTGAAGGAGTCTGGAATGGACCTCCCCGAAAAGTTTAAGGTGATGAGTGTGATTGAAAAGCTCCCAAAGTCTTGGGAAGAGTTCTCTCTCTCCCTGAAAAGACAGAAAGGAGAGATCATCTGGACCAACCTTATGCTGGACATCTCGGTGCAAGAACAACACAAGTCCAAACAGGGACATTTGATGCCAACTGAGCATGGAAGCTCGAAGGTAAATGTAGCTACTGTAGGACAGAAAAGGAAGGCTGTCTCTAAGAAGGGTAATAGTAATAAACCTAAGAGTGACAAGGATAAGGCCAAGAAACCAAAGGCAAACAAACCATGTTTGTCTTGTGGGCAGGTTGGACACTGGAGTAAGGACTGCCCTACAAAGAAAGCCGAGGGGGTAGCTCAAGCGAATGCTGTGTTTGGAACCTCAAGTGGGCCTGTAGCGAACATGGTTATTGGTGAGGCTTTGGCTTCTGAAACCAACGTAGACCGGTATGTTACCTACAACCCTGTACTATTTTCCACTTATCTGTCAAATGAATGGTTGATTGATACTGGAGCTAATGTGCATATTTGTGCTGACATTAGTTTATTTGTATCTTATCAACAGAGTCATAGCTTGACAGTGACGATGGGGAACGCAAGTGCTGCTCAAGTACATGGAGTAGGAAACGTGGACCTGAAGTTTCCTTCGGGACGTATTCTATCCCTGACGAGAGTGCATCATGTTCCCGACATGCGTAGAAATATAATAAGTGGTAGTTGTTTAGTAGCTAATGGCTTTGAAGTTTCTCTCAAATGTAATAAAGTAGTTCTTATTCATACTGGTACATTTTTTGGCAAGGGTTACTTGTCGAATGGTTTATTTGTGATAAATGCTGAACCCGTTTTGGGTGGATTGATTAATAATATTACTCCTTCTGTTAACTATGTTGAATCTTCAGATTTATGGCATGCTAGACTTGGTCACTTAAATTTTGGTGCTCTTAAAAATATGATGAACTTAGAGTTGATTCCAAAACACACTATAGAAAAGAATTCTAAATGTCAAGTATGTGTGTCTGCTAAACAAATAAGGAAACCTTTTCATAATATTGTTAGGGATTCAGACTTGTTAGATTTAGTACACACTGATATTTGTGAATTTGGTGGTGTGTTGACTAAGGACCAGTTTAGATACTTCATTACCTTTATAGATGATAGTAGTAGATACTGTTATGTTTATTTACTTAGACATAAGGATGAAGCACTTAGTAAATTCATTATATATAAAACTGAAGTAGAAAAACAAACTAGTAAGGTACTTAAAAGGTTGAGATCTGATAGAGGTGGTGAGTATACGAGTAACGCTTTTAATGAATTTTGTGCAAGCAATGGTATAGTTCATGAAGTTACCCCACCATACACACCTGAGTCTAATGGGGTTGCTGAGCGAAAGAACAGAACATTTAAAGATATGATTAATAGTATGCTTATTAATTCTGGGTTGCCTAAATACATGTGGGGAGAAGCTCTGAATACGGCTTGCCATATTCTGAATAGAGTTCCTCTGAAACACATGGATAAGACACCCTATGAGTTATGGAAGAGCAAGAAGACTAAGTATCTGCGTGTGTGGGGGTGCCTTGCTAAGGTACTTGTCCCTGAATACAAGAGAAAGAAACTAGGTCCGAAGACTGTTGATTGTATCTTTCTAGGCTATCTTGAGACCACTACAGCTATGAGATTTTTAGTGTTAAAATCTGACATAGATGGTATAGTGGCAAACACGATAGTTGAGTTTCGTGATGCTACATTCTTTGAGGATGTTTACCCTATGAAGACTGGTATGCCTCAAGATACTTCTAATGAAGATCCTACTCACACATCAAGTTCTATTCCTGATCATGTGGAAAAGATGACAAATGTGGGGGCGGAACCTAGTAGTAGCTCTACTCCTAAGGAGGTAGAGGAACCACGAAGGAGTAAGCGTGCAAAGGTAGTCAAGGATTTTGGAAGTGATTTTATCACTTACAATGTCGAGGATGAACCTTTAACATTCCGACAAGCTATGGATTCTTCAGAGTCTAGGCACTGGAAGGGCGCTGTAAAGAGTGAAATTGACTCTATTGTTTCTAACGGAACATGGGAGTTAGTTGATCTCCCTCCTGGGTGTTTTACTATCGGGTGTAGATGGATTTTTAAAAGGAAGTTGAACCCTGACGGATCAATAGATAAGTACAAAGCTAGACTGGTAGCTAAGGGTTTTAAGCAAAAAGAGGGCATTGATTACTTTGACACATACTCTCCAGTAGCTAGAATGACAACAATTCGAATGCTAGTAGCATTGGCTTCCGTACATGGTCTTATCATCCATCAAATGGATGTAAAGACAGCTTTTCTTCATGGTGAACTTGAAGAAGAGATTTATATGGATCAGCCTGAGGGATTTGTTGTATCTAGTAACGAAAGGAAAGTATGTAAGTTGATCAAATCCATCTATGGCTTGAAACAAGCTCCTAGGGATTGGCATAAAAAGTTTGATGAAACTATAGTGCCGTTCAGTTATGATATTAATGATAGTGATAAGTGTGTCTACACCAAAGTTAAAGGTAGTGAGTGTGTCATCTTGTGCCTATATGTAGATGACATATTACTGTTTGGAACCAATATTGAGATTATTAACGAGACAAAAGCTTTCTTGAAAAGGCATTTTGAAATGAAGGATATGGGTGAGGCTAGTGTGATTCTTGGTCTCAAGCTGACTCAGTCAGTTGAGGGAATAACTTTATCGCAGTCTCATTATATAGAGAAATCTATACTTGAGAAATATGGTTATTCACAGTGTAGAATCGCTAGTACACCCTATGATCCTAAAGTTGCCCTTGTCAAGAATACTTAAGGAGTACCTGTGTCTCAGTTAAGGTATTCTCAGATTATAGGGAGTTTGCAGTATCTTGCTAACTGTACTAGACCAGATATTTCATATTCTGTGTCTAAGTTGGCTAGATATACAAGCTGTCCAAACAGAACTCATTGGGATGCTCTTGATAGAGTACTAAGATATCTGAAAGGCACAATGTACCTAAGTTTACACTATAGGAGATTTCCTGGTGTAATTGAGGGGTACAGTGATGCAAGTTGGATAGCTAAGAAGTCTGGTTCCAATGGAGTGACTGGATACGTGTTCACTTTAGCAGGTGGAGCAATATCCTGGAAGTCGACCAAACAGACTATAGTAACTCGGTCTACTTTTGAGGCTGAGTTGTGTGCGCTTGATGCCACGGGGACGGAGGCTGAATGGTTACATGGACTTATGTCCATGATACCTGTAGTAAGCAGACCGCTTCCTGCGTTTGCTATTCATTGTGATAGTAAAACAACTATCGACAAGATTAGCAGTAAAAAGTATAATGCTAAAACAAAGAGACACATCCAAGTTAGACTAAAGTCTATAAGGGGTTTAGTGTCTGATAGGATTATTGCTGTAGAGTTCATAGGAACTCAGAATAATATAGCTGATCCTTTGACTAAAGGACTGGAACCTGCAGTGGTCCTTAAGTCGAGGTTGGGGATGGGGCTGTCAACCCATCATAGTTCATCATAAGTGGGAACCCAATACACATGAGAGGAGATCCCTTGAAGTGTATTCAATGTGGTAATAACAAGCTGTAAAGATGAATTGGTAGTACCTTTGCTACATAGATGATACTGTTTGTATCTGAGTCTATCCCCTGTAAACCTAGAAGGTACTGACACTGCTAGTAAGCAAGAGTTATTATAACTCTGAATGGGGTCAAGTCATTTGACGAGATGGTAGCAGTACATCTCTGGAGATGCCCAGCTAAGCGAATGTAATTGTGTGGTCGCAATTAGAGGGAAGGGTTATTCCTTGAAACATTCGACGAACAGGATCGAGACAAGACCATTAATGTCTCAAAGCCGTAGATTGGCACCATAGCCTTTGACTTGTCGTCGTCTATGGAACATGGTTACACCAAACGGATTAAGATTCAAGGTGAAACATTCCATCTGAATCCGGTAATCATCGAAGTAGGGGACTTAGGAGGGTTCAAACCCGAAAGGGTACCAACTCTGAAAAACAAGTCATGATGGAAAACCTGGAGCATTTCTGTATGGATTTGTGGGGGATTGTTAGAAAATGGAGTTTTTAGGGCATAATTATTTTATGTTCTTGATGTTAATTCCGGATTTTAACGATTGGAAATTGTTCCTTGATATGGGAACTTAAATTTTCATATATGGGTCTAAGTAATTTTCTTAGTGAAACCCATAGAGAAATGGAGTTGAAGTTAGTAGCTTGAATAAGCTTGAAATGAGAATGTGTATTTATCCCACATTGAAATAAATAAGGGGGGTTGTTGGCTTTATATAGAATCACACACATGGATAGTGTACAACTACTAAGGTGTATGATGGTGCATGGTGTTACTGTGTGCTCCACAAACACACGCACGCGCGCGCCGCCGCCGCCCGCCACGCCACGCCACGTCACGTCTCGACTCGACTCGACTCGGCTCGGTCGAAGGGCGATTTGGGCGAATGTCTCGGCGTCTCGCGTACGCGAGGCGACCTGGGCGAGGAATTTTATTGCATGGATTATTGATTTATTTTAATATTATAAACATGCTGTCAAGAGTTGGACTATACTCCTAGTTAAGTCCTGTAAACTCTCGAGAGTAAACTTGCTGTCATGAAACAAAGTTGCTGTCAGGAAGGTAAAACTTGCTGTCATGAACAAGGTTGCTGTCAGGAAGGATAAACTTGCTGTCATGAATAAGGTTGCTGTCAGGAAGGTAAAACTTACTGTCAGGAACAAGGTTGCTGTCAGAAAGTAAACTTACTGTCGAGTTCAAACTGATGACAGTTACTTTAAAGGTGCTGTTGGGGTTTGTCTACAGTAACTTCTGCGTTGTTTTGACAGTAGAGTCTGAGCGTTTATTCTATTAATTGGAAGTCATAATGTGGATAAATATATAACGCAACTGTTACGATTTATTTAATATAAAATCAGCTGTTACAGCCGTTTTGATTATATTAAATCGACCGTTTCATTCTAATTAATTAGAATGGGAGTTACAATATTAATTGGGTGATATCAGTTACGTTTGGCCTCTCCTATAAATAGAGACCTAAGCTACTGATTGTAAATATACTGTCCACACCATACATTCTCTGTTCTCTCTATACACTCTGTTCTCCCTTTATATTCTGTACTCCACCAGTAGGTTTTTCTGGCGACTGAGGTGCTAGTCGAAGTCGAGTTTTTCTGGTGACTGTGACCATCTAACTCGGAGCTGTTTTATCCTGGAAGAATATTGCCAGCATCCTGACACAGTGTAAGTGGGGGCAATTATCTCTTCAAGAACAGTCAGGTTTTTCGTGCAAATCTTGACGACTCAGCTGTGTTACATATTTGTTTGATATACTGATATAGCTATGGCTACTGGTATGTCTTCTGTCTTTCCTTCGTTTTTACAGTTACTGATATGCATGCTTTTTACCTTCGTGTTTTGTTTCGTTAATTGTTTGCTTGGCCTTGGCTTGTTAAATACGATATATAACTGCCTCTATGTTGCTATTTTAGTCAACATTTCCAACAGATAGTACTGCTAGTATAAGGAGTAGAATAATAAAGTTGTTATTAGTTTTTTGGACTGTTGCTCTACTTGTCCTGTAGTATCTTTCACATGTAATAGTCTCTATATAAGAGAATGCTAGGTGGCTGTAACAGACAGGGTCCAATGAATATCAGCTCAAATACACAGTCTTTTTTCCAATGGCTTTCTTGATTGTTCTTTGATCTACATTGCACTCACTTTATGAAATTTATGCTAGTCATCATGGTATCAGAGCGGACTTTCCTGCCTGATCCTAACATTCTCATCTTTGTCTAACCTTTTCTTAACAAAGTCTTTTATTCATCATTTAAAACATATCTCTTTTATTAGATCTACTTTTCTCTCTCTGCCTCCCACATTAAAAACACAACCTTTACTCCTTTTTCTCAGATCTGTCACTATCATTTCTAGACAAATGGGAACTCCTGCTAGACTATCCTATCAAGACATGCTAAACCCACTTTTTCTTCACCCCTCAGACACATCTACATCAATTCAAGTTGAAAAACTACAAGGCTCAGCTGATTACAGAGCTTGGAGCCGTTCCATGGAGATAAATCTGGCCTCAAAACGTAAACTGGGGTTTGTTAAGGGTACTGTGACTAAGCCATTGGATGATGAAACAAAGGCAGACATGTGGGAAGCGTGTAACAACATGGTGATTGCCTGGATAACAGGTAATGTTTCTCCTACTGTTCGTCAATCTATAATGTTCATGACAAATGCTTCTGAGATGTGGAAAAACTTAGAACAAAGATTTACTCTAACAAACGGATCTCGAAAATATAAACTCAGTAAAGATCTCTACGAAGTTCGTCAACATACTGCTTCTATTAATGAATACTACACTACAATGAAAACATTGTGGGAGGAACTGGATTCCATGAACCTTCTCCCTGCTATTCTAAACCCTACTGATGAAATAAAAGTTGTGTTAAACAAGATAGAAATGCAGAAAGAGGAAGCAAGGCTCTTTCAGTTTTTAAATGGACTCAATGAGGTGTATGGACCTCAACGAAGTCAAATGTTAATGGTTTCCCCTTTGCCAACTGTTGAACAAGCTGTCTCTGTCTTCCAACAAGAAGAGGCACAAAGAACTTTGCTGCAACATATGAATCCTGAGGTTGGACTTTCAGCTATGTACAACAAAAGTGCTCAGCCACGCCAAACCGACAGACCTGTTGTCACCTGTTCTGCTTGCAATGTCATAGGTCACAGTCGTGAGAGATGCTGGACTGTGATTGGCTATCCTCCATGGCATCCAAAACACAAAGGCAATCTGAACACATCTCGAGGACGGCCTTCTTCTTACAATGCTTCGCCAACTAAATGGCCTTCTAAGCCAAATAAAATGGCTGCTGCTGTTACTACAAACTCTGATATTCCAAACTCTGCAACCTCAGGCATACTCTTCACACCACAGCAGATCGAACAATTAGCACAACTGGTGCCACAACTGCAGTTGAAAGGGAACAACCCTCAGACATCAGACATTTCAAATGAACAGGAGTTTCACTTCTCTGGAATGATAGCTTGTCACAGCACAACTACAACGATGAGTAATGAATGGATCATTGATTCTAGTGCTTCGGATCACATGACACCAAATTGGAGTCTGTTCACCAAAGCAACCCCAACAGCTGATGCTCCTTGTATTAATTTACCAAATGGGGACACAGTTACAATTTCACACAAAGGTACCATATCTTTGTCTAATGGTTTAAATCTTGTTGATGTCTTGTGTGTTCCAAATTTTAGACATAACTTACTATCTGTTCGAAGGTTGATAAAGGATAACAACTGTCATGTACAGTTCTTTCCAAATCAGTGTTATATTGTTGACAATAACTCACAGAGAGTGATTGGAGTAGGGGAGGCTCGAGCTGGGCTTTATTACTATAACCCTCACAAACAATCTATGTCCTCAGTGTACACTTTCCACACTCATACTTTAAACACACAACCAATTTCTCTTGCATCTAGTACTGCTGCTAATATAGACCTCTGGCACCATAGACTTGGCCATGCCCCCATCTCCAAAATTAAACAGATCCCTAGTCTTCCTACTTTATCCACACAGTACACTACTGTATGTCTCACATGTCCACTTGCAAAATTCACTAAACTCCCTTTCCCCAATAGTGAATCACATGCTGCTGCAGCTTTTGATCTAGTGCACATAGACTTGTGGGGGCCTTATAAAGAAAACACAAAAGGAACTTGTAAATACTTCTTGACATTGGTTGATGATCATACTCGCTATACATGGGTCTATCTATTGTCCAACAAATCAGACTCATTGAAAACCCTGAAGGTTTTTCACAGCTATGTGAGAACTCACTTTGATGCTTCTATAAAATTTCTGAGGTCCGATAATGGATTGGAATTTGACAACACCTTGTCCAAGCAATTCTGTGCAGCTAACGGCATCGTCCATCAAACAAGTTGCACTTATCGGCCGCAACAAAACGCAAGGGTGGAACGAAAACATCGTTTTATTCTGGAAATTGCTCGAGCATTGAGGTTTCAGGCACATCTACCCTTGCATCTATGGGGTGATTGTGTTTTAACAGCCGTACATCTAATGAACAGATTGCCAACTCCTCTGCTGGGCAACAAGTCACCCTATGAAGTTCTGTACGATGAAGAGCCAACTTATGATCACCTTCGAGTTTTTGGCTGCCTTGCCATTGCTTCTAATCCCACTGTCTCTACGGATAAATTTGCAGCTCGTGGTATTCCCTGTGTCTTCTTGGGATATCCACCAACCAAAAAGGGGTATCGCCTACTTAATTTGAGCAACAATGCTGAATTTGTCTCAAGGGATGTCAAGTTCTACGAAGAAATTTTTCCTTTCTCACCTCAAGCCATTTCTCAGTATGTGCAGCCTCTCCCAGTGGAAATGCCAACTGATATCCCATCACATATCACAGATGAGGATATCTTTCTACCTGATGCTTCAAGACCTCCATCTCCAGTAAGAGGTGATAGTCCTACTCAAGACAATACACGAAATGATACACAAAATGATACACAAGGCCATGCACAAAATGATACACAAGATGATAGTGCTGCTGTTCGAAGGTCTACAAGAGTTCATCGACCTCCACAGTGGCAACAAGACTATTTTACCAACTTTAGTGCTCAACCTGTAGCTAATGTCACAAACACTTCAGTAACCCCAAACTTCAGTTGTTTCCTTGCCACAATCACTTCAACTATGGATCCAGTTTCTTTAGAGAGGCAGTGCAACACTCACACTGGGTATCAGCCATGAATGCTGAATTAGAGGCTTTGGAGCGTAATGGTACGTGGCTTATAACTGAGCTTCCACAAGGCAAAACAGCCATTGGTTGCAAATGGTTATTTAAAACCAAGTTCAACCCGGACGGCAGCATTGAGCGATACAAATCTCATCTTGTTATTTTGGGATGTAGGCAAAAGTTTGGTGAGGATTATCAAGAAACATTCGCACCTGTTGCAAAACTAACAACAGTGCGTACCTTGCTTGCTGTAGCTGCAATAGAGCACTGGCATACTCTACAGATGGATGTCTCGAACGCGTTTTTACATGGTGAACTTCTAGATGATGTCTACATGAAAATGCCCCATGGGTACACTCATCTTGGAAGCAGAATACAGCTACACAATGCAGGGACAGGTTCTTCTAAACCCAACTTAGTGTGCAAATTGCTTAAAGCCCTGTATGGCCTCAAACAGGCCCCTCGTTTATGGTTTTCAAAACTATCTTTAGCACTTCTCAGCCTTGACTTTAAACAGTCCAAATCAGACTATAGCCTTTTCTTGAAACAAACCCCTACATCTACTCTTGCTGTTCTTGTATATGTCGATGACCTTTTGGTCTGTGGCTCCAACCTATATATGATATCAACACCCTTAAACACATGTTGTCTGCTCAGTTTCAAATGAAAGACCTCGGACCTATCAGCTATTTCTTAGGTCTTGAGATAGACAGATCGCCCTCTGGTTTTTTCATCTCTCAAAAAAAGTACACCCTCGACCTACTCACAGAACATGGGCTTCTCAATTGCAAACCCTTGTCATTACCTATGGACTCCCATCTTAAACTCACCCCAACTACTGGAGACCCCCTTCCAGATCCCACCCCCTACCAACGGTTACTAGGCCAACTCATATACTTAACTATAACACGCCCTGATGTGGCCTTTGCAGTTCATACATTAAGTCAGTATATGAATGCCCCAACTACCACTCACTTACAGATTGCAAAACGCCTTCTTCGCTATCTTGCTGGCTCACCATCACAGGGCATCCTCTTAGCCACCTCTGGTGCTGCTCAACTAACTGCCTACTGCGACAGCGATTGGGCTAGTTGTCTTTCAACAAGAAAATCAACTACTAGATACTGCATTTTTCTTGGAGACTCACCCATCTCATGGAAATCCAAAAAGCAAAGTGTGGTGGCTAGATCCTCTGCAGAAGCGGAATATCGTGCAATGGCTATGACCACCTGCGAAGTTACATGGTTATTCGCTCTTCTAAATGACTTGGGCTTCAAAACACTTCCATCTGCTAAGCTTAAATGTGATAACAAGGCAGCTTTGGCTATTGCTGCTAACCCAGTCCAGTACGAGCGCACAAAACACGTAGAAATCGACTGCCACTTCGTTCGTGATCAAATCAACAAAGGCCTCATTCAGACCTCTTATGTTCCGTCAAATGAGCAGGTGGCTGACTTACTAACCAAGGTCATCCCTGTACAACAGCACCAGTATCTACTACACAAGCTTGGAGATTCTACTTCGTCACCATCTCCAACTTGAGGGGGAGTAATGAGGTGGCCCATAATCTGCTGATAGTACTGCTAGTATAAGGAGTAGAATAATAAAGTTGTTATTAGTTTTTTGGACCGTTGCTCTACTTGTCCTGTAGTATCTTTCACATGTAATAGTCTCTATATAAGAGAATGCTAGGTGGCTGTAACAGACAGGGTCCAATGAATATCAGCTCAAATACACAGTCTCTTTTCCAATGGCTTTCTTGATTGTTCTTTGATCTACATTGCACTCACTTTATGAAATTTATACTAGTCATCACTGAGAGACTGGAAATCACAGATAACGAAGAAACCAAGGTAATTGATACAATGCAAAAATTGAAGTCGACTAAAGGATTTCTTGTATCGTTTCCCTTAGAGTTCATGTGCCACGAAGATCTGAGGCCAGTGTTCCTTGAAAGCGAGTTTTATGCTTTCCCTCAGGTCTTTTACTAAATATAGCAGTATGTTGAAGTTCTTTACACCATTATGTAGATACCACTTATCTTAAAAGAAAAGGAAAAAAATTAGGAAAGTCTTGGAGTTAGGTTTGAGTAAACTACAAGAGTGTATGTGCTTCATCATTTATTTTTTAAAGATTGTACCTAGTGCACAATACTCCCACAACAGCAGGTCCGAGTAAGGTCCCCGTGTATTCTGGTGTTCACGCCCTTGATGTAGTGGATAGTAAGTAGCACAACCTTCTGCTTGACCATTTGATATGCTTACATATAGTCATTAGGTCATTAGGCTTTATCAAAGAGCCTCATTGTATATTAGTGAGGAATATAAGATTGCAGATCTATTCGCAGTAAGCTAAAGTGGCAAAGGAGAAGAATCCACGTACATAAATAATGCCATTGATGTCACTGCTTCTTGTAACATATCAGCATTATCATTTTACTGCAAACTGAATTTGATTGTTCTTAACTCAATAATATTCATTCTTTTTGCACAATCTTTTGTATTGCTAATCTAGCTTCTGTTTATTAGATATGTTCATTTGACCATACATTGTCATTTACTCATTTACACGAATAATATCTAAAACCAACTTAACTATTAGTAAATTATTCTAAAAGAACAATTACAGTGATAGAAAAAAAAATCTCCAGCCAGATTGTCAAGGGGCCAATCTAAAGCTAAAGCTAATTATTCGAGAAAACTATAGCTAAAGCTAAAGCTGAGCTAAAAAAACTTATAAGAATAGGATTCGGTTAATAACACATGTACGTAATTATTCAAGAAAATGAATAGGATTCGATTAATAACACATGTACGTAATTATTCGAGAAAACTAAAGCTAAATCTCCCTTTCAGAAAACTAAAGCTGTAGTTTTAATTTTGTTTTAATTATTCGATATGTACAAAATTGAACAGATATATCAAAGATAACTGATGATATGTTTTTCTAAAATGATGGACAAAATAACCCCGTCCCTACGGCTCGGACCGAAGCCGGAAGAACGACACCACAGACCAGTCAAAACCGTAGCGCCCCTACGGTTTGAGGTCGGTCATGTGAGCGTAGATCCCAATAACAAGTCCTCGGACATGTGTCCTTCCTTTATCCACCTGTCCTGACACGTAACCCCTTAGCTCCACCCCGTCACCTACTCTACACCCACCAGACGAACAGCTGGCCTCATAGTCCCAACTCATCGACTACCCTACTTCCATGAGATCAACGGCTGGAGTATAATAGACGGATGGGAGGAAGACACGTAGCTGGTGGACGGACTATATAATGAGGAGAAAGACCCACGGAAAAAGGGTTAGAAAAAACACACATACACATACATATCCATCTAAAATCTTCTGATGATCTCTACGGATTAAGACTAGAACATCTGTAGACCATCATTTGGCGCCGCTGCCGGGGATCAAAAGTGCTTGCCCCGTCAACCTACAACGACTTGAGACTGAGAGTTTAAGCACAGATTTAGATACGTGCCAGTGTCTACGACAGAAAAGATGAGTCGTGAATCCAGTACCCGGAGAAGTTCCTCTCATTCAGCATCAAATACACCCCCTCGTTCACCCATACACAGCCAGTTCTCACATTTGAGAGCACAGCAGAGATATATGCAAGAACAAATGGATCGATTGACAGCCTAGATGGCAGGGAACTATCACGGAGCACACCATCAGCCCTACTACCCAGATGAAATGCAAGGCTCTTTCGCTACCCAGTTCCCTGAAGACTATCAGTCGGAGCGCTCTTTCTCTTCATCACGCGACGAAGAACGTCGCCAAAGTTCTAGCTCCGACCGTTCACTCCGACAGCGTCCGGAGCGTTCGTCCTCAGGATCCCGGGGATCCGTATTCTCCCGATTGTCTGGGCGAACAGGACCCCGTGCTAGGAGGTCCTATCGGGAAAGGAGCCCCGGTGCGGAAAGGCGCAGGAGGTCTAGATCGGGGGAACGCCGCAGGAGAACCCCTCCCATAATAATCCAACAGAACTCTTCAGCCCCACGTCCGGAAGGACAGGAAGAGTTGATGACAAGGTTAGCCAGGTTGGAAGAGTTAGCTACCGGACCCCTATTAAACATAAATGGGGGAAGGTCCCCGTTTTCCGAAATCTTGGAGGTGTCACAGGTGGATCTAGGAGTCAAAATAACAGGGTTGGAGTCTTTCGATGGTACCACTGACCCCAATGACCATCTCAGCTATTATGAAAATTTGATGATCTGCCACAGGTACAATGATATAACAAAGTGTCGTTTGTTTATCTCTACGCTCAAAGCTTACGCGAGGATGTGGTTTTCGGGTTTGCCCCCCAGAAGTATCAACTCGTGGGAGGAATTTAAGGTCGTGTTCTTGGCCAAGTTCCGGGTGAATATTCCTCACGCAGTACACACCATTTCGTTAGAAAATGTGAAACAAAATCCTGGGGAGTCACTACGAGATTATATTCAAAAGTTCAAAACAGCCGCGTCTAAGGTCAGAGAGCTAAAACCAGCCACCGCGGTGGATTCGTTTGTACGAAATATGAATTACGAAGAATGCAAAGATTGTTGCAAGGAGTTATGCAACAAAGAACCGGAAGACCTCTACGAGGCCTATAGTATCGCCACGGCTTATATTGCTACGGACGAGAGACTAAGAGCATACTATCCCAGTTCTCGAAATAAAGCATCCGGTTCAGAACCAAGGAATATGCAAGTGGATGGGATAGATGATTTCCGAGGGACAGGGAAAAGGAACTTCCCTACGGACCAAAGAGCCCCGCCTCGCCAGTCCAAAGAAGCCCCAAACTTCACCCCTCTCAGCAGAAGTCCTTCGGCGATCTTGGAGTGCATCCGAAATAGAGACTTTTTCCAGGAACCTCCTCCAATGAGAACCCCAGCTGAAAAGAGAGATAAAACCCGATTCTGTGCTTATCATGCGAGTGTGGGTCACCACACAAATGAATGCACTTCGCTGAAATATTTCTTAGAAAGACTCATCAAGAGGGATCTACTGAACGACTATGTGCAGCCACGGCGATAGAACGCCCCCCACAAGAACCTCGTGGTAGAGGGAAACCACCCAGGCATGTCGTAGACATGATCATGGGAGGAGAAAACCCACCTTCGCATAAAGGAGAAATCCTACACTTAGATACTCAGAAGGCGTTCCGGTGGTCCGAATCGACAATCTCGTTCACAGATAAGGATTATCCGGAAGGAGATAAATGTCAAAGTGCCCCCCTCACCGTCCAGATAGACATAGCGGGTCAAGACGTGAAGAAAGTTCTGATTGATAATGGTTCTTCAGTGGATATCATCTTCCGACACACCCTTAGAAAGATGATATTGGATGGACAGGTTGAAAACCAAAGTGCCGAAGACGCAAGGGGACCCCTTTACGGCTTCGGAAATAATGCTGTTCCGATACAGGGTACGATCGACCTGCCCACCACTTTTGGCACTTCTCCCCAAGAGGTAACTGCCCTTGTTAGATACTATATAATTGATATCGCTTCTTCATATAATGTCATCATTGGGAGACCAACCTTGTTCTATCTGGGAGCCATTATTTCCACTCCACACATGAAAGTAAAGTTTCCAACTCCCAAGGGTACAGGCACTCTAAGGTCAGATGCTAAAGCGTCTTTACTGTGTTATTCTGCCTCACTCAATCTGGCTCAAACCAATCCTCGAAAAAGGAAACTATTTGGATCTGAAAAAAGGGTCGACTCGGGAAGCGCCTCCAAGGCTCCTAAATCCGAAGGAACGCAGATTCTGTTCATCGAAAACTCTTATCAACCCACTCCCAGAAACGAAGAGAACCACCGGCCCTCCGAACTTCCAAAGGCAGTTCCGGGTGAACCAACTGAACAAGTAGAATTGGTCGTTGGAGATCCTTTGAAATTACTATCTGTGGGGCAAGGCCTCGGGGAACCTCTGAAAGGGGAGGTCATACAGCTGCTTCGGGAGTATGCTGACGTGTTCGCATGGGAGCCTGAGGATATGCCGGGCCTAGATGAAACCATCTCCCTACATCGCTTGCATCTAAACCCGGATAAAAAATCCGTCAAACAAAAAAGACGAAATTTTGCTCCCGAAAGACAGCAAGCTGTGGACGAAGAAATCAGCAAGTTATTAAAGGCAAACTTCATCTACGAAATCCAATTTCCCGAATGGATAGCCAATGTGGTCCTAGTGAAGAAATCCAACGGGAAATGGAGGGTATGCATAGACTACACAGATATCAACAGGGCTACACCGAAAGATTACTACCCCCTGCCCACCATAGACCATCTTATCGATACTACGGCTGGGTATGTCTTGTTCAGTTTTTTCGACGCGTTCTCAGGCTATAACCAAATCAGCCTGGCTCCGGAAGATAGACCAAAAACCTCCTTCATTACCCACAGGGCTGTATATGCTTATCGAGTGCTTCCGATGGGGTTGATGAATGCAGGAGCGACCTACCAAAAGGCGATGAACGAAATTTTTTCCACCCAAATTGGAAGAAATCTGGAGGTCTATATGGATGATATCATAGTCAAGTCTGAAAGCAGAGAAGCTCACTTGGTCGACCTACGGGAAACTTTTGAAAATCTGAGAAGGTCTCATCTCAAGCTTAACCCTTCTAAATGCACTTTTGGCGCGGCCAGTGGTAAGTTTCTGGGGCACGTGATTAGCGCCAAGGGAATTGAAGCTAACCCCGACAAGACAAAAGCCATTCTAGACATGCCACCCCCATCCACTCCTAAGCATGTACAATCCCTCAATGGATGTCTGACTTCTCTGCGATGCTTTATATCCAAGCTGTCAAAAAAAAGTTTACCATTCTTCGAAGTCTTAAAGGGGGTTAGCAAGTCTCGGCAAATAGAATGGACGAAATCATGCTAGGAAGCCTTCGAATCTCTAAAAAGGTACCTCACTTCCCCTCCTGTACTATCCCGTCCAATCACGGGTGAACCATTATATCTATATCTTGCTGTGGCCAATGAAGCCGTGAGCTCTTGTCTCATCCGAGAGGAAAATGGAAAGCAGTTGCCCATCTACTATGTCAGCCATGTACTCAGGAATGCAGAAATTCGTTACCCAACCATAGAAAAGATGGCGTATTGTCTCTTATTGGCCAGCCGGAAGCTACGGCCTTATTTCCAAGGACATGACATCAATGTTTACACCAACCATCCGTTGCGAAAAATACTCCACAAGCCAGACTTGTCCGGAAGATTAGTCAACTGGGCAGTTGAACTTAGCCAGTTTAACATCACGTATCTACCAAGAATCTCAATAAAGGGCCAGGCCTTGGCAGATTTCTTAGTTGAATGCTCCGGGTTGCCAGACGAAGAAATCGATTCTAAGATGAATAGTCCCTCACAAAGATTGCTCCCCCCTTGGAAGTTGTTCGTTGATGGATCCACAACAACAGACAGTAGCGGGGCAGGCGTTCTCCTGGTCAGCCCTGATGGTTTTGAAGTGCAGCAATCAATCAGGTTCGCATTCCCAACTACAAATAATTGTTCCGAATATGAGGCACTCCTAGCGGGCCTCCGACTCGCCAAAGCCTTACAGATTCGAAGCCTTCAAGCATACAGCGATTCACAGTTGGTAGTAAATCAAATTCAAGGTGGTTTTGCAACCAAGTCACCAATGTTAATACAATATCTGACAGAAACGAAAGAACGCCTGTCACAGTTCGAGGAAGTCACCCTCACCGGGATTATAAGAGGGGAGAATCAGAGGGCAGACACTTTGGCAAGGCTGGCAACTACCGAAGAAGCTGAAACGACAAATGCCATCTATCACTCTACCTTAACGGCTCCTTCAGTCAGTATGCCTACGGACGTGCACCTACAAGTCATAATGATAACCCAGGGCCCCAATTGGATGACTCCCATCCTTCTATATGTGCAAGAAGGAATCCTTCCCGAAGATAAAAAGGCAGCCCAAAGGCTAAGGGCAAAAGCAGCACAATACTCTACCGAAGATCCTTCTTGGCACCACTTCTCAAATGCATAGACTGTCCTGAGTCTTATTATTGCATGTTAGAGGTTCATGAGGGAATTTGCGGAAGCCATTCGTCGGGGGAAGCATTAGCGCACAAAATCCTCAGACAAGGGTATTATTGGCCCACGTTAAGGCAAGATTGCATAACCTATGTCAAGCAGTGCGCTAAGTGCCAACAATTTGCTTCAATTCCCAGACAACCCCCGGTTCTGCCTTCCTCTATATTGTCTCCGATACCTTTTGACGTCTGGGGCATGGACATTGTCGGACCATTTCCTCCAGCCAAAGGAGCCCTGAAGTTTCTCATAGTGGTGGTGTAATGACCCTAACTTCAGTAATGCTACAGTGGTCACATGAATAGTAAATTTCGAGGATTTAGAGAAATGGTACGTAGGTACCCTATAATGGAAACAGAAAATGAATAAACAGAAACCATATTAATATTATACACTGAAATTAAGTGACTCGAAACGACGATAGATTTCAGAAATTCCTGAATATTGATTTTGAGGATTTTGATTTCGAATAAGCTTCTATTGGATATTGAGGAGCATGGAAATATTATAAGAATGACAAATTGAGGGATTAGTGAATTTAGATTAAACCAAGGGATTATTAAGTTAAGAGAATACCAAAGGAAATTGGATTCGTAAATGATTTCGAAAACCACTGAGATAATGAGGTTTACTCGAAACGAACCACAATTAGACGAGTGGGACCCTTGCTTATATCTGGGTTCGTTTAAATTTAAGGTCTCTTAAATTCTATCAATTGTTTTGAATATAGAAGGTTTCAGTAATGGATGGGATAAGGGAAGCAATGTTTAGAGTATATATACGTGATTATACAAGGGAACTGGAGATTCAAAGGGAAATTTCAATAAGAGATAATTAGAGTTAGAAGCGTTTCAATATAAGAGAGGAAGGAATTTTGTGAGAAGAAATGAGTATATTTGATGATTAGTAAGAGAAAAGAATATGAGGAATTTTAAGGCATAATTGAGATTTACTATTGAGAGTAAGGTGTATTTTGAGGATAGAATTAGAATAAGGATAAACAAAGGAAGTGGGGATAATTAATGAAGTTTATGTATTTTGCCTAATTTTATCGTATTTTGATATTAAATGTTGAGATTCAAGAATATTGATGTATATAAGGTGATTGACTTTAATGAAAAGGTTATTGTACTAAAGGTGATACGCTTATTTGCTAAAGTTGAGTTGAGAATATTATGGTATATAAATGAGTTAACTGGTGATATAATTGTGCATATGAGAATGATGTATATATACCCTAAATTTGGGTAATTAATGAAGAATATTGCTATATACAGAATCATGCCGCCTAAGCGTAATAATAGAGCAAATGCAAAGGAAAATGAGAGAGATGAAGGAAGACGAAATAGACAGAATGAAAATGCTCATAACGAACAAAATCTTATGGGGCGAGAAAGTAAGAAAAGGAGATGTGAGGGTCAGAAAGGAGGTTCAAGCGAAGGAAGTTACTTTAACAAGGTTGGTAAGGGACAAAAATCTCAGTTTGTGGGAAAGACAGGGAGTAACAAGACTGTTAGTGAGACGGTGAATCAGGGTGGTAGATCCACAGGAACCTTTCAGTCTAATCAATCTCGAACACCATTTCCAGACTGTAACACGTGTGGTAGGAAGCATACGGGAGTGTGTAGGAGGTCGGAAGTAACTTGCTTTAAGTGCGGACAGAAAGGACACTATTATAATCAGTGCACATCAACTGACAAGATTGATATCAAGTGTTATCAATGTGGGAAACTAGGACACTTTGCTAGAGATTGCCGTTCCGGTGGGTCATCTGCGCCGGGACAAAGTATGACTGTTTCAAATAAACCTACTGCCAGAGTGTACAACATAACTTTAGGAGAAGCATTGAAAAAGCCGGATACAGATGCAGGTGAACATTTTTTTAGTATTTAAATCTTTAGTGTAAATGTTTGGTTAAGAAATAAATGTGGTCAATGAATGGTATATGTAGGTTGACAATCTAGATAAGGAAAATCAGTATCTGTTAGGGGTTAGAAATTCTATGAAAAGGAGAATAATAGTATTTTGGGGGTAAACCATAGACTTGTTTGGATACGAACAGGAAATATATATTATATGAAGTATTTTCTTACAATTGTTTCAAGGAATTTTATTCGAGCCGGATTCTGGAAGATTTTACAGAGACAAGATATAATAAGATCGAAGTGTGTATATTTTATGTCATGATAGAGATCAACATAGGGATAAACCATAAGTGAGATATACTACCATTCAGGGGAGGCCAATGTGGTGGCCGATACCCATAACTAAAAGAGGGATGTTGATGAATGACAAGCAAGTTTAATGTTGGTGTAATTTTGCGCAAACAAGATAGAGATATTATGAAGGAAAAAGGATGGAGAAAGTGGTATAGAAGTTATAAGGTGTAGATGAAAAGGTATCTATGGACATTTTTGACGTGATTCCGGGACGGAATCCTTTTAAGGGGGGAAGGATGTAATGACCCTAACTTCAGTAATGCTACAGTGGTCACATGAATAGTAAATTTCGAGGATTTAGAGAAATGGTACGTAGGTACCCTATAATGGAAACAGAAAATGAATAAACAGAAACCATATTAATATTATACACTGAAATTAAGTGACTCGAAATGACGATAGATTTCAGAAATTCCTGAATATGGATTTTGAGGATTTTGATTTCGAATAAGCTTCTATTGGATATTGAGGAGCATGGAAATATTATAAGAATGACAAATTGAGGGATTAGTGAATTTAGATTAAACCAAGGGATTATTAAGTTAAGAGAATACCAAAGGAAATTGGATTCGTAAATGATTTCGAAAACCACTGAGATAATGAGGTTTACTCGAAACGAACCACAATTAGACGAGTATGGAAACTAAGCAACCAAGATTAGTAATATAACAAGGATACATACCATATTATTTACCAATGTGATGGGCATTTTACTTAGAAAACTTAGAAAATAAGAGATTAGAAAATCCAAGTGGTATCACTTTCCATTAACTTGTTTTTAAGGGTAAATTAGTACTTTCACATGGCTTTTAACCACAAAATATCTCCCAAGGCTTCCATAACACTCTAGATTAACAAGTAAACACCAAGATAAGATCTAACCAACACAAAACAAATCTCATCTTCTTCATTTCATCAAAATTCGTAGGTCACTATTCATCAAGAAAAAAATCAATTTCAAAACCCTAGCTAGAATCAACTAAAAATCAAGGGAAAAATCATGGAGGTTACTTGAGGATATATAGAGACATCCACCAAGTTTCATAGCAATCAAGCATCATTTGGTAAGGTAATAAATTCATGAAAGTTGATGATGAATAGTAGTGAATAGTAATTTCAAGAAACTAACTTTGATTTTATGGTTCCTTTAGTTGATTCAAGCTAAGATAAAGTTGTTTAAGGATATATCAAGGATTGTTAAGTGTTGTCAAAGCTTCAAGAAGGTATAAACATGCTTGCCCTTTTATATTTATGATGGATATGGTTGTGTTTAGTGATTAAGTGGTATAAAGGTTATGTTTATGATGTTATAAGTGTTTGTAAGTGGTTTGAGTTGATTTTGGAAGGAGTTTGGGAGTGTAACCATGGCTGGTAATGAAGACCACATGGTTTAGGTGATGATTATTGTGTTTGATGATTGATTTGGAGGAGTTTGATTTTGGAAAGTATGAAATTACAGCAGTTATAATGTCCGATTTTCGTTAGAACGAAAACTGCCCTGTTTTGTGACCCCTGTATTCATACGGTACCTCACTGCCTAGGTTACCAATTGACCATGAAAGGATAGAGCTTAGTTCATAGATCGTTTTGATATAAGGTGCGTTAAAATCTGATGAACGGTTTAGGAGAAAAGTCAGTTTTAGTGAAAGACGTTCGATAACCGAGAAAACGTAATTGTATCAACTTTGAGGTTAAAGTTACCATACTTAGACATTTTTATAAGTCACGAAATTTTGGGATAGTATAGTAGGGTGGTCAGAGGACCCTTGACAGTTGACCTTACATTAAAATTCAAAATCCATATTTTCTGAGAATTTTTACAGTTAAGTGTGGTCGTTAGGGAAAATGGTGAAAACCACTGAAACTTCGTTTGAGCTTATAAATGGTTAAGTCCTTGAACCTTTGGGGTAATAATAATACGTTAAACATATGTTGAAGTGTAAAGGGTTTTGTTATACGAGAGGGTAGTGAGTAAGAGATGTGGTATTCTAATGACAGTCCTTTTGTGTTTATAGAAATTCCGGAGGAGGGACCAGCTATACTATCAGGATACAGAAACCAAGGCAAGATTTCTTCTATCCCTATTTTGAAAAATTATTTATCTGCAAAGAAAAATGATTTTATGGAATATATATGTGATTCTATTATTGCTATATTGTTAAGAATTTGTTTTCCTGATTTTGGAAATTAAAGGGAGATATGAGTATGGATATGGATTAAAGGGAACAAGATTTCTTTTATCCTTATTTTGATATACTGTTTATGTTCAAAGGAAATGGTTTTGGTGGATAATATATGAATCTTATATGATGAGATGAGTAGGGATATATTCCCTGTTTACTAAGATTTTTGAATATGGATTATGAATGTGGATATGATTATGAATGAAGCGAATATGCTTTATGGTAAAAGAGATATGAAAGAGAATGGTATCAGTTGTTATCTAGGGTTATAAGGTTTATAATGCTATATTATAAACATTCTTTTTAGTGTATGTTATATACATATATTTTATAGAAATAATGTGCGAGAATGAAAGTGATATACGGGAATGGAAATGTGAAATGGTGTTGATAAATTGAATAATGATCTTATAAAAAGGGGAATTTACAACAGTAAGCGTAAGAGGCCGTGTGGAAATTGCACAGTCCCGCACTTAATATTACAACATTAAGCGTAAGAGGCCGTGTGGAAGTTGCACAGTCCAGCACTTAATATTACAACAGTAAGCGTAAGAGACCGTGTGGAAGTTGCACAGTCCAGCACTTAATGTTTCATTTCGGCCCAAGAGTTGCCGAAGGAGGATGTAGTGGTAGACCTTCCTCCTGGGGGATGGTGGCAGACCTACCTCCGTCTACCGGTAGTAAAAAGGGACGGATACGGAGGGCGACTGATCATCGTGCCTCACGTATTCGGCAACAGTGAAAACCCCTACAATATGTGAATAAAGAATAAATGATAAAGTCAGATTGGTATACTGGAAAGGGAAAATGATATGAAAGATGGAATTATTGTTATAGATGAAGAGAAACTGATTTTATATTAATTTATAAAAATTGTTACATAAGAAGGAAATGAGATGATGATAGTAAGAGATTTAAGTAAGTATTCATATTATCCTGAGATATTACACTGAAAGATTATATTGATTGTTATATTTAAGAAGAGAAACTGATACTGTATTATTCTAGATTTCTTTCTTATAATAGTAAGTGGATGATGTATTATTAAATAAGAATTTTGATTCTTCCTTAAAGTCTATAAGTGCTTACCATTTACATATGTATATACATGTATACTTGGTCACATTTTTAAACTCTAGTTATAATAATATCTTGCTGAGCTATTATAGCTCACTCTTGCTACTTATCTATATACAGCTAGGTATGCCAATACTGCGCAGAACGCCCCGTAAAAGGGTAAGGGAAAGGTGAACTTCTGAGGGCACGTTAGCATCGATTCCGGAGGTAGATGGCAAGCGCAAGGGGTTTAGTGGTTTTATGTATATTAAGTGTGTAAGTGTGTAAGGTTGTAATAAATTTGGTTGTTGAAATGCTTCTTGTAGAAGCGTCACTCAACAATGTACTTAAGTATGATTCTGGGTTTGTAATAACTGTTTAACTTTAAACTTTTATTATGGTGAATGTTGTTCTCTGAGCATATGACTGGTGTGTGTGTGTGTGTATTACTGTGGGGTCAATTGCATAAGTATTAATTACAAAAAAAAAAAACCCAAGAGATATTGATTTTGAATGGAAGTTGGTCCGTGATGGCCCAGATTCATGACCCCGGATTTGGGGCTGTCACAGTTTGGTATCAGAGCTTAGAGTCATAATGCTCAGGAACAGGAGTGATAATAATAAACGTATCAATAATAATATAAAATTGTGAACTTCCATCGAGTTCGGGGGGGTTTATCGAACGAAACGTTTATTCTAAGTAGTGATTATAATTTTATAGATTATTAATAATAAAAGTTTATGTTTTAGTGTAGGGAGAGGAGATTGGTGAGTCAAAGTTAAGAGTATTGAAAGTCTTCTTATGTTTAAGGGAGTTTGAAGAAATATTGTAAGTGGATTGGTGAACAGACACTGATTGTTTCAATTGACTGTGGAGATGAAATGGTGAAATTGAGATTTGTCGGTAAAGCCAAGATATACCTTAAGGACCAAGACAGACTGAGACATTCCGAGATTGACTTAAATGAAAAAAAAGGTTATTATGCCAAAAGTGTCAAGTTTATGTAGCACATGGGACTGATATGAGAAAAGGGAATATTTGAGGTAACAGGAAGTGTACGTTAGAAAATATTGTGAGTATGTGTGGTATGTTAGAATATACAATTTAGAAGTATAATTTGAAGGGTCCTTGATACCGGAGCAGTGTCAGGCTAAGACGATCAATATTACGTAAGTATATCGATTAGAGGGTTGTGTTCTATTATGGATAAAGGCAGAAAGTATCGAGCCAAGTCAAGACTAGGTAAATGACGATAACTGGGAATATAAGACGATAGTTTAAGGCTAAAGGATAAGTGTCAAATTTAAGAAATTTTGGAGAGTACGCAGACTTAGATATATATGGTATTTGAGGAAAACCTTCCATTATTTGGGATTTTAAATTGGGCAGAGACTATTAACGGTACCTATTCTTAAATTTTCTAAATCCCTGCTAAATTATGTTATTGAGTTTCAAATTTTCCTCTATTGGTGGGTAAATCCAGTTGTGATCTGGCACCTCTTATTCATTAAGGGTCGGTATCTTTTCAAAATTTTGGTACCTTTGGAAGGTGTTTCAAAATTGTATTTAATCTATCTTAGTCAAAATATTCCTCTAAGATTATTTTCGAAAGATGGTATTTATCATCGTGATTTAAATTTCCCTCTATATTTCTTACTTCAACTAAGAGAAACAACCCAATATGTATACACAAGGACGATCTGTCTGTGTGATAGAAAGTCGGAGGGGACGCCCTCACTTGTGTGACGTACGGGTTCTTCCATCATATTGATTTCTCAAATATTCTTTTGTTTCGAATAAAGGTTATTTAAAACTCTTAATGTTATAAATTGTTGTGGGACCCTTGCTTATATCTGGGTTCGTTTAAATTTAAGGTCTCTTGAATTCTATCAATTGTTTTGAATATAGAAGGTTTCAGTAATGGATGGGATAAGGGAAGCAATGTTTAGAGTATATATACGTGATTATACAAGGGAACTGGAGATTCAAAGGGAAATTTCAATAAGAGATAATTAGAGTTAGAAGCGTTTCAATATAAGAGAGGAAGGAATTTTGTGAGAAGAAATGAGTATATTTGATGATTAGTAAGAGAAAAGAATATGAGGAATTTTAAGGCATAATTGAGATTTACTATTGAGAGTAAGGTGTATTTTGAGGATAGAATTAGAATAAGGATAAACAAAGGAAGTGGGGATAATTAATGAAGTTTATGTATTTTGCCTAATTTTATCGTATTTTGATATTAAATGTTGAGATTCAAGAATATTGATGTATATAAGGTGATTGACTTAAATGAAAAGGTTATTGTACTAAAGGTGATACGCTTATTTGCTAAAGTTGAGTTGAGAATATTATGGTATATAAATGAGTTAACTGGTGATATAATTGTGCATATGAGAATGATGTATATATACCCTAAATTTGGGTAATTAATGAAGAATATTGCTATATACAGAATCATGCCGCCTAAGCGTAATAATAGAGCAAATGCAAAGGAAAATGAGAGAGATGAAGGAAGACGAAATAGACAGAATGAAAATGCTCATAACGAACAAAATCTTATGGGGCGAGAAAGTAAGAAAAGGAGATGTGAGGGTCAGAAAGGAGGTTCAAGCGAAGGAAGTTACTTTAACAAGGTTGGTAAGGGACAAAAATCTCAGTTTGTGGGAAAGACAGGGAGTAACAAGACTGTTAGTGAGACGGTGAATCAGGGTGGTAGATCCACAGGAACCTTTCAGTCTAATCAATCTCGAACACCATTTCCAGACTGTAACACGTGTGGTAGGAAGCATACGGGAGTGTGTAGGAGGTCGGAAGTAACTTGCTTTAAGTGCGGACAGAAAGGACACTATTATAATCAGTGCACATCAACTGACAAGATTGATATCAAGTGTTATCAATGTGGGAAACTAGGACACTTTGCTAGAGATTGCCGTTCCGGTGGGTCATCTGCGCCGGGACAAAGTATGACTGTTTCAAATAAACCTACTGCCAGAGTGTACAACATAACTTTAGGAGAAGCATTGAAAAAGCCGGATACAGATGCAGGTGAACATTTTTTTAGTATTTAAATCTTTAGTGTAAATGTTTGGTTAAGAAATAAATGTGGTCAATGAATGGTATATGTAGGTTGACAATCTAGATAAGGAAAATCAGTATCTGTTAGGGGTTAGAAATTCTATGAAAAGGAGAATAATAGTATTTTGGGGGTAAACCATAGACTTGTTTGGATACGAACAGGAAATATATATTATATGAAGTATTTTCTTACAATTGTTTCAAGGAATTTTATTCGAGCCGGATTCTGGAAGATTTTACAGAGACAAGATATAATAAGATCGAAGTGTGTATATTTTATGTCATGATAGAGATCAACATAGGGATAAACCATAAGTGAGATATACTACCATTCAGGGGAGGCCAATGTGGTGGCCGATACCCATAACTAAAAGAGGGATGTTGATGAATGACAAGCAAGTTTAATGTTGGTGTAATTTTGCGCAAACAAGATAGAGATATTATGAAGGAAAAAGGATGGAGAAAGTGGTATAGAAGTTATAAGGTGTAGATGAAAAGGTATCTATGGACATTTTTGACGTGATTCCGGGACGGAATCCTTTTAAGGGGGGAAGGATGTAATGACCCTAACTTCAGTAATGCTACAGTGGTCACATGAATAGTAAATTTCGAGGATTTAGAGAAATGGTACGTAGGTACCCTATAATGGAAACAGAAAATGAATAAACAGAAACCATATTAATATTATACACTGAAATTAAGTGACTCGAAATGACGATAGATTTCAGAAATTCCTGAATATGGATTTTGAGGATTTTGATTTCGAATAAGCTTCTATTGGATATTGAGGAGCATGGAAATATTATAAGAATGACAAATTGATGGATTAGTGAATTTAGATTAAACCAAGGGATTATTAAGTTAAGAGAATACCAAAGGAAATTGGATTCGTAAATGATTTCGAAAACCACTGAGATAATGAGGTTTACTCGAAACGAACCACAATTAGACGAGTATGGAAACTAAGCAACCAAGATTAGTAATATAACAAGGATACATACCATATTATTTACCAATGTGATGGGCATTTTACTTAGAAAACTTAGAAAATAAGAGATTAGAAAATCCAAGTGGTATCACTTTCCATTAACTTGTTTTTAAGGGTAAATTAGTACTTTCACATGGCTTTTAACCACAAAATATCTCCCAAGGCTTCCATAACACTCTAGATTAACAAGTAAACACCAAGATAAGATCTAACCAACACAAAACAAATCTCATCTTCTTCATTTCATCAAAATTCGTAGGTCACTATTCATCAAGAAAAAAATCAATTTCAAAACCCTAGCTAGAATCAACTAAAAATCAAGGGAAAAATCATGGAGGTTACTTGAGGATATATAGAGACATCCACCAAGTTTCATAGCAATCAAGCATCATTTGGTAAGGTAATAAATTCATGAAAGTTGATGATGAATAGTAGTGAATAGTAATTTCAAGAAACTAACTTTGATTTTATGGTTCCTTTAGTTGATTCAAGCTAAGATAAAGTTGTTTAAGGATATATCAAGGATTGTTAAGTGTTGTCAAAGCTTCAAGAAGGTATAAACATGCTTGCCCTTTTATATTTATGATGGATATGGTTGTGTTTAGTGATTAAGTGGTATAAAGGTTATGTTTATGATGTTATAAGTGTTTGTAAGTGGTTTGAGTTGATTTTGGAAGGAGTTTGGGAGTGTAACCATGGCTGGTAATGAAGACCACATGGTTTAGGTGATGATTATTGTGTTTGATGATTGATTTGGAGGAGTTTGATTTTGGAAAGTATGAAATTACAGCAGTTATAATGTCCGATTTTCGTTAGAACGAAAACTGCCCTGTTTTGTGACCCCTGTATTCATACGGTACCTCACTGCCTAGGTTACCAATTGACCATGAAAGGATAGAGCTTAGTTCATAGATCGTTTTGATATAAGGTGCGTTAAAATCTGATGAACGGTTTAGGAGAAAAGTCAGTTTTAGTGAAAGACGTTCGATAACCGAGAAAACGTAATTGTATCAACTTTGAGGTTAAAGTTACCATACTTAGACATTTTTATAAGTCACGAAATTTTGGGATAGTATAGTAGGGTGGTCAGAGGACCCTTGACAGTTGACCTTACATTAAAATTCAAAATCCATATTTTCTGAGAATTTTTACAGTTAAGTGTGGTCGTTAGGGAAAATGGTGAAAACCACTGAAACTTCGTTTGAGCTTATAAATGGTTAAGTCCTTGAACCTTTGGGGTAATAATAATACGTTAAACATATGTTGAAGTGTAAAGGGTTTTGTTATACGAGAGGGTAGTGAGTAAGAGATGTGGTATTCTAATGACAGTCCTTTTGTGTTTATAGAAATTCCGGAGGAGGGACCAGCTATACTATCAGGATACAGAAACCAAGGCAAGATTTCTTCTATCCCTATTTTGAAAAATTATTTATCTGCAAAGAAAAATGATTTTATGGAATATATATGTGATTCTATTATTGCTATATTGTTAAGAATTTGTTTTCCTGATTTTGGAAATTAAAGGGAGATATGAGTATGGATATGGATTAAAGGGAACAAGATTTCTTTTATCCTTATTTTGATATACTGTTTATGTTCAAAGGAAATGGTTTTGGTGGATAATATATGGATCTTATATGATGAGATGAGTAGGGATATATTCCCTGTTTACTAAGATTTTTGAATATGGATTATGAATGTGGATATGATTATGAATGAAGCGAATATGCTTTATGGTAAAAGAGATATGAAAGAGAATGGTATCAGTTGTTATCTAGGGTTATAAGGTTTATAATGCTATATTATAAACATTCTTTTTAGTGTATGTTATATACATATATTTTATAGAAATAATGTGCGAGAATGAAAGTGATATACGGGAATGGAAATGTGAAATGGTGTTGATAAATTGAATAATGATCTTATAAAAAGGGGAATTTACAACAGTAAGCGTAAGAGGCCGTGTGGAAGTTGCACAGTCCAGCACTTAATATTACAACGGTAAGCGTAAGAGGCCGTGTGGAAGTTGCACAGTCCAGCACTTAATATTAGAACAGTAAGCGTAAGAGGCCGTGTGGAAGTTGCACAGTCCAGCACTTAATGTTTCATTTCGGCCCAAGAGTTGCCGAAGGAGGATGTAGTGGTAGACCTTCCTCCTGGGGGATGGTGGCAGACCTACCTCCGTCTACCGGTAGTAAAAAGGGACGGATACGGAGGGCGACTGATCATCGTGCCTCACGTATTCGGCAACAGTGAAAACCCCTACAATATGTGAATAAAGAATAAATGATAAAGTCAGATTGGTATACTGGAAAGGGAAAATGATATGAAAGATGGAATTATTGTTATAGATGAAGAGAAACTGATTTTATATTAATTTATAAAAATTGTTACATAAGAAGGAAATGAGATGATGATAGTAAGAGATTTAAGTAAGTATTCATAATCCTGAGATATTACACTGAAAGATTATATTGATTGTTATATTTAAGAAGAGAAACTGATACTGTATTATTCTAGATTTCTTTCTTATAATAGTAAGTGGATGATGTATTATTAAATAAGAATTTTGATTCTTCCTTAAAGTCTATAAGTGCTTACCATTTACATATGTATATACATGTATACTTGGTCACATTTTTAAACTCTAGTTATAATAATATCTTGCTGAGCTATTATAGCTCACTCTTGCTACTTATCTATATACAGCTAGGTATGCCAATACTGCGCAGAACGCCCCGTAAAAGGGTAAGGGAAAGGTGAACTTCTGAGGGCACGTTAGCATCGATTCCGGAGGTAGATGGCAAGCGCAAGGGGTTTAGTGGTTTTATGTATATTAAGTGTGTAAGTGTGTAAGGTTGTAATAAATTTGGTTGTTGAAATGCTTCTTGTAGAAGCGTCACTCAACAATGTACTTAAGTATGATTCTGGGTTTGTAATAACTGTTTAACTTTAAACTTTTATTATGGTGAATGTTGTTCTCTGAGCATATGACTGGTGTGTGTGTGTGTATTACTGTGGGGTCAATTGCATAAGTATTAATTACAAAAAAAAAAAAAAAAAACCCAAGAGATATTGATTTTGAATGGAAGTTGGTCCGTGATGGCCCAGATTCATGACCCCGGATTTGGGGCTGTCACAGGTGGTCGACTACATGACTAAATGGGTAGAAGCCAAGGCAGTGGCCCACATCACAGCTGCTGTGTGTCGAAAGTTCTTTCACGAGGCCGTGGTGACTCGGTTCGGAATCCCCAGAGTGTTGGTAACTGACAACGGAAGACAATTCATCGACGCCGACTTTGAAGACTATCTTTCCGCCTACCTCATTCAGCATCGAAGATCTTCAGTGGCATACCCCCAATCTAATGGCCAGGTTGAAGTAACCAACCGCAGTCTTCTGAAAAGCCTCCAGAAAAATCTTGAAGAACATAAATCATTGTGGGCCGAGGAGCTCCACAACGTCCTGTGGGCTTACAGAACCGACACTAGGAAGCCCACAGGAGAAAGCCCTTTTAGACTCACATATGGAACCGAGGCCCTGATACCAGTGGAAATTGGGGAGACTTCTCAACGAGTGGAAAGTTATGATCAATAGCATAATGAAATAGGACTTCGAACAAACCTGGATTTGTTAGAAGAAAGAAGAGAGAATGCGGTCATCCGCATGGCCACATACAAACAAGCAACGGCCAAGTATTTCAAAAAGATCCACCCTCGGCAATTTCAGGCAGGAGACAAAGTACTACGGTCTACAACTGTTTCAGACCCATCCCATACCAAAAACCTGGACCCCATATGGGAAGGCCCTTACGTAGTACAAAAAACTCTTCGGCCAGGGACTTACGTTCTCGCTAGGCTCAATGGGGAGATACTCTCCAACACCTGGCACGCAGTCCATCTCAAGAGGTTCTTCCCGTAGGTACAGTTTCTACCAAATCTACCATGTACTTTTGCTATAAAAATTCCACTGGCGGTAACTTAAAAGTTACATAACCTGTTTTGGTGTGTATGGAATCATCATTTGTATAAAATATCACTCGTGTACATTTCTGGATACTCGTTTAATTTCGTTTAAATTCGCTTGTTTAAAACATGTTTGTCAAATGTTTCTCTGTCTCCCGAGACCAAAGCCTTATACCTATGAGGCCATGCCTATGTATTTTAGGATATCTATAGCCCCCTATTCAAATAGCCAATATAATTAGTTCAAACGAAACTAAAGGCATAGATGGGGCAATCTATTCATCAATGGGCCAACATATGTAGCCCTATTTAGGCTACGGCATGGATAGATTCTGGTACAACGCCTTTTCATACATAAGCCAACATGTGTAGTTCCAAAGAAACTACGGCATGAATCGGTTCCCTACTCAGGCAGGAAAAAGCACATCGCTCAATTAATTCTTGCACGACTATTTGATTATATTGTCCAGTTTCGGCTTTATTTATGTTATCCGGATCTTGCTTTACTTAGTCATACTATCTGAATACATACATTCTCTTAAAAGATTCTACTCATGCATAACTAATTGCTCAATATGGTCCCTACACGACTACGGCTTGAATGGATTACGGAAAAAACCTTACCCATATCAGTCAGAAAACTCGAAAGCAGAACTTCGACTATATTTGCCAGATTCCGCATTGCTTATATCATCCAAATCTTATTATGTCTTTCTGCTTCTAATTTGACTATGGCTTCTTTTAACTAAAGAAGTTCGCTTCTTTTAACTAAAGAAGTTCATATTCAGCCTTGTTTGCTTCTCCCGTTAGCCTCCTTGAATCCCTTTTCTGCACAAGTAATTTTCCTCACATACTTGACAATTTTTCCAGACTCTGATGATACTAAGGAACCACAACTTCCTTTTCAGCCTGCATATCTACCAGGAACTTCTTGAGGTTTATAACTTCATTTTCAGCTTTATTAGCACGTTCAGATTCGAATATAAGTTTCATCTTCAGGCTCTAAATTCCTTTAATGCCTTCGGCTACGGCTCTTGCCATGCCTTCTTCATAAAAGGATGTTTTTTAACCCTTTCATTCAAATGCCTACAAATCTAGCTCTTACGTATTTTGATTCTTTGTATGTAATATTACTTCACAAATATCTCTTCATTCGAAGAAATTTAGACAGCTACGGCCACATAGCTACGGCATAAACAGCCAACATATTTGCTTTGATTATATTGTCCGCTTTCTGTATTGATCATATGATTTGGGGTCCGATTTAATTATAGTATCCTGTACCTACGTCCAATTACCTACAACATCAATCACTAATATAAGCAACGCCTTTTTTAGGCTATGATACTTTTCCCACTCCTAAAGGGGATATATATGAATCCAATGTGGCTACGGCATGCATTGGCCACAACAAACCTTCTCACAACCATGACATACCACAAATTGGATTATAATTATCCATGTTCTAGTTCAACTATCTTATCCATGACAGGGATAAAAGTTAAGAAAAATAAGTTGTTTATTATAAACCTACAAACGTCGGTTTCAAAAAATCGACACCATTCATTCACTCATAATAAAGATTCAAGCATAATAATATCAGAACATGAACGCATCGATTGTATGATTAGAAATACAAGCCATCTCCAGGCCAGGAGTGATGAAGAATAAATAAAGTTACGAGAAGAAAGAGAAATAGAAAAGGAAACCACTTCATTAATCATTCATAAAAATTAAAAACGAAATACAAATTTTCATTAAAAGATAAACTAAAAGTCCCCCTCCAACTCCCACCAGCTACGCAACCTGTGCAATAGAGTTGGAAGAGGAACCTGCATCCCCACCACCATTATCACCATCCTTCTTCTTCTTCTCCGCCATTTTCTGAGCTTCCTCATGGGCTTCCTTTCGCTTGGCCAACGCCTCCTCAATCTTGCGAAAGATCTCGGCAAAGTCGGCTACCGATTCTGGCCTATCAAAAACAACCCCATCCACGATCACCTTGTTTTCCTCCCAGAGATAGATCAAGTTTTTCGGATCCATGTAGAAGAACACGAGAAAGAAATTTATAATTCAGGAGAAAAGAATGAAGATACTATTAGCAAAGGGTGGTATTTATAAGTAAGAAATGAGTTATGAACGGGTCAAAAGACCAAACGTTTCATATTCCCCATGACTCTTGGAAACCCGCGACAGCTTTAAAACCACAGTCAAAACACAGTGACCCAAAACCTGACCGTCAAAATTACAACTCCCAAAAAACAAGGAAGCTGAAAGGCTACAGCTAACAAGCGCTAATCAATATACGCTTTCTACACCCAGGGTTTCATCAACATCTACACCATGCAACCTAAAGATTACACGCTGTTTGGGGAAGGCAAAACTCCCCACCAATCATCCTAGTGCTATAGCTGGAATATATCACCATTGTATGCAAGAAATATGAAACTTCCAACACCTTTCAATGGCAATAAACGCCCAACAAGGTACCCAATAAATTAAGTGCAAAGACTAAAAAACCCACAGAAAAGGCAAGAACAGACATAAAAAGGACTAATCCACAAAATGAAAATTTCAAGTCACGCCCTTTAGGCTTACAGTGAGATAATAAGAAAGAGTACTTCAAAACAAAATCAGTTCAGAATTAAAAAATAAACAACTATGCAAAAACATCACGGGCGTAAGACCGCCACCTAGACGGTTGCAGTATCATCCATCTTCTCAGGATCAACCCTAGATTCTTCAACAGGTTGCCCATCCCCACCGGCTTCAACCATATCCTTCTCAGCCTCCATGGCTACAGCTACGGTACCCCCATCATCCCCTTCTCGAATCTCCTGGACTTTGGCCAACTCCGCCTCCCGAAAACACTCGACAGAATGCACTTTGAGATCAATGACATTCCCCACGCCAACAAAACCCAGACAATCATTAAAACCCATTTCGTGATAAATCCCCGCTTCAACTTCTACGTCTTCTCTGAAAGCGGCTGATTCCTTATACCTTTTCACGCAATCATCATAGGTAATGCAAGCTTCTTGCTCCACCTTCTCTAAGGTTTTAGTCACCTCACTCAAAGCTGTTTCCTTGTCCTGGAGAGCTTTCTTTAGCAAATCAATTTCAAGTCGCAGATTAGCACATGTCCCCATCTCCGTCTTCAAATGACCTTGAACTTCGGTCAACTTTTTAATGACTTCGCCATGAGCTTTTTTCTCACTTTTCAATTCCCGGCTCGCACCATCCAACTGGGTCTTGACTTTTTCAGCCATTTCCCAAGCCTCTGTCTTAGCCTTCTTCTCCAAGCTTGCCTTCTCAGACTCTAAACACGCCTGGCGCTTATTATAAAGCGTCCTCTCCATCACATCCATGAAATAACTCCCGAACTAAAAAACAAATGAAGGAGTCATCATAACGATACCGTCAAAACCAAATAAAAAGAAACGAAAGGAATCGAACGAAGAAGTTCAAAAAGAAACTTTACCTTCCCCAACATTTCCTTTGCGTTCCCCAACACCTCTTCATCGCCCATTTTTACCAACCGAGCTTTGTCTGGAGACAGAGAAAAAGCATCAAGAGCCCCCAAAGGGCCCTTCCTTTGGACCTCTTCGCCAAGCCATCCTTCACCAGTCCGGAAACGGATCATAGTGTACCCTTCAACCCCTCCGGCAGAAGGAACACGTTTCACCCCTTCGGGTTGCCCCGATCCGGAAGCACCTGCGACCAATTCTGGAGGAATCCCCCTGGATTCTCGGATATGCGTAGGAAGAACTTCCTCAACCTCGCTGTCGCTATTGGGCTCGTCTCTGAGAACAAACCCAGCCCCACTGACCTTCTTTTTCTTCTTTAGGACCAGCTTGCCCGACTCTGAACCCCTCTTTCCAGACTTAGCCACTGACGCGGTAACCGTAGCCCCCGCTTGAATGTTCGAATCCACGGCAACACCTACATTTCCTACGGACGCTTCGGCCACCTGAGTACTGTCCCCTTCACTCTGTTTACTCTCACTATTCTTCGCTATGGCCCGTTTTTGAGCTAAGAAAAGAATTCGACTCTTATTCATGCCTGGGCGAATAGGAAGGTCCTCCAGCAGAACTAAGAGAAAACAAAAAATATGATCAGACAAAGTCAGAAAATAATCGACAAAAATAAAGCACCAAAAAATAATTCAAAGGAAATTCATAAGTCAGTCCCTAAATCATATCCAACAGATAACAAAAAGCGAGGTCAGTTAGGTCCTCACGATTATGCTCGATCAAAAAAGAAACATTAAAGAAAGTCTTGTCTTTCCACAAACCCTCAGCCTTTTCCCCTGCAAATTTTATGGCTTCCCCCATTTCTTCAGGTTGCAAGTGTTCGATCCTTCGGACCGCTCCTGTAACTCCATCATTCTTACGATACTCCGGGAGATACCCCAAATCCCCCCCACGGACAAAGACAAACTCTCCGTGCCATCCCTTGTTGGTAGAAGGACCCTCCACCAGCGATCCCCCTAAGGCTTTACCCTCTTTCCAGTGAAGCTCAAACAGGGGAACATACGTCCGAGAAGCTTGCAACTTGTGCAAAGACCAAAACAAGGAGAGGGTAGGTTCCCTCCCCAACTCCGTACACCTAGCAATGAAGGCACAAATTTTCCTGATGGAGTTAGGACCTAACTGACCCAGGCCCAACCTCAAATCTTTTAGAAGAGTGTGAAAGAATCTGTGCATCGGCAGCCGCAGTCCTGCCCTGAAATGCTCTAAGGGAATTCCCACCCACAAATCACCTCCTCGATGGTATATAAATTCACCCTCCTCCGGCATCTTTATCTCATACTCCTCGGGAATTTGAAAAGCATACCTCACCGACAACAAATAGTCCCTGTCAAAGGTACACCGTTTGTTAATGTATTCCAAACTCCCCAACTGACTCTTGAGAACGTCGTCAGGGATTCTTGCCTCCCCCGCTCTATGATAACATCCTTTCCCATAGACCTTAAAATAATGTTTCCTATCAAAGTCCGGAGGAGTATTCACGAATTTGTCCGTAGTATCTAACCATCCCGCTTCCGAGCCGAGACAACTCCTAGTGGGAATCCTAAGTTCTTTAACTACCTTCTTCCTGCTCTTATCCTTGGCAATGCCCACTAAAGCCCCCTTTCCCGCTTGTGGTGTCCCGACATCCTTGGTTACCTTCTCCTCCCCCTTAGACAACTTTCCCTTATTCAAAAATCCCTTTTTCATACCCCCTATCGCCATAACCTCCCTGGGTTTCTTCTGAACGACAACCGACTTCCCAGAAGGGATCCTCCACGCCAGAGGTCTATCCGAACTGCCCTCCGTAGAAGACCCCTCACCTGGGCTAGAAGTTTCAGTCCAGCTCCCAAAACCCCCTACGTCCCCAGATCCAGATAACTGCTCATTGTCTGAACCTGTAGCGCTCTCATCCTCCTGGATACCTGTGTCTCTCTTCCTCTTGGTCATCTCTTCACTAAACAAGGAGAATCACAGAAATGGGAATCACTAAAAGCCTTAGCCTAACGATTATTCAGTTTAAAAATCCCCAAAAAATCGCAGCCACCAAATCGAAAATGACAACCGAATCCTTTCCCCCTCTATACTAGTAAGACAAAGAGGAATGCATATACATCGAAAAAAGAAAGGGAGAGAAAGAAAGAAATAAAGGGCGTACCTGTTTTCACTCTCACTAAGCACTCCTCGTGATATCTTCTCGAATGACTTGATCACTTGAGAAAATCGAATGAAGAGAAGTTGGAAAGATATGAGGAAATTTATATGTAAAGAATTGGGTTAGACACGTGTATGGAAATAACCCACGGTGTATATAACTACCCATAAATCAAATGGACGGTGTTTTCTAGGAGAGGCTGAACAAAAGTAGGGGTCCACCACTACTTCGATAACCGCATCCAGCCGTGGACCCCCCACGTTGCCATTACGTGGAAAAGATTTTTTCCCGCCCTTTTCCAGCTAGGAAACAGAACTCAACGAGAGAAAATGGTTTCCTAAAGAAAACCTTATCACTCGTGGGGCAAATGATGGACAAAATAACCCCGTCCCTACGGCTCGGACCGAAGCCGGAAGAACGACACCACAGACCAGTCAAAACCGTAGCGCCCCTACGGTTTGAGGTCGGTCATGTGAGCGTAGATCCCAATAACAAGTCCTCGGACATGTGTCCTTCCTTTATCCACCTGTCCTGACACGTAACCCCTTAGCTCCACCCCGTCACCTACTCTACACCCACCAGACGAACAGTTGGCCTCATAGTCCCAACTCATCGGCTACCCTACTTCCATGAGATCAACGGCTGGAGTATATTAGACGGATGGGAGGAAGACACGTAGCTGGTGGATGGACTATATAATGAGGAGAAAGACCCACGGAAAAAGGGTTAGAAAAAACACACATACACATACATATCCATCTAAAATCTTCTGATGATCTCTACGGATTAAGACTAGAACATCTGTAGACCATCATAAACTAATGTATGATGTATAAAGATGTTAGCTATCTTTTCAAGACTTTCAAAAGAATGACAACCGTTCATATTCTTGACAGCTATGTTTACATTCCATTTTCTAGTAGTACTGAACTACTGAGCTTTTACTGTAGACTAGGACTTAGTTTAGGGACCATTTGCTAGCAGATGAACGAAAGGAAATGAAATAGACCGTCCATAAATTCTTTGTTCAGATTGTTTGCTTTTATATTTTATTGTTACGATGATATCAGAATTCTTCGTTTCTTCTGAAAGAGTGCTCCTTTAAAATCCTGCTGAACCATCCATATAGTAATATTCATTAGACTTTCACTTACTTTTACATTAGTCAGATAATATAATATTATAAATAAAAATCCTAACAAAAAAAGATAAAATAAAATATGAAGAGCATAATTTTATTTATGTTCATACTTTGAAATAGTAAACAAAAAATAACAAAAATTAATTTTTTATTAAACATTTAACAATATTTACGTCTTGCTAATTAAAAAACAATGTTATTATTTAGCAAAAAAAAAACAATGTTATTATATGATCATATAAATATTTATACTTACACACATATTTTTCTAAGATTATTAGTTATACCACCTCCGTCCCACCGAATTCTTTACATGGAGGATGGGGTCTGACACGCATTTTAAGGTTTCTAAAAAATGTAGTTCTATAATTTATTTTTAGTTTTTTTTCTTTTGAATAAAAATTTAATGTTTAAATTTTTATTCAGGAATAAAAAATTTTAAAAATAAGTTATAGAACTATACTTTATATACGCTTTAAAATGCGTGCCAAGTAATGTTGATTGCTAATTCTAGCTTCAGAGTATTAGGAAAGTTCATTTGAATTTGACAATACATTTTCATTTAAATACATTTTGTACTCGCATTTAACGTATTAGTTGATAACCCGAGCGAAGCACGGGCACAACCCGTGCGAAGCACGGACACAGATTAAACACAAATAGAGATTAAAATATTAATATTAATATTTTATTTAATTATGTAGTTGTAGAGAATTGAATTGGAGTTAAAGCTAAAAGAATTTAAATAAATAAATCTTTATAATTATGTAGTTATACGAAATCAAACGCGAGGTGAATTTTAAAAAATTAAAGTAAACAATCTGTAAAATTATGTAGTTGTAACGAATCGAACCCCGAATTTAGTGATAACCAAATTTGATATTTTGGTATTAAACACGATTTTTTACATTAATAAAGAATATAGATTTGATCACTTGAGATATTGTACTTCAGAAACTCTCACTAATTTTTGAGACTTTTACTTGCAATATGCGACGAGAAAAGGCCCTCAATATCATAATTTAAAAGCAAAAGGCCCCAAATATCTTATCTCAAAAACTATGTGGTGTGACACCCCCCAAATCCGGGGTCAGGAGATTTGGTTGCCACGCGAAAATCCTTAAAATAAAACATCTGTTTAATAATAATCATTCACTTGTGATTGTCCAACACTGGAAATAGAACATCTGTGACCCCAAACATACCAAGATCTTTTAAGGTTATAGGGCTAGAAACAAGAATCCAAATTCCATTAGATAAAAAAAAAAACATTTCTTCCCAACATTCTCTTTGATCAAATCTTAAACCACTGGTGTAACTTCGATAAGAAGTACGCCAGGCTAACTAGACCATACATAATAATAATAAATATTAGAACTCAATTATATAAAAATAGATCTTACTCTAAATCCAGACATCCTGAGCCAAGTCATCTTCGCAATAGCATCATGTTTCTTCTCTTTCTGAACTGCGCGGATACGTCTCGCCAAACTACCTTACTGAAATGTTAGAATTTGCAACAGCAAGTATGAGCGAAAGAAATGCTCAGCAAGCGTATAAAAATTTTGATATAAAAATCAGGATTAGTGGGGCATAAAAAAATCAACTGAAATGTACAACAGTTTATAGAGAAACTGAATCAACAACTGTGATATAATTCAAACCATAACTGAAATCATTTGGCATGTCATAAAAATGAATCATCTGCCAATTCACAATATATAATAGCCATTCGGGCGATATGGATTTGATACACTTTAATAAAACACCATTGCCCCCTGATCAGGTTCTAAGGCAATGGGACCCTCTATACTCCACCGGTATTCTCTTTTTTCCGTGTGGGTATAGTTCGGATTTCTGGGGTACCCAAAATAGGCAAGTAATGTTAGCCTATAGGAAGATGGTATGGTTACCATATCCTCCTTAAATATTGCTGGACCATGGTAGCAACCATGGCCTCCTACGCTTTATCATTTAATATTTTGCTGGACCATGATAGCAATCATGGCCTCCTATGCTTTATCATTTCCAATCCAATAGAGCAATTTCCGAATTCAACAGGAAATGCTTAGTTTTAAATACTGGTCACATCCTTATTATTTACTACGATAATAAGGATATGAAGAGTTTATCTTCAACAATTCCCCACATCAAGGGTAACAATATCAAGCAACTGTGTTCGCACAAAAATATTTAAGAATCACAAATAGCTCTGAACAATAGCTATTCATCATGATATGAATCAATGAAACATAAAATAAAAAGTGTTTAGGATGATAAAGGAAATACTTGCCTCTGGTCCTTTGTTATTACGTAGCGCCGAAGTAATACAACTATCTTCTTCTATTTTGCAGCATCACAATCTTCTGTTTCAATCATTCGTTGGTTTGACGCTCTTGCGATTACCACGAGTCTGATCCGTTGACCTCGAGCCCGCGCGTCTACAATATCTCTGTCGGAAGAGAATAATTGGAAATGTCCCCTTTGAACATAGACGTTTTCCCGGTGTTAAAACACCTCACAAGTAAACCAGCAATTCCACAAACAATACTTTCATCTCCAACCTTCTTTATTACAATCCACACAATACTGCATCCACCTCCAACCTTCTTCATAACCCACAAAGAATATTACATCCATCTCCAATCCCTCTTCATTAAATCTTCTTATCTCCGCTGACAACCTAAATCAATACTTACCAATTAATCCTCGAATTAAACATTTATGCATTCAACTTAGTCCAGCTCAATCTATAAATAATCCTCAAAACATTTATCTTATTCCTCAATAAAGAAACATGAAAATCAATTAATCCCCAAGACACGATTAATCCTCGAGATAACAATTAATCCTCGAAATAAGTCATTAATCCTCAAGACAATAATTAACCCTAGAGATAATCATTAATCCTCGAATTAAATACATATATACCTGTCACATAACCAATTAACACATAGCATATACGGCTCACAAATAAAAGAGCACTCAAATTATTCATAGAATATTTACAAATCACTAATAGATAATCAAAGAATAATAACACGCAATTCACATAATCACATAGCAAGCTTGATCAGATCATGAAAAGATTTTATCCAATATTTTTAAAACAGAAAACGGGTCAAAACCCTAATTATCGGATATAATCGACTCAATAAAAAGGTTTGGTAAAAAGTCGACCAAAATTTAAAAGTTGAATTTTAACTTAAAATTATTTTTATAAGAACCGGGTCATTTTTCTGATTTCAGAAATACTTTTCTCGTTGAAAACGGATAAACGGTTTAATTAATACGCAATTAATAAGAATAATTCAATTAATAATTAAATTAATTGAATATTCAAATTAATTATTTATTAATCAACTCATAAAAATAATAAATCTTTTATAATAAAGAGATTTAAATTCAATGAAGTCAATTATATATTTAAATAATAATTAATTAATATAATTAATCAATTAAAATGAATTAATCAATTAATTAAATCAATTAAATTATTATTTAAAAATAATTAACTAATTAAATTAAATTTTTAGAAATTAAAATAATAATACATAAAAAAAATCTGAATTTTAGAATTTTTTTATAAAAATATGACCCAAAAACATTTTTCAGAAAATGTTTTCAGATTTTTAAGATCAAACGGTTACTATTCATCACCATCTTCACTGTTCTTCGTATGAATGCTTCGAAGAACACCACCTCCAACAATGGAGGTTTCTCCAGAATCCGGTCACCGGAATATTTTCCGGCGAACTTCCGGCGACCATAAAAACGCTCCTTTCGCTACGATTTATATACGAAACTTACTCTAAACTAGCTGCTGATTATAACCATACCAACCATTACACTAACCAGTTAACAAATCTTAAAATCCGATCAAAATATAGATAATTCCGGCGAGTTTAAAGAATTATCCGGCCAAAAATTCGTTTTTGACAAAATCGATATCCAAATCTTGCGTTCTTGGTCTTAAATCAAAGCTTAGAACATTTACAAACTACCCATGTCAACCAATCTTACAACAAATCAACAAATAAGATGGAAAATTGATTCAAAGTTTCGGTTAAAACTTTAAAACTCGAATATCACAATCCGGCAACATAATGATTCAATTGACCACATAAATCGACTCCAAATGATCATATAAAGCTATTGGAATCATCAAAACAACTGGAAAAACACTCAATCAAAAAGCCCCAAAAAAAAAAACTCAAGAACCCTAATTTTCGAATTGAACAAACTATGGATTCAATGATGAAATTGATCATGTATATGAACTCCTGGCATCCATATGAAGCTATGAACATCATCAAAACATCTGGAAAATCTCAGAAATGAAAAACCCTAATTCTTACATGAACCCTAATTTCTGCAGATTAAAGAAAAAATCATATAAAATCGGAAAATTACCCTCTGTTGAAATTGATTGCAGATACAGAAACTAGAGGTCAAGAGCTTTGATTCGAGTATAAGAACAACAAAATCCGATATCAATAACACCTTCAATTTCAGCTTTGATCCTCAAGAACAGGAGAGAGAAAATATTTTTATTTATTTATAAAAACTGATTTTTATGATTTATTAATAAAAAAATTAAATCTGATTTCTATTTATATTAATCAAAAATTAATACCCCAAAAATATTTTTAGCCCCCAATTAAAATTAGTAAGCCTTAAAAATAATTTTTATGGGATAAAAATGTAAAATTTATATTTGTAAACAAATATAATATAAATGTCAAAATTCCCCAAAAATTATGAATTTTACAAAAATTACAACATAATACATTTTTGAACATCCCATTATTATATAAAAATAATTTTATGAAAAACAGGGCCTCGAATTCAATACAGGGGCTGGGTCCGAAAATTAAAATGCGAAATAACTGTATTCTAAAAATATAAAAATTACAGAAAAATAGAATAAAATATTCCATGATACACAGAAGTCACATAACACGTATGGGATAATTTCCCTATTTAATAAAAATCATAACGCGTTTAAATGCATTAAAAATAAACTAATACACATTAAAATCAACTAAAAATATATTTTAATATAATAAATTACACGTAATTTTCCGGGTCGTTACAGACTTCCCCCCTTATAAGGATTCCGTCCTCGGAATCAACTAAGGCAACTAGTGAGGTTCCTTAACTCCTTCATCATCAATAATTGCTTTCCAAAACTGGGGATAGTGTCCTTTCGTAAACAACTTCTCCAAAATCTCAATTCAACTATATGGTCTCTATCTGAGACAGTTATCACTGAAGTCTTACCACCCATCATTATTCGTTTCAAATATGGCTCGACCAACTTTCCATTAACATAATATCCTTGAGAGAGAGAACTGATTCCATTGATATATCACTGATATTCTAATCATTTTAGGACTCGTTCTTGATCTTGGCGATTCCGTTGCGAATCTAATTTCTATCAGCGAATTTCGCTTATCCTGACCTGATTGGCATACCCTTGAAATTCAATAGCGATAACAAGAATCATGAAATTTTGAAGAGAACGGATTCCATATCACAGCAAATGTTCCACAATTGTGGTTATGAATTTTATGAATTTTAAACAACCTGATTTGAAATAAGAGAATAACTGAGAGATCAATATGATCACATGAACCCGACGTTGTGTGTCTTAGCTCCGACATTTACAATTAAAGGTGATCAGCCTTCTTGTAATACACAACACACCAGTGATGGCGTCCCATCCAACTTCTATCACACAGACAGATATACCTGGTGTCCCCTATAAATAGGGTTGTTCGTCTCAGTAGGATTAGAGAAATATGAAAGGAATTCCAAATTTGTTATTTTCCGTAAAGAAGAACCAAGAAGAAAGTACCGAACAAGTGGTACTATATTGCAAATAAGGTTATTAATCATTGGAGAAAACAAAAAGTTGAAAGTCTCAGAAATTTAAAAATAGGTTTCATAGTAACCACTGAAACAATTGAGATTCAAAATGGAGATTGAACACAAGTGTCAAAATGTCACTGTTTAGAAGAAGAGATATATCTTTTAACGAATACCTCTTTAGGAGGGATATCAAAATAATTCATTGAAAGAAAAGGTATTGCCAAGGTCACTACTTATGCCTTCTTTGCCATTTCCTTCGATAGCTCGTCATTCGAATTTAAGCTTCTTCCTTTCCACGTTTTAAGAATATCGATATCGTATGTCATCGTCAACTCGTAATAATCTCTGAAGATTCCACTGTAGACATCTCCATTCTCCAGGCAGTCTATCCAGTTCACCACAACTATCTCAAACGAGTACTCCAATCTTAACTTACTAATTGGTACTATATCCAATAGTCCAACACGAACTCTACATGAGCTCTGACGTTCCTTACTTAACTATACACACTCCTACACACTCTCGTTCCTAGTTTCCTATAACCCTGCTCTGATACCAACTGTGACACCCCCCAAATCCGGGGTCAGGAGATTTGGTTGCCACGCGAAAATCCTTAAAATAAAACATCTGTTTAATAATAATCATTCACTTGTGATTGTCCAACACTGGAAATAGAACATCTGTGACCCCAAACATACCAAGATCTTTTAAGGTTATAGGGCTAGAAACAAGAATCCAAATTCCATTAGATAAAAAAAAAAACATTTCTTCCCAACATTCTCTTTGATCAAATCTTAAACCACTGGTGTAACTTCGATAAGAAGTACGCCAGGCTAACTAGACCATACATAATAATAATAAATATTAGAACTCAATTATATAAAAATAGATCTTACTCTAAATCCAGACATCCTGAGCCAAGTCATCTTCGCAATAGCATCATGTTTCTTCTCTTTCTGAACTGCGCGGATACGTCTCGCCAAACTACCTTACTGAAATGTTAGAATTTGCAACAGCAAGTATGAGCGAAAGAAATGCTCAGCAAGCGTATAAAAATTTTGATATAAAAATCAGGATTAGTGGGGCATAAAAAAATCAACTGAAATGTACAACAGTTTATAGAGAAACTGAATCAACAACTGTGATATAATTCAAACCATAACTGAAATCATTTGGCATGTCATAAAAATGAATCATCTGCCAATTCACAATATATAATAGCCATTCGGGCGATATGGATTGGATACACTTTAATAAAACACCATTGCCCCCTGATCAGGTTCTAAGGCAATGGGACCCTCTATACTCCACCGGTATTCTCTTTTTTCCGTGTGGGTATAGTTCGGATTTCTGGGGTACCCAAAATAGGCAAGTAATGTTAGCCTATAGGAAGATGGTATGGTTACCATATCCTCCTTAAATATTGCTGGACCATGGTAGCAACCATGGCCTCCTACGCTTTATCATTTAATATTTTGCTGGACCATGATAGCAATCATGGCCTCCTATGCTTTATCATTTCCAATCCAATAGAGCAATTTCCGAATTCAACAGGAAATGCTTAGTTTTAAATACTGGTCACATCCTTATTATTTACTACGATAATAAGGATATGAAGAGTTTATCTTCAACAATTCCCCACATCAAGGGTAACAATATCAAGCAACTGTGTTCGCACAAAAATATTTAAGAATCACAAATAGCTCTGAACAATAGCTATTCATCATGATATGAATCAATGAAACATAAAATAAAAAGTGTTTAGGATGATAAAGGAAATACTTGCCTCTGGTCCTTTGTTATTACGTAGCGCCGAAGTAATACAACTATCTTCTTCTATTTTGCAGCATCACAATCTTCTGTTTCAATCATTCGTTGGTTTGACGCTCTTGCGATTACCACGAGTCTGATCCGTTGACCTCGAGCCCGCGCGTCTACAATATCTCTGTCGGAAGAGAATAATTGGAAATGTCCCCTTTGAACATAGACGTTTTCCCGGTGTTAAAACACCTCACAAGTAAACCAGCAATTCCACAAACAATACTTTCATCTCCAACCTTCTTTATTACAATCCACACAATACTGCATCCACCTCCAACCTTCTTCATAACCCACAAAGAATATTACATCCATCTCCAATCCCTCTTCATTAAATCTTCTTATCTCCGCTGACAACCTAAATCAATACTTACCAATTAATCCTCGAATTAAACATTTATGCATTCAACTTAGTCCAGCTCAATCTATAAATAATCCTCAAAACATTTATCTTATTCCTCAATAAAGAAACATGAAAATCAATTAATCCCCAAGACACGATTAATCCTCGAGATAACAATTAATCCTCGAAATAAGTCATTAATCCTCAAGACAATAATTAACCCTAGAGATAATCATTAATCCTCGAATTAAATACATATATACCTGTCACATAACCAATTAACACATAGCATATACGGCTCACAAATAAAAGAGCACTCAAATTATTCATAGAATATTTACAAATCACTAATAGATAATCAAAGAATAATAACACGCAATTCACATAATCACATAGCAAGCTTGATCAGATCATGAAAAGATTTTATCCAATATTTTTAAAACAGAAAACGGGTCAAAACCCTAATTATCGGATATAATCGACTCAATAAAAAGGTTTGGTAAAAAGTCGACCAAAATTTAAAAGTTGAATTTTAACTTAAAATTATTTTTATAAGAACCGGGTCATTTTTCTGATTTCAGAAATACTTTTCTCGTTGAAAACGGATAAACGGTTTAATTAATACGCAATTAATAAGAATAATTCAATTAATAATTAAATTAATTGAATATTCAAATTAATTATTTATTAATCAACTCATAAAAATAATAAATCTTTTATAATAAAGAGATTTAAATTCAATGAAGTCAATTATATATTTAAATAATAATTAATTAATATAATTAATCAATTAAAATGAATTAATCAATTAATTAAATCAATTAAATTATTATTTAAAAATAATTAACTAATTAAATTAAATTTTTAGAAATTAAAATAATAATACATAAAAAAAATCTGAATTTTAGAATTTTTTTATAAAAATATGACCCAAAAACATTTTTCAGAAAATGTTTTCAGATTTTTAAGATCAAACGGTTACTATTCATCACCATCTTCACTGTTCTTCGTATGAATGCTTCGAAGAACACCACCTCCAACAATGGAGGTTTCTCCAGAATCCGGTCACCGGAATATTTTCCGGCGAACTTCCGGCGACCATAAAAACGCTCCTTTCGCTACGATTTATATACGAAACTTACTCTAAACTAGCTGCTGATTATAACCATACCAACCATTACACTAACCAGTTAACAAATCTTAAAATCCGATCAAAATATAGATAATTCCGGCGAGTTTAAAGAATTATCCGGCCAAAAATTCGTTTTTGACAAAATCGATATCCAAATCTTGCGTTCTTGGTCTTAAATCAAAGCTTAGAACATTTACAAACTACCCATGTCAACCAATCTTACAACAAATCAACAAATAAGATGGAAAATTGATTCAAAGTTTCGGTTAAAACTTTAAAACTCGAATATCACAATCCGGCAACATAATGATTCAATTGACCACATAAATCGACTCCAAATGATCATATAAAGCTATTGGAATCATCAAAACAACTGGAAAAACACTCAATCAAAAAGCCCCAAAAAAAAAAACTCAAGAACCCTAATTTTCGAATTGAACAAACTATGGATTCAATGATGAAATTGATCATGTATATGAACTCCTGGCATCCATATGAAGCTATGAACATCATCAAAACATCTGGAAAATCTCAGAAATGAAAAACCCTAATTCTTACATGAACCCTAATTTCTGCAGATTAAAGAAAAAATCATATAAAATCGGAAAATTACCCTCTGTTGAAATTGATTGCAGATACAGAAACTAGAGGTCAAGAGCTTTGATTCGAGTATAAGAACAACAAAATCCGATATCAATAACACCTTCAATTTCAGCTTTGATCCTCAAGAACAGGAGAGAGAAAATATTTTTATTTATTTATAAAAACTGATTTTTATGATTTATTAATAAAAAAATTAAATCTGATTTCTATTTATATTAATCAAAAATTAATACCCCAAAAATATTTTTAGCCCCCAATTAAAATTAGTAAGCCTTAAAAATAATTTTTATGGGATAAAAATGTAAAATTTATATTTGTAAACAAATATAATATAAATGTCAAAATTCCCCAAAAATTATGAATTTTACAAAAATTACAACATAATACATTTTTGAACATCCCATTATTATATAAAAATAATTTTATGAAAAACAGGGCCTCGAATTCAATACAGGGGCTGGGTCCGAAAATTAAAATGCGAAATAACTGTATTCTAAAAATATAAAAATTACAGAAAAATAGAATAAAATATTCCATGATACACAGAAGTCACATAACACGTATGGGATAATTTCCCTATTTAATAAAAATCATAACGCGTTTAAATGCATTAAAAATAAACTAATACACATTAAAATCAACTAAAAATATATTTTAATATAATAAATTACACGTAATTTTCCGGGTCGTTACATGTGGCGTTCGGGATGTTTTTACTTTTTTTTTCTTTTTTTTTTGTTTTCTCCTAAATATATATTTGCAAACAAAATTAAAAAACTTATGACCAAATGGTCAATTAAAATTGTATTTTTGAAATTAAAAAAATACAATTTTAATTAATCTTAGGGGTTCCATAATTAACTTTTAGAGTTCAACGTTTCCATTTTGGGTTCAATAATTAGCAATATCGATAAAATAATCTATTTTTAATAAGATTAAATAATTAACTAACACAGACATTAATAAGTGTAGTTTACCCGAATAACATATAAGACAATTAAACACGTAAATTCATGCAATTAGAATAAAATAAACATAATTTTATTCTTCTCTGATTGAGAAAATCATTAAAATATTTAAATAATTTTAATAATCAATCCTTAAAATTCGGGTTTTTACAAATACACTTAAATGAAAAAGAAAAAAAATGCATCTTTTCCCGAAGTTTCCAAATAACGCATATATATGTTACGTTATCTTTAGAGTAAATTATAGAGTTGTGGTTGAATTTAATTCAAATTTACAATTTAGTGGCTGAAATTTGAAATTTGTAATTTATTGGCCAAATATTGATTTTACATTTGCAAAGGGTGACAAAAGGCCACTTTTTTCAGAAAAAATATTTTAAAAAAGTGGTCCATAATCACGCTTTTTAAACACAAAAACAATGTATGAGTATGAACAACATATTGCAAATTTAAATTATGACCATCAAAATGTAAATATGGATAAAATTCAACCACCACTTTGCAATTTATTCATTATCTTTTTAATTTCAAAGTCGGTACAATTCGTTTATAATTGCTGTATTCAACATCTTTTGCTTACAAGTTACTCTATAACGTAGTGCACTGCTGACTGCTTACACATGTTTCACAAACTAAAATTATAAACACATGTTAATTCCTCGTTTTGGAGTGATATAAAATACTACCTTTAATTTGAGTTATGATAGTTTGAACATTTTATTTTTTGAGAAAAAGGATCATTTGGATAAATTGATCATAAAATGCACAAGACATCATCCCGTTATTCAATAATAAGATATTTTTTAAAATCTAATAAATTAAAATAACGAATGAGTACCGTTTTTAACTTTACAAGTTTATCATATTTGCTAGATGTTGATTAGAGCATTCACATCCCATCCCCTATCCCCAAATATTTAGGGAAATATTTAGCTTTTATGCAAAAAATGGCTTCCATCCCATTCCCCATTTTAGGGATTAATTTTGGGGACAAGTTTTGAATCCCCATATTTGGGGATTACTATTTTGAACCCCAAATCATCTCTCTCCTCTTTTAAATATATTTAATTGTAGTGGGTGAGTTTTGATAGTTTAAATTTTAGTGAAAGAGAGAGAAAGAAGTAATATAAAAAGGAATGTAGGGATATGGGGATGGAAAATGGGGAATGGGATGTAGAACATTTTTGATAATTTTGGGGATTTACTATTTTTATTTGAGGATTTACTATTTTTAGTAAGGTTTTGGGGATGGGGAATGGGATGTGAATGCTCTTAGTGTATACCAACATCAAAATGCTTGATGCAGTTTCTCAGTGCCTTACAACCTTAGTGTTCAAGGAATTCTGATGATGGGGTATGTACCAAGAAATGACAGTTGTGGTTATGAATGAATATGAAGGAACATTAATCGACACATTACGGACCCGTTTGGGAAATCTTATTTTTTTTGAAATAAGTTACTTATTCTAGAAAAAAGTTAGGAAATATGTACTTTTTTCTTAAATAAGTAACTTATTTTTGCAAGATTACGAATATTAAACTCCCGATACACATTTTTCTCTAAAAAAATATATATAAATACGAAATTTTTCCGAAATAAATAACTTATAAGTTGATAGGCAAATTTGCCAAACGGGCACTACTTCTCTCTTTCTCGCTTATTTTTGATAGAATAATTCCCTGAAGGAATATGATTTTGTTATGTTCTGATCATAATAAGGCATTTACCAAGAAGCCACAGCTGGGGTCAGGAATGAATACAAAGTTAATTAATTGACGAACCAATTGATTCTCTCTTTCTCGCGTAGGGCTCATATTTGTTTTGTGCATTTGCAAATACATGTTGTGTTCTAAAGCACGAAAAAACTATGAAATTGTTTGGATATAAAATAGAAAAAAAATAATGATGTAATTGACTATTAATTTGACAAATAATTATTTAAATATCACCAGACGAATATTGATGTTTAAATATTGACCTAATTCCATTCATGTAGGTGTTCACCATGCTTATCTAAATAGCTTAGAATTCTGATCCGAACCAATTTTAATTCGAATATTTGAAATTCATTCGATTTTAATCCGAGTTAGACCCGAACTGAATCAGATCCGAATTATATATATTTTTTTTGTGGGGAATGATATATTTCATTCATGAAAAAAACAGATGATACATCTGAAGAGATAATAAACGCTCATTATCTAGCCGAAAGGTATGCTTAACCAATCTATGAGCCTAACGACCCAATAGAAAGAGATTCCCCCGGAAGTTAGATAATATCACATTTATATCCACCAAAAAAAGCCTCGTTAAAAAACCCCACAAGAGCAAAACCCTATGGGAAAAAACTCAAGCGGGGAAAAAGAGTGCCCTCCTACAATAAATGATAAAATAAATGAGTACATCATTACAAAAGCCTATGAATCAAAAACTTAGAAACTTCTTGATTCTTCAGCTTGATTCTAAATCGGATGTTGATCCAATCCCAATCATTCGAATTATAAAGTCTAATTTCAATGACTTAATTGCAGGTTGATGGCCTGAATTATAATTTTTTTGCATAAAAATGGCCGATCTATAATAATAAGCACCCGCATGACTCAAGTTTAATATTTTAAACATTCGATTGCATTCCGTTAATTTCCTCTAACAGACGTTACTTTTCCAGGGGTATTTTTGGAAAAAAAACTGATTCAAATGCTATTTACATACAAACTGAGATGTATGTATTCTCACATGTTCTTGTTCTTGTATGGGCATATTGAAGTTTGAACAAGCCACTAAATGTGGGGTGCCATTAAAAGAATTTAAGCTGATCTTTAACTTAGCACAAGGAAGGAGTTTCTGGGTCACCATGTCTCGCTCAAGTATCAGGACACAAATTTACACAAAAATTGATTCGAACCATCTAAAATCCATGTAGAACCATAGAAATGGCAGAACTTACTTGGTACGATGTTAAAGTTTCTTCTTGAGCTATGCATCAGTTCAATTTTTCCGACAAGTACTTTGCCTTAGCCACCCTCATGGTTTGAATACAAATCAACCAAATTGACAGGTCTTATAATTTTGTCTATTGTAACAATTTATTCACGCCTGTAGATGGTAAAATGTAGCCTTGAAAGTAGAAATCTAAGAGATTAGTATGAAACCTTAGCCATTGAAAAAGATCGAGAACAACTGTCAAAGAAAAAGAAAAGAACAAGAACACCCTGGCTTTAGATTATAGAAGGTGTGCAATAATGTAATTATTATTTAATTAAGTCTCAGAACTTCCTTAATGTTATATGCACATTCATTCCCTTGTGAGTTATGAACATGTAAACTTAATAGTTATAAATCAATTAAAGATAATGCTTAGAAAGTCTTGAAAAGAAAAGAAAAGAAGAGTTTTTGTTTTTCCAAAATAAACGCAAACTAAAGTATTATTAAAGACTCACAAGTCCAAAGTGCATCCATGAATAAAATGAATTCTTGTGAATTATATTCATAAGTTTTGAGCTAGAAGTTCACTGTCAGATCCTGTAATATAGTATGGGCTAGTGGCTACTAATGCACATCTTAACTAAAAAGTTGTTAGCAGGATGCTACGCATTAACTGTTATGATAATGGGGTCCGGTCCCTGGCAAACGCATGCCAGGGACGGATTATTTGGCATACAACTTTTAAGCCGTTGGATCGTTGATCCAACGGCTGTGATTTAAAAAAAAATTTCGCACCGTACCGCATAAACTTTATGCGGTACGGAGTAATTACCAAAATGCCCTTACTGTTCACGTACCGCAGAAACTTTCTGCGGTACGGTGAACAGTAGATTTTTTATATGAAAACAGGGGGGCATTTTGGTAATTACTCCGTACCACATAAAGTTTATGCGGTACGGTATTGTTTTTTTTTAAATCACAGCCGTTGGATCGTTGATCCAACGGCTTAAAAGCCGTATGTTAAATAAACCGTCCCGGGCATGCGTTTGCCAGGGACCGGGAGCCTATGATAATTAAGGCAGCAAGTGTTTGCAAGTTCTTGTAGTCGGTAAATGGTGTAGAATAGAGGTAGAACATTCTTGTCTTTTTTGAAGTCATGTCCTTGTTATATGCATGTATCCTTATTATGTTCTACTAGCTTATAGCCCGTGCTTTGCACGGGTTACTTTTTAATTTTTTATAATTTATTTATAATATAATATAATATTATAAATATTGATTTAAATATGTTATTGATTCGAACCTTACATCTTTATATATAATAATTTTTAGTATTAAATATAAATTAATATGTATTGGCGGGAATCGAACCGTGAACCTCTGCATATAACAACTTTTAGTATTGTTATCAGTGGCGGAACCAGGATCAATTTTTAGCGGGGGCTCAAAAATGTATTGGTTCGCGCGAGAAAAAATTTTGTACATCGGATCTCGCGCGAAGCGGGAATTTTTTTTTTTTTTATAGTTCGAAATCATTGTTTTATCTTGCCTTATATTAATAAGAATAAGAAAAAATAATCAAAGAACTACCTTTATAAAGTGGTGAATCTCTTATTCTATGAATTTGGATGAGATTTTTGTATTCTTAATAATTTTTTTTCTATATAAACTCTATTTTTTATTTTTTACGGGGTGCTGGTCTATAATCTAATACTAATAAAAAAATTATTTTTATTGTTTTTTTGGAAGTCTGGGGGTGCTCAAGCACCCTCTAGCCCCCCTCTAGTTCCGCCACTGATTGTTATATCTAACGGTCATGATCTACTTGAGTTGCTGATCTAACGGTGATAAATGAGGGATAACCAAAAATGGGGATAACCAAAAAAAGGGTAACCAACTACAAATTATACCCCCTCTTATTATAATATAGTATAGATTTGAAGGCGGAGGCATGTTAGCATCAGACAATGTGGGAAAATTATGATTAAAGTGGGACAATTATTGGAAGTGGGATAGTTGTGAATTGGAGTGCTACACTTAAAACACCAGGTGATGTGCTCAAGGATTGGTCCGAGGAGCAGAAGCTTTCGTTGTTTTGAATCAGAAGCTTTCGTTGTTTGGAATCTTTCAGTATCAAGAAGTAATGGATGCTGTGAGTGAAAGACTCGATATGACATATGATTGTCCGAATGGAGAATTTTAGAATTCAATGATACGAAAAGGCTGTGAAAATCTTGGATCACTAGAGTATCATCGTTGTGGTTTGCGTTCCTTTGGCCGTAGAAAAGAAGACAACAACAAGAAGATACCCCTGTATGCATTTAGCATTTGAATCAGTTTTTTCCCAAAAATACCCCTGGAAAAATAACGTCTGTTAAAGGAAATTCAACTTTCAGAGAGAAAATGCCCAATGTGTCTGTCCTGCATTCCAGACGACGGAGATGGCATAGTGTATTTATTTAATTTAATGGCGGAACCGAAAAATAAGGAAACCGGAGATTTAATTTTCAATAAACTATGAAAATATATTTTAATATTTACTTTAACAATTATTTCAATTTCGGCGACAAGTTTTTACAAGTTAATATCTAAAATTTAAGAACCAATAATATTAGGTACATTAGTTTACATTTTTTACAAAACATAAAATTCAAGAAATTAGTGGGTGTGCTAAATTAAAGGCGAAATTGGATAAATAAAAGAAGGGAAATGTTAACCATAGCCCTAAGGGCTATGGTTAAGCATTAAATATTCTCATGTTGTCAACATTGAATTTAGTTATTTAATTGTTTTTTGGTTTTTCAATGTTCTTTTACAACATCAATTTAATTTTTCAAATAATAATAATGGACCCTCCTGCATTCACATTAATTTCCATTAATAAAAACATCCCAAATTGCTAAATAATTATATTGAAATTCGAACAAACTTGATGTATTAAGTACAAAATTTTATCCAATTACATTAATACTTAACCATAGCCCTAAGGGCTATAGTTAGCATTATCCATAAAAGAATAGAAAATGAATAAATCACTCAGTAATGGAAGGAGGAAAATGTAATGTCATAAATGGAGCCCATATACAGCTTATAACTAATGGGATCCGGTTGCACGGTTGTACCAGACAGTTTATAGAACATACGGTTTCAGAGCCGTTGGATCAACGATCCAACGGCTCTGATTTAAAAAAAAAAATATATCGTATCGCAGAAACTTTCCGCGGTACGGAAAAATTACCAAAATGCTCCTACTGTTCACGTACCGCAGAAACTTTATGCGTTATGGTGAACAATAGATTTTTTATGTGAAAACAGGAGGCATTTTGGTAATTTCTCCGTACCGCGAAAAGTTTTCGCGATACGGTACAATTTTTACTTTCCACGGTATGGTACAATTTTTTTTTAAAATCAGAGCTGTTCGATCAACAATCCAACTGCTCTGGAACCGTATGTTCCGTAAACGGTACTTACCATACGTATGGGAATGACCGGGAGCCGTAACTAATTTACACAAACATAATTAATTGGGTGATTAGTATTTAGTAAGTGCTGAGTGGCTCATATATATGTTACGTATCTCCTCAAAACAAAATTAGGCAGATTGGGCCGTGAATTGCGTCTATATATTCAACTACTACTTGATCACATCATTCTTCACAGTTCACACACCATTCTCTCTCTCTCTCTCTCAATCTCTCTCTCTCTTTCTCTCTCTCTCCCTCCCTCCCTCCCTCCCTCCCATTTGCATATGCGTGGGTACTTAAAATGATGGAGAATCATAAAAATGATTCGATCGGGAACAACAGTCAATTCTTTGCTTAATTCTATCATCAATTTCGGTTTTCATTGGTGGTGAAAAAGATGCTTTTACGGTATTCAAAACAAGTGTTTTAGGTTAATCATTTTGTTTGTTGTTGTACGTAGTTAGCTGGTGATTTTGATTTGTATTTGTAATTATTTTTTTTGGCTATATATATAGGTGCTAGAAAACAGGAAACAAGGGTTGGGAATTATTGTTTCCAAAATTCGAAGATAACAGTAGCATCTTATTCATTACAGGATCCATCAGTGGTATTGCACAGTGTCAATTCTAGTTATAAACTGTACTAAATGTAATTGACATAACTGTTTCTTTATATGCGTTGTGTGTGTTTCTTCATTTCTACTATATTTTTTATCAAATGCGTGATATATCTTTGAAGGTTCGAATTCCAGCTTGATCTAAATCTCTGTAAAGATGTGAAGTAAAGTTTATGCGAGTGTCCTTACCATGAAAGCTCAAGAACACATCCCAGCTACTTGGTCAGCTGGTTGAGATGAAGAAGAGGAAGAACAACAAGGGTCAGGTAATTGGGGATTGCTGGTGGTATCTTAGAAGAAGGACGTTGCTTCTTAATGTAAACAGTACGGATGATGATGGCAAGTATAGTGAGTACAAGCAGAGCCCAGATTAAAACTACTTCTTTGGAGATATCCATGATATGCTGGAAAAATCTGAAGGGAAGAGGGTTGGTTTTTGAAGAGTTGATAACACGGTTAGACAAGAGGAAATAAAAGGTAATTAAACTGCATAGAAGCTAGACATGTAAGTATCTAACCGGGGACTTGGTAATAATTAATAAATAAATGGTCTAGACTATGGGATGAAAAAATTTAGAACCTTCTTGGAATTTTGTAATCGTGCGAGACGAAAAAGGAACCCATCTTTCATTATGACCAAACTAAGAGACATCCTATATTCTTTCCATCTTTGACTAGGGATTCGTGACCTTTGAGTACAAAGTCGTGATCTTCTCTCCTCTGCCTCTAGCCTTCTTTGTTGCCTGTAAAAGTACTCCGTATTTGACTATAAGATCTTGCAATATAAGCAAACTGTTCATACCTTTTGTACATGAAAAAATGAATTACTTATATAATAGAGAAATACAAAATGTCCAATATCTGTTTCACAATACAAAACCCCTCCACATAACTAAGGATGATGAAACCACTTACTCTCTCGGCAAGAAGTCTACTTTCAATATGCACAAAACATAGAATTCTTTATATCTTGTGATAGGTGATGGAATTCCTAAACCGATGGATACTGTTCTGATACTTGCTGGCTAACTTGGAGTTTCTATCGTTAGGTGATCTAGTATCAAATGTTCAATATTTGTATAAAGTTACTACATTTTACTTGTCCATTGTAGTCTTGTACTAGCAGTCATCACCCGGCCCTGTTTAGTTTTTGGTGCTGTATTATACTTGTTCCAAACATTCAAGCCGTGAAATAATTGTTACACATTACTTATGATTTTTGTTAGAGCAAAGAGCAATGCATGCATTATCCAATAATATAGTATTAAGTAGTAAATTTTATCTTCTGATAAACAGCCATATAGTAATAATCAAAATGGACTAGATACAAACGCCATCAATCCCTTGAAAGACTTCCAAAAGACAACTTCCTAAACACCTTGTAGCCGCCGTGAAGATAGAATTGGAAAATGAGGTACTATACAACTTTAGGTGAACCCAAAAGCTCACTGTCATGGGCTGCATTTATTTTCTCTCTTGTAGTTTTTTTTGTTAACCATTTAATTAAATAAAAATAAACCATTTTCCTTCAGATACAGATCGTATCCTCAGGAAATGGGAAGAGATTACATGGTTATTTCCATGATCTTATCAATTAGCAAGATCAACCATTCAACACTTACAACCATTGCAAACTATCAACACAAATTTGATACGACCAAAGCTATTCGATATTCAGAAGTTGCCCAATGCATCCAGGGAGCATTTGCATTCTACCTAGTGCATCCTGTAGTTTTGTTTAGTTTGTGTATTTCCTCTTTAGCTTGTATGAATAATAGCCCTTTAAACGGTGTAACTTGCGGTGTAGGGCAACCAAGTCTTTTTCGCTCAAGTTTGAATGAATTATATCTCGTAGCAAGAAGAGCGAAGGAAGAAAGAGTGAAGTAAACTGAAAATTTCATCATATTTGACAGTAAACTACAGATTGATAATAAGAACAATGAATATTCTTGAAGAAGAAGAAGAGCAAAGAAATTGTATATACAAGACTTAAGAGATGAAATGTCTTTACAACTTGACTTATATAGCTGCTCTCTCTAACAAACTTTCTAACTAACTTTTGCTGAGCTGGCAGATACAGTATTGCTAACTATACTAACTGTTATACTACTAGTAAATCAACACCCCCCTCAAGTTGGGATGTGTGAACTGAGAAGGGACTGAGAAGGTAACATTCCCAACTTGGAAAGAAGAGTATGAAAATGTGGAGAAGGAGCCACCTTTGTGAAAACATCTGCCAGTTGTGATCGAGTAGGTAGATAAGTAAGTTGAAGCAAACCCTCCAAAACCTTGTCACGAGTAAAGTGACAATCAAGCTCAATATGCTTAGTACGTTCATGAAAAACTAGGTTTTTAGCAATGTATAAAGCTGACTGGTTATCACAATGTAAAGTAACAGGTTTCAAATTTGAAACTCCTAATTCTTCCAGCAAACGAACTAACCAAGTCACTTCAGCAGCTGCAGAAGCCATAGCCCTATATTCGGCTTCTGCAGAAGACCTGGAGATAGTACTTTGCTTCTTTGATTTCCAAGTAATGGGAGATTGACCAAACAAAACAATGTAACCAGTAATGGAGCGTCTAGAATCAACACATGATGCCCAATCAGCATCAGAAAAAGCTTGTAATTTAAGCTGGTCAGAAGCTTGAAGTAGAATTCCTTGATTAATAGTGGTAGCCAAATATCGAAGAGTATGATGCAATGCAGAAAAATGAGAAATTCTTGGAGCATGCATATATTGACTTAAAGTTTGAACAGTATAGGCTAGATCAGGCCTAGTATTTGTGAGATAATTCAACTTGCCAACCAAAGAACAATATAACTCTGGATTAGTAAGTAAATCACCATCTGAGTGACACAATTTTAACTGAACAGGCAAAGGAGTAGAAGATTTCTTTGTAACATCAAGACCTGACTCTATCAATAACTCATTAGCAAACTTCTGTTGAGTCAGAATAATTCCATCTGGACCATGAGACACTTCAATTCCTAAAAAATAGTGCAGTAATCCTAAATCTTTAATACCAAACTTAGCATGCATATGTGCTTTAAGATCCTGTATAGCAATCTCATCAGCCCCAGTAAGAATCACATCATCAACATATACAGCAATCACACAAAGTTACCATTTTGTCTTTTCAGAAACAAAATGTAATCATTCTTAGATTGAATGAAACCTTGATCAATAAGTTCTTCTACCAATTTAGCATGCCACTCTCGAGAAGCTTGTTTTAAACCATAAAGGGACTTTCGAAGCAAACACACAAGATTAAGAGGATTAGGAATACCTTCTGGAACTCTCATATAAACCTCTTCTTGTAAAGTTCCATGCAAAAATGCATTATTCACATCAAGCTGATACAGATTCCAATGTTTACCGGCTGCTAATGATAACAAAGTTCTAACAGTGCTCATTTTCACCACTGGAGAAAAAGTTTTTTCATAATCAACTCCATACTTTTGATTATAGCCTTTGGCAACTAGCCTGACTTTGCATCTTTCCAAACTACCATCTGATTTAAGTTTTACTTTAAAAACCCATCTTGATCCAATAGCTTTCTTACCTGGAGGAAGTGGCACAAGATCCCAGGTGTGATTATCATTTAAAGCCTTGATTTCTGACTCCATTGCTGCAACCCACAATGGATGTTTTGTAGCTTCTTGATTAGAAATAGGTTCAGTAATTTGACAATTCTGAGCCAATGAAGAAACTTGAACCAAATTGCACCAATGTTTAGTACTAGCAACTGTATTATAATGGTACTTGGACAAATAAGAAGGTGGTTTGTGTAATCTTGTTGATTTTCTAACCATAGAAGAATCAACTAAAGATGGCAAAGAACTGATGTCATGAACAACAGAATCAGAAACAACAGAATCAGAAACAGAAGTTGATTCATGATTTGAGGATGAAACTGAATCATTAACATTGTCTTGAGAATCAGACATATTTTATGAACCAATATCAGAATCAGAAACAGGAATACTACTATCTTCATTAAACTGTGATGTAGTAAAAGAAGGCAAATAAATGCTAGTAGGAAACAAAGAAGGTGTTTGTGTTGTATGAAAAGGAAAATTATTTTCATGGAAAATAACATCCCTTAAAATGAAGATTTGTTTAGTAGCTAAATCTAACACTTTGTAACCTTTTTGAAGTACTGAATAACCAAGAAAGACACACCTTGTAGCTTTAGGATCAAACTTACTTCTATGAACAGTAGTAGTAGAGGCAAAACAAAGACACCCAAATACTTTCAAATGTTCAAGAGAAGATTCAGAATTATGTAATCGAAAATAAGGTGTGGCATTATCAATACTCTGAAGTGGGATTCTATTAATCAGATAAGTAGCACATAGTATACACTCATTCCAGAAGGAAGCAGGAAGTTTAGATTGAAAGAAAAGAGATCTGGCAGTTTCAAGTAAATGCCTGTGTTTCCTCTCCACAACACCATTTTGTTGTGGAGTATGACTGCAGCTTGTTTGATGAAGAATTCATTTTTTCTTATATAAATCTTGCATAGGTCCTTGACACAACTCTGGTGCATTGTCTGATCAGACAATAGCTACTTTGGTTTTGTATTGAGTTTCAACAAAATTGAAAAAATCATCCAAAACTTTAACGCAATCTGTTCTGTACTTGATTAAATGAACCCATATGAATCGACTATAGTCATCAACAATAGTAAGAAACTGATTACAACCATTATGAGCCTTAACCTTGTAAGGTCCCCACACATCAATGTGTATCAGTTCAAAAGGACATTTAGTTTTTATACAACTAGTAGGAAAAGAAACTCTTGTCTGTTTAGCCATTGGACAAATTTGACAGACAAGTTCTTGAGAAGTATTCTTTAATCCACACAAAGATGGAAACAGCTTCAACTTTTGAAATGGAACATGACCAAGTCTTAGATGCCATATACTGAGGTCTTCCTTTGCACTGATAAAACTCTTTTTATTCAAATCTTCTGTAATTGCTCCTGTAATACTATAAAGCCCTCCTTGTAGTTTACCAAGATGAATTAGCTTCTCTTTCTGCGAAAGGTCCTGTAAGAAGCATTCATCAGCATGAAAAACCATTGCACAATTCTTATCCTTACACAATCTGTTAACAGAAAGTAAGTTGTACTAAAAATGTGGTACATGAAGAACATTATGCAGAACCATATCCTCAGTAATTTGAACAGAACCTATATGAAGGATTTGTATCTGTCTTCCATCAGGTATTACTATATATTCATTATTACCATTGACAGGTTTGTAATGAATGAATGAACTTAGATCTGAACAGATATGATCTGTAGCCCCACTATCTATTAACCAGCCACATTTAGATGAACCATTTGCTAGTAAGCATATCTTACCAGCCAACATTGTAGCATGATCAGTAGTTGCATGAGAGACAGTTTCTGAAGTTGCCAATGATTGTTTATTGAGCAATTCCATCAACTGCTGATATTGAGCATTTGAGATAGGATTATTTGCTGCATTATCAAATTTGCTATCAACATTCTCAGCACTATTACCAATGGAAACTGCAGCTACTTTTCTATCTTTGAAATTCTTGAAATTTGCAGGATAGCCATGAATTTTAAAACATCTGTCAACACTATGCCCAGAGATTTTGCAATGAGTGCAAAAGAAATTTGCACCCCTTTTGTTTCCAATATAATTTGTACTAGGACCAGCCTTTGAGGGATTAAAGTTTTGCTTCTGTGCATTGAACTACCCTGTTCTATAATTTCTCTGTGAATCAGAACTCTTTTTATCAGCAGCAAAAGCTAAAGACTCATTATGTGATCCAAACTGTGACATCTCTTGATGCCTCTCTTCTTGTGAAAACATTCTAAAAACACTTGACAAGTTTGGTAGAGGCTGTTGCTTCAAGATATTGCCTCTTACAGTAGAATACTTGTCATTCAATTTCATCATAAACTGTATTAATCTATGATCATGTTGCATTTGATGAACCTTTTGAGTCACATTACAAGTACATTTGTGACATGTACAGCAAGGGAGTGGACTAACATCATTTAAAGAATCCCACAAAGTCTTAATCTTAGTAAAGAAATCTGACACACTTTTTGTCCCCTGATTCAACTCACTCAGCTGTTGCTCAATTGAATAGACCTGTGTCATGGAAGCATAACCAAACCTCTCTTCCAAATCATCCCAAATTTCTTTAGCCGTCTTAAAGAATAAGACACTTTTGGATATAGAATCATCTAGATTATTCAATAACCAAGAACATACTAAGTCATTGCACCGCTCCCAGGGCCCAGGCTTTAAAATCATTAGTTTCAGCACCAGGTTTCATCACAGATCCATCAACAAAACCAATTTTATTCTTAGCTGATAAACTAAGCAACATAGATCGTTTCCAATTACTAAAACCAGTTCCATTAAACTTGATAGACACTAATTGTGTAGTATTAGCATCAGAAGATGGATATAATACACACTAGTAGGATCCTGTTGATTGTTTATCGTAGTATTACGATTCCAGACATTCGTTGCTGTTCCTTCCACCATTTTTAGATTAATGACAGATAAGAACTAATCTCAAGTAGAAAACTAACAGATCGTAAAGAACTAATCGGTTAAGCAAGAATCGAAGAAAAGAACACAAAATCTGTAGATGAATTACAGAGTAAACACGAACTAAAAGTCTCAAAATGATGAAAAACAACAAAGAAGCTTCAAGAAGATAACACTTGATGAAGATCGATTGTTACGAAGCAACTGACAGCACAAACAACACATAAATTCTTCATTTCTGCTGATTTCTTGATGAATTTGATGCGGAAATCTTAGAAATTGACTTATAAACGAAGCAAAACGAAGCTCTAATGAAACTTTATTTGCGGAAATGATGGACAATCAGAAAACAATCGGAATAAACGATATCGTCGATCAATAAACGATCAAATGATGAAGAATCGTCGCCGGATGCTCTGATACCATGAAAATTTCATCATATTTGACAGTGAACTACAGATTGATAATAAGAACAATGAACATTCTTGAAGAAGAAGAAGAAGAAGAAGAGCAAAGAAATTGTATATACAAGACTTAAGAGATGAAATGTCTTTACAACTTGACTTATATAGCTGCTCTCTCTAACAAACTTTCTAACTAACTTTTGCTGAGCTGGCAGATACAGTATTGCTAACTATACTAACTGCTATACTACTAGTAAATCAACATAAACAAAATAAATTTGATATCACTTGATCCCGTGAATTTCTTTTAGGTTTTTCTGATAAATTTCAGTATAATTCTCATAAAAACAACCTCAAAACATACGGATACACCTCATTCTTCTTTTTCCCTCCGGAGTACAATTTTCTTCTTTTCACATGTGGGAATGAAAGGATCAAGAATGACCAAAATACCTATATTTTTCGAAGATCAGTGGTCATATCACTACAAGAAAATCTGCTAATAGTGACGAAATTTTAAGCCTAAATCCGTCACAAATAATTTACTTGTGAGGAATTTCATTCGTCACTTATAATCCTGGCTAAAGTTCAAGATTTTGTCACAAGCCCAACATTTTGTCACAAGTTGAATATTTTGTCACAAGTATATTGTGGGCCCCATAAGGTGCTCATTTTACTATATTTACCAATTTGTGACGAACAATCTGTCAAAAACAAAATATTATTATTATATTCAACTAATTAAAATAAGTATTGTCAAATTAAAAATGAAGAAAAGGAAAAATAAAATATAAAAACTTGTGAGTTGTGACAGATTATCAGTCATATGTTATTAAATAAAAAAGGCAAAATACATTGAAATCAATAAGCTAGTTTATTTTGCATATGTTTGATTATTTAAATTCCGGGCAACAAGTTCTTGATGGTAGTAAAGGTGTCTCCTTTGTTGAGTTATTTTTACGACAATATAATGATAATAAGCTACAGATTACAGATTTTGTTTGCTCGTTTATACATTGCAACATTCATGATTCATATTATCACTGTAAGCTGCTCTAAATGTTTTACCACATGGTCTGCGTCAGGTCTTGATTTAGAATGTCAGGTCTTGATTTACAATTTTTTGAGAGGCATTTAAGTGCGAGGGAAGAAGCACTTAATTCAGTTATTAGACGATTCGAATCAATTACTCTCCTTCCTGTCAAAATTTCCAGGAGAACAAATCCAAAGCTGTAGATATCGCTTTTTGTTGACAGATGAACTTCATACAAATAAAATGGGTTAAGATCAGAATATACAACATGAGAATGGGAACAAATAAAGGCATGTAAATTTTACAAAGGAGGAGTCTACAATTGATTATGTGGGATAGTAACCTGTTGTCAATGTTAGAAAAATATTAACATGAGCCCTAAGATCTTGAAGTACATGATCATCATAAAGTTAAGAAGAAATCATACCTCCTGACATGGTGATGATGAGACTTTGTTTTCTGCTCTTGGAGACTTGATTCAACGGAGAAAAGACCTTCAAGTTTCAGTGGAGAAATATGGGTTTCTCTCTCTTTCCTCTACCCTTTAGATATGTGTTTTTCTATTAGTGAGTACAAACCTTTTGATGGAAAAAGGTTGTTAATATATATGCAGAGAGAGGACCATATTTCTCATAATATATTTATACGCATAATTAATCATCCATCATGATTATTAATTATTGTAACCTTTCAATAGTATTATAACTGATTTCCTATAAGACCACATAATAAGGAAGGAATTTATAGAGGTTTAAATAAATTTCTTACAGTCTCCCACTTGGTCGATAGGAAATATCCTTACATAAGGCGCGCATAATATGTGTATCAATACTTTAGGCGGTTACCATTAATGCCTTGGCTAATCAAAGTGTAAGTGGGAGTCATGGCGCGTACATATCAGTTTACAATATGCTTGCTTCAATGTACTACTACACTTACAATTTTTCATAACAAGGCCGTAAAGAGAACAACTTAATGGTCACATAATGTCCTTGGTTGAAGACAATTTATGTTAACATAAATGTGTACACTTCATAAAACAGAAATCTCAAATGTTAAACTGTATTAAGAACTTAATAATTGCCATCCACAAGTACATGAAGTAAGTGACATACGAAGATAATTAAGAACTATCCTGAAGACCCATACTTTCAGCATGCCTTTGAAAAGTCTGTATAGGTAGTCCTTTTGTAAATATGTCCGCTACTTGTAAATCAGTACATATGGACTCAATGACCATTTTCTTTTGTTTAACATCTTGCTTTAGTAGTAGGTATTTGAGGTCCATGTGTTTAGAACCGTCAGTGATCCTATCATGCTTAGAGAAAAATGTTGTAGCTTCATTGTCACAGTAGATCGTTAATGGCCTAGAGATAAAACTTAAAGCACCAAATTGTGAGATAAAATTACGCAGCCATGTTCCTTGAATTGAAGCCTCATAGCATGCTACGTATTCAGCCATCATGGTGGACCCGAAAATCATCTCAGATTTTTTACTTTTCCATGATATTGCGCCTCCACATAAAAGATACGTGTATCCAAGAGTGCAAAGTCTAGTATCAGGACATCCGGCAAAATCTGAATCCGAATAACCAATCACCTGTGGGTGACTTGATTTTCTGTACGTCAGCATGTAATCTCTTGTTCCCTTTAGGTATCTCAATACTTTTTTTGCAGCTTTCCAATGAGCGATTCCTGGGTTACTTTGAAATCTACCCAGCATTCCAACAGCGAAACTGATATCAGGTCTTGTGCAAACCTGTGCATACATTAGACTCCCCACAAGAGATGCATAAGGATATTTTTCCATTTCTTCTCGTTCCATAGGAGTCATTGGGCACTGCTTGAGAACAAGTCTATCTCCTTTATGCAGTGGGACAGGACTAGATGAACAAGACATCATATCAAATCTCTTAAGAACTTTATCAATATATGCTTTTTGAGACAATCCCAAAATTCCTTGTGATCTATCACGGAATATTTCTATTCCTAACACGTAGGAAGCCTCACCCATGTCTTTCATTTCAAAATTCTTTGAGAGATAATCCTTAGTTTCACGTAATAAACCAAGGTCACTACAAGCTAATAATATGTCATCAACATACAGAATCAAAAATATGAACTTGCTCCCACTGAACTTAAGGTATATGCAAGTGTCAACGACATTTTCAGTGAAACCAAAATTAGTTATGGTCTCATGAAACTTTAAATACCAGTCCCTAGAAGCCTGTTTGAGTCCATATATTGATTTTTTAAGTTTGCAGACCATGTCTTCTTGTCCTTCAATTATGAAGCCTTCAGGTTGACGCATGTAGATTTCTTCTTCCAAGTTTCCATTCAAGAAAGCAGTTTTTACGTCCATTTGATGTAGCTCAAGATCATAATGAGCCACTAAGGCCATGATGATTCTTAGAGAATCTTTCCTGGAAACTGGAGAAAAAGTCTCAAAATAGTCGATGCCTTCTTTCTGATTAAAACCTTTGAAAACAAGGCGGGCCTTATGTCGCTCAATACTGCCTTTAGAATCACGTTTGGTCTTAAAGACCCATTTACAACCTATTGCTTTGTGACCTGGAGGCAGTTGAACGATTTCCCACACTTGGTTGTCATTCATAGACTTCAATTCATCTTTCATGGCTTCAATCCATTTATCTGAATTAGCGTCCTTAATGGCTTGTGAATAAGAAACTGGATCTTTAGTCCCTTCAGATTCGATTAGATAAAGTAGATAATCATCAGAAATAGCCGATCTCTTTTGTCTTTGAGATTTTCTTAAGGCTGGTTCTGGTGGTACTTCATCAACGCTTTTATTGGTGACATCTTCATCATGGAGTTGATCATTTGTTGGGACTTCCTCATGAGTACTGTGTTCATTAATAGAAGAATTCCCGACAGCTTTTGAAATAAAGGGTAAAAGGATAGGTACCCTTATTTCCTGAATGACCACATCATTATATTTTGTACTCCCACTGATTTCACCATTCTCATAAAATCTGGCATTATCAGTTTCAACTATTCTCGTACTATGGTTAGGACAATAAAACTTATATCCTTTAGTATTTTCAGGATAACCGATAAAGTAACCACTGATAGTTCTAGGATCCAACTTCTTTTCCTGTGGATTATAAATTCTAGCTTCAGCTGGGCAACCCCAAATTTGAAGGTGCCTTAAACTAGGTTTCCAACCTTTCCAAATATGAAAAGGTGTCTTTGGAACTGCCTTACTTGGAACCCTATTCAAGATGTAAATAGCTGTTCGTAAAGCTTCCATCCACAAGAATTTAGGTAAGTTGGCGTGACTCATCATGGACCTAACCATTTCTATGTAGGTACGATTTCGCCTTTCAGCTACACCATTTTGCCATGGAGATCCAGGCATTGTGTACTGAGCAACAATTCCATGTTTTTGGAGGAGTTTGGCAAAAGGTCCAGGATGTTGTCCTGTTTCATCATATTTACCATAGAACTCGCCACCTCTATCAGACCTAATGATTTTCACTTTGCTCTTAGTTTGCCTCTCTGCTTCAGCAATGAACAACTGTACAGCATCCACAGATTGAGATTTTTCATGCAACAGATAAAGATAGCAATAACGTGAATAATCATCGATAAAAGTGATGAAGTATTTCTCTCCCCCAATTGTTGGAACATCAAAAGGTCCGCAAATGTCCGTATGTATAATCTCAAGAAGCTGGCTACTTCTTGTGGCTTTCTTCTTTGTGGTTTTTGTTGTTTTGCCTTTAATACAATCCACACATGTTGGAACATTATTAAAATCTAGGTCTGGAAGTATGCCATCTTTCACTAGCCGTTTAATCCTTTCACTAGATATATGACCCAACCTTTTATGCCACATGAAGTAAGAGTCATTCTTAGATGACTTACATTTTGTTTCTTTATCATGCAAGGTAAAATGGATTTCAGTATCTTGATGTTTAAGTTGGAGTTTATAAAATCCATCAATCAAAATTCCAGAACCAATAAGAACAGAATTCTTAAACAAACTGAAATTGCCATTGCCAAATTCAAATGAATATCCAAACTTATCAAGTGCACTTACAGAAATCAAATTACGGGATATAGACGGAACATAAAGAGTTTGACATAAGTCTAACACAAAGCCGCTATCTAAAGTAAGACGAAAAGTTCCAATAGCTTCAACTGGAGCTTTATCTTTATTTCCCATGAAAATGAAATTCTTATCACTTGGGCTTGTGATTTGGATCGTAATGAATCCCTGCATTGAATTCGAAACATGAACATTTGCACCAGTGTCAATCCACCAAGTAGAAGAAGATATATTAGTTAGATTTGATTCGAAAAAACTTACGAAACCCATATGGTTACCTTTCTTTTCGAACCATTCTTTACGCTTAATGCAATCTGCCTGGAAATGTCCAGGTTTCTTACAGAACTTGCAAACCTTATCGTTCTTTTTCTTCTTTGTTGGTTGATTAGACTCATCAGATTTGGATGGTGCTCTTTTATGACCCGAGTTATTCTTTTTCCCGGTCTGTTTTCCAGCTCCTTGAATGAAATGAGCAGCTTTAATAACCTGTGAGCCTTGCCTAGACTCCTCCTGAACCAACTTGTTAGTCAATTCATTTAAACTCCACTTTTCCGTAATAGTGTTGTAATGAATTTTAAATGGTTCATAATGAGAGGGTAAGCTGGTTAGGATGAATTGGACGAGAAAAGCATCATCCATAACCAAACCCAAATTCTTAAGTTTGGCTGCAAGGTTAATCATTTCGATGACATGAGCACTTATTGAGCGAGAGCCATCAAACTTGATGGTCACAAGATCCGTCATAAGTTTCCCAGCAAGGGATTTGTCAGCAGTCTTTAACCGATCTTCAATAGCTTGCAAATAATTCTTAGCACTTTCACTGGTGGGAAGTGAGGTTTTGATATTGGTGTCAACAACCATTCGTATAAACATCATGCTCAGTCTATTAGATCGCTCCCAATCATCATGGAGTTTTCTTTCTTCAGCGGTGCTTTCGTCAGTAAGTGGACTTGGTTTATCTCTAAGAAGAGCCATGTCCAGTTCAAGTACACCCAATGAAAACTCAACTTGCTCTCTCCATTCTGAGTAGTTGGTTCCATTAAGTTTCACAATAGACGTAGCATACGAATTAAGGGCTGATGGTGCATTGACTGCAAATAATGATACAATAATTTAGGCTTAAATAACACATAATATAATTTCAAATGTAATTCTAGGTTCACCTGTAGGTAGATCCTAAAATTATACACAATACCAATAATAATTTAATTTTAGGCTCTCCTGTGGGTAGTCGCCTAAAATTGCACATAATATTATCAAAGGTCTAATACTCAAATATGATTATTTTTTATTATTTTTTTAATAGAATGTCATTTGTCTGTGGACAAAAAATGAATTCATTTCAAATAATCAAATTCTATCACCTAAAACAAATATTTTCGCAAACTTTATCGAAAAATATTATGCACATAATTTTTTTTTTCACATAATTAGTAAAATTTTATCAAGATCTACATAATAAAATTTTGCAATAAGTAATAATAGTAAAATTGATATATTAATATGCTAATAAAATGATTATATGCACCTTGATGTGAATAAGCAGAAACATTAATCAACATGATATTAAGCATGTAACAAAAAAAAAATGATTCTTAAGGTAACACAATAATAATGCACACGTCATTATCTCTACTGTCTTTGTAACACACATGAGATGCAAATCATATAAAAATTATTACATCCAAGACAAGCAATATAATTCAGAAGGAGAGAATCAGAATAAACCCATACATACCAAATATACATAACAGACTATATGGAACATTGAAGTAGAAAATTTGAGGGGAATCATGAGTTGTTACAATCAGATCTCTCAAAGCCTATCATCGCTCAAAGGTATGAATATTATTTCAATATGAATAATCATGCATTCGAAACCTATGCTCTGATACCACATGTTAGAAAAATATTAACATGAGCCCTAAGATCTTGAAGTACATGATCATCATAAAGTTAAGAAGAAATCATACCTCCTGACATGGTGATGATGAGACTTTGTTTTCTGCTCTTGGAGACTTGATTCAATGGAGAAAAGACCTTCAAGTTTCAGTGGAGAAATATGGGTTTCTCTCTCTTTCCTCTACCCTTTAGATATGTGTTTTTCTATTAGTGAGTACAACCCTTTTGATGGAAAAAGGTTGTTAATATATATGCAGAGAGAGGACCATATTTCTCATAATATATTTATACGCATAATTAATCATCCATCATGATTATTAATTATTGTAACCTTTCAATAGTATTATAACTGATTTCCTATAAGACCACATAATGAGGAAGGAATTTATAGAGGTTTAAATAAATTTCTTACAGTCAAATATTATGGTGCTGTATAACCAAGGGTGCCCATGATTCTCGTGGACACGTGGCTTCTTTCAGGTTCTGGTCCGTCTTTTGCTAGCCTGAAATTAGAGAGCTTTGCATTATATTCCTGTAAATTTGGAACAGAAAACAAGGAGTAAAATTTAAATGGGAACACTGGTTGAATAATAATCTTATGAATCAAATTGATCCACTTACAGAATCCATCAATATATTAGATGTTTTGAAATCACGATATATCACTCGTGCTTCTGCACTGTGAAGATATGCAACTCCCCTTGCCACACCAAGAGCTATATTAATACGAAGATTCCAAGAGAGTGGCGGTGAACTCCCTATTTCAATTGGATCAAGTAGCTACATCAACAATCAATTAGTATACACAATCATATATTATTTCATACAACCTGAACTCAATCATTGAACGGTTAAAATGAGTGGATTGGTTAAAATGAGTGGATTAAAGTAAGATGAAAGTTAAAATGAAAAAAAACATTGAACGGTCGAGATATCTTACCATATGCATCATCAACGGTTGTAAATAACTTAAAGAAGCACAATCCATGTGCTCTAGTATTACCCAATTACAATGTGACAAGTGGCCTATAAACCCTTATTTACAGCACTTGTTTTTGTTTTCTTGCAAGCCTTGGAAACTCTTCTGTGTTTTCTTGCCCTATTTATTTTTTTATTGTGCTCTATCTTTTATATGAACTTAGGTACATTTTTAATCATATTTAGGTACTTTTAGCTTGTTAAAAAAACTAGCTTCAATTCCCGTGCAAGGCACGGGTTTGCTCTATTTTATACTGTAATTGTTATTTTTTTCTCGTTATGTTTTGATATTAATATTAGCAATTGATATTGTGATGTCTAAAATTCTTTTCAGTTTATCGCATTTTTTTTTAACCAACATTAATTTTGTCCCCTTTTCAAGATCTCCCATTTTGATTAAAACATTCAGATGTGCTTTTTATTTTTTCAAAGTGCTTAAATCATGTATATGTTGTATTTGATATTACAGATTGTCAAGTAATGCACCGGAGCCAAGAAAGCATAAAAAAATATTGTATTAGACACATTTCTATAAAGTAAAAATACTAAATTACAGTATACAAAATTAATTTATTCTTAATTTATTCTGTAAATTGTATAGCAAAAATATATATGCTGTTAGCAATCTGAAGTTAATGTTCCAATATTATTTCTTCAATAATGTTAGATCACTTATATAATGAGTTGTAAGGCTCTTTACTCGTGCGACACACAAATTTCTTCGAATGGTTAGTTAATTGCAACATAACAAAAGTGTTATAATTAAGTAGATAGTATTAAATGATGTATAATAATGAATATACATATTAAATACGAATTTTAATTGATGTACATTAATGAATGCAGAGGGTCAAAATAGTAATTTAAGTTGGATTAAAATGGTACATGTTGTGGCATTATATATATATAATAGAGGGTCATTAATATTATTTTATTAAATCGAATAATTTCAAAATATCTAGTTTCACTAAATACCATATATCACTCATTTATACTAAACTATAACATAATAAAATATAAATATGTAAATGTAAAACGAAGAAAAATGATTAAAATATCTTAGAAATCAAAATATCAAAGATTCTTCATTCATCACCCAACATACATAGCATATTTTATGACTTATAACACGTGTGATGTGTTAGCCTAGTGGGAAGGTGATGTGCAAATGAACCTAAAGACCTAGGTTCGATTCTCATGAGCAACAATTTTTTGAAAAAAATTTAATCCATAGAGGGTCAAAATAGTAAATTAAGTTGGATTAAAATGGTACATGTTGTGGCATTATATATATAATAGATAATAGATGTTCAAGTTTCATTAAAAAAAATTGTTCCAAGTATTCTAGTATTCATATCATATCATGTACGTAATATGCCTTGATTGAGAAACAATATTTTTTTATTAAAGAAACATATTGCTTTAGGATTATTAAGGAAATCCTTGACTTTAAATATTTTTCAATTTATTATTATTATATTTCTAATTTTATGTTATTTAATAAATTTATTTGTCACACTTTAAAAATTTATAATCTCTTTATTTTTCCAAAAAAACTGTTATTTATTTATTTACTACACTACGTAAGGCATTTAACCTTTTTCATTTATTTTCAAAAATATTAAAAATATAACAAAATTTATCAAAAAATATAACATTACTGTTATAGGGAGAATATTGTATTACAATATTTAGGAGGTTGCTGGATTTACGGAGTAAAATACGGATATTCTGCTATGAACACGAAGAACACAGGGGTGATTGGTGAATGATTGTGGTTGCTCTTGTTTATTGACTTTCAGTGGTGAACTGTTTATCATAGCTTTACAAGATGCCTACGTACCCTATTTATAGGGATCAAGCCAACGTAGTTCTCTTGGAGAAGAAGTTATCTAGACGGGCTAGAATTTCTATGGGCTCGGTTAGGCCCAAATCCACTAGGCGTCTTCTTGGGCTGATATATTTTGCCCATTTATTGTATTAATGATTCACGGCCCATTAAAGAACCTGTGGCTAGGGCTGCACATGAGTTCTAAAAACCGACCAAACCGACCCAAACCGACCCTATTTTTAACCGATCAAACCGAACCGTCCAAAACCATGGGTTAAACGGGTTAATTTTTAAAAAACCAGAACTAATTGGGTTGGGTAAGGGTTTAACAAATTTTAACCCTTACCCAACCCAACCCAACCCGTTTACATAAAATGCAGAATTTTTTACATATTTTATACATATTATGTATATTTGTGGCATATTTTCTACAAATTCTATAAATTTTCTGCATTAATTAAACTTTTTGCAACATTCTGCAACACTTTCTGGCTTTTGCAACACTTTCTCCAGCATTCTGCAACACTTTCAGTAACATTCTGCAACACTTTCAGCAACACTTTCCGGATTCTGCAACACTTTCTACGAAGTGCAGAATTTTCTACAATGTGCGAAATTTTCTACAAAATTCTTCCGATTAGTAAATTTAACCCAACCAAAAACCGAACCGAACTAATTGTGTTGGGTCGGGGTTGGGTTACAGAACTTTTTTTCAGTTAATGGGTTGATTTCTTATAAACCCGAATTAATTGGGTTGGGTCGGAATTTGACAAAAACCCGACCCAACCCTACCCATGTGCAGCCCTACCTGTGGCTCGCGATGCCCTGGCCTCGCTGGCGGGGCTATATGGAGAAACTACATGGCCTCGCATGCGGCCTTGTTGGGCTAGTCATGCGAGGTGGTCCACGTTATATGGAGATAATTGTGCTCACGCGACCTCGCTGGGCCTGACCGTAAGCCTTCCAGTAGAGAATTAATAAGATTATCAAATACGATGTTGTTCATGATGGAGACGTGACCCCGGGCCGTGACCCCGGGCTGTGACCCCGGTAGATGCGACCCCGGTAGATGCGACCCCGGAGATGCGATCCCGGAGATGCGATCCCGGGAGATGCGACCCCGGTAGATGCGATCCCGAGGCCCGGCTAGCATGAGACGCTTAGAGGCCTAGAATGAGACCCCTTGGAGGCCTAGCATGAGATCCCTTGGGTGATAGCGTCTTCAAGAGATTTATGAGATGGAGGTGAGGCGATCCCTAATTGGGCCTCATGCCTTGTTGATCCTTCTTCAATACTTGGGCCCATTAGGAGATATTTGAGCCCATTAGGAGAGGTGGACCCCTTGTATAATTATTTGAGCCTGTTTAGGATCTATGCCGAGATTCGGGCATAACAACTACGTACCGATGTTAAGATATCAAAAAATAAAAAATTAATTTGGTTGGAGATCTTAGTAGATCACTACTATATTGACTAGTACTCGTAACTAGTGCTTTGTCCCGGATTGTTGTTTCTATTTTTTTAAAATGTTTTCTCGATGATCCAACCATTCAGATGTTAAGATGTATCTAATTTATTGATGTTCCCAAATTTTAAAAAAATAAAAAATTAATTTGGTTTGAGATCTTAGTAAGAAACTACTAAATCGACTAGTACTCGTAAATAGTGATTTATCATAGATTGTTATTTCTATTTTTTTTAAAAATGATTTCTCGACGATCCAACCGTACCGATGTTAAGATATATCTAATTTAATGATATTCCCAAATTTTCAACAAATAAAAAATTAATTTGGTAAGAGATCTTAGTAGATCACTACTATATTGACTAGTACTAGTAACTTGTGTTTTGTCCCGAATTGTTGTTTCTATTTTTTAAAATGTTTTCTCGAAGATCCAACCGTACTGATGTTAAAATGTATCTAATTTACTAATGTTCCCAAATTTTGAAAAAATAAAAAATTAATTTGGTTTGAGATCTTCGTAAGAAACTACTAAATCGACTAGTACTCGTAACTAGTGATTTATCATAGATTGTTGTTTCTATTTTTTAAAAATGATTTCTCGACGATCCAACCGTACCGATGTTAAGATATATTTAATTTAATGATTTTCCCAAAATTTCAAAAAATAAAAAATTAATTTGGTTGAAGATCTTAGTAGATCACTACTATATTGATTAGTACTCGTAACTAGTGTTTTGTTCCAAATTGTTGTTTCTATTTTTAAAAAATTTTCTCTAAGATTCAACCATACCGATGTTAAGATGTATCTAATTTATTGATGTTTCCAAATTTTAAAAAAATAAAAAAATTAATTTGGTTTGAGATCTTAGTTAGAAACTACTAAATCGACTGTTACTCGTAACTAGTGATTTATCATAGATTGTTGTTTCTATTTTTTTAAAATGATTTTTCGACGATCCAACTGTACCGATGTTAAGATATATATAATTTAATGATATTCCCAAATTTTCAAAAAATAAAAAATTAATTTGGTTGGAGATCTTAGTAGATCACTACTATATTGACTAGTACTCGTAACTAGTGCTTTGTCCCGAATTATTGTTTCTATTTTTTTTAAAATGCTCTCTCGACGATCCAACCGTACTGATGTTAATATCTATCTATATTATACTATTATAACCGAAATATGGTATATTTGGTTGTCGGTTTGGTACACTTTTTTGGATTTAATGCTAAAAGAATATTCCTATTCTATTATTTGAATTACTCTTATAGGTTCCAAGTTCGAATCCCACCAATAACATATCTCTATTAAACATATATATTATTTTATAAACTACTCTCACGAGTTTAAGATTCAATTTCCGTCAACAACATATTATTAATTATTAAAACACTATAGTTAAAAATACTATCAAACATGTATTACAATATTTTATTATCTTCTATAATTTATTTTCCTACTAATTAAAATATGTATATAAAAATATGGATAATAAAACAAAAAATATTAAAAAATACATTCGTGCATCACACGAGCAATAAGCTTTATAGTAAAAAATTACACAAAATCTGGAAAACACTTACAATATAGAAAATTTTGTATAAAAATCGAAAAAAAGTCTACATGATTAGATAAATTTCACTTTTTCTTTTAAATAAAAGTTAAAAAAACAATTTTTATGTAATATTTATATGTATACATATGTATTTTAAATTGATAACTTAAATCAACCGTGCATCGCACGGGTTATAGGCTAGTATATTTAATTTAATGATATTCCCAAATTTCCAAAAAGTAACGAGTAACCGTTCGAGCGCCAACAAATAATAATAAAATACTATAGTTGTGACAAATATTTTAGTAGCTCTGTCACAAGTTTAACTTGTGACGAATATATATATAATCCGTCAAAAATTTGCTTCCAAAACGACGTCGGGTTGCCTCGTGGAAAATTTTAATAATTTTATAATCTTCAAGCGCCAAGAAATAATACTAAAATATTATAGTTGTGACGATTATGTTTATTTGTCACAAGTACTTGTGACATATGTATCTATTCGTCATAACCTATGCTCTGAACCATATCCGTCACAAGGTATTGTCACAAATGTCTCTTCGTCACAAGTTTTTCGTCACTATAGGCAGATTTTTTGTTGTGTATATACTAATTTTCGAATTAGCGGTCCAAAATGTTCACTTGATATGTTTTTGAAAGTGGCGTAAATCCCGGATATTCCATTTCAAGTTGGTCAATGACAGGTCTGTTGCAAGTTGCAACTATTTTGGAGGTCCAATCCTAAATATACAAATATGGGTCTTATTTATGTCAAAAAATCACACATATAAATTATTTTATATATAAATAAATATTTTTTATTATGCATTACATAAACTACTTCAACAGATTAGTACAAGTATCAGTGTTTAAACCAGATGCTAGTGATTTTTACCCCACTTCTTCTATCCGATACCATTCAGCTCCAATACAAACAGGTTTCTTAACCCACTTTCTGTTTCTTTCATCATTTCTATATGTTAATTTGGCTTCGTGTCTATATTAGTCGAACTTGTAATCTCTGCCGAAACTTACTATGATGCCATGTTTTCAATGTTTTTATATTTGATTTTAGGCTGCTTTCTGATACATAGGAAAACAAAATTCAAAAAGAGGCTAAAAAACAAATGAGAGGCTGAATTCGGAGTAAACAGTTTCGGTTTTGGCATTTTCCAAACTTAATTGAAGGAGGGATACCTGCCCATTACAAAACAGATTAAATATAAACAGATTACTATTGGATATTACACATTACAAAACCCATACCGAATAAGATATTATTGGACCATTTATTTTAGACCACTTAATTAGTCCAAATAGAATAAACATTAAATATAATTTTATTTAATTTGTAACAATTGGCGCTAGAAGGAGGGGTAGTCATTAATTTGGGAGAACGATGACTAACTCGAACAAGAAGAACGGAGAGGCCAACAACGGAGAGGCCGAGGTCGAGCTAGCGTGAGAGGCCGAGGCCGGGCTAGCGTGAGAGGCCGAGGCTGGGCTAGCGTGAGAGGCCGACCCCATAGGAGCGAGGCCATGCTTGTACCTAGCACAATGAGGCCTCACCTAGCGCTGCCAGGCCACATTCGAGAAGGATAAGCGACGTCACTAGGAGCGAGGCCAAGGTAGGAGCCAAGGTTCGGAATGACCCCCATCTCTTCGTTGAGAGCATGAGCGGTCCAATCATCGCGAAGACAGACCCCCCTCTCTTCGTAGAGAGCGTGAGCGGTCCCATCATCGCGACGAGAGACCCCCCTCTCCTCGTTGAGAGTGTGAGCGGTCCCATAAGTACGAGCCCGACCCCGAGATTGTAAAAATAAGGATTGAAAGGAGGATCAAGAGAAGTCAAGCTCGAGGAGCTCACTACTGACAAGAAGGATAAGTGATAGAGACCAAGGCAAGGGTCAAGGTTCTAAGTCACCTCCATCTCCTCATCGAGATCGTGAGCGGTCCCATCGTCATGATGATAGACCCCCTCTCCTTGTGGAGATCGTGAGTGGTCCCATCGTCGTGATGACAGACCCCCATCTCCTCATCGAGATTGTGAGGCCCCCTATATGATGTAGCTAACGAGGCCCCCTCTTATTTGACTAATGAGGCCCCTATATGGAGTGGCTATTGAGATCTTGAGATGCCTTTCAAATGAGATATTTCTACATGAGATGCTTCTTTCTTGGTGAAATACCTCTACGTCGAGGAGAGGGGGGACGCCCCTGATCCTTGTCGGGAAGAGGAGGGACGCCCCTGATCCTCGCCGGCAATGAGGAGGTCATCTACTATCTCAAGACACGGGGAAGAGCAAGCAACAAATAACGAGGTTGACCCCGAGGCTCTCATCATTAACCGTAAGCTCGCACTAGAGATGAAAGGATAGAAGCCAAAGTAGTTAAAGATCAAAATGAGCTCAAGACCTCAACATCTTATTACATGTGCAACAAAGGGAAGCCTATTATGACATTGAAGAAGCTTAAGTGCTCTCGTTTAGCCTGGCAAAGGCCCCTAGATAGCATGACCAGGCCAAGTACCCCGGGATAGCATGACGAGGCTAAGTGCCCCGGGATAGTGTGATGAGGCCAAGGGACTTGGGATAGCGTGATGAGGCCAAGTGCCCCGGGATAGCAATGATGAGGCCAAGTGCCCCGGGATAGCGTGATGAGGCAAAGGGCCTCGGGATAGCATGACGAGGCCAAGGGCCCCGGGATAGCGATGATGAGTCCATGTGCCCCGGGATAGCGTGCTGAGGCCAAAGGCCCCGGGATAGCATGACGAGGCCAAGTGCCCTGGGATAGCGATGATGAGGCCAAGTGCCCCGGGATAGTGTGATGAGGCCAAGGGCCTTGGGATAGCATGATGAGGCCAAGGGCCCCGGGATAGCGTTGATGAGGCCAAGTGCCTTGGCACAACAATGAAGAGTATAAGTGCTCTGGGATAGCGTTGAAAAAGTCAAGTATACTTGTAGCGGGATCACACCTAATTCTCTTCATAACAAATGGTGTCAACCTCTAATAATACAAGAAGAATGCTGAAACATGTTGATTCCTCATCACATCTATAATGATAATGAGGACTCGGGGGGTAGTGGCATTACATAAACACCTCTTCCAACAAGACATTTAAAAAATTAAAAGTCCAGCCTCTAGCAATGCGACATCTTGTGATGCAAGGCCTCTCGGCCCATAGGCATGATCGATAAGTCTATACTCTACAGAACTATCTCAACTCATATGCTAAGGTCAATCTTTCAGCGATCAGGATCATTTGAAGACCCCATCAGCTATTCTAAAACACTTGGGAAAAATTTAACAGATATGAAGAGGTGTTATGGGAGAATCTATACATGCTAAAATCATGCAACATGAGTCCCTTCTACAAGCAGATACGAGGCCTATGGTACTTTTCAAAATTATAAACATCAAATAAAGGAGCATCAATAAAGCAAGCCAATCCAGGTTCAAGGAGCATCCAAATAAGTAAAGAAATTAAGTCTACAAGTGCGAGGAGGAGGCCTCTCAAACATATGAGGCTGCGAGGAGAAGGCCTCTCAACATATGAGGCTGCGAGGAGAAGGCCTCTCAAAATATGAGGCTGCGAGGAGGAGGCCTCTCAACATATGAGGCTGCGAGGCGAAGGCCTCTCAACATATGAGGCTGCGAGGAGGAGGCCTCTCAACATATGGGGCTACAAGGAGGCCTCTCAACATATGAGGCTTCAAGGAGGCCTCTCAACATATGAGGCTTCAAGGAGTCCTCTCAACATATGAGGCTTCAAGGAGTCCTCAACATAAAGGGAGTCTTCTCATCATATAAAGAGTCCTCTCATCATATTCTAAGAAGAACTTGAAGATATAAGTGGAAGCATGAGCTCATATATCAGCTAAATAAAAGACATATTTCACAATTTATGATCGCAAGGCCCTATGAGGTCGCCTTTCAAGGTCCCTAAAAGATCATATTGCGCTTGGAAGGACCCTTCGAGGTCACCATCACTCACACATAAATGGCTTCGCATCAACTGGAAGGCGTCACTTTACTTGATTCCACATTGCATTCATAATGGCAATATGGAATCGGGGGTAGTTGTTATGCCCGAATCTCGGCATATATCCTAAACAGGCTCAAACGACTATACAAGGGGCCCACATCTCTTAATGGGCTCAACCACCTCTCTTAATGGGCACAATTATCTACTAATGGGCTTAAATATTGAAGAAGGATCAACAAGGTGTGAGGTCCGATCAGGGATCGCCTCACCTTTATCTCATCATATTATTTGAAGACAATCTCTCGAAGACATGATCCCGCCCTAGGGGTCGCCTCACTTTGACATCCTGCTGCTACTCAAGGCGTCCTCTCACGCTAGGCCTCTAGGCGTTTCATGCTAGCCCGGCCTCAAGGTCGCATCTACAGGGCCACTTCGCTACGGGGCCGCCTCGCTACAGGGCCGCCTCGCTACAGGGCCGCCTCGCTACAGGGCCGCCTTGCTACAGGGCCGCCTCGCTACAGGGCCACCTCGCTATAGGGCCGCCTCGCTACAGGGCCACCTCGCTATAGGGCCACCTCTAGCAACAGGGCCACCTCGCTACAGGAGCACCTTGTCTATTCTCTCACGCTAGGCCTCTGCGACTCTCACGCTAGGCCTCTGCGCCTCTCATGTTGCTCAGCCTCGGGGTCGCATCTACCAGGGTCGCTACCCGGGGATCGCTTCGTCAGGGTCCCGTCAATGGATCACTTCACACATAACCTCCACAGCGGGGTCACATCTACAAACTAAAACGAGATCACTATCTCTTCTTCTCTGGAAGGCTCATGGCCAGACCCCTCGAGGTCGCATGAGCAGCTGGACACAAGGGATCGCTTCGCATGGCCTGATCCCTCGAGGTCGCATGCAAGGCCCTTGTTGTTTCTCTACTAGCCAACTCTATCCGTTCGAGACTATGGGCTTCCACAGCTGGGCCATGGATCATGGATGGGATTGCTGACTCATTGCCACGTCAGCCCTAAACAAGTGGGCTTGGACTATGACTTATCTCTTAAAACCCTAGCCCGCCTAGGTAACTTATTCTCCAAGAACTACGTATGGCTTGATCCCTATAAATAGGGTACGTAGGCACCTTGTTTAGATACGCCTAAGCTCACCCCTGACTACCTATCAAGATCAGCCACATCTATACACACAAACCCTAACCCTTATTCTTCTTTTATAAGCTTTATATCCGTATTTAGCTCCGTTAATCCAGCAACCTCCTAAAATATTGTTATACAATATTCTCCCTATAACATTTGGCGCTAGAAGGAGGGGAAATTTTCGTTTGAGGAGGACAAACGAATACTTTCAAAGGGGGTTATGGGTTTTATCAATTGGGGGCTTGAACGGTTAAAAAAAATAAGGTCGTGGTTGTTGTAACGATGTCAACAATCATGGAGGCAACAACTGATGTACTGGCCAAAAAATTATAAAGGACGGATCAAGAAAAAGGCGCATGTTAGCAAGGATTTTTCTTTTAAAAAATGGTGGAACCTGTAAAGTTACGTCACACCGAGACTGTCAACAGCAACGGGAAGGAAAGGAACACAGTGCTTGTTCGTGTTAATAAACAAGGAGCCATTGATTTACAACACTCAGAGGCCCGCACAAGAAAAAAAAAGTGCAACAAAACAATGGGTGCAACTTGCAAGTGCAAAGGCAGGAACATGATGGGTGCCTTATTCCTGGGACCAACGGGAGCAATGAAAAAAAAATTGAATAAAAAAAAACAAGGCCAAGTAATCTACAGAAAAATGGGAGCCCAACAAAGAAAGACACAGAGATGGGACTGGAGGCCACGCAGCAACGGAAGCCAACAACGAAAAAAAAAGCAACGAGTAACTAAACGAGGAAAGCAAGAGGGCACCAAAAAAAAAAAAGATAAGTTTTTTTTTCCTTCTCCATTATATTTTTATGCAATTAGAAATATTATGCCATGCATGCATAATCACGTTTTTAAATATTTTTTATAAAAAAATATTTATTATTCAGAAAATTCGTGCGAGCAATAGATATTTTTATGCTTGTAAAATTATTGAGATTTAGAAAATATCGTACGAGATATTTATGTTGAGGAATTGTGAATATTTATTTATGCTGATTGATTGTGAATTTATTTTACAATCTCGTACGAGCTGCATTATTTTCAAGAGAAAAAAATATATATGCGAGATGCATTATTTTGTAAAAGATTTTCTACAAAAAGGAGCATTATTTTCGAAGAAAATAAATATCACGACACTCTTAAAAGAGCATATTTATTATTGCATTTGGATTTGTAAAAGATTTTTCATATATCGTTGCGATAGTACATATATGTCAAAAATATTTTCAAACTTGCGAACTAAATTGCCAAGTAGGGTAGCCTGGACAAACTATAAATCTCGCAATGCTACATGCTTAGTAAAGTGCAGCACCCTCTGGATTATTATTGAAGGCCCATGAGATATCGCTATATCGAATGGGTGGAGGCATCCCTATGCAAACTATCTTTATTGAAGGCCCATGACCAGATCTTGAGCTCAAGGTCGCATGGGTGGGAAGGCATCCCTATGCACAAATATCTTTCAGACATGCACAGCCAGCGCGCGTGCAAAGTTCACCAGAAAGTTCTCCAGAATTACATCTACATTTCTTAGTGAAGACATCGCCAGACACATCCTTATGTGGTTGTATCAGACACTTGAAAAGCGTGTATGCCAATTCGGGATATATACAAGCGCCAAGGTCCTAACTAGACAACAAGGATCGCAAAGGATTTCAAAAATATTATATATGCTCGCACATTTGAAAACCTTGGCAAATATATATCTTATAGTGGTCATCGCATGCTATTACACTTGTATCCGCATACGCCTAACGAGCACAGTGGTGCTCTAAGTGTTTTTCTAATCATCTATTTTCAGTTTTTTCAGCGACTCAAGAAATTTGGAAGCTTGAAGAATGTTTAGTTCTCCACTGCAGCAAGCTACACCGAAGAACTGGGGGCTAGTTGTTATGCCATATTTTGGCATGTCTAATAATCTCCCAAATTCCTAATATTTACTAATTATTAATTCAGATTAATAATTATTACTTAACCGTTAAGTTTTATCCTCTCTCTGAAACGAGGAAAGAATCAATCTCAATCAATCAATAACGGAAAATATCTCCAAACGATATTCTTCAAATCAGGAAGATATCACAACGATAAGATTAAATCAGATAAAATCAGTAATCACCCAGATTAACGAAGTTTATCCCTAAAGTCTCTAAGGGATAGACACAAATCAATTTCACAGAACTACGTGGGCTTGATCCTATATAAACATAGGTACGTAGGCATCTTGGCATATGGAATCCGATACACGAGACAAATCGAGACACCTGCCGAGTCCAGCCCCCTCTTTTTTCATAACCCTACAATCCCTAAAACAGCCACATATCATAATTTCGCTCTATTATTCCAGCATCCCTCCAATTTCGTGTTGTTACGAAATTCTTTCAACAACAATTAGATTATAAAAATAATCTAACAGTATGTTGACATAGGTGACATAAATTTTCTTGATCCTTTTAACATGTTTGGTGCTTATGGTCATAGCTCATAGGTAGTTTATAGATGCCATTACATGGATATTATATTAGGAAAAAAAATTGCTCACATAATTTAATTGATTATGAATGCTTCTAGAGTTTTTAAAATTCAATTTACTTTGTTCTGATTATAAGATCCAAGGTCTATCCTAAAAAAATGCTGCCTTTGAAATGCTTTCGGTTGGATATCTATTTGGAATTTGGAATTTGCATGTAGAATGAGCAACTTGAGTCACTGTTGAAAATCCTTTATTGTCCAGATAATGATTTCTTGTTGATTTTTTGCTTTTATCATTGCAAAGAGTTTCAATTTTAAGTTTTTGAGTAAAGACTTATAGAGTGCTCAAGGAAATAGAATGCAACACACAGTAATACTAGAAAGAGATGGCATAGCCTTTTAATATATCATTCTGAATGTGATGAGTACACCATACTTTAGCTATATAGAATAGCCTTAGGAAAGAGCCAACAGACTTAGGAAAGAGCCAACATACTGGCAAACATAAAGACTTAACTACTCTGACTACATAACTGAAAATAGAAGGAGACAAATATAGTAAAATGGATTGCAGATAGGTTGGTGGAGACAGTAGCAGAGTGGTCCATGTCCATGCACAGTTGGTGAAAAGTTGACATGGCAATGAGGCTGCTGATCTAGCCTTTATTACTCCCCCGTAAGCTGAGCAGGTGGCAAGGCGAGTGCTCCAAGCTTGTTTAGCAGATAATGGTGCTGTTTAACTGACAGAGGCTTGGTGAGCAGGTCTGCAAGTTGTTCACCAGAGGAGACATGAGTGGTGGAGATGGTTCCAGCCTTGAGTTTTTTGTGAATAAAGTGGCAGTCAACTTCAATATGTTTGGTGCGTTCGTGATGAACAGGGTTGGCTGCAATTGAAAGGGCTGCAAGGTTATCACATTTAAGAGCAGTTGGAGGTAGGTTAGACAAACCCATGTCTTTTAGCAAAGCATGTAGCCAGGAGATTTCACATACTGCTAGGGCCATATCTCGGTATTCGGCCTCTGCAGTAGATCGTGCCACAACTTGTTGCTTTTTAGCTTTCCAGCTGATGGGAGAATTCCCAAGGAGAATGCAAAGACCTGATGTCGACCTCCTGGTGACAGGGCAGTTAGCCCAATCACCGTCACTATAGGCTTGTAGAGAAGTTGTAGAGGAGGTTGCAAGCAGGATGCCCTGTCCTAGGTTAGCCACGAGGTACCTGAGGAGGCGTTTAACAGTTTGTATGTACACATTGGTAGGCTGGTGCATATACTGACTTAGGATGTGCATTGGGAATGTGATATCTGGTCGTGTGACAGTTAGATATATAAGCTTTCCAACCAATCGTTGATAGAGGTGTGGATTTGGTAGGACAGTTCCCTTGGTTGGTGTCAACTTCAAGTGAGAGTCCATTGGAACTTTGAGGGGTGTAGCATTGCTCAATCCATACTCTGTAAGTAGATCAAGTGTATATTTCTTCTGTGACACGAAGAACCCAGCTGGAGAGCGCGATATCTCAAGTCCCAAGAAGTAATTGACTGGACCGAGATCTTTCTGTGAAACTGTTGAGACAACATACCTTTCAGTGAGTTGATTTCAGATTGAGAGTTACCACAGATGAGAATGTCATCCACATAGATCAAAATTATCGTGATTGAAGCTTCATTTTGCTTGACAAAAAGACTGTGATCTGTTTGTGACTGTGAGAATCCCAACTGTAGCAAAACTGAGGACAATTTGTTGAACTACTGACGGGGGGATTGTTTGAGTCCATACAGAGATTTGAGTAGCATACACACATAGGAAGTTAGGTTCTGTGCTGAAGATTCAGCAGAGATTCTTGAACCAAAACCAGTGTAACCGGGAGGAAACTTCATATACACATATTCTTCTAAGTCACCATTAAGAAAGGCATTACTTACGTCCATCTGAACAGTGTGTCATTCTTGTATTGCTGTCACTGCTAAGAGAGCACGTAGGGTAGTGAGTTTAGGTACTGGAGCGAATGTTTCTGAGTAGTCAATCCCATACACTTGCCTGTACCCAAGAATCACAAGACGTGCTTTATATCGCTCCACAGTTCCATCTGCACAGTACTTTGTTTTTTAGAGCCACTTACATGCGATGGCCTTTTTGTCCCCTGGCAAAGTAGTGATGGTCCAAGTATGGTTGTCTTCTAGAGCTTGCAACTCTAAGTTCATTGCAGTGATCCAATGAGGCTGCTGCACAGCTTGGTTGAAAGTGACTGGGTCAGGTGTTTTTGTAAGAGATGCCAGGAAACAATGAATTGTGGGTGTGATTTCATGATCAATAACTTGAAGAATGCTGGTTTGGGAGTTGTTGGCTGTATAGTTGTCATGCCAAGCAGGTTTTTTATGGATTCGAGTTGATCTCCTAATCGGTGGAGGTGGTGGAGATGAGGAAGGAGAGGAGGGAGATGCAGGTTGATTTATAACTGGGGTGCTATCAGTATGTTCCCAGTCTTGCACCTCAATCTCATCAAAGTCTACTGGCGGAGCAGTAGGTAAGCTGACAGGTAGGGGTTGTATGTATTTTGAGGAACTCGAGGTGTTAAGGGGAAATACACTTTCAGTAAAGGTAACATCTCTTGACACGAACTCTTTATTTGTGGTCAAGTCCAGTAGTTTGTATCCCTTTTTTGACACAGGATATCCAATGAACACACATGGAACTCCTTTGGCTTTGAATTTATCCGGAGTGTGTTCAGGATTTGAGGCAAAAGCCAAACACCCAAACGTTTTCATGTTTTCATAGTTTGGTGGGAACTTGAAAAGTGTTTCAAAGGGAGTTTTGTTACCTAGTACTGGTGTTGGCAGTCGATTGAGTAAATACACGGCTGTCATTACACAATCTCCCCACATAGACATAGGCAAATTAGCTTGAAATCGAAGACACCTGGCTATCTCCAGAATTGACCTGTGACGCCTCTCTACACGAGCATTTTGCTGAGGTCATCCAACACAGGAAGTCTGGTGCAGTGTGCCATTCGCAGCATAAAATAGACGACAATCAGCATCTGTAAATTCTAGGGCATTGTCTGTCCTCAAGTGCAAGATGGATTTGCTGAAATGCTTCTCAACATACTTACAAAAGATTTTTAACGTAGCCAGATAATCAGACTTATGTTGCATAAGAACAACCATGTGAATCGAGTGCAATCGTCCACCACAGTGAGAAAATATTTAAAATTGCCTCTGGTTACAACTCTATATGGTCCCCAAGTGTCAAGGTGAATGAGCTCAAATGGTGTGGCTGCATGACTTTCACTAAGTTCGTATGGCAGTTTTGAGAATTTAGACATGGGACACGTGACACAGACTTGGGAACATGGGCGAAAAGTGGGTTTTAGAAAGGAAATGTGTTTAAGTTTTGAGATACGAGCATGTCCCAAACGGTTGTGCCACAAGGTGTATAGAGCATCAGAGGTAGCACTAGAGTGTGCAGAGATGAGTTTGTCTTGAAGGTAATATAGGCCATTGTGAAGATACCCCACTGCTTTGACTACTTTGGTTTTTGAGTCAATTATCTCACAGTTATTTGGGTGAAAATTGACAGTGTAATTGCTATCTTGTGCAAGTCTGTGAATAGAGAGTAAATTTTGTTTAAATTGGGGTACATAAAGAACTTTGTGAAGAGTCATACCATTTTTCAGCTTGATATCACCAACATGGGTGATTCTTGTTGTGTCACCAGTGGGCAGCTTGATTATGAGTTCAGAACTTGTAGGCTTGACATTGACAAGTCTTCCTAAATTTGCTGTCATGTGATCACTAGCCCCCGAGTCAATGATCCAAGAGTCTTTATCTGCTATTGACATGTGGCAAGTGACCATTCCAGAAAAACAGTTGTCCAGCTCATCTTCAGTGTCATAGCCTTTCACTTTAGGTGCACTGCTTGGAAGCAACTTTAGCAACTGTTGTAGTTGTTGTGGAGTTAGAGACACCTTTGTCTTGTCAATATCAGTGCTACTTTGTGCAGCATTAGCCATTCTTGGCTGAGCAGATCTAGAGTGTGACAACCTCCCAGCAGCAGGGCCTCTTTCTCTTTGAGGAGTCCTTTTATATTTGTGGTGCCACCTTGGATAACCCACTACTGTCCAGCACTTTTCACTGTTGTGACCACGCCCCCCACAAGCAGTGCAGCTATGAGTGTTTTCCATGTTAACCTTGCCAAACATTGCAGGAAGCTCAATTTCACTGTTATGTAGTAAATCAGATTGAGATTCCTCCTGTTGTATGACTGCATAGGCTGACTCAACAGTGGGTAAAGGGTGTTGCATAAGGAGCTGGCTTCTCAGGGCAGAGTAACACTCATCTAGGCCATTCAAGAATTGAAAAAAAAATTATTCCGCTTTCTGGGTTTCAAGAGTGGTCAAGAGTTTTGTAACATCTGTTTCTACAGTGATGACAGTAGGTAGAGTGTTCATAGATTCGATTTCTTCCCACAAGCTGCTAAGGGTGGTGTAGTACTCATTAATTTTCTGCTTATTTTGTTTCAGCCCAAATAGATCTCGATTGAGTTTGTATTTTCTAGATCCATTACTAAGCAAGAAAAGTTTTTCAAGGTGCTTCCACACATCATAAGCAGAGTTAATAAACAAGATAGACTGCTTTATATTATCAGAGACACTATTATGAAGCCAGGATATTACCAGGTCATTACATGTATCCCATTTTGCAGCTTGTGTCTCGTCTGTGGAGCTTCTTGTGACAGTACCATTGATGAATCCCAGTTTCCTTTTTTATGAAAGCTGAATCTCAAAGGACCTACGCCAGCCTCTATAATCGCCAGCACCTTGCAGCTTTGTCAAACTAACAGAGAGTGGACCATCCGAGGGATGAAGGAACAAGGGGTTTTGCATATCTGCTATAGTGAATCGATCTACAGTAGTCATTATCAAGATCAGTTTTTATATAAATATAAGGTTCAAGAATCAAGAACCTCACTCTCAGATCTAGTTTTTAAAAGCAAAAAGTACTAGAATGTAAGTGATTGGAATGACAGGTTACTTCAATCTCTGTGTAACTAAAATACTGTGTTTGCATATACTAGCTCTGATACCATAAAGACTTATAGAGTGCTCAAGGAAATAGAATGCAACACACAGTAATACTAGAAAGAGATGGCATAGCCTTTTAATATATCATTCTGAATGTGATGAGTACACCATACTTTAGCTATATAGAATAGCCTTAGGAAAGAGCCAACAGACTTAGGAAAGAGCCAACATACTGGCAAACATAAAGGCTTAACTACTCTGACTACATAACTGAAAATAGATGGAGACAAATATAGTAAAATGGATTGCAGATAGGTTGGTGGAGACAGTAGCAGAGTGGTCCATGTCAATGCATAGTTGCTGAAAAGTTGACATGGCAATGAGGCTGCTGATCTGGCCTTTATTATTGAGTCTAGACTTGGCAAATTGTAATTGTAATAGCACTTGAGCAATAGTTGAAGAATTCCATGAGAAACAAGAGCAGGTAACTTTTTGGTCTTCCTTTACTATTACAATTATTTAAATCACATTTTAGATGCCCTTAACCATGTATATTTCCCCTCGTTTTTGTTGTTTCAGTTTAAAAGTCATGCATAATTTCTTTTTAGTACGGTTTTGTATGCTTAATTTACTTATATTTGGGGTAAGGTTAAAGAATAGCTCCAAAACATGGGAATAGCAGAACAGACAGCTGTGGTGCATGATGACGATGAACCTGAAGATGGACCAGTTCCTGTCTGCACTGAAGACAATGCTAAAAATAGGTAATTATTAGTTCAGTAATTTTAGTTTACATATTTTTGCTCCAGGATTCTCAAAGAATTTGTTGGTGATGCAGTGATAGAGTATATTTTATATATATTCTAGATGATTTTATTCTCATATTTATTGTGTTTTGCATTGATTTGGATTTTTATTTAATAGATTTGATTGTTTTATTGTAGGAAATAAAGAATTCATGACTTGGAAGGATTTGGAGCAAAAAGAGCTATTTTGGAGATAAAATAGGAGAAAATTCGTATTATTGGGCTACACGGGCTGCCTGCACTGTTTGGGCCATATCTTGAGTTCCAGAAGTCAGAATTTGACGATCTTACTGTCCACGTGAAGCTTAGGGAATTATCTTTAATTCAGAGGTGGTCCAGTAAGCAAAATCCAACTGGAAGAGCCCAGAAACAGAGGAGAAAAAGAAGTGACGAATTTTACAAGAAAATCCTATTCAATTATGGATATCTTTTTGTAAATTGATTAGGATATTAAAAATACCTTTATTAGGAGATAGAAATCAGATTTTATGGTTGGTTTTTATTTATTAGAACGTGAGGAAAGATAGAGACATACGTATACTTTTACTTTTTAAAAAAGCTAGGGTTTTGGTTTTTCTCTCTTCATCTCTTCAATTGTAAGCACTTGGTTTAATTTGGATCTTCATTGTTCTTCGTTAATACAAAGTTTGAGGTATTCTTTATTCTCTTGTTTTATTATTATATGTTTTACATGGCTTCTTTCATTATTCTTATTGCTTTTACTTCTAGTATGAGTGAGTAGTTTAATTCTAGAGTATTAAGGGTAGCCATGTTTGCACCATAATTTGGGCTTAATTTGATTAGTAAATTGATGGGTAAAGAGTAATTCTGATTGATATGTTATAATTCTTAATTTGTGTAATTGCACAATATCATGGATTAACTGATTGCAATAGGAGTAATAGATCGAAAGATTTTACTACTAGAGGCTTACATACAATTAGCGGAATTGAAGGTGAGTGTGAAAACATCATTAGATATTCTGAGAGTGTTAATGTTTGAAAAAGATTAACCATTGCTTTAATTACTTTATCCCATTGAAAAGCTATACTTTTGTGATTTGTTTGGTGTAAACATGGTGAACCTGAATTGCCCTAGATCCCTTAATTAATTGATTTACAACCTTTGTTAAATTTGTTTTAGTAGTTAATAAAATTCTCTAATAATCGTTTGTGACTAGAAACAATTGATAATAGTTGAATTGAAATTGAAACTGTCTCCTTGAGGAATCGACCCGTATTTGCAAGTATCTACTACAACTGATACCGTGCGCTTGCGGTTAGACATAATTTAACACATCAAGTTTTTGGCGCCGCTGCCGGGGAGACGCCTAGTTTCTATAATTTTAGTTTGATTGTTTTAGATTGTTTCTCTTGTCTCTTTGGAACTCTTGTTCCAACTGAGATCGATCTTACTGCTTTTCCTTGTTTAGTTGTTGATGCCCAGGACCAGGTCTCAAACGAAAGAAGATCAAGCGAAAGAGGATACAACTCCTCTTAGTCCAGATTCTGGAATTACTTGTCAACAATACATAGATCAACAAAGGAAAGAGAAGCAGCAAAAGATACCTGAACTAAAGATTGAGATGGCAGACCCTCCCAAATCTTTGAAGAACTACTCACAGCCCTCTTCGAGTGGGGTACCTACTAGCCTTGCTATGCCAGCAATTCAAGCAGCAAATTTCGAGATCAAGCCTGCTTTGCTCACTATGATCCAACAGAATCAATTTGCTGGGCTTGCCTCTAAAGACCCTACAAATCATCTGCAACGCTTTCAACAGCTCTGTTCTACAATTAAACATCAGGGAGTCACTCCAGACCAGTTGAAAGTCATGTTGTTCGGTTTCTCTCTTCGTGACAAAGCTCAAAAATGGTTGAATGATATTGACCTGACCGAGTGGGATAAGATTACTCAAGCTTTCTTAACTGAGTTCTTCCCTCCTAACAGAACCGACGATTTGATCGACAAGATGATGGGTTTTAAGCAAGATTATGGTGAATCTCTTCGGGATGCTTGGGACAGATTCAAGGATTATCAACGTGCATGCCCTCACCATGGTCTTGAGAAGTGGTTTCTGCTTAAACGCTTCTACAATGGTCTTGATCCTGAGACAAAAGGTATGGTTGATAACGCTGCAGGTGGTGTATTTCTGGATGAAGGAGTTGATGATGCACATGCTTTTCTTTCAAATTTGGCTGCCAATCACTTCAGTAATCCGAGAGCAGCCAAGAAAGGGGGTAAACTTGAAGTGGATGCTTATTCTCGATTATCATCTCAACTCGCTGCATTGACTCAAGAGATCCACTCATTGAAGACATCTCAGCCCTCTACTCAACCTATGAGTATCAATGCATTGTCATCCATGGCTCCTATGAATAATCCTGTTTGTGAAGTCTGTTACATCCAAGGCCACTATGGTAACGATTTCCAATACAATGCTCAAAATTCACAACATTTTCAGATGGAGCAAGCAAATGTTTTCCAACAGAGGCAGCAGTATAATCCGTATTCCAACACTTACAATCCTGGTTGGAAAGATCATCCAAACTTCTCATATAGGAACAATAACGCTCAGAATACAAATGTTCCTAATCAACAGAAATATCAGCAATCGTACCAGCCTCCTCCACAACAGCAGTATAGGCCTCCGCAAGGACATATGAATCCCCCTGGATTCCAAAGGCCTCCTCAGGCAAATCAAGCTGCACAGGCTGATAATCAAGGTGACATGATGAAGATATTGTTACAGATGCAAAAGAATATGGAGGATACCAACAGAAAGATGAACCAGATGGAGATTCATAACAAGATGTTGGAAACTCAGATTGCTCAAATGGCTAGTTCTTCATCTACAAGGCAACAAGGCTCTCTACCAGCACAACCAACTCAGCCAAAGGAAAATATGAATACCATTGCTCTTAGGAGTGGTCGTACATATGATGCTCCTCCAATGCCTACTGACGATGTTCCTACTGAGAAAGAAGAAGAGAATTCTGAGGAAGACAAGGTAGAGAAAGTTGTTGAAGATACAAACGAAGATGAAACTGAGGAAAGCAAGAGAAAGGACAAAGAGAAGACTGTAGTTACTCCTCCACCATTTGTGCCAAAGCTCCCATTCCCTAGCAGGATGAACAGAACTAAGGTGGACCAGTAGTTTGGTAAGTTCATGACACTTGTCAAGAATCTTGAGGTAACAATTCCTTTCACTGATTTAATTTCTCAAGTTCCATCATATGCAAAGTTTCTTAAGGATATTCTCACTAAGAAAAGGTCTTTTGGTGAGGTAGAGATAGTAGCTTTTACTGAGGAGTGTAGTGCTGTTTTACAAAATAAGTCTCCGCCTAAGCTTAAAGATCCTGGTAGTTTTTTGATCCCATGTCATTTAGGTGCATTGTTCATTGATAAAGCTTTATGTGATTTAGGCGCTAGTGTCTCAGTCATGCCTCTCTCGGTTTTTCAAAAACTAAATATGGGAGAATTAAAATGTACACAGATGACTTTGTAAATGGCAGACCGTTCAATAAAATATCCCCTTGGAATTTTAGAGGATGTGCCTGTTAGGGTTGGAAAATTCTATATTCCTGTAGACTTTGTAGTCCTAGATATGGAAGAGGACAACCAAATACCTATTATTTTGGGTAGACCATTTCTCTGTACTGCAGGTGCTGTTATTGATGTTAAAAGTGGGACTCTCACATTGAGCGTTGGTGATGATAAAATTACTTTTACTCTAACCTCTGCTCTTAAATCCCCTTTGCTTGAGAATACTTGCTGCAGGATTGATGTTATAGATGGAATTGTCTAAGATGAGACGTCTCGAATTCTATTGAATGATGCATTGAAAGTAGTGCTCATGCTTGAAGCTTCAGAAGGAGAAGGACTTGCTGAAGTCGACTCATTGATTCTTGAGTTGGATGGTGCAGCTGATCCGAATTGTGAGGTAACCAACACTGTCACTTCTTGTGGTGAACCTCAGGTAAAAAAATTAGAGTTAAAGTCTTTGCCATCTAATCTTAAATATGTGTTTCTTGATGATGAAAAGACTTGTCCTGTGATTGTTAGCTCTAGTCTTGATGATAACCAGGTTTTTAAGCTTCTTACTGTTTTGCGTGCGCATAGAAAAGCTATTGGGTATAGTATTGATGATCTTACAGGGATTAGCCCAGACTTTTGCATGCATAGAATTCACTTAGATGATGACCATAAGCCTTGCATACAGGGAGTTATCCATGATTTTTGGAAAATAAAATCAAAAATTGATTTTCATGAAATAAATCAAGGTATAAATAATCAATACTGATCAGCTTCCTTTTCCTGTTGTGACCTCCATCAAAATAATCACAAAAAGCAATGTGATTTAAAAATAATAATAATTCTCAAACCCTGATGGTCACACTTGAAATCCTGATCAATATCATCCTGATTCCAGAGACTTAATATGGAGTTTCCACGTGGCATTTTTCTTTTATCTGAAAAAGAAATAAACAATTAATCTGAACAAAAATCAATTGGTTAGATATATTCAACATTTCTTGAAAACAAGAAATACAGTCACACGCAATAATTAGCATTTGACTTCATTCCAAGTGACTGTTCAGCTTCTCACGTCTTTCTATAAAAGAAACAGACGCCTTATGCCATTCTCCATAAACCTTTCAATTTCTTTTCTTCTCAACAATGCTTTTCAAACCAAAATTCCATTCAAACCCATTCTTTAGATTTTTCACATTCGATGAACATCCTGTTCTTGATCATCTCTTTGAAAAGACGACTCTTCTCATCGAACTAATCATGGATGGATTGGTTTCCGATAATATCCAGAGGTTTCTCCTAGAACATCCATCTGTTGGATACAATCTTCCCCTAACCTCCTTAAAACTTGAGGATGAAGAATTTGGCCGAGAGTCTGAGGTTGATCTTGATGGGAATGCTATACATTTAAGTTAGCTGCTCTCATTCAAGTCGCCCAGACAAGGAATCCAAGAGTAGACGAGGCTATTCAATCCCCTGATGGATTTCTTGAGATGCTCATTGTCCTGTACCTCAGAATTCATTTCATTAGACAAGTATAGAATTAACAGTAGAAATTAGACAAAAAGATGTTGTATTTCATTTCCATATATGTAATGCTTTCAATTAATGAAAATACAATTTCTCATTATCTACTTATCTTTTGATTATTGAATGATGTATAAATTATCAGTATGCAAATATTAAAACTTGCTGGCATAGACTTAACACATCACAGAATTAGATTACTACACAAAGTAAACGTCAGGATCTGAAACAATTTTCACAATCCTGATACTGACACAATACTGATGACGTCAGCATCCTGATAACAAATCTAATCCTGATGATTATTAACAAGTCTATCATACTGAAATTTATCAAGGCAAATTGTTATAGCTAAAGCATTTAACAATCAAATATAGATCCTGACAAGAATATCAAGTCTATAAGCTAAAAACAACATACCTTGCTACTATTGCAGATGTTAAAGATCTAGAAATTTAACATTCCTAACTCACTTACTAATCTACTGAATGTAGTCTCATCAAGTGGTTTAGTTAGAATATCTGCAAGCTGTTTGTCAGTAGGAACAAAATGAAGTTCCACAGTACCATTCTCAATATGTTCTCTAATAAAATGATACCTGACATCAATGTGCTTAGTCCTTGAATGTTGAACTGGATTTTCTGCAATTTTAATAGCACTAGTATTATCACAAAACATAGGAATATTACTAAGTGTCATACCATAATCCATCAACTGATTTCTTATCCAAAGGAGCTGTGCACAACAACTGCCTGCTGCTATGTACTCAGCTTCTGCAGTTGAGGTTGAGACAGATTGTTGCTTCTTGCTTGCCCAAGAAATCAATCTGTTTCCCAAAATTGACATGTACATGTAGTGCTTTTCCTGTCTATCTTACACCCTGCATAATCAGAGTCTGAATAGCCAATTAGAAAGAAATCAGATTCTCTAGGGTACCACAAACTAAGATTTGGAGTTCCTTTGAGATATCTAAAAATTCTCTTCACAACAATTAAATGAGATTCCTTAGGATCACTTTGGAATATAGCACATAAACAGGTAGAAAACATTATATTTGGCCTACTTGCAGTTAGATATAACAATGAGCCTATCATGCCTCTATAACTAGTATTATCCACACTCTTCCCCTTAGGATCAGAGTCTAGTTTAGTGGCTGTTGCCATGGGTGCTTTTGCAACTGCACAGTCTTGAAAGTCAAACCTTCTTAAAAGATCTTTGATATACTTTAACTTATTAATGAAAATACCAGTATCAGTCTGTTTGACCTGCAAGCCTAAGAAATAATTTAATTCACCCATCATGCTCATCTGATACTTAGACTGCATAAGCTTGCTAAACTTAGCACACAACTTTTCATTAGTAGAACCAAAAATAATATCATCAACATTAACTTGAACTAAAAGCAATTTGATAAGTGGATTTATATCCACTTGGATCGTTCTATTTGGCTTAAATTGGTGTCTTGTATCTCAAGTATGTGTGTGTTTTAATATGTTTTTGTGAGATTTGTGCAGGGTGTATTCCAGGTGTAGGTATTGCATTTAGTAGGTAATATATGATTTTTAGTGTCAAGAAGATCAAGTGTTGGAGTTGCAATCAACAGCAGAAGAAGGAATCAGCAAAGTGCAAGTTAGTCTGTCAGTGCGCGCGGGCGCGCGGAGAGAACGCTAGGACTGCGCGCGGGCGCGCCGGGTGAATCTGTTAAAACTAACGCGCGCGGGCGCGCTGGAAATCTATAGGAAGCGCGCGCGGCCGCGCCTGTGTTTGGAAAAATTGGCAGAAGGTTGCTGAAAACTGAATTTGAGAAGGAAACTGACCTAAATTCTTTTCCTAATTATTGTGGCATCACTTGAGACGGCTAGAAACTTCTGGAATTCAACTTAAACAAGGGAATTGCAATTCTATTTCAATTAAAGATGGAAAATTACCGGAATTCTATCCTATTTCAATTACGGTAATTGCTTGGTCAAGGAGGCACTTGGGGGCTATAAATACACACCTTGGGGCACAGAAAAATAATCATCTACACATCCTACACACAAAATTCGTTCAGAGCAAGAAGGGAGAGAAGCCAAAGCGAGGATCGTGACAACAAGAAGATCTAGACATAGTTTTCTTGTATTCCTTTGTTAGGCGTATCTTGTGGATGCTCATTACTTTTCCGGATTTGTTCGCTAAACCTTATCTTATTATTGATTTATTCATCTTCTTTATCTTGTTTACTACCATGCTTTCATCAAATCCCATGGTGACGAAAGGTTCGATTATGAACTAATCGTTATCGTGGGGTCCTAGTGGATTTATCTATGTAGCTTAGTAGTTTGCATGCCTTAGAGATTTATGTGTGGTGAATTATTGATATCCTTGTATGGTTGTGCTTATTGAATTTAGGTGTGTCGCGAACATCTAACATGTTAATCTCTTGCTAAACGAGAGTGGATCTTGAGATTTAGAACTTGCCATGCTAGCATAGGATAGGTTGATGTTAAGCATCATGATTTGTGGCATGAATAGAGATATTATGCTACCCTATGTGATCTAAGTGAATAACTTGTGCTTCAACCTTTATGTTTTCAAATTCTATAGAGATATAGGGTCTAAACATAATAGGTGCCTATTCATCTTCTATCTATTTTGTGGATGTATGCTTAGATTGGTACTAGTATACCGAGAGGTAACTTTTACTCTTTTCGTGTTATTCGATCAGATATCAAAACCATCGCATGTTTTAATCGAAGGCTGCAACTCTAAGTGAAGTAGATAATGAAACTAGGATTCCATGTTATTCTCATATAAGTAATTCGATTTTAATTCTCGTTATTTGTTAGTTTATTAATTTGCATCTTAGTTTAATTTAGTTAATCAAACCATATTTGTTATTTTCTTAGCAGTGAATTAAAACCATACATTATTGCATAGACATATTTTCTGAGTAAAACTTAACCAAGATCTCTGTGAAACGAACTTTAATTGTATTACTTGTGACTACGTGCGCTTGCGTGAGTTTAGCATAACACAATTCACCTTTTATCTTTCTAAAGAATAGAGTTTTGTCAATTGTACCTCTTGTGAAGCCATTTTCAAGAAGAAATTTAGACAAAGTCTCATATCATGCTCTTGGTGCCTGCTTTAGTCCATAGAGTGCCTTGTCAAGTTTGTAGACATGATTTGGAAACTTTGGATCAACAAATCCAGGTGGTTGTTCCACATACACTTCCTCATCAAGTTTGCCATTTAGAAAAGCACTCTTTACATCCATCTGGTATACCTTGAATTTTGAATGAGTTGCAAATGCAAGAAACATTCTGATTGCTTCCAATCTTGCTACAGGTGCAAAGGTCTCATCATAATCAATGCCTTCTTCCTGAGAATAACCCTTGGCCACCAGTCTAGCTTTGTTTCTTACAATCATACCAGATTCATCTAGCTTGTTTCTGAAAACCCATCTTGCACCAACAATAGATCTATCTTTAGGTCTTGGTACCAATTTCCAGACTTTGTTTCTCTCAAACTCATTTAACTCCTCCTGCATTGCAATTACCCAATCAGGATCCTGTAAGGCTTCTTCAACCTTCTTAGGTTCATTCTTTGAGAGAAAGCAACTATACAAGCATTCATTTTGAATTGATCTTCTAGTTCGAGCATTGTTAGGCCAGCTATTGCAGCGAACAACTTTGAGATCAAGCCGGGCACAATTCAGATGGTGCAGAATTCAGTCCAGTTTGGGGGAGCTACTACAGAGGATCCAAACATGCATGTTCGGGACTTTATTGAAATCTGCGACACTTTCAAGTGTAATGGTGTGACGGATGATGCTATAAGGTTGAGGCTTTTCCCATTCTCTCTGAGGGATAAGGCTAAGAGCTGGCTACACTCTCTACCACCTGGTTCCATTACTACATGGGAAGATCTTGCTCAGAAGTTCCTTACAAAATTCTTTCCTATGGCGAAAACTACAGCAATAAGGAACCAGTTGACTCAATTTCAACAACAATCTGGCGAGTCCTTGTGTGAGGCTTGGGAACGCTACAAGGAGATGCTAAGGAAGTGTCCTCATCATGGCATGCCTGATTGGATGGTTATCAATGGATTCTACAATGGGTTGGGAGCACAATCTAGGCCTTTGCTAGATGCAGCATCAGGTGGAGCTCTGTGGGCGAAGAGTTATGATGAAGCTTATGAACTGATTGAGATGATGGCTGCTAATGAATATCAGAATCCAACCCAGAGACTTTCTCAAGGCAAAGTAGCAGGAGTTTTGGAAGTAGATACAGCTTCAATGATTACGGCTCAGTTAAAAGCTCTTGCTATGAAGGTGGATTCTCTTGCTAATTATGGAGTTCAGCAGGTGGCTAGTGTTTGTGAGTTATGTGCGGGCGCACATGAGACGAGTCAATGTGCTATCTCTTCTGAATCAGCACAGTTCGTGAGTAATTTCCAGAGACCTGCTGCACCAGTTCCAGCCACTTATCATCCTAATAATAGGAATCATCCTAACTTCAGCTGGAGCAACAATCAGAATACTCAACAATCTTATCAGCAAGCGAAGCCGTACAATCAGGGTTATCAACAATCTTATAGGGCACCATATCAACCCCCAGGATTTCAGCAGCAGCAACCTCAGACTCAGGTGGGGCAATCATCTAATGTTAAATCTGATGAGATGTGGATAGCATTGAAGAACCTACAAGCTGGTCAGAAGCTCTTGGAAACTCAGATAGGGCAGATTGCAAGTGCCTTGGGTAGTAGGCCACAAGGAACTCTTCCTAGTGATACGGAAGCAAATCCAGGTAGGAGGGATTTCAAGGAGCAGGTGAAGGCCGTAACTTTGAGATCAGGAAGGGTCACATCAGGTCCTAAATCAGCCACTAATGAGGATGAAGAAGTGCAGAATCAGCAAGTCGAAAATTCTGCATTGCCCGAAATTGAGAAATCTGACTTGGTAGCTGACCAGCTTGAAGGTGAAAAAGAGAAGAGCAAGGAATCTGTTGATAAGGCTTCTCCGGAGTTGTCTACTAAGAATAATCAGATCTACCCTCCTCCTCCATATCCTAGAAGACTCCAGAAGCAGAATTTGGATAACAAATTTGCTAGGTTCTTAGAAGTGTTCAGGAAGTTGCACATCAACATACCTTTTGCGGAAGCTCTTGAAGAGATGCCGAGCTATGCCAAGTTCATGAAGGGTATTCTCTCGCGTAAGTTGAAGCTCGATGCATTAGAGACCGTTGCCTTAACGGAAGAGTGTAGTGCTGTTCTGCAACAGAAATTGCCTCCAAAGCTAAAGGATCCGGGTAGCTTTACTATTCCATGCACTATTGGTAATCTATTCTTTGAGAAGTGCTTGTGTGACTTGGGAGCTAGCATCAATCTCATGCCCTTGTCAGTATTTTTACAACTGGGTCTACCGGATCCAAAGCCAACTAACATCTCGTTGCAGTTGGCTGATCGTTCAATTACCTATCCGAGAGGCATAGTTGAGGATGTCTTGGTGAAAGTTGATAAGCTCATCTTCCCTGCTGATTTTGTGATATTGGATTTCGAGGAAGATAAGAAGATTCCCATAATCTTGGGAAGGCCATTCTTAGCTACGGGTAGTACCTTGATCGATGTGCAGAAAGGAGAGCTCACCATGAGGGTACAAAATCAGAATGTCACCTTTAATGTGTTCAATGCTATGAAGCTTCCGTCTGATGAAGAAGAATGTTTCAATGTTGATTTGGTTGATTCCGTGGTGGCCAAGGATCTTGATCATTTGTTGCTAACAGATTCTTTGAAAAAAGCATTGAGTGGGAACTCTGAGGTGAAAGATGAGGATGAAGTAATGCAAATTCAGATGTTGAATGCAAATTCGTGGAAGAGGAAATTTGACATGCCATTCGAGTCTCTTGGGTTAAAGGAGCTGGAAAAGTCACAAATCCGTCTTAAACCATCTATAGAGGAGGCTCCTACTCTTGAACTCAAACCTTTGCCTAGTCACTTGAGGTATGCTTTTCTTGGTGATACCTCTACGCTACCTGTTATTATTTCTTCTAATCTGTCAGATGTCGAGGAAGAAAAGCTCTTGCGTATTTTGAGGAAATTCAAGACAGCAATTGTTTGGACTATAGCAGATATCAAGGGAATCAGCCCTTCTTATTGCATGCATAAAATTCTGCTGGAAGAAGGAGCTAAGCCTACTGTTGAACATCAAAGAAGACTCAATCCGATTATGAAGGAGGTGGTGAAGAAGGAAATTCTAAAGTGGTTAGATGCTGGTATTATCTATCCTATCTCAGATAGTTCTTGGGTGAGTCCGGTTCAATGTGTGCCAAAGAAAGGAGGCATGACAGTTGTTGCTAATGAGAAGAATGAGCTCATCCCTACTCGAACAGTCACAGGGTGGAGAGTTTGCATGGATTATCGGAAGCTCAACAAAGCCACAAGAAAAGATCACTTCCCTCTGCCTTTTATTGATCAGATGCTAGACAGGTTGGCTGGTCACGAGTATTATTGTTTGCTTGATGGTTACTCTGGCTATAATCAGATTTGCATTGCTCCGGAAGATCAAGAGAAGACCACATTCACATGTCCTTTTGGCACTTTTGCTTTTCGTCGAGTTTCGTTTGGACTTTGTGGTGCTCCTGCCACTTTTCAAAGGTGCATGATGGCTATTTTCTCAGACATGATTGGCTCGAATGTGGAAGTTTTTATGGATGACTTCTCAGTTTTTGGTACATCATATGATGAGTGCTTGCATAATCTTGGTTTGGTTTTGAAGAGGTGTGTGGAGACGAATTTGGTGCTTAATTGGGAAAAATGTCACTTTATGGTACAAGAAGGAATTATTCTTGGGCACAAGGTATCTAGCAAGGGACTTGAAGTGGATAGAGCCAAGGTGGAGACAATCGAGAATCTTCCTCCACCTATTTCTGTTAAAGGAATTCGCAGTTTTCTTGGTCATGCAGGATTCTATAGGCGATTCATTCAAGACTTCTCAAAAATCTCTAAACCTTTGTGCAATCTGTTAGAGAAGGATGTTCCTTTCAAGTTTGATGCTGAATGTTTGGCGGCTTTTGAGCTATTGAAAAAGAAGCTAATTACTACTCCTATCATTACTGCACCCAATTGGGAGGAGCCGTTTGAGCTAATGTGTGATGCTAGTGACTATGATGTTGGAGCTGTGCTTGGGCAAAGGAAGGATAAAATTTTTCATGTGGTTTACTATGCTAGTAAAACCCTCAATGAGGCTCAGCTTAACTACACCACTACAGAGAAGGAGTTGCTAGCGGTTGTCTATGCTTTTGAGAAATTCAGATCTTATTTGCTTGGTACTAAGGTGATTGTGTACACGGATCATGCTGCTATTCGATATCTCATGTCGAAGAAGGATTCTAAGCCTAGATTGATTCGTTGGGTACTTCTTTTGCAAGAATTTGATGTGGAGATTAAGGATAGGAAGGGCACGGAAAATCAAGTAGCTGATCATCTTTCTCGTTTGGAGGACCAAGGTAAAGATTCACATGCTAAGTCTCTTATTAATGAATCTTTTCCGGATGAGCAACTTTTTGGGGTGCAAGGTGAAGAGCCATGGTTTGCAGATTATGTGAACTACCTTGTTAGTAATGTCATCCCTCCAGAATTCTCTTATGCTCAAAGGAAGAAGTTCTTACATGATGTGAAGTGGTACCGTTGGGACGAGCCATTCCTGTTCAAACTTGGTATAGATCAGATTTTGAGGAGGTGCATTCCGTATAGTGAGACTGAGAGTATCTTGCGTGATTATCATTCTACCACATATGGAGGTCATTATGGTGGTAATAAAACAGCTCAGAAAGTACTTCAGGCGGGATTCTATTGGCCGACTCTGTTTAAGGATTCTCATCGTTTTGTGATGAGTTGTGATCGATGTCAACGAGTTGGTAATATCTCTAGGAGGAATGAGATGCCTTTGAATACTATTCTCGAAGTTGAGATCTTTGATGTGTGGGGGATTGATTTCATGGGTCCGTTTGTTTCATCTTGCAATAATCAGTACATCTTGCTAGCTGTGGATTATGTGTCTAAATGGGTTGAGGTGAAAGCCTTGCCAACCAATGATGCTAAGGTGGTGCTGAATTTTCTTCACAAGCAGATTTTTACACATTTTGGGACTCCACGAGCTATAATCAGTGATGAGGGGACACACTTCTATAATCGTCAGTTTACTGCTATGATGGCAAAGTATAATGTGACGCATCGTGTTGCCACTGCTTATCATCCCCAAACTAATGGTCAAGCGGAGGTCTCGAATCGTGAAATCAAAAGGATCCTTGAAAAAGTGGTGAATCCATCTCGTAAGGATTGGTCATTGAAGTTAGACGAAGCTGTTTGGGCTTATAGAACTGCGTACAAGACACCTCTTGGGATGTCACCTTATCAGTTGGTGTTTGGTAAGGCTTGTCATTTACCAGCTGAGTTGGAGCACAAGGCTTTTTGGGCATTGAAGAAGTTAAACTTGGATATCTCAGCTGCGGGTGAAAAGCGTCTACATCAGTTGAATGAGCTTGAGGAATTTCGTGAGCAGGCTTATGAGAATGCAAAAATGTACAAGGAGAAGGTTAAAAGGTGGCATGATAGAAAGTTGGTGCACAAGGAATTTGTGCAGGGTCAACAGGTTTTGCTGTACAACTCTCGCCTTAAACTTTTTCCGGGAAAGCTCAAGTCAAAGTGGTCTGGTCCGTTTACAGTTAAGGAGGTATTTCCACATGGTGCGGTGGAGATATTTAGAGGGTCTATCAATGATGCTTTTAAAGTAAATGGACATCGACTGAAGCCTTATTATGGAGGAACGGTGAACCGTGAGAAGGTTGCCTCCGTTTTATCAGAATTGTGAGATTTTGGAAGTACGTCAAGCTAAAGACGTAAAACAAGCGCTTCTTGGGAGGCAACCCATGGTGTTAGGCATTTTTGTAGAAGTCAGTAGGTAGGAATTTTTGTCGTTTGAAAAAAAAAAAAAAAAGGGAAAAATTTTTTTTGGAAAATACCTGGGCGCGGGCGCGCGGAGAAAGGCCTATGCTGGGCACGGCCGCGCGGAACACTGGAAAGACAGGGAGCAGTTTTCGGCAATTTGAGTTTAAGTATCCAACCCTAATTCTTATCTCTTAATTCGATTTTCACCCAAATTTTCTCTCCTCTATCAGTTATATAACCCATCCTTCTATATCATCTCATACCATACACATCTTATACCAACCTATACATTCATCTCTACATACATACACATACCCATTCATATCAATTTTCAAACCCTAATTGGACTTCAAAGGGGGCTGCGATTTTTCAAGTTTGGGGGACTGATTTGGCAAGTTCTACCTCTACTATTCGATTTGGGTAATCTCTGTTCTTGTTATTTGATATTTCGAATTGTAGTTCTTGCAAATTTTGGGTTTTTGGTGTGAGATTTGTGGACAGATATTTGGGTCGAATTTTTGGCAGTTGGGGTGTGATTTTACTGTTGTTATTGATTACTATGGCACCCAAGAGAGCTCGAGTTGTTGGTAGCAGTTCTCGTGGACGGTCATTGTCCGGTTCTGACTCGAGTTCGGGCGATGAGGGTATGGAAAAGTTTCGTTCTGAGGAGGCTAGGGCTGAGTATGTGAAATTGATGACTCGGTCCGTGGCGAAGGATAGGATTTGGTTGCCTCTTGCTGGTGATGGAGAGATGGTGGCTATGATTGAGGAGAGGGGTTGGCAGAATCTGTGTGAGCTTGCATCCGTTGTCCCGTTGAGTATAGTCCGGGAATTCTATGCTAATGCCAAGGAAACGAGGGATGGTTACTCGATTGTCCGAGGATTTACTATAGATTATACTGCTCGTGCTATTCGGCTGTTACTTGGGTTGCCGGATAGACCTGTTGGGGTGGAGGACTGGACTTTTAAGGCCAGGTCCGAGGTTGATTTAGATGAGGTGGTGGCACGTCTGTGTGTGCCAGGTACGACATGGAAATTGAAGGTTGGGTCGGCTGAGAAGGCTACATTCGCATCTGCTTCGATGAACAGATATGCTAGGGCTTGGAATTCATTTATTTGTGCTAATCTGTTGCCTACTACGCATACACATGAGGTGACAGTTGAGAGAGCTATCTTGTTGTGGGCTATTCTGAATGGGCATTATATCGATGTTGGCTATTTGGTGAATCAGAGTATGCTGCGCTTCTTGAGGGTGTCTACTGGGGCAGTTCCTTATGGCTCTATTGTTACGAGGATGTGTGCGATAGCTGGGGTGACATGGTCGTCTGAGGAGCCGATTCAGATGCCAGCTGGACCCATTGATGTGTCAAAGTTGGGGGAATGGCCTGGCGGCATTCCTCATCCTAGGGGTTTGGGTTATGAGATTGCTGGCGCTCCTCCAGTTCAGCAGGCTCCCGTTGCCGTCTCGAGTGCTTCACATGATACACGGATGATGAGGTGGATGGATGCATTGTATGAGAGCCATAGCCGGTTTTCAGCGAGGTTGACTCAGGCTTTCAGTTCTGCCTTTGGAGCTAGTGGTGCCCATGTTGAGTGGCCAGTCTTTGGATCGGACACTGTTTATCCACCTCCAGATTCTCCACCCGAGGAGGGTGATGACGCTGCGGCGTAGGTATGTTTTTACTTTCCCTCGTATTTACTTCCATTCAATGGGGTCATTGAATATCTTAAGTTTGGGGGTGGTTTGGGGGAAAAGTATTGTATATGTTGTATATGTTTCATTGTGTTCATGTTAGGATATCATGTTTTGCATATTAGTTGTAAGTCATGCATTTTATGTTCGTATTATCTACGTTTGTTTCATATAGGACATTTTGTTTTATTTTCGTATACCATGTGAGTTTTCATGTTAGTTGCATTTGCATGGCATGCATTTTTCATGATCCCTTAAAATGAGATGATTCTGATTGATAGGTGGATGTTGATTTGAGTGTGATGATATTGAGTAGAGGGCTGATTTATAGTTCCTAGGTAATTGACTTGCATGTTCGGGAACAAAATTTTTACACAGTCTCATTGGGGTGCTTTTGGGGGTAGGTTGGAGTCATGCATGTTGGATGTTTAGAGATTAATCATTTGTTTATTCTTAGAATTTTCGTTATTCCCTTTATAGCATAGGAACATTAAAGTCTAAGTTTGGGGGAAAACAGGAATTTCATGCTAGTTGTTAATATTTGTCAATAAAGGCTAGGCGTCAATTGGCTAGTAGCCAGCTCATATTTATATGAGTAGTCTAGGGTTGGAAATGAGAAAGGCTCATTCCAGATTGCAGAAAAAAAAAAAGAAAAGAAAAAAAAAATCAGAAAAAAAAAAAAGAAAAAAAAAAAGTCAAGTTTTGTTTGTTAATGCAAAATTAACCAGAGTGAGCTCTTTAATACTCGAGTAATTAAGTCTGAGGGGACTTAGTCCTAGTGACCTAAGGCTTTATAGTCTGGGATCCACTGACCTAACACTCGCTACATGGGTATTATTGTATAAGCCTTTTGGGGTCTCATTCATTGCACGGTTAAATAAGCATGCGTATTGTATATGTAGTGTCGTAGCATAGTAATAAAGCATGAGTTTCTGTCTACCTTGGATAAGGGTGGAGGTGTTCCTAGGTTATGGAGTGTCTACAGTCTATTCTAGTTATAAACCTGTGATTGTCTTGACGGAAAGCATGTATGATTTTTGACCTAGTTCTGGGGGTATTTCTGATGAGCATTGCACACACGCACGTTTCTGTTCATGTATTGTTAGTATACGGGGACTTAGTCGAGCTCTTCTTGGCTTTGTTGCATTCGTTGAGATATTTGCTTGTTAGTTGGTTTTGGTGAGTTTGAAGGGGGTCTTTGAATTTTCATATTAGTTGCATTCATGCATTTGCATTGCATTAGGTTAAATGGATTTTGTGGGTACATTCGCTATAGGCCCTCACGAGACCTTACTCGTCCACTAGGGCTGCCTAGGGGTTTAAAGGGCTTGTTGCATATGCCAAATGCAACCGTGATCACCTACGGAAGTGGTACTAGCTAGTTGTATATATTTTTGTTTGTTTATGCTTGAGGACAAGCATCGGTTTAAGTTTGGGGGTGTGATAAGTGGATTTATATCCACTTGGATCGTTCTATTTGGCTTAAATTGGTGTCTTGTATCTCAAGTATGTGTGTGTTTTAATATGTTTTTGTGAGATTTGTGCAGGGTGTATTCCAGGTGTAGGTATTGCATTTAGTAGGTAATATATGATTTTTAGTGTCAAGAAGATCAAGTGTTGGAGTTGCAATCAACAGCAGAAGAAGGAATCAGCAAAGTGCAAGTTAGTCTGTCAGTGCGCGCGGGCGCGCGGAGAGAACGCTAGGACTGCGCGCGGGCGCGCCGGGTGAATCTGTTAAAACTAACGCGCGCGGGCGCGCTGGAAATCTATAGGAAGCGCGCGCGGCCGCGCCTGTGTTTGGAAAAATTGGCAGAAGGTTGCTGAAAACTGAATTTGAGAAGGAAACTGACCTAAATTCTTTTCCTAATTATTGTGGCATCACTTGAGACGGCTAGAAACTTCTGGAATTCAACTTAAACAAGGGAATTGCAATTCTATTTCAATTAAAGATGGAAAATTACCGGAATTCTATCCTATTTCAATTACGGTAATTGCTTGGTCAAGGAGGCACTTGGGGGCTATAAATACACACCTTGGGGCACAGAAAAATAATCATCTACACATCCTACACACAAAATTCGTTCAGAGCAAGAAGGGAGAGAAGCCAAAGCGAGGATCGTGACAACAAGAAGATCTAGACATAGTTTTCTTGTATTCCTTTGTTAGGCGTATCTTGTGGATGCTCATTACTTTTCCGGATTTGTTCGCTAAACCTTATCTTATTATTGATTTATTCATCTTCTTTATCTTGTTTACTACCATGCTTTCATCAAATCCCATGGTGACGAAAGGTTCGATTATGAACTAATCGTTATCGTGGGGTCCTAGTGGATTTATCTATGTAGCTTAGTAGTTTGCATGCCTTAGAGATTTATGTGTGGTGAATTATTGATATCCTTGTATGGTTGTGCTTATTGAATTTAGGTGCGTCGCGAACATCTAACATGTTAATCTCTTGCTAAACGAGAGTGGATCTTGAGATTTAGAACTTGCCATGCTAGCATAGGATAGGTTGATGTTAAGCATCATGATTTGTGGCATGAATAGAGATATTATGCTACCCTATGTGATCTAAGTGAATAACTTGTGCTTCAACCTTTATGTTTTCAAATTCTATAGAGATATAGGGTCTAAACATAATAGGTGCCTATTCATCTTCTATCTATTTTGTGGATGTATGCTTAGATTGGTACTAGTATACCGAGAGGTAACTTTTACTCTTTTCGTGTTATTCGATCAGATATCAAAACCATCGCATGTTTTAATCGAAGGCTGCAACTCTAAGTGAAGTAGATAATGAAACTAGGATTCCATGTTATTCTCATATAAGTAATTCGATTTTAATTCTCGTTATTTGTTAGTTTATTAATTTGCATCTTAGTTTAATTTAGTTAATCAAACCATATTTGTTATTTTCTTAGCAGTGAATTAAAACCATACATTATTGCATAGACATATTTTCTGAGTAAAACTTAACCAAGATCTCTGTGGAACGAACTTTAATTGTATTACTTGTGACTACGTGCGCTTGCGTGAGTTTAGCATAACACAATTCACCTTTTATCTTTCTAAAGAATAGAGTTTTGTCAATTGTACCTCTTGTGAAGCCATTTTCAAGAAGAAATTTAGACAAAGTCTCATATCATGCTCTTGGTGCCTGCTTTAGTCCATAGAGTGCCTTGTCAAGTTTGTAGACATGATTTGGAAACTTTGGATCAACAAATCCAGGTGGTTGTTCCACATACACTTCCTCATCAAGTTTGCCATTTAGAAAAGCACTCTTTACATCCATCTGGTATACCTTGAATTTTGAATGAGTTGCAAATGTAAGAAACATTCTGATTGCTTCCAATCTTGCTACAGGTGCAAAGGTCTCATCATAATCAATGCCTTCTTCCTGAGAATAACCCTTGGCCACCAGTCTAGCTTTGTTTCTTACAATCATACCAGATTCATCTAGCTTGTTTCTGAAAACCCATCTTGCACCAACAATAGATCTATCTTTAGGTCTTGGTACCAATTTCCAGACTTTGTTTCTCTCAAACTCATTTAACTCCTCCTGCATTGCAATTACCCAATCAGGATCCTGTAAGGCTTCTTCAACCTTCTTAGGTTCATTCTTTGAGAGAAAGCAACTATACAAGCATTCATTTTGAATTGATCTTCTAGTTCGAACACCACTATTTGGATCACCAATAATCAAATCTTCAGTATGATCCTTTGTCCATTTTCTAACAGGTGGTAGATTGACTCTACTAGTCTCTCCCCCTAAGTTAGTGGTATCTCTTGTAGAAGAATTCTCTCTGCCTTCAATAACTCCCCTTTGATCAGTAGAATCAGTAGATTCCATATTGCTGCTAGTTACTGATCTTCCTTCAATAGACTCTGAAAGATCAGTTCCTGATGGAGTAGACTCTGAATAACTAATCTGCTCCTGATGATCACTGTGTTCTCTTTGATTTATTTGCTCCCCCTCAACAGTAACATTCCTTTGAGAAGCAATAGAAATTTCTTCTGGAGAACCTTCATCATCACTGGAGAGTATCTCAGAATTATTCAGATTTTCAAATTCCAATTTGTCATGGCTTTCATCAGTTTGCAAAATTCCAAATTTCTTATCATCAAATGCAACATGAATTGATTCCATAACAATGTGAGTTCTGAGATTATAAACTTTGAAGGCCTTAGATGCTGAATATCCTAGAAAAATTGCTTCATCCGATTTGGCTTCAAATTTTCCAAGTTGTTCTGGATGAACTTTTAGGACATAGCATTTGCATCCAAAGATGTGAAAATATTTCACACTTGGTTTCTTTCCTTTGATCATCTCATAGGGAGTTTTTCCATGACTATTTACCAAGGTACAGTTTTGAGTGAAACATGCAGTGTTAATAGCTTCTGCCCAAAAGTAGGTTGGAAGTTTTGCATCTGTAAGCATGGTTCTTGCTGCCTCTATGAGAGTCCTGTTCTTTCTTTCCACTACACTATTCTGCTGAGGTGTACCAGGTGCAGAAAACTGTTGAGTGATTCCATTGTCTGCACAAAACCCCTCCATTGTAGAATTCTTGAATTCTGTACCATTGTCACTTCTAAGTACTTTGACTTTGTACTCAGAGTTATTATGAATATTCTTGATAAGTTCAATGATTTGCTGAGGAGCTTCATCCTTCTTGTGTAGAAAGAACACCCATGTAAACCTTGTGAAATCATCCACTATCACTAGAGCATATCTTTTCTTGCTGATAGACATAATGTTTACTGGACCAAACAGATCAAGATGTAGCATGTGAAATGGTTCAGTAATCGAATTTTCAGTCTTGCTCTTGAAAGTGGTTCTTCTTTGCTTTTCCAAGCTGACATGCATCACAAAGTCCATCTTGCACATAATTTGCCTGAGGTAGGCCTCTCACCAGATTGTGCTTAACAAGTTGATTAAGCTTCTTGAAATTAAGATGTGAGAGCTTCTTGTGCCAATTCCAGCTTTCATCACTTGTTGCTTTGCTGTAGAGACATCTAACAATTCCTTTAGATGTATCACTTAAGCTGGCTTCATATATGTTAGCATGTCTTTGACCAGTTAGAACAATGTCTCCATTCTGCATATTCAGGATTCTGCATCCTTCTCTGTCAAAGATTGATTTGTAACCTTTATCACCCAGTTGACTTATGCTTAAAAGAGTATGTTTCAAGCCTTCAACCAGTGCTACATTTTCTATGATGACATTCCCCAAAACAATTGAGCCATATCCCAGAGTTTCTCCTTTGTTGCCATCTCCAAAAGATATTACTGGGCCAGCTTTCCTCTCAAACTTTGTAAGCAGGGACTTCTTTCCAGTCATATGTCCAGAGCATCCACTGTCCAAGATAATTGAATGCTTCTTTCCAGTGCCCTACAAACAAAAAGTAACTAGTTAGAATTTTTTAGGACCCAACTTTGATTGGATCCTTTCTTACTAGATTTAGAAACAACAGGCTTTGAGAATTTTGTCTTTACTTTACCTGTTGTAGAGTCAACTTTAGACTCTAATTTCACAAACTGTTTGTGACTAGGAGTTTCAGATTTCAAGGAATAATAGTCATAATACAGTTCATGATATTCTCTACACATGTAAATGGAATGAAGTAAACTACCACAATGATAACAAGCTTTTTGTGGTTGGTATTGAATTTTCTGAGTCTTGGGGAATCTGGACTCAGTTTTCCAAGAAGGTTTTTGATTGCAGTCTAGGGCCAAATGATTATGATTTCCACACTTATAGCATTTTTTCCTAGGTGCATCAGGTACATTCTTGTAATTATTCTCTTTGTTAATACCTTCTTTTCCATTCCTATTTCTTTTGATCTTGCTAGACTCTGAAAGACCATCTAATCTCTGTTTCAACTGAGACTTAGACAGAAACCCTATGTTTACATTCTTAGGTTTCTCTAACACTTTCTCATCTGAATTACTATTGTTAATCCTTTTGTGTACAACAGGGGTACCTTTTGAATCAACAAATTTAACATGATTAGGTTCAGAAACAATTTTCTTACCTTCAGATTTAGATGTGCTAGCTTCTATTTTACTATCATCATTGACAATAGCTACTTTTTCTTCTTGTCTAGCCTTATCAAAACCTAAACCACTAACCTTACCACGAATTATATTTTCGATGATTTCTTGTGTCTTTTTACCAGAAATGTTAATGGTCTTAATCACATCTCTCTCTTCCTCTAGTTCTTTTCTGACATAGTCATAAGCCTCAAGAATAACACTATAATCATGCTTAGCTTTATCAGACTTAACTTGTATTCTTCCATTTGAATTAATTCAGATTCAAGAAAATTATTTCTATCAACTAATTTATCATTCTTAACCTTAAGTTCATCTCTTTCACAAGTAAGAATTCTAAAATTAGTCATAAGATTCTTAAACTCAGCATGGATAGATCTAATTTCATCAGAATTTAAGTTATCAAATGAATCAAGAGAGTGAAGTGATACCTTAACAGAGGATGGAGAAGTTTTCTTTGGAGATCCAGGTTTATCTGAGACATTTGCCATCAGTGCAATGTTGTCATAATCCAATTCATCTTCAGAATCACTGGAATCAGCCCAATCCTTCTGTGTGACCATAAGTGCATTACCCTTTCCTGAATTCCTAGGTTTCTTACACTCACTAGCAAAGTGTCCAAGCTCGCTGCAATTAAAACACTTGATCTTGGCCTTATCAAGCTTGACAATTGTACCTTTGCCTTTGTCACTCTTCTTCTCCTCCTTCTTTTGAAAAGGTCTTTTGCTAAATCTTCTCCTGTTGAATCTTCCTTTCTTGAAGGCTTTAGCAAACATAGCAAAGAGTTCCTGCATCTCAGATTCAGAATCATTGTTGTCAGAGTCCATATCAGTAGTCTCTGACTCAGAACTTTCTTTGCTTTTCTTCTTCCTTGAATTCTTTACAGCAATCTCTTCATGTTGTTCTTCAGGAAGCTTCTTTACTTCAGATTGAGCAGTAAGTGTAATAGTCTTCATCTTTCCTTCACTCCTGCTCTTCTTCTGCTGCTTGTCAAGTTCATAAGCTCTAAATTTTCCATATACTACCTCTAATGAAATCTCATCCAGATCATTAGCTTCCTCAATCGCAGATATCTTCTCATTGTAGAAATCAGGCAAAGCTTTCATGAACTTTGTATTCATATCCTCCAAGTCATAATATTTACCATGCATGGCCATCTCATTGATGAGTTTTGTAAACCTATCAAAGGTATCAGTAAGTGACTCACCAGACTTGGATTCAAAGTACTTATACTGTTGTATAAGTAATGTCCTCATATTTTTCCTGACAGGCTTAGTTCCCTCACAGTGAACCTTAAGATTGTCCCATATATCCTTAGCAGTTTTACAAGAGAGAACATAGTTAGTGAGAACAGAATCAAGACTGTTGAATAATATGTTTCTCACTTTAGCATCCTTAAGAACATTCTCCTTGTCCTTATCTAACCACTCAGATTTTGGCTTCTCTGCTGTATGTTCTGGAAGAACCACACCATCAACAGTTGCTTGTCCAACGACCTTTGTTGGAACAAAAGGTCCATCTCTGATTCTGTCAAGATAATCAGGATCTGTTGCTTCCAGATGATGCAACATCTTTACTTCCCATAGAATATATTCGTTTCTCTTGAGCATAGGAATCTTAGTATTCCCATCCTTGTAACCAGACATGATTGCAGATCTTTATGATTATTCAAAATTAACCTGCACTGATACCAATTGTTAACTCGAATAACTTGTAGAGGGGGGGTTGAATACAAGTTATATAATCGTGTCTGATTTTTGATTGATTATATGAACAAGAATAAACGAATGAATCAAACTCTGTTTGTATTAATGAGATCAAATACAAACTCTACCAAAGGTGTACAATACCTTTAGCAGCTGCTGATAATACAAATCTCTCTCTATTTGTTTCGAACTCTCGAATACAAACCTTATACAGAGCTACGCACATGAACTCACAACACACGCTTGTTCGACTCTTTTTACAATGATATAGAGAGAGTATTTATAATGCTACCTATCAACTAATAACAGAAAGATATAATCTATACACGACAATGTTCTGCCTTCTAGTCGATAGTTTCCTTCAATAGAAAACTCTTTCCTTCATAATATCTTCTTGCTTGTTCTTCAAACAACGATCCTGTTTTATAGCACTTGCCAGTTTCTGTAGCATCCATAATGACATCATCAGTAACACGACTGATATCAGGATTTCATCTTGCATCAGTATCTGATCATCATCAGTATTAGACCGTCATCAGGATTTGCTCTTTGTTCCTGACATGTAGTCTCCGATACACTGTTCATTCCTGACTAAACTGTACAGATAACTATCTTACACATAAATCCTATATATAGTGCTAAATCTTTTATAAGATCAGGATTACAAGAAGTATAATGTGTAAATTCTATTCTTAACATCACAACTTATGAATTATTCCTAACACCCAGTTCAGGTAGTCCCTAAGAAAGGAGGAACAACGGTAATTAAGAATTGTAAAGATGAATTAATTCCCACTCGAATTGTCACCGGTTGGCGAATGTGCATTGATTACCGTAAGTTAAACACTGCTACTAGAAAAGACCATTACCCTCTCCCTTTCATTGATCAGATGTTAGAAAGACTTGCTAAGCATAAGTACTTTTGCTATTTAGATGGATATTCAGGGCTCTTTCATATCCCTATACATCCTGATGACCAAGTAAAGACTACATTTACTTGCCCATATGGTACTTTTGCATATCGTAGAGTGCCTTTTGGATTGTGCAATGCCCCTGCTACTTTTTAGCGTTGCATGACTGCCATATTTTCTGATTTCATAGAGTCTATCATGGAAGTATTTATGGATGATTTCAGTGTTTATGGGTCTGATTTTGATGTATGTCTGCAAAATCTTTCTAAAGTACTTAAACGTTGTGAAGAGGTGAATTTGGTTTTGAATTGGGAAAAGTGCCACTTCATGGTCAATGAGGGAGTGGTACTTGGTCACTTGGTTTCTGAACGTGGCATCCAGGTTGACAAAGCAAAAGTTGAGGTGATTGAGAAGCTTCCTCCTCCTGTTAATGTCAAGGGAGTGAGGAGTTTCCTTGGTCATGCAGGTTTTTATCGTCGTTTTATAAAAGATTTTCCAAAAATTGTAAAACCCCTCACTCAATTGTTGCTTAAGGATACCACCTTTGTGTTTACTGACGCTTGTTTGGAGTCTTTTAACAGGATTAAGGAAGCTTTGATAAGTGCACCAATCATTCAATCTCCAGATTGGAATCTTCCATTTGAAATCATGTGTGATGCAAGTGATTATGTTGTTGGAGCAGTTCTCGGTCAAAGGAAAGACAAGGTATTGCACGCCATCTACTATGCAAGTAAAACCTTGGATGAAGCTCAAGTTAATTATGCTACGACTGAGAAGGAACTTCTAGCTGTGGTCTACGCTCTTGACAAATTCCGAGCATATCTCATTGGCTCCAAAGTCATTGTTCATACTGATCATTCAGCACTTAAATATCTTTTGGCAAATAAAGAAGCAAAGCCAAGGCTTATTCGTTGGATTCTGTTACTCCAAGAATTTGACTTAAAAATCAAAGACAAGAAGGGTGCTGAGAATGTGGTTGCGGATCATCTTTCACGGTTGCGTTTCAAATCAGATATTGCATCAAACACTCTTATTGACGATTCTTTTCCAAATGATCACTTGTTTTCGGTTGCTACTCAAACTCCATGGTATGCAGATTTTGCAAATTTCTGTGTTAGTGGATCTCACCCCCAGAATTGACTTATCAGCAAAGAAAGAGGTTTTATCATGTTGCTAAACAATATTTTTGGGATGACCCTTTCTTGTATCGCAAGTGTGTTGATGGAATCTTTCGTAGATGTGTCCATGAGTTTGAAGTACATGACATTCTCAAGCATTGTCATTCTTTCGCATGTGGAGGCCACCATGGTCCTTCCAAAACTGCTGCTAAGGTACTTCAATCCGGGTTCTTTTGGCCGTCTCTATTTAAGGATGCTCGTGCTTTCTGTTTGGTGTGTGATGCATGTCAAAGGACGGGTAATATTTCTAAATGCCATGAGATGCCTCAAACCGGTATTCTTGAAGTCGAGATATTTGACGTATGGGGTGTTGATTTCATGGGACCCTTCCCAAGTTCTTGTGGAATGAGATACATCTTAGTTGCTGTCGATTATGTGTCCAAGTGGGTTAAAGCAGTTGGATCAGTAACCAATGATTCCAAGGTGGTTATGAAGCTTTTCAAGAATATTATCTTCCCTCGATTTGGAGTTCCTAGAACAGTGATAAGTGATGGTGGTTCTCATTTCCGCCATCGACAGTTTGAAACTTTGTTGAAGAAATATGGCGTTACTCACAAGGTTGCTCTTGCATATCACCCTCAAACAAGCGGCCAAGTGGAGGTTTCTAATCGCCAAATTAAGAGCATTTTGGAGAAGATGGTTGCAAAGTCAAGGAAAGATTGGTACTTGAAGTTAGATGATGCTTTGTGGGCTTATCGGACGGCATACAAAACACCTATAGGAACCACTCCCTACCGGTTGGTTTATGGCAAAGCATGTCACTTGCCAGTGGAATTGGAACATCGGGCTTTTTGGGCTATAAAATAACTTAATATAGATTTGAAGGCTGCGGGGCAAGCAAGACTTCTTCAACTTAATGAGTTAGAAGAGCTTCGTTTTGATGCTTATGACAACTCTCGGCTTTACAAGGAAAGAACGAAGAAGATGCATGACAAGATGATTCAGAGAAGAGATTTTCAGGTTGGTGACAAGGTGTTGTTGTTCAATTCCAGACTTCGACTTTTTCCAGGAAAGCTCAAATCAAGATGGTCTGGACCTTTTACTGTCACCGATGTCAAATTTTATGGTGCTATTGAAGTTATGGAACGAGATGGAACAAAATTTAAGATCAACGGTCAATGCCTTAAATTATATGTGGATGGTGCATTCGTAGGAAAGATGGAAGTGATTTATCTCGACAACCCCTCCACGGAGATCTGAACCAGCTGAGTCGAGCCAACGACGTTAAACAAAAGCGCTTCTTGGGAGGCAACCCAAGCTTTGTTGTAAAAAAAAAAAAAGATGCTGTGAAAAAAAATAAAAAAAATCGAATTTTTGGTGTGTAACGCAGGTTGCGCCTGCGTTATTGGTCTGGAGGCAGGTTGCGGGTCGGTAACGCAGTCTGCGCCTGCGTTACTGTGTTCAGCGAAATCTGCTGCTCTGCGTGACAGGGGTGTGCGCGGGTGGCGCCTACGCGCGCAGGCTGCGTGGTTCAGTACTGGAGCAGATTTATTCAGCAATGTTGTTGTTGTATAAAAAAAAAATAATTGTTTCAACCCCCAATCTTTTCCTACTTTTATACCCTCCTTTCTACACCTAATTCTAATTCTATACCAATTCCAAAACCTCCCATCTCTCCTCCAAAATTCTAAACCTATATTTATTCTAATTCTTTTTCTTTTCTTCATCAAATCCTATTCCTACCTTCCATAAAATTTCATACCCACCCAAAATTTTTCCTTTTCACATTAAAATTTTTATATTCATCCTATCACTCCATTGTCTATATATACCCATACATACACACCCAATTTATTCTCTTCATCTCTACATCTCTAAAAATTCAAGTTTGGGGGAAAATTAGTACAAGTTCACCTCTTTGATTCGTAGTTGGGATTTTTCTTCTCTAATTTTTTATTACAAATTTGTGTTCTTGTAAATTGGGAGGTTTTGTATTATTCTTGTTAATTGGGTATTTTTGGAGTGATATTGCTTGGTGGTTTTTGGTGGGATATTTCTTGGTGGATGTTGGTGAAGCTATTGTTGAGTGGGGTTTTGGTTATTATGGCTCCTAAGCGAAATAAGGGATGGTTTTCACACCCGACACCTTGATTCCAGGGGAGTTTTCTTTCTTTTCTTTTTAGTGTAGTTTTATTTTGTTTTTAGTTATAGTTTTGTATTTTGTTCATTAGTTCATTGGGGACAATGAACCGCTTAAGTGTGGGGAAGGGTTCTTAATGTTAAGAGAATTTTTATTTTTATTTTAAAAAAAAATAAAAAATTAAAAAATTAAAAATACCAAAAATAATTCTAGCCATGCAATTTGATTAGTTGTTGTATTTTGCTTGATACACTCATGCATGCGTAGAATTCTTGTGTTTATTGACGCTTTTGTATGAGAAGTGACGTGCTTTGTTCTTGTGCACACACTTACACTAGCAAGTTGAAGTTGGTAGACTTAATTGAATGTGGAAAGTGATTAGAATGACATGAATATGTGCAAGATGACTTGGTTTACATGCTTTGAGTACAAGTAGGTGCGTTAGAGAGTCTTGTTACTTGGGATTGATTATGTTTTGTCACACCAAGTGAGTTTTGAGCCTATATGCATATCGTTTGCATGATTTTTCGTTTGCTTGAGTGTCCACATGTTGTTTACATTGCTAGCACTTACTTGAGATCTTTCTTGAAATGCATGACATTACTTGATGATGAGATGATAAAGGCACTTAGGTTTAATCTCGTATTTCCCATATTTCCACACCTTTTATACATGATCAATTAGTTAACCCTTTGAGCTTAATCCTATTCTTTCGGTGACACACCACATTACTTGCCATTATCTTTTTTATTCTATTGGCCTTACATTGAATTTGAACCTAAATTGTCAAGGGCTAATATCGTGCTTAAGGGAGTAATAAGGTGTTCATAAAAGGGGGGGTTATTGATGATCATACTTTTGGGGAATATTGATTTTGGGTTGATGCTTACTAGTCGAAATTCATAAAAATATCTATGGATCATTGTGTTTATTCCTTAGCTCTTCAAAAAAAAAGAAAAAAAAAGAAAAAAAAAAGAAAAAAAAAAGAAAAAAAAAGAGAAAAGAGAAATAAATAAATAAATTTGAGAGCATTCTTATGTTTGTATGATCCTTCTTCATTCGACTAGTCAAGTTATTATGTAAGGGTTATTGAAAAATTCAAGTGTGGGGAAGTATTTGTTTTAATAGAAAGGGAATTGAATAATGATTATTGTTGGGTACTAGCTTTTGATTTAACCTGTTTTAGCTTTACTTGACATACCTGATCCCTAGCCCACGCTACAACCCGAATAAAGACCTTTTGATTGTCATCAGTGATGTATGTTGTGTTGAGAGTGAGATTGATTGCGAGTGTCAAGTTGTGTTTATGATTTTGTTGGAATTGAGTGATACACTTAACCTTGTTCTTGAGTGAATATTCGTTTTTGAGTGAAATGTGAGTTATTACTTGTTTTGGCATAGGAGATCCCAGGTTTAGACTTAAAGATGTGTTTCTTGTGGTCTTAGCATGATTACCAACGATTTTTACATTTGACATGAATTTTTATGACCTTCTGCATGTTGGTTGAGTAGACTATGTGAATACTTGCACTTTCGACACCAAGACATCGTATGTTTGCTTTGATTCTTAAGTTGATGTGGCATGAGAGGACTTGTGTGTGTGGTGTTGTGTTAGCATTGATCTTTTGCATGGTTAGATGAATTTTGTGGGTATATTCACTATAAACCCTCACGAGACAACACTCGTCCTACTAGGGCTGCCTAGGGGTTTAACGACTTGTTGCATATGCTCAATGCAATCGTGTCATCTACGAAAGTGATGTTTGTTAGGACTTAGTTTTTATTTCACTTATTTGCCCGAGGACGTGCAAATGCTTAGTGTGGGGATGTTTGATAGAGTATATTTTTATATATATTCTAGATGATTTTATTCTAACATTTATTGTGTTTTGCATTGATTTGGATTTTTATTTAATAGATTTGATTGTTTTATTGTAGGAAATAAAGAATTCATGACTTGGAAGGATTTGGAGCAAAAAGAGCTATTTTGGAGATAAAATAGGAGAAAATTCGTATTATTGGGCTACACGGGCTGCCTGCACTGTTTGGGCCATATCTTGAGTTCCAGAAGTCAGAATTTGACGATCTTACTATCCACGCGAAGCTTAGGGAATTATCTTTAATTCAGAGGTGGTCCAGTAAGCAAAATCCAACTGGAAGAGCCCAGAAACAGAGGAGAAAAAGAAGTGACGAATTTTACAAGAAAATCCTATTCAATTATGGATATCTTTTTGTAATTTGATTAGGATATTGAAAATACCTTTATTAGGAGATAGAAATTAGATTTTATGGTTGGTTTTTATTTATTAGAACGTGAGGAGAGATAGAGACATACGTATACTTTTACTTTTTAAAAAGCTAGGGTTTTGGTTTTTCTCTCTTCATCTCTTCAATTGTAAGCACTTGGTTTAATTTGGATCTTCATTGTTCTTCGTTAATACAAAGTTTGAGGTATTCTTTATTCTCTTGTTTTATTATTATATGTTTTACATGGCTTCTTTCATTATTCTTATTGCTTTTACTTCTAGTATGAGTGAGTAGTTTAATTCTAGGGTATTAAGGGGAGCCATGTTTGCACCATGATTTGGGCTTAATTTGATTAGTAAATTGATTGGTAAAGAGTAATTCTGATTGATATGTTATAATTCTTAATTTGTGTAATTGCACAATATCATGGATTAACTGATTGCAATAGGAGTAATAGATCGAAAGATTTTACTACTAGAGGCTTACATACAATTAGCGGAATTGAAGGTGAGTGTGAAAACATCATTAGATATTCTGAGAGTGTTAATGCTTGAAAAAGATTAACCATTGCTTTAATTACTTTATCCCATTGAAAAGCTATACTTTTGTGATTTGTTTGGTGTAAACATGGTGAACCTGAATTGCCCTAGATCCCTTAATTAATTGATTTAAAACCTTTGTTAAATTTGTTTTAGTAGTTAATAAAATTCTCTAATAATCGTTTGTGACTAGAAACAATTGATAATAGTTGAATTGAAATTGAAACTGTCTCCTTGAGGAATCGACCCGTATTTGCTAGTATCTACTACAACTGATATCGTGCGCTTGCGGTTAGACATAATTTAACACATCATGCAGATATGTTCCATCCAGAGCTGCACTGCCGATCATCCACCCATCACTAGGCAGGCAGCAGACAATTGCAGAGAAAGCAAACATTGCAATGCAAGGGTACCTTAACCAGTTTCTAGGGAATATAGAAATTATAAACTCCCGAGAGGTAGTTCCTAGCAAACATATTGACCAATGAGCATAGTGACAAAAGAATATGCACGAGATAAGCTACATGTTGCATACCTAGGGGTGTAATTCGATTCGAGTCGAGTTCGAGCTTTTTTCTTTCGAGTCGAGCCTAAAATTTATCGAGCCTGAAATTTGTGTTCGAACTCGACTCATTTACTATACGAGTCGAGTTCGAGCTGTTATTGAGCTTTCGAGCTTATCGAGTTTTTAACCGAGCTTCTCGAGTTTTTAAACGAGTTTCCGAGCTTTTATCGAGTTTTTGAGTTTTCGAGCTTTTCGAGTTTTTAACGAGTTTCCGAGTTTTTACCGAGTTTTCGAGTTCTTACCGAGTTTTCAATTTTATCAGGTTCTTATCGAGTTTTCGAGTTTATCAGGTCCTAATTGGAAACTCGTTTATATCAGTCATTTATATCAGAAGTTCTAGAGTGGAGGTTTGGCTTTGTTATGGAAGGTTAAAGAGCAAGTTCTGCTTCGTAGTTACTCCAAGAATCACATTGATGTTGAGGTGAGGGTGGACGGACAGCAGGTATGGAGGCTAACTGGTATATATGGAGAACCTGACAGAAATCATAGGAAGAAAACGTGGGATCTTCTTCGAAATCTGGCAAGAGATGCAAACCTACCTTGGTGCGCTATTGGAGATTTTAATAATGTAGTATCCCAGCAAGACAAAAAAGGTGGTGCGATGTATCCTGATTGGTTAGTTGAGGGGTTTAATGATGTGTTAGCAGATACGGGGTTGGTTGATTTAGACTTGGTCGGACATCAGTTTACGTGGGAGAGGGGAAGGGGGACGATAGAGTGGATTAAAGTAAGGCTAGACAGGGCTCTAACAACGGTTTCATGGCTAAATTTATATCTGTTAGCCAAGCTTTATAATATGGAGGGATCATCTTCTGACCATAGTCCAATTATGTTAGTGCCAGAGGTTAGTGACAGGGGTGTGAGACAAGATAAGTTCAAATTTGAGAATGCATGGCTTACAGAGCCAATGTGCCGGAAGTTGGTATTGGATAGCTGGGAAATGTGTCAAAATGAAGATATCCAGGTGAAAATAAAGTTGTGCGGAGAGAAGTTATATCAGTGGGGTAGAGAGGTGACGAGCAGGTTTGGGGAGCGTATTAAGAATTGTAAGAAGGAATTGAGGAGGTGGAGAAAGTATGGAGATGATAGCTCGATTTTGAAATACAAGGAAGCAAAAGAAAAGTTATTTCTTATCTTGAAATTTACTGGAGGCAGCGTTCTAAGCAGCTGTGGCTACATTCAGGCGATAAGAACAGCAGGTTTTTTCACGCCTCTGCAACTATTAGACGACGTAATAATCAGATTCAAAGGTTAAGAAATGGGGAAGGAAGATGGGATGAGTGGGACAATGGGCTAGCTGAGCACATTACAGAGTATTACGAGCATTTGTTCAAGGCTACGCAGACAAGTTGGAGCGAAGTAATTGACTGCATTGAGACAAAAATAACAGCAAATCAGAACATGGACCTTTTGAAGCCAGTGTCGAATGAAGAAGTGCGTTTGGCTTTATTTCAGATGGACCCAGACAAATCCCCTAGGCCAGATGGGATGACACCTGCTTTTTATCAAAAGCATTGGACGATAGTGGGTCAGGATGTGGTTGATTTGGTGAGGAAATTCTTTCAGACTGGGATCATACCGAAGGGGCTAAACGATACAAATGTAGTGTTGATTCCGAAGAAGAAACATCCAGTGTGTGTGGGGGATCTTCGACCGATTTCCCTTTGTAATGTAGTAGCCAAGATCATTACGAAAGTTATGGCAAATCGGATGAAATTTATGCTAGATAGTGTGGTCTCGCAGTGTCAAAATGCGTTCATTCCTGGGAGGTCGATTACAGATAATGTTATGATCGGGTACGAGATGATTCACTACCTTAAGAGGAAAAGAAGGGGGAATAATGGTGGTATGGCCCTTAAGATCGATATGAGTAAGGCGTATGATAGGATTGAGTGGGATTACCTACGGGAATTACTTTGTAAGATGGGGTTTCACGACTGGTGGGTGCACTTAATTCTTCAATGTGTCAGCTGAGTTTCGTATAACATTACTCATGGTTTTAGGGTTATGGGTCCTGTGGTTCCAAGTCGTGGGGTACGTCAAGGCGATCCCTTATCCCCATATCTTTTTATTCTATGTGCTGAAGGTCTATCTGCTCTTTTACAAAAATATGAGGAACGAAAGTGGGTTCATGGGATTAAAGTATGTCGATAAGCTCCTAGTGTGAATCACTTATTATTCGCGGATGACAGTTATATGTTTTGTAAGGCAAACGAAGAAGAAGCCCTGAAAATGGTTGATGTGCTCCAAATTTTTGAAGAAGCCTCGGGACAACAGGTGAATTTCTCGAAGTCTTCAGTAATTTTTAGTTCAAATGTGGACGGGGAAAGTAAGAATAGGATTTGCCAAATGCTTTAGATGTGTGAGGCTGATAAGTCTGCGACTTATCTGGGTTTACCTTCTATGATTGGTCGAAATAAATCAAGGGTGCTGGGGTATTTGACAGATAAAGTGAGACAAAGGGTGCAGAACTGGAAAGACAAATGGATTTCTCAGGCGGGAAGGGAGGTGCTTATTAAGAATGTTGCTCAGACCATCCCTACATATGCAATGAGTATGTTCTTGTTGCCTAGGGAAATTACGAAAGATTTCGAAAGAAGTTTATCTAGATACTGGTGGGGGGTAAAAGAAGATCCGATAGCGGGTATATTTTGGATGAATTGGGATAGACTAAGTGTTCATAAAAATAGGGGTGGGGTGAGAGTTAGAAATTTCCATGATTTTAATTTGGCGCTTCTTGGAAAACAGGGTTGGAGGTTGATCACAAACCCAGATCGTTTATCAAGTAAAATCTATAAGGCAAGGTACTTTCATAATAGCCATTTTTTTATTCGGAGCTGGGGGATAACCCAAGTTATATATGGCGGAGTATATGGGAAGCCAAATCAGTGTTATTGGCGGGGGCTAGGTGGAGTCTGAGCAGAGGTGATCAGATTAAGGTGGTTGGCCATCCTTGGCTGCAGGATGAGTCAAATCCTTATGTCACTAGTGAAAATCAGAGTTTGCAGAATGCTACTGTGAAACAGCTTATGACCATGGATGGTAGACAGTGGGATAGGGAGATTATTGCAGATCTTTTTAATCATAGAGACCAGCAGTGCATATTGAATATGTCAGTGAATAATGATGAGGAGGCTGATTTGCTGTACTGGAATGAGGAGAGCAGTGGTACCTATACAGTAAAGAGTGCCTATAGACTTTTGCAAAGACAGAAAGTGGCTTGGCATACAAATGATGATAGCAGTATTTGGAAGACGTTGTGGAGAATTAAGTCGCCTCCTAAGGTTTTAAACCTGGTTTGGCGTGCGTTGTCTCAGTGCTTACCTACAAAGACTGCTCTTTATGCAAAACGTGTGTCTGTTTCGTTAGTGTGCCCAGTCTGCAATGCGGATCAGGAGACAGTGTTGCATGCTTTGGTCAGTTGCCATTTTGCAGAACTCTGTTGGAAGAAGAGGGGAAGGTTCTGCAGAGCTTCAAATGACTCTAATTTTGATGAATGGCTGAGAAGTATGCTTAGCTTAGCAGATAAAGAGGAGCATGGAAAGATTGTTACCCTTTGCTGGAATATTTGGCAAGCTAGAAACAACATGCTTTGGAATCAGAAAACAGGTGAAGCAAATTTTGTGGTTTTTTCGACAAGGCAGTATCTTGCAGATTGGAGAAAAGCCCAAGGAAGGTCAACTAAGGCTCTATACAGGGATGTTGAAAGTAGTGATGGAGCATTGTCTTGGGTTAAGCCTAAAAAAGATGTGGTCAAGATAACGATCGATGCCGCGCTATTTGTTGATATGCCTTCGTATGGCATTGGTTTGCTAGCTAGAGATGACAAAGGAGAGGTGATTCAAGGGAGATCAGATTTGTTTCAAGGTTCAGTGCGACCAGAATATGCAGAGGCTATAGCAGTTAAAGAAGCTTTAAGCTGGGTAAAAGGAGAAGGTTGGGGGAAGGTGGTGATTGAGACCGACTGCTTGGCTGTGGTTCAGTCAGTTCGAAGTAAGGTTAATATGAGGTCTCCGTTTGGTAGTATAGTTATGGAGTGTCGTAGGATGCTCAGAGATTTAAACATTGAGTTAGGTTTTATTAACCGATCTGCTAACATGGCTGCTCACTATTTAGCGAGGAGGTCGTGTTCTTTTCCAGGTCGAGTCTTCGATAGGAGGTCTGTTCCTATTGAATTGGTGTCTATTTTGTTGGCCGATTTGCTTGAGTAATCTATATTTCCATTTTCAAAAAAAAAAAATATCAGAAGTTCTAACTAAACCTAATAAGTATGTATATATGAGTCACCTTATATGGTTGTAAAACTGTTCTGGCCATACGTATATGCCACTTTTGTAGAATGCAGTGGAATTATAGTTTTAAGATCTGGGAGAAAGGGGGGAATAGAATAGATGTCGATATGTAGATGTCGATATTTTATATCAATATTTACTCAACTTTTTACCACAAAGAGCCTCAAAGTACATTAGTATTTTGCAGTATACTCCACCTTGTGGAAGTGCTATGCCATATAAAACATCATTAAGAACATGTATGATCCGCTTGAGTATATCAATTGCCTTTAACCTTTGTATTTAAACTGGAAAAAATTACCAAGTTTTATTTGCATATAGGTATGGGCTTTCCTGAAACTCGGATTCATTGCATTGCTGGAAGATCATAACAATCCCATTTTGACATCAAGATCAACAATTTAGATCCATGATCAGGGGATTTTTTTACGCTGAATAGAAAACGTGGGATCTATGGTTTGTAGATGCAGTATCCACATTCTGGTGACATTTCTACAGAACTGGTAGGAAGGGTATCAATTGGATAATCAGTATTAGGGCAGTTAGTGAGAGATTAGGTATTGGGGGTAGAGCAAGTGTTAAGCTCCTTTTTGTCGGGGGTTTTGGATAGAAATTCAGGTGAGTGAGTAGAGGTAACCGAGGTATTAGATGTGGTATTAGTTTTATTAGATGAGGTATTAGACAGTTTTCTTTTTCCTTTAATTGAATTGTTACAAATAAATTATTGTACTGTTGCCACAGTTTGAGTATACACCTGAAATTTTGGACATTGTCACCTTGTTCTGTAGAGTTTAGCAATTGTCTCGCATTTAGTCTTTGTTGTCTGTCTTTGTTAGCAGTATTATGTACGTTTTCCTGATAATTTTCTGTGGTAATCCTTTTAAGGAATCATTTTTGCCTACCACAACTTATTTCATTTTCTCAAATTTAGTCTCTTTATCTTATCTAATGAAATGCTTTGCATTTGGCAGCAGAATACAAAGATCTACTGTTATAGGGAGAATATTGTATAACAATATTTTGGAGGTTTGCTGGAATCACGGAGCAAAATACGGATATTCTGCTAAGAACACGAAGAACACGGAGGTGATTGGTGAATGGTTATGGCTGCTCTTGTCTATTGATTTTCAGTGGTGAACTGTTTCTCATCCTTTTCAAGATGCCTACGTACCCTATTTATAGGGATCAAGCCATACATAGTTCTCTTAGAGAATAAGTTACCTAGACGGGCTAGGGTTTCTATGGGCTCGGCTTGGCCCAAATCCACTAGTCGTCTTCTTGGGTTATATTTTACCCATTTATATTGCTCATGACCCATGGCCTATTAATAGGGAACCCACGGCTAGCATGAGGCTTCAAACATCATTTATTGGCGAAACTGACTAGATGGCCTCGCATGCGACCTCGCTGGGTCTGTCCATGCGAGGCAATCCTCGCTTTTGTGGAGATAAACTACTTACGCGACCTCGCTGGGTCTGACCGTAAGCCTTCGTAGTAAACATGCCCTAGGCCACGCTGGACCTCGTGAACTGCGATCCCATATCTAGGGCTCGCTGGCGATCCCAGTCTATAAAATAATGTGATGAACTTCCCTGTGATGGCGGACTTTAATGACCCATTCCTCATTCTTAGGCCCATTAGGCCTGTTTAGGACTTATGCCAAATTCGGGCATAACAACTACCCCCCGAGTCCATATTGCCATTAGAAATGCGATGTGGACTCAAAGAATGTCTTCCAGAAAATTGAATGCGAGGCCAAGGCCCATTATTGATTATTCCTTTATGGGCTCTCATCGTAGGCCCAATGAACTCAAATAGTTGCCAACAGCTAGCGCGTCTCGAGATCTGGTCACAGTTGCTGAGATGATAACACGTGTAGCACATCTGTCTCTCTCCTTACTACTATATAAACCTCATATTTCAAATCATTTGACACTTTCCTTATTAACAACATACCGAAGTGCTGCCAATTTGCTCCCGGATCAAACAGAGACCCAGCTCGCTTTTAATCAAGAACGAGGCCAATCTTTCTCAAGTTCTTCAGCTTTTCTTCACTAAAAGTAAGTTTCTCTCTCTTGTTCTTCATTTGAATGCATGTGTAGTTTATAATCTCATAAATATTTACTGATAATTGCATGCGATGCGAGCCTGATTAACTGCGACCCACACACTTAATTTCACGCTGCGAGCCCTGCCTCGCTAGACTGAATAACGCGACCCCTTTAATAGGTAGACATACGATCAAAAATAGAATAAATATGCGACCCCCTCTAATATTCGTGAGTGGAGTGAGGACACTTAGAGCTTTCTATTGAATCTTTTCTTCCTTCCTCTCTTTTGATATTCTGTAAGTGCACACACTAATACTTCACAATCTTTTCAGATGTCCAGCGATAGCTCAAGGACTCCTTCACTTCCACACATCTCCATTAGCGAGCAAGCCGCTGCGAACATTGCCAAGGCTGCAAACACCAGTGACAACTCCTTCAAATTATATATGGACCCGCAATGGTCCCAAGAAGATTTCACCAGAGAGACCCCGCTAAACACATGGAGAACCAAACAACCCTTCAGCTCGCAAAGTCAATCCGTCAATATCCCCTTAGGTTCAGAAAACCTAACATCCACAGCTGTTCAAGCCTTGTCAGTTCAGGGTGAGGTTGATAAACTATTGAAGAAAGGGTAGGAATTCTTTTCCAGCATCCCCAAACTTCTATCTCCTCTTAACAAAAACCTCCTCAATATAAGCCCCATAGTATTGACCAGCACTTCATCAATAGACTCTCTTGGTCATGCTTACTACGATCTCGAGGGTGGAGGCGATAATGAAGCCAACTCTGACAATTCTGATTACGAAGAACCTTCCTTTGACGATGGCGGCCTTGATGAAGTGGCCAGAGTGGTTAACTTTGAAGATTACAGCTACGTTCCTGAAGCTTCCCCTCAACCTTACATTCCGACCCCTCAACCTGAACTGGAGGGCATTGTTTATGTGGGAGGACCTCGCCCCGAAAATATTGAAGAGGGCTCGAAGGTGAAACCAGGTCAGCCTCGCACTCTAGGCTGCAGAGACTTATCTACCTCTCTCGATGCTGAATCTTTGAGAAAGGTGATAAATGGATTTTTATCCACTTAGATCATTCCAATTTGGCTTGAATTGGTGTCTTGTGTCTCAAATATTTGTGTGATTTGACGTGTTTTGTGTAGAGTTGTGCAGGTTCTCATTTGCAGGTATGTCGTAGTTATTTGGTGTTTTGAAAGATATGGAACCAGTGCTGGGAAATTGCTTTGAAGGTTGGAGTAAATCAGCAAGAAAGCAAGGAATTGCAGTGTAAGTTAAACATGGCGCGGCCGCGCCAGAGTTATACGAAAGAACCGCGCGGGCGCGCGAAGGAAAAAAAACATAGCTGAGCCGCGCGGGCGCGCGAGGAAGAGGCCTGTGGAGCGCGCGGGAGCGCGAGAATGCGCCAGAATGGTCAGAAACTTTGCAGAATTCCAGTTTTAATAGGAAATTGCTGTTTTACATCTCCTAATCAATATGGAAGTTGCTATGAACGATTAGAAGGTTCCGGAATTCAATTTTAAACATGGGAATTGTAATTCTATTCCATTCAAGAAAGGAAAATTACCGGAATTCTATTCTAATTCAAAGACGGTAATTGCTTGGTCAAGGAGGCACTTGGGGGCTATAAATACACACCTTGGGGCACATCAAAATCACCTACACGATCATCTACACAATAAATTCGTTCAGAGCACGAGAGAGAGAAGCCAAGGCGAGGATTGTGACGACAAGAAGATCTAGATATAGTTTTCTTGTATTCCTTTGTGGAGGCGTATCTTTTGGATGCTTGTTACTTTCACGGATTTGTTCACTAAACCTTATTTTATTATTGATTTATTTATCTCCTTTATCTTGTTTAATATCATGCTTTCGTCAAATCCCATGGTGACGAAAGGTTCGATTATGAACTAATCGTTATCGTGGGATCCTAGTGGATTTATCTATGTAGCTTAGTAGTTTGCATGCCTTAAAGATTTATGTGTGGTGAATTTTTGATATCCTCGTATGGTTAATCTTAATGCTTTTAGATGCGTAGCTAACATCTAAATTGAATTGTTAATCTCTTGCTAAACGAGAGTGGATCTTGAGATTTAGAACTTGCCATGCTAGCATAGGATAGGTTGGTGTTTTGACATCATGATTTGTGGCATCAATAGAGATATTATGCTACCCTATGTGATCTAAGTGGATAACTTGTGCTTCAACTTTTATGTTTTCAAATTCTATAGAGATATAGGGTCTAAACATAATAGGTGCCTATTCATCTTCTATCTCTTTTGTGGATGTATGCGTAGATTGGTACTAGTATACCGAGAGGTAACTTTTACTCTTTTCGTGTTATTCGATCAGATATCAAAACCATCGCATGTTTTAATTAAAGGCTGCAACTCTAAGTGAAGTAGATGATGAAACTAGGATTCCATGTTTATTCTCGTATAAGTAATTCGATTTTAATTCTCGTTAATTGTTTAATTCTTAGTTTTATAATTTGCACTTTAGTTTAATTTAGATAATCAATCTTAAATTTTTTATTTTTCTAAGCAGTGAATTAAAACCATACATTGTTGCATAGGCATATTTTCTGAGTAAAACTTAACCAGATCTCTGTGGAACGAACTTTAATTGTATTACTTGTGACTACGTGCGCTTGCGTAATTATAGCATAACAAGTTTTTTTGGCGCCACTGTCGGGGATCATCGGTGTTTTATTTTTAGTTTATGTGCTTGTCAATAGTGGTCGGTAGCGTTCACTGACTCGGATTCTTACTTAGTTTGTGTTAGGTCGAATTCACAATAGTTAATCAAATACTGTATGAGTAACTTAACAAGAACACACTGTTTAATACTTAAAAACTGTTTGGAATTAACAATTCCTCTCTCAGTGATGTAAAATATCACAGAGAGCTGCTTAGGTTACAATCAATGAATTTCTCAATGTTCGATTACCCTTCTAGGGTTAACCTAACTGTATTTATAAAACATACAGCTTCGTACAATCAGTAATTGATTCTCCTATAATTAAGCTATACAATTGATATCAATCACGATTGCTTCAAGTCTTCTAAGTCAACTCAATCTCTTTGACAGCTTTCCAATCTTCAAAGATATTGCTTCCATATTTATCTTGAATCAATCTTCAAACACTGTTGACTCTTCAGACAATACCGCTACAGAGTTTAACAATCTCTGTTGCGCTTCCAGTCAGTGTTTAACTAAACTCTGACCGCTTCCAGCTAAACTCTGTTTTGTCACTTTAGCTTCCAAACACTGTTCTCATCAATCATTTCTAACAATCTCCCCCAACTTGTCCATTAGCAAGAATGTACAAGTTTACAGTAAATGATGATGTCAAAACAAATACAAAGTTTTACAGTGTTTAACATACAAACAGAGTTTAAACTTTTACTTAACAAACTTACAACTTTTGTCTACCTAACTTCCTCAAGATCTGGAGCTGTTCTGAGATAATCAATCAACAACCTTCTCTCAGCATGTTCAAGTTCAATCTCCATAGCTTCCTTGATCTCTCTTAAATATGGATCATTTTCATCAGTTTGAAAAATAGCAGCTCTGAGATCATAGATCTTGTTTCTTCTCATTTCATTTCCCAACCTGATGTACTTCACTTCTTCAGACTTTACATTGAAATCCAGAACAGTAATTCCAAGATCAGTCTTCAGCTTTGAAGTCCCCTTCTCCATCTCTATCAGATTGCCATTCCAATCTCTGTACTTAGGAATATATCTTTCAGCAGACTTTGATCCTGTAACAACTTTAGCTTTCTGCATATACCCCCTTATAGAATTAGCAATAAGCTGTGTTTGATAATTTCTGACTCTGAAGATATGCAAGACATACTGAAGTTCCTCAAATAATTTTAGCTTGATTGCTTCTTCATTCACTCTATACACTGACCCATCTGCCATAAAGTATAACAGAAAGTGAATGTCTAAGCTCCTTTGACGAACTAGCTGAACTGACTCCAACTTGTCTAGATTTTCTTGAGTAATACCAGAACCAAGAGATACAAGTACAGAGGGATCTCTTGGACTGTTACTAAATCTCAAATCTCTTTTTGAACCTAATCCAGAAGTATTTCTGCCTGGTGGCTTTCCTGAACATGCAACATTATGTTGATATCCACCAGTCACTCCTGCTTCTTCTTGCACTGGAATCTTTGGCCTTGAAAAACCAGGTAAGGGTTTACTTTGTGTCTGTACAACTTGTGTGACAACAGAGGTTGTAACAATCATTTTGCCCTTGTTCTCCTCATTCATTGCCCCTTTTAACTTCAATTTAGCATCAAGAGAAGACTTTCTTATCAACTTTTCTTTATCTTCTTCTTCTTCTTCTTCTTGAATGCCAGTTAACTTCTCTTTGATTTCAATGCCTTTAAGAACAGGCTTTGCAGTATTAACAACTTTCTCTCTCTTCTTCAACTTAACAGACTTTAAAGTCTTCAAATGCTTTTCTTGTAGACTTTTATCTTCAGCTTTAGCATCTTCTAAAGTAACTCCTTCTGCATTCTCTTCCATAAAAAGTTAAACAGCTAACTCCTCATCAGTCTTTGGATTTGATATTAATTCCAAACTCTTGGTTTTTGAAGTACCTTGAGTTTTAGTGTTTATTCCAACAGACTGTGACTTAAGAGATTTGCCAGATCTCAGAGTTAGTGTATCAGAGTTTAAACCCTTCTTCTTATCACTTGCCCCTCCATCTCCAGCATCATCCTTTTGAGACAGAGTTTGAGAAACTTTGCATTTAGACTTAGCAACTCTCTCCCCCTTTTTGACATCATCAGGAATGAGTATAGATGTGATGAGCTCCAAAGAGTGAGCAATAGAATCAACCTTAGCCAACAAAGTAGCTTGATTTTCTTCAACCTTTCCTAGCCTGGCAAAGAGAGTATCTTGAACTTTAGAAAGCGATGCAGCTTTGATTTTTGACTCTCTTTCCATCTTCAGTTCTCTTGACTGTATCTCTGTCTTCAAAGAAGCAATTTCTTGCTTTGTATCAGCAAAATTTCCATCCAGAGTTTTGACTTGTACCACAGTTGCTTTTAAGCATGATAAAATCTCTGGATTTGAAATTTGACTAGCAGTTTGCTTAACAAAATCAGCTGCTCTCCCTTTTGGAAAAATACAGTCTTGTTTATACCAATTAGCAGCAGATTTAGCAAGATACTCTTCTTCAATTGCATGAGATGGACAAGGCTGATCAAAAGATTTATGCTTATTATCAGTCTGTGCTGGTGCACTCAGAAAAGAATCAGAGTTTGCACTGCTATCAGATTCATCTTCAACACTTGCATCTTTAGCTTGAGCATCTTTTAAAGACCCACTGTGCTGAGCTGTGTCAGCCATAGTTTCTGTAACAATTTCTGCAACCTTTTCAATATTATCCTCATGTTGCACATGCTCTGCAACAGAGTTTGTATTTGTTGCTTCATCTTGCATAGGTTCAACAGAGTTTGCATCTTTAGTTGCTTGATCAACCTCATCACCCTTGTCAGGAATTTGATAACCCTCAGAGATTAACTCTGTATGTGATGCTACAGGCTGAACAGCTGTACCAGTTGCTTCAAAATGAACAATAGGTGAGATAGGATCAGAGAATGGTTCAAATGAGTCAAGAATATCATCCATTGGTGAAAAACCATCTCTGTTATTTTCTTCTGCAGGCATTTTATCCTCTGTAGGTGCTTTAAGATTGACAGCATCCTCTGCAGGTATTTCAACCTCTGCAGGTATAGCAATATTCTCTGCAACCTCAACAGTAGGTGTTTGTTGTGAAACCACCTCTGGAGCTTCAAATACATGCTCATCTTCAGAATCTGAAAGAATTAATTTTCTCTTCTTGACTTGAGGCACCACAATCTCCTCTTCATCTTCACTAGAGCTCTCCCTGGGTGGTGAAAGTGAAGGTCTGTTTGCCTTTTGTTTCTTTCTTCTAGTATAAACAGCTCCAGGTAATGTCTGTTTAGCCTTTGAGTGTTTAGTGTTTTGGGCGGTGTGTTTTTTTCTTTTTGGTTTGGATTTGGGTTGTTCAGTAGATGCTGGCTCAGAGTTTAAGGTTTCAGAGTTTAGTGGTGGAGAGTTTATTGTTGGAGAGTTTAAGGTTTCAGAGTTTATGTGTTCTGGTTGTGGTTGATGAGATGTAGGTACAGTGGTTGTGGGTGTTGTGGGTGTTATGGGTGTTGGTTCAGAATTTATGGTGTCTAATGGTTCAGGCATGTGATGTGGTGATTGAGAATCTTGAGGTTGGTTTACATAGTTCTGTAAGGCTAGTGGCATAAACATATCAGGTATGTGCTGTTTCGTAACATCTTTGTTTGTCAAATCAGAAAACATTCTTTTAGCAACTTGAAAAGGCTGAATCACATCAGCTTCATCAATTGGAATGTTAGGCACACAAGCAGTAAATAGCATTTGACAAAAACGAGCAAAATAAACAGTAGTAGGCTCAGACAAACGCTCTCCCAAATTCATTAGCACTAGTCTACCAAAATCGAAATTACCTCCATATAGTAGAGCATGACCAATTTGAAGAGTGTCAAGAGGAAGTGCATCCCAATTTGTTGTCTTCTTTCCAAAAGTTCTTGTAATGCAATCGAAAAAGAAACTCCATTCCTTTCTCAAAAGAGGTCTTCTCAAAGATCCAATCTTATTCAAATCTCCTGCACAGCCAATTTGCTGCAACATTGTCCTCAAGCGATCATGACCAACAACACTGTAAGAAGTGTGAGTCTCAAAATCCAGAGCATCTCTAACTGTAGTTGGAGTAATGATATACTCTAATTCAGCATGAGTGAAAGTGATTGTTGGAGTGCCAGACTCTTCTCCATCATCATATACAGAATTTGTCCAGAAAGTAGCAATTTGTGAAGCAGAGAGTGTTGGTGGTGCTGTTAAAGCTTTCCCTATTTCAGAATCTTTCAAGAAATTTTGAAACAGATGAAACACCTCTGGAGCATTTGCATTCTCCAGTGGTGCTGCATAGTTGCTAGGAAGAAACACTAATCCTGCTGCATCAAACGCTTTGGTTGCCATTAGAAGATATGATATGAAGATATTTAGAGAAAAGATGTGTATGCACTGTAAGTGTTTATCAAAATGTGAGTGAGAATGAATGAGAATTTTGAAAGTGAATGAGTATGCAAGTAACTGTGAGTGGGTGAATATGAATAGCTGTGAAGTGAGAGAACAAAAACGATTAGAGTAAAACTAAAACTCAATCGTTTATTCAATAAAAGCGCGCAACTGATTGTAGAGTAATGTGTGAGTGGGACACCATCATGGGACACGTGTCAAACAACCAATGGATCACTTAATAATTACCGCTGTCATTCCTATAATCACGACACTTTGACATATTTACACTAATTAACAGTTGTCAACTACCCCAATTACTCCAAAATAGTCAAATCATCTCAATGAAATTGTACCTTAGAGTATTTAACACAACTCAACAGTGTTTATCAATTTTCCAACTTTATCACTAACAACCCTTTCAAAAATTGCACAGTTGTGAATATGAGTGTGTGTGAAGCAGAGTTTACTAATATCAATTTTTAAAGCATCTAATATTTCATCAAATCCATAACAAAAATCAATAAACACTGAATGCACAAACTCTCATATTAAACACTGACTGTTTGATGAATGCTAAACTCTGTAGTTACTGTAATACAGAAATCTGAAAACTTCCATTCCCTTTGATGTTCCATGATTATCCAAGTAAGCACACAGTCTTTGAAGACAAAAAGATCAAGAGATAGAAATCAGAGCATCATTCAGTGAATAACAGTCATGAATTTGATAATCTCACAAACTCTCGAAGCACACAAGTGTTTAGGTGAAGTGTTTACACTCACATTCAATCAGAAATAGCAGAATCTACCATATGCTTGAATGTCCACCAATTCTACACTACTTTGAGTACATGTATGCACAAATCAAAAGGACTTTATTCAGGGTTGTAATGAGATAAGATCAAACAGATGAGTATAGATGTTTTATTCATGAGTGAATTTCAAGCTGAACATTTTAATAGAGAAAAGTGTTCAGTCACAGTGTTAGTACATATTTGTACAAGGTCAGTATATATATGCCTTTTTTTTTTTTTTTAGCATATATACTGAGTAAACTTTTCTTTTCTTCAGAGACCCTCATCTGCTTGATTTTTTAAAAAAAATATAACTGCTCTTAATACTTCAGAGTATAAGAAAAATGAGCAGTTAATTAGGCTCAAAGGGGTTTACTAAGGGTGGTATTTATGAACAGTGTTTGTACAGTGTTTGAACAGTGTTCAAAAGAATTTTGAACAGTATTTGAAGGAATGGTAAATCCTATTGCCTTTATCATTTTCATGCACACACATATCATGTAGTCTCAAGAAGGTTTAATACAAGTTCTAGAGAAACATACTTCCTGATGAATATCACACTACAATAAATACTGATTGATAGAAAATGTATCAATCACTGATTTTGCTCAAACTCTCACAGGGTGTAGACATGAATCTGAACTCACCAAACTAATCAATGACACATCTCAAGTTTTATGGTTTTCACAAGTACAAACAAGGAATTATCAGGAACCATACCTTTGGAAACAGAATGTCACTAATCAGAGTTTAGAGTTCATCAATAACCAAAATTATTTATGAGAGGCAATGCACACAATATTCATAAACTCAGAGTTTAGGACTAAATAAACTAAGAGATGCTATAAATATGAAACAGTATCATGCTGTGTTGATTTACTGCACAAAATCTGATTAGATTATAGTGACTCAGAAAGAATCATGATTTAATTACTGAGAATCATGCTTCATACATTTTTCTTCATTGGTGTTTTCATTCAGATAATAATCAATTCTGAATTCACTGAGTGTATCCAACATGATAACAGTGTTTAACAGACATACATGCTGACAGAGTTTAACAAGTTTTAAACATAAGCATGCAGAACAGAGTTTAATACTAAGGTTCACATAGCACTTAACAATTTGCAGAAACATGAGCAATATATTTTAGAGATAAGTCTTTGAGTCTAACCAACATCTCTAGTCAAAACTAGAGACCATTCCTAGTTCATTGACCAGTCTTGTAAATGTAGCTTCACTCAATGGCTTGGTGAAGATATCTGCAAGTTGTTGTTCTGTAGACACAAAGTGAAGCTCAATGTTGCCTTCCTCTACATGCTCTCTGATGAAGTGATACCTTATGCTGATGTGCTTTGTCATTGAATGTTGTACTGGATTACCTGTCATTGCAATAGCACTTTGATTATCACAGTAAATAGGTATCTTGGTATACCTTAATCCATAATCCAGCAGTTGATTCTTCATCCATAAAATCTGTGCACAGCAGCTACCAGCAGCAATATACTCTGCTTCAGCTGTAGATGTAGATATTGACTTCTGTTTCTTGCTGTACCAGGAAACAAGTCTGTCACCCAGAAATTGACAACTTCCACTGGTGCTTTTTCTGTCTATCTTACAGCCTGCAAAGTCTGCATCTGAATAACCAAGTAGTTTAAACTCTGATTCTCTTGGATACCACAGCCCCAAAGTTATAGTGCCCTTGAGGTACTTAAAAATCCTCTTTACTGCTGTTAAATGTGGTTCTCTTGGATCTGCCTGGAACCTTGCACACAAACAAGTTGCATACATGATATCAGGTCTACTAGCTGTTAAATAGAGTAGAGAACCAATCATTCCTCTGTAGCTTGTCATATCTACTGATGACCCTGCATCTTTGTCCAATTTTGTTGCAGTTGCCATGGGAGTTGTTGCAGATGAACAGTCAAGCATACCAAATTTCTTGAGAAGATTTCTGGTATATTTTGCTTGATTAATGAAAATTCCATCTTCTGTTTGCTTCACCTGTAGACCTAGAAAATAACTAAGCTCTCCCATCATACTCATTTGATATCTTGACTGCATGAGTTTGGCAAACTTCTTACAGAGTTTATCATTAGTAGATCCAAAAATGATGTCATCCACATATATCTGAACTAAAAGCAAGTCACTACCAGATTGAAAGTAAAACAGAGTTTTGTCAATAGTACCTCTGTGAAACCCACTTTCTAGTAAAAATTTGGCAAGGGTTTCATACCATGCCCTTGGTGCCTGCTTAAGTCCATAGAGTGCCTTGTCTAACCTGTAGACATGGTTTGGATATTTTGGATCTACAAAACCTGGTGGTTGTTCCACAAACACTTCTTCTTCAAGTTTTCCATTTAAAAATGCACTTTTTACATCCATCTGAAACACTTTGAATTTCTTATGAGAGGCATATGCTAGAAAAATTCTGATTGCCTCCAATCTAGCCACTGGAGCAAATGTTTCATCATAGTCTATTCCTTCCTGTTGTGAATAGCCTTTTGCAACCAGTCTTGCTTTGTTTCTTGTGATAACACCCTCACTGTCAGTTTTATTTCTGAAAACCCATTTAGTACCAACAATGGATCTGTTTTTGGGCCTTGGTACAAGGGTCCACACTTCATTTCTTTCAAATTCATTTAGCTCTTCTTGCATTGCTGTTATCCAGTCAGCATCTTTAAGAGCTTCTTCTACTTTCTTTGGCTCAGATTGTGACAAGAATGCATGAAACAGACATTCATTTGTTGTTGCACTTCTTGTCCTTACTTTTGCATCAGGATCACCAATAATCAAATCAGGTGTGTGTGACTTAGTCCATTTTCTTGCAGAAGGCAGATTGCTTCTGTCATCATGTGATCCTCCCCCTTGATCCATGCTCTCCTGATTTTCTTGGTGCCTCTCTTCATTTTCAGATGCTCCACCTGAATGTGACTGCTCAGAATTATCAACAGAGTTTGAATCAACAGAGTTTGATTCAGAATTATCAACTGAGTCACTTTCAGTGTTTGAATTATCACTTTGATGTGATTCTTCATGCTCCCTCTCAACTGGTTCTTCCCTTGTTTCTGATTGAAGAGTTTCTTCAGTATTTACCAGTAGAGGTTCAGAGTTTAGATCAACAGAGTTTGTCAGATCAGTCTGATCAGAGTTTACTTTTTCAGAGAATAAATCTTCATTTTCAAAGTGCAGTTTATCGTGTTCATTGACATCTTCAAGTCCAGTTATTTTCTTGTCATCAAATGACACATGAATTGATTCCATGATCACTCTAGTTCTCAGATTATAAACTCTGAATGCCTTTGTTGACAGTGGATAGCCAACAAAAATTCCTTCATCTGCCTTTAGGTCAAACTTGGTCAACTGTTCAGGATGAGTCTTCAACACAAAGCATTTGCATCCAAAAATATGAAAATATTTTAAATTTGGCTTTTTCTTCTTCACCATTTCATATGGTGTTTTACCATGCTTATTGATCAGTGTTGCATTTTGAGTAAAACAAGCAGTTTGAACTGCTTCTGCCCAGAAGTATGTTGGCAATTTTGCTTCATCTAGCATGGTTCTGGCAGCTTCTATCAAGGTTCTATTCTTCCTCTCCACTACACCATTTTGTTGTGGAGTGCCAGGTGCAGAAAACTCTTGTTTGATTCCTTTACTCTTGCAAAATTCTTCCATTGATGAATTCCTGAATTCATTTCCATTGTCACTTCTGATTATCTTCACTTGATTCTCTGACCCTTTGTCCAGTTGGATTATATGTTCTGTCAGTGTTAATGCAGTTTCATCCTTCTTTGCAAGAAAATATACCCATGTGTATCTGGTATATTCATCAACAATGACTAGAGCATATTTCTTCTTTCCAAGAGACATCACATTCACTGGTCCAAAAAGATCAACATGTAGGAGATGATAAGGATCAACAATTGAAGACTCAGATTTGCTTTTGAAGGAGGCTTTTCTCTGTTTGGCCTTTTGACAAGAATCACACAGGCCTTCTACATTCAACAAAGACCTTGGTAGACCTCTTACAAGATCATTCTTGATTAGCTCATTGATGTTGTTCAGGTTCAAATGAGAGAGTTTCTTGTGCCATTTCCAACTCTCTTCACTGGACATTCTTGTTGACAGACACACTGCTTTGCCATCAGTGTTTGTTGACAATTTAATTTCATAGATGTTATTGTGTCTGTTTCCAACTAGAGCAACTTTCCCTGTAGATTTGTTGATGACTTGAAAATATTCAGGCTGAAAATCCACATGATATCCTCTGTCACAGATTTGACTCACAGATAGCAGATCATGCTTGAGTCCTGGAACCAGAGCTACATTTGTGATGATGACATTTCCAAGATTAATGTTGCCATATCCCAGAGTATGTCCTATGTTGCCATCTCCATAGGAAACTTTTGGGCCAGCCTTCTCCTCATACTCTGATAGCAGGGCTTTATTTCCAGTCATGTGTCCTGAACATCCACTGTCCACGACTAGGGTACTCACCCTTTTGCCCTGCAATCATAAACAATCAATGATTATTAGTTTTAAGGATCCAGACTTGCTTGGATCCTTTGGCTTTCTTAATTCTGTTAGCTTTTGCAGCGGAATTCACATTATCAGAGTTTAAGCTAACTTTTTCAGAGTTTACATTTACAGAGTTTACTTTAACCCATTTCAAATTTGGTTTGGGTTCATAGTAATTATAGTAAATAGCATGATAATCTCTGCAAGTGTAAATAGAATGCCATGTACTTCCACAGTGTTTACATAAAGTCTGTGGTCTAGTCCTCACATAATCATTTTTAACTGCAGTTTTAGAGGGCAAAGAATTTATTCTCTTATTCTTACTGCAGAAACTAGCAAGATGATTAGTGCTACCACAATTAAAGCATGTTTTTCTAGGAGCTAATGAAGCAAGCATTGGCTTAATTCCTGATGTTATGCCTACCTTTCCATTTTTATTTTTCTTAGGCAATCTCTGTTTGTTGACAGATTTTATCTCCTTAAGCTTATGCTTGAGTTGTTTATCTGTCATTAAACCAATGTTAGCCTCTTTAACAAAAGTCTTAGCATATGACTCTTTAACAGCCATTTTCTGTGCTTCAGTCTTAGGTCCACCTGTTCCCATGACATTACCTTCAGATGAACGATGTGGTCTAACTTTTACCAAATTTTCAAATCTAAGTTCATCTCCCTCAGAGTAACCTAGACCTACTGTATCTGACTGAAACACTTCTTGAGTATCTTTACCAGAGTGTGTCCAAGTTTTAATGATGTGTTTAGTATCCTCCAATTCAGATTCTAGTTGCTTATACTTACCTAGCAACTCCTGTTCAATAAACACTGCATCATCTCTCTCCTTCTGAATTTTATTCATGTTCTCAAGCTTTTCCTCAACAAGTTTGTTTCTATCTTTGAGTTGAGAGCACTCACTTTTTATCCTCTCATTTTCTAAAGTCTGATCCCTATAACTGATATGCAATGCTTTAAGATAAATTCTCAATTCAGTTATATTATCAGTATTATAAGCATAGGTAGTTGGGGGTACCTTGAGATCATCATCTTCATTTTGAGTAGTAGCCATGAGTGCATAGTTGACTTCTTCATCTGAATCTGAAGTGTCTGCCCAATCTCTGCCTTTGGTGTAGAGTGCCTTTTCAGTTTTACCCTTCTTGCACTCAGGAGCATAGTGACCCATCTCCTTACACTTGTAGCATTGAATCTCAGACTTATCTTTCTTACCAGATTTGAAGTCCTTTCCCTCAGATTTCTTGAAATTCTTCTTGTCAGACTTTGAGTAGTCCTTGGAGAATCTCTTTCCCTTCTTGAAGTTCTTGAATCCCATCTTCGTGAAGGTCTTTACCATCAATGCAGCCATTTGCATCATCTCTTCATCATCTTCAGAATCAGATGTTTCATCTGTATTTGAGTCATCATCAGTGTTTGATGACTCACTTTCTGAGTGTATGACTAAAGCTTTTCCTTTTGCCTTTTTCCTTGATGCTTCCTTTTTTGATGGTTTCTCCTCAACCTTAAGTGCAACAGACTTTGACTTTCTACTTGATCTTTTGTTTCTCTGCTCCAATTCCAATTCATGGGTTTTGAGCAGTCTATAGATTTCATCAATCTCTGTATAGTTATCTCTTATAGTGGTTGTTTTCACATCCCACTTTTCAGGTAGAGAAAGAAGAAACTTGAGATTTGAGTCTTCTAAATCATACTCTTTGTTAACCAATGACAAATCATTGAGCAGTTTACAGAATCTGTCAAATGTTTTTGTCATGGTTTCTTCAGACTTTGCCTCAAAGTGCTCATACTCCTGAGTGAGTATGTTTCTCCTATTTTTCTTGATTGCAGGAGTTCCTTGACACCTAACCTCAAGTGCATCCCATATTTCCTTTACAGTTGTGCAGTTAATCACTTTATTAGACATAACATTGTCTAATGCACTGTGAAGTAAATGTCTCACTTTTGCATCCTTTGCAATAGATGAAAGATCCTCAGCAGTTAGATCTTTCTTTTCTTTTGGAATGACCTTTGATTCCTCACCAGCAGCAGCAGCAGATAATTTTGTAGGTTTGTGAGGACCTTCATTAATTCTATCAAGATATTCTGGATCTGTGGCTTCCAGAAACATGGTCATCTTTACCTTCCAGATTGCATACTCTGATGGCCTAAGTATAGGAACCCTTATAGTTTCATACCTACTAACAGTAGTAGGAGCTTTCTCAGATGGTGGAGGTATCTCTGCCATTGATTACTATTGTGTTTGGATCTTTAACTGTAATAAAGTAACAGATTGTCTCTGATACCACTTGTTAGGTCGAATTCACAATAGTTAATCAAATACTGTATGAGTAACTTAACAAGAACACACTGTTTAATACTTAAAAACTGTTTGGAATTAACAATTCCTCTCTCAGTGATGTAAAATATCACAGAGAGCTGCTTAGGTTACAATCAATGAATTTCTCAATGTTCGATTACCCTTCTAGGGTTAACCTAACTGTATTTATAAAACATACAGCTTCGTACAATCAGTAATTGATTCTCCTATAATTAAGCTATACAATTGATATCAATCACGATTGCTTCAAGTCTTCTAAGTCAACTCAATCTCTTTGACAGCTTTCCAATATTCAAAGATATTGCTTCCATATTTATCTTGAATCAATCTTCAAACACTGTTGACTCTTCAGACAATACCGCTACAGAGTTTAACAATCTCTGTTACGCTTCCAGTCAGTGTTTAACTAAACTCTGACCGCTTCCAGCTAAACTCTGTTTTGTCACTTTAGCTTCCAAACACTGTTCTCATCAATCATTTCTAACAGTTTGTTTGTTTCGTGGTGTTTGCAGGTACTTAAGTTTGTATGCGAACACGCTTACAAGCTCGTTTGGAAGAACTGACGGAAGACGATCTTGTAGAGAATAAAGAGAATAAGAACGAGGAAGCTGAAACTACAGTAGCAATGGCAGATGCAGCAGCAGCTAAGGCTTTGAAGGAGTATTCTCAGCCGAAACTCAATGACATCCAGTCTAGCATTATTAGGCCAGCTGTTGCAGCAAACAATTTTGAGATTAAGTCTGGCACAATTCAGATGGTGCAGAATTCAGTTTAGTTTGGGGGTGCTTCTACGGAGGATGCCAACATGCATGTTCGGGACTTTATCGAAATCTGCGACACTTTCAAATGTAATGGTGTGACGGATGATGTTATCAGGTTGAGGCTTTTCCCATTCTCTCTGAGGGATAAGGCTAAGAGCTGGCTACACTCTTTGTCACCTAGTTCCATTACTACATGGGAAGATCTTGCTCAGAAGTTCCTTACTAAATTCTTCCCTATGGCAAAAACTGCAGCATTAAGGAACCAGTTGACTCAATTCCAACAGCAATCTTGCGAGACCTTGTGTGAGGCTTGGGAACGCTACAAGGAGATGCTACGCAAGTGTCCTCATCATGGCATGCCTGATTGGATGGTTATTAATGGGTTCTACAATGGGTTGGGAGCACAGTCTAGGCCCTTGCTAGATGCAGCATCAGGAGGAGCTCTGTGGGCAAAGAGCTATGATGAAGCTTATGAACTTATAGAGATGATGGCTGCTAATGAATATCAAAATCCAACCCAAAGGCTATCTCAAGGCAGGGCAGCAGGAATTTTAGAAGTAGATACAGCTTCAATGATTATAGCTCAGTTGAAAGCTCTTGCTATGAAGGTGGATGCTCTTGCAAATTATGGAGTACAGCAGGTGGCTAGTGTTTGTGAGCTATGTGCGGGCGCACATGAGACGAATCAGTGTGCTATCTCTTCTGAATCAGCACAATTCGTGAGTAATTTTCAGAGACCTGCTGCACCAGTTCCAGCCACTTATCATCCTAATAATCGGAATCATCCCAATTTCAGCTGGAGCAACAATCAGAATGCACAACAAGCGAAGCCATTCAATCAAGGCTATCAGCAGCCTTATGCTCAGAGGGCACCATTTCAACCTCCAGGATTTCAGCAGCAACAGCCCCAGACTCAGATGGGGCAATCATCTAATAATAAATCAGATGAGGTGTGGATAGCAGTAAAGAACCTACAAGCTGGCCAGAAAGTCTTGGAAACCCAGCTGGGACAGATTGCAAGTGCTTTATTTAGTAGGCCACAAGGAACTCTTCCTAGTGACACGGAGGTTAATCCAGGCAGGAGGGACAACAAAGAACAGGTCAATACAGTTACTTTGAGTTCTGGAAAAGTCACAAGTGATCCTAAATCAGCAACTGAAGAAGATGAAGATGTTCAGAATCAGCATGATGAAAAATCTGCAGTGCCAGGAATTGAGAAATCTGATTTAGTGGCTGATCAGCTTGATGGTAAGAAGAGCAAGAAACCTGTTGAAAAGTCTACTCCGGAACAATCTTCAAAGAATAATCAGATTTATCCACCTCCGCCATTTCCTGGACGCTTGCAGAAAAGTCAAGAGAAACAGTTTCAGAAATTTATGGATGTCTTCAAGAAACTGTCCATTAACATTCCTTTTGTTGAAGCGTTAGAGCAGATGCCAAGATATGCAAAGTTCATGAAGGATATTTTGTCAAGGAAGAAAAGGTTGGAAGAATTTGAAACAGTGGCATTGACAGAGGAGTGTAGTGCCATTCTGCAACAGAAGTTGCCACCTAAGCTTAAAGATCCAGGGAGTTTCACCATACCGTGTACTATTGGCAATCTTTCTTTCAGCAAGTGTTTATGTGATTTGGGAGCTAGTATTAATCTCATGCCCTTGTCTATTTTCAAGCAACTTGGTCTACCGGAGCCGAAGCCAACTAACATCTCTTTGCAGTTGGCTGATAGGACGATCACTTATCCGAGGGGTATAGTAGAAGATGTTTTGGTAAAGGTTGATAAGCTCATCTTCCCTGCTGATTTTGTTATCTTGGATTTTGAAGAAGATAAGAAGATTCCCATAATCTTGGGAAGACCGTTCTTGGCTACAGGAAAGACTTTGATTGATGTGCAAAAAGGAGAGCTTACAATGAGGGTGCAAGATCAGAGTGTCACCTTTAATGTGTTCAAGGCCATGAAATTTCCAACAGAGGATGAAGAGTGTTTCAGTGTGGAAACGATTGATACGGGTCAGAGAAAGAAGTTGGATCAATTGTTGAGCGAAAAATCGAATATGCGCGTGCTAAAGCATCCTATCAGTGATTCCATTGACAGTTCTTCGGTTCGAGATCTCTCGAATGTCAAGCTTGGAAAACTTCCATCCCATTTGAAGTATGTCCTTCTGAATGATGAGTTGTTAATTTTTGAAGAGGGTCACGATAATGTGTTAAGAAGGTGGAGCATGGATGATGAGGTAGAGGAGTGTTCTTATCAATCAACTGTACAGCATAAACATCTTAGAGGTGTGAAGAAGAAAAAGAAAAAGTCGGTTGGAGGAAGGGTCAAAGTGAAGTGTGATTTAGAAAAGATGTGGGAAGATAGCAAGAAGGTTGTCAAACAATGGGTGAATGGTCTTTCTGCTAAAGACAAGTCGAATGCAATCTTCGAGCCACCATGATTTGAATCATATTTGTCCGGCTAAATGACGTTAACGACAGTGCTTCTTGGGAGGCAACCCATGTGTTTCGGTATTTTTAGGTATGTTTCCTACTATCCCTTGTATTTACTTCCATTCAATGCGGACATTGAATCTTTCAAGTTTGGGGGTGGTTTGGGGGATGCGTAGTTTATGTGTAGTATTTATGTGTTCATGTAGGATATCATTCATTGCATATTAGTCATAATTCATGCATTTATGTTCGTATTATCTATGTGTGTTTCATATAGGACATTATGTTATTTTCGTTGTTTTACCATGTGAGTTCATGTTAGTTGCATTTTCATGGCATGCATTTTTCATGATCCCTTAGGACGAGCTGATTTTGATTGATAGGTAGATGTTGATTTGAGTGTGATGATGATGAGTAGAGGGCTGATTTATAGTTCATAGGAATTGACTTGCATGTTACGGGAAAAAAAAATTAATTAATTACACAGTCTCTTTGGGGTGCTTTTGGGCTAGGTTGGAGTCATGCCTGTTGAATGTTTTGAGATTTAATCACTTGTTTATTCTTAGAATTTTCGTTATTCCCTTTATAGCGTGGGAACATTAAAGTCTAAGTTTGGGGGAAAACAGGAATTTCATGCTAGTTGTAATAATTGTCAATAAAGGCTAGGCGTCAAATGGCTAGTAGCCGGCTCATATTTATATGAGTAGTCTAGGGTTGGAAATGAGAAAGGCTCATTCCAGATTGCAGAAAAAAAAAGTCAATAAGTTATTGTTTTATGCACAATTAACCAGAGTGAGCTCTTTAATACTCGAGTAATTAAGTCTGAGGGGACTTAGTCCTAGTAACCTAAAGCTCTTGTGGTTTGGGATTGCTGACCTAACACTCGCTACATGGGTATTATTGTATAAGCCTTTTGGGGTCTCATTCATTGCACAGTTAAATAAGCATGCGTATTGTATATAGTATTGTGTGTCATAGTAATAAAGCATGAGTTTCTGTCTACCTTGGATAAGGGTGGAGGTGTTCCTAGGTTAAGGAGTGTCTACAGTCTATTATAGTTATAAACCTGTGATTGTCTTGATGGAAAGCATGTATGATTTTTGACCTAGTTTTGGGAGTATTCCTGATGAGCATTGCACACACGCACGTTTCTGTTCATGTACTGTTAGTATACGGGGACTTAGTCGAGCTCTGCTTGGAGTTGTTGCATTCGTTGAGATATTTGCTTGTTAGTTGATTTTGATGAATTTGAAGGGGATCTTTGCATATTCATATTAGTTGCATTCATGCATTGCATTGCATTAGGTTAAATGGATTTTGTGGGTACATTCACTATAGGCCCTCACGAGACCTTACTCGTCCACTAGGGCTGCCTAGGGGTTTAAAGGGCTTGTTGCATATGCCAAATGCAACCGTGATCACCTACGGAAGTGGTACTAGTTAGTTGTATATATTTTTGTCTGTTTATGCTTGAGGACAAGCATCAGTTTAAGTTTGGGGGTGTGATAAGTGGATTTTTATCCACTTGGATCATTCCAATTTGGCTTGAATTGGTGTCTTGTGTCTCAAATATTTTTGTGATTTGACGTGTTTTGTGTAGAGTTGTGCAGGTTCTCATTTGCAGGTATGTCGTAGTTATTTGGTGTTTTGAAAGATATGGAACCAGTGCTGGGAAATTGCTTTGAAGGTTGGAGTAAATCAGCAAGAAAGCAAGGAATTGCAGTGTAAGTTAAACATGGCGCGGCCGCGCCAGAGTTATACGAAAGAACCGCGCGGGCGCGCGAAGGAAAAAAAACATAGCTGAGCCGCGCGGGCGCGCGAGGAAGAGGCCAGAATGGTCAGAAACTTTGCAGAATTCCAGTTTTAATAGGAAATTGCTGTTTTACATCTCCTAATCAATATGGAAGTTGCTATGAACGATTAGAAGGTTCCAGAATTCAATTTTAAACATGGGAATTGGAATTCTATTCCATTCAAGAAAGGAAAATTACCGGAATTCTATTCTAATTCAAAGACGGTAATTGCTTGGTCAAGGAGGCACTTGGGGGCTATAAATACACACCTTGGGGCACATCAAAATCACCTACACGATCATCTACACAATAAATTCGTTCAGAGCACGAGAGAGAGAAGCCAAGGCGAGGATTGTGACGACAAGAAGATCTAGATATAGTTTTCTTGTATTCCTTTGTGGAGGCGTATCTTTTGGATGCTTGTTACTTTCACGGATTTATTCACTAAACCTTATTTTATTATTGATTTATTCATCTCCTTTATCTTGTTTAATATCATGCTTTCGTCAAATCCCATGGTGACGAAAGGTTCGATTATGAACTAATCGTTATCGTGGGATCCTAGTGGATTTATCTATGTAGCTTAGTAGTTTGCATGCCTTAAAGATTTATGTGTGGTGAATTTTTGATATCCTCGTATGGTTAATCTTAATGCTTTTAGATGCGTAGCTAACATCTAAATTGAATTGTTAATCTCTTGCTAAACGAGAGTGGATCTTGAGATTTAGAACTTGCCATGCTAGCATAGGATAGGTTGGTGTTTTGACATCTTGATTTGTGGCATCAATAGAGATATTATGCTACCCTATGTGATCTAAGTGGATAACTTGTGCTTCAACCTTTATGTTTTCAAATTCTATAGAGATATAGGGTCTAAACATAATAGGTGTCTATTCATCTTCTATCTCTTTTGTGGATGTATGCGTAGATTGGTACTAGTATACCGAGAGGTAACTTTTAATCTTTTCGTGTTATTCGATCAGATATCAAAACCATCGCATGTTTTAATTAAAGGCTGCAACTCTAAGTGAAGTAGATGATGAAACTAGGATTCCATGTTTATTCTCGTATAAGTAATTCGATTTTAATTCTCGTTAATTGTTTAATTCTTAGTTTTATAATTTGCACTTTAGTTTAATTTAGATAATCAATCTTAAATTTGTTATTTTTCTTAGCAGTGAATTAAAACCATACATTGTTGCATAGGCATATTTTCTGAGTAAAACTTAACCAGATCTCTGTGGAACGAACTTTAATTGTATTACTTGTGACTACGTGCGCTTGCGTAATTATAGCATAACAAAAGGCAGTTGACACATACAGACCGGAAGGCAAGATCATTCTACCCAAGGCCTCAATGCGATGCTACCGCTTCAACTATACAGAAAACGGAGGAAGAGTGCCTCGCATGGTGTTGTCGTCTGCTATGATGAAAATCGGCGTCTCTTCGCCTCTCCATCCGTTCATCAGAGACGTGTGCGAGACCTACCACCTCGCTCCCATCCGAATCAATCCCAATGGATATAGAGCAATGATAGCCCTCTACATCATCTATCACAAGTTGTGATATCCCCCACTTGATGCGAGGACCATGGGCTATTTTTTGCAATTGAAAAGATGCGGGCCATCCGACTTTGGATACGTCTACTTTTCAGTCTGGCCAGAATTCAATAAGAAAGACCTTTATCATAGTGCACCAAGCAACGCAGGCTCGTGGAAGGGGCCTTATCTCTATATCCACGAGGTGCCGAGAATAAAGACTTCCTTTAATTACCTTCCAATAGGTCAAGTGCGAACCGTCTTGAAGGGTGAAGAGAAGACACGAGTTGATGATGTGTTTAAGACGCCTCGTGAAGACAGGAATGTACGAACCCTCCTTACCTTAGAAAACCTAATCGAATGCGGATTTTTGAAAGAAGGGATTCAGCTTCCTTCTGAGGCGGGGCCTTCAAGTGCGAAAAAGGCCTCGCTAAAGAGAAAAATGTGAGAGGAGGCCTCGTCCTCTAAAATAGTAGTGGAAGAAAGTAAGAATACTTTCATTGTTAAAATCCAATAACTTCTTTATATAAACTGTCCTTATTATCTTCGCATTTTCACTTTTCACGATAATTATCTCTAATTGTTTTCCTCTCCCCTTTTGTAGGTCTGTTAGGTAGAAGTCGCAGACCCCCTTTCTGCTTAAAGAACAAGGAGACCCCTGTTGAAAATCCAATGGCCACTCCGTCTAAGAAGAAAAGCGAGCTCACTCCTCCTCCCCATCCATCAACAACTGCCCGGGTCGCTCCTCAACCTCCCAAAACGACCCCTGAGCATGTTCCGAAAAAGCGCAAGACTGGCTCACTGCCTCAGGTAACAAAACCTGCGGATACGACACCAGTACACCATCTATATGCTAAGCATGGATACACTCATGCTACTGAAGAAGAGTGCACTGAGTGGGTGGGTGCAGAGCTAATAGAGAACTCTGAGGCGGTTTCCAAATGTCTGGCTGAGGGTTTCATCCGCCAAGCCTCGCATCTTCGAGAGCTGAAACAAGTTGTCTTCGCCAATGATAAGTTGGAAAAGGAGTTAAGGTCCTTGAAGGCCAAGGCTGAGGAGGAGAAGAAGCTGATGGCGGAGAATTACAAGCGAGTGCTTCAAACTGAAACGGCGACCCTCCGATCTAAGCTTAAATTTGTTAATGACGAAAAAATAGCACTCCATAAGTCCCTGACTGAGGCAGAGCAGCATGAGGAGGAGCTAAGGAAAAAACATGAAGAGGAGCTGAACAAGCTGAAAGCAGAGCTCGCTGCTGCTGAGGTCAACCGCGAGGAGATCGAGGAAGCTGCCCAAGCTGATTTCATGAAGGGCTTTATAAGGAAAGTCCCTGATTTCGATTGGTCGCAGCTTGGTCCTGGCAATGCTGAGTATGCAGCCGACCTCCGCAAGGAGATTGAAGAAGAAGATGTAAAGGATGCCAGGATCGCCAGCGAGGCTGCCAAGGCTAATCCACAAGAGAAACCCAGTGAGGCTGCGACATAATTCGTTTTATTCCGATATTTTGAACTGGGGATGCGGACACCCCTTGAATGTCTCGCAAGTTGTAATATTTTTGTGATAACTTCATTGATAACTTTGTTGGGCTCGCGTAGCGACCCAGTAACTGTTGACTTTTAACAATTTATATAACTGTCTTCATATCTTGTATTTACTTTAGCTTTTATAGATAGCTTGCCTTCTTTATGTGTATGAAATATTAGCAAGTAGATTGGCCTCGCAGCTGCGAAGCTTTCCTTGTAGGATTTGTAGCTTTTCCTTTTTAATTTGCTAAACTTCAAGGTGGACCTTGTCTCTTTAGGATCAAGACTTGCGATGCCTTCCTTGCGAGGTCGCAGACACGATCTGGAGATTGAGGTCGCACTTTGACTCTTTTTTTTTCTTTTAAACTCTGAACTTCTTTGAGGAGATACTTTTTAACTAAACTTTGAAGACATTCTCTCAGGCCGCAGTAAGTGCACGCTCGTGACCTCGTTGACCTGAGGGGTGTTCGGCCTCGCATACGCTGTGCTGGCCTAGTCTTGAAGATTTTTAACACTGACAAAAGAATAAAATAGCACAACTTTTTTGGAGAACAAACTTGATATATATAAATACTAGGGACAAAGCCCAACTTTCAATACATCATAACGAGGAGGTGTCTATATGATCACTTCCCCCCGAGTACTTTGTATGAATTTATTCATGCTAAGTAGTAGTAGATAGAGACCACCAGGAGCGAAGCTTCTACTGGTAGTATTTCCTCAAATGTTCTGCATTCCAGGCTCATGGCATGACCTTATCATCCATATCAGTTAGATAATAAGTCCCTTCATTGATGACACCATAAACTTTATAGGGCCCTTCCCAATTGGCTCCAAAGACCCCATGAGACGAGACCTCAGTGTTAGGCATCACTCTCCTAAGCACCAAGTCCCCCACGCGAAGATGTGGCACGCGAACCTTTCCATTATAGTACCTCGCGGCTCGCCTTTGATAAGCCGCGAGCCTTAACTGAGCCTCTTCTCTTGACTCTTGAATCATGTCTAAGTAGAGCCTGTGATTGACCTCGTTTAACTTGGGGTCGTAATGTTCCCTTCTGAACGAGCCTGACCCTACCTCCACGGGCACCATGGCCTCGCACCCATATGTCAAAGAAAATGGAGTCTCGCCTATGGTAGACCTTGGGGTCGTGTTGTATGACCATAAGACCTTTGGTAGCTCCTCAGGCCAATTACCTTTACTCTCCTCCAACTTAGCTTTTAGGGTATGCTGGATTATCTTGTTGATGGCCTCGGTTTGTCCATTTGTCTGAGGGTGACTCACAGCAGAGAAACTTTTCTTGATTCCCAAACTCTCACAAAATTCTTTCATCTCCTTGCTATCAAATTGCTTCCCATTATCTGAAATGAGCTGATATGGGATCCCATAGCGACAAACAATTGCTCTGTACACGAAGTCCTTCAATTTTTTAGCTGTGATGGTAGCAAGGGGCTCGGCCTCGGCCCACTTAGTGAAATAGTCTACGGCCACCACTGCATATTTTACTCCTCCTTTAGCTTTAGGGAGTTCGCCAATAAGATCTATTTCCCACAAGGCAAAGGGCCAAGGGCTCATCAACGAGGTGAGGTGAGCAACCGGAGCATTACTAAAATTTGCATATCTTTGACACTTGTCACATCGCCTAGCGAACTCAAAAGCATCCCTTTTCAATGTGGGCCAAAAATACCCTTGTCGTAGAATTTTCTGAGCTAGGGAACTACCCCCCGAGTGATTGCCACATATTCCTTCATGAACCTCTCTCAAAATATAGTTGCATTCTTCACCATCTACACACCTCAAGAGTGGAGTGTTGAACCCTCTTCGATACAAGACCTCGTCATAAATAACATAGCGAGCCGCCTGATATTTGACCCTCCTCGCTTCTTTTTTATCCTGAGGTAGCATCCATTCTTCACATACTCCCATATAGGGGTCATCCATGTTGATTCCTGGCTCGCTATTTCCATAACAAATTCTTCTGGTACACTTGGTTTATTTTGAATTTCCAAGGGGATAATCCCAAGTAAAGTGGCCTCGCGTCGCGAGCCCATTTTCGTGAGGGCATCTGCTCTTTGATTTTTTGCCCTCCTGATAAACTCCACCTTTACTTGCCTGAATGACTTCATAAGCCTTTGCGCACACTTTAAATATAGCTCAATCTGGGGTCCCCTGGCTTGCCATCCACATCCAACATGACCCGTGACTAACATAGAATCGCTATATGCATTGAGATTCTCTACTTTCATTTCTATTGCGAGCTTGAGGCCAATTATGAGAGCCTCGTATTCAGCTGCGTTATTAGAAGCTTCGAAGGCGAAGTGAACAGCACTACTTAACTTGCGACCCTCAGGTGTAACAAGCTCGATCCCAGCTCCGACACCTTCTTTGTTAGATGCCCCGTCAACATATAACTCCCACCACGAGGCTGAATTTTCATCTTTGAGTTTGGGGTCAACCACGCCTGGGATCGCTATGAGAGCCCAGGCATCTTCCTCAGATTGGGAAGGAAACTCCAATATGAAATCTGCTAAAGCTTGCCCCTTTATTGCACCTCGAGGCTTGTACTAAATATCAAACTGACTCAGCTCTATGGTCCACTTTAAAATCTGCCCGAGGCCTCGGGTTTATGCATTACTTGCCTAAGTGGGTACGCAGTGCGAACTTGGATACTATGAGCCTGAAAATATGGCCTCAGTTTTCGTGAAGCCAAAACCACAGCATAGGCGAGCTTCTCCATGTTGGTGTAGCGAGTCTCGGCATCTAACAATCTTTTACTGACATAGTAAACGGGGAGCTGAAGCTTTCCCTCCTCGCGAACGAGGACAGCACTGATGGCATATTCTGAAACTGCCAAGTAAACAATAAGAACTTCACCTTCATTGGGCTTAGAGAGTAATGGAGGCGAGCCCAGATGTTCTTTTATCCTCTGAAAAGCTTCTTCGCACTCAGGGGTCCATTCAAAACTCCTTCCCACCTTCTTGATCGCTTTAAAGAATTCGTGGCACTTGTCTGATGATTTATAAACAAATCGATTCAATGATGCGATCCTTCCAGTTAGACTTTGTACCTCCTTGACACTTCTTGGCGACCTCATTTCTATCAATGCCTTTATTTTAGCTGGATTAGCCTCAATGCCTCTGTGGTTAACAATAAACCCCAAAAACTTTCCAGATTCGACCCCAAAAACACACTTCTGGGGGTTGAGCTTCATTCTGAATTTCCTCAATATATCGAACATTTCTGTGAGGTGGGCTATATGATCCTTAGCCTCCTTGGACTTCACGAGCATGTCATCTACATAGACCTCCATTGTCTTTCCAATCTGCTTCTCAAACATCATGTTAACGAGCCTCTGATAAGTAGCACCTGCATTGAGGAGTCCAAAAGGCATCCCAATATAACAGTAAAGGCCTCTATCTGTGATAAACGAGGTGTGCTCCTGATCAGGCCCGTGCATTGGTATTTGGTTGTACCCAGAATAGGCATCCATGAAGCTTAAGAGCGCATGCCCCGCTGTTGCATCTACCAGCTGATCAATCCTTGGGAGTGGAAAACTATCCTTTGGGCAATGCTTGTTGAGGTCAGTGAAATCCACACATGTTCGCCACTTCCCATTTGGCTTCTTGACTAGGACATGGTTTGCGAGCCAGTCAGGGTAAAATGATTCCCTAACGAGCCCGACCTCGAGTAGCCTGTCAACTTCTTCTTTTAGAGCCTCTGCTCGCTCTCCACTTATTGGTCTTCTTTTCTGCCTCACTCCCTTCTTGCTTGGATCAAGATTGAGTCTATGACACATCACATTGGGATCGATCCCTACCATATCTTCGTGAGACCACGCAAATACATCCAAATTAGCTTTAAGAAACTCCACGAGCCTTCCCCTAAGATCGGGATTCAACTACGATCCGATCTTCAAAACCTTCGTAGAATCCTTGGCATCAACAAGAACAGATATGGTATCCTCTACGGCCCCGGCTCGCTCCACATGCTCAGGGATGTGAGGGTCCAGGTCAATTTCAACATCTCGAGCCCGACTAGATTCTGCTTCAACTTACCTCATGACTTCCGCCCCCGAGTCAGGGGTCGCTCCCACATGTCCATACTCAGTCACAATTGTTGTTTCTCGTGTGATCCCATTAGGCAAATCTACCAATGTTGATGTCTCCTTGCGAACCCATTTACCTTTTCGGGCTCGCACAGCGGCCTGCTCTGGACTTTCCTCTTCATCGCTAGCTTCTTCAACAATTCCTTCTTGTAAAACCAACACAAGTTGCGAGGCCTCCATCATAATTGCCCCTGGTATTGGCTCTACCTGTATACCTAAGTTGTCAAAATAATTATCTGGCAACTCCTCGATAGATATTATATTGCAACCAACTGAGGGTTGCGATGCCGACTTGCGAGCCCTCTCATCCTCTTCGCTTTCCATATAATTTCTTCCCTTTTCTGCTGACTCAAGGGCCTGATTATAGCATTCTCGAGACTTATGTTGAATTCCTCTAACACATCCCATGCCTTGCGGGGTAGGAAACTTCATCGAGAGGTGATAGATAGAAGTCACCACCCTCATTTCTTTCAAGATGGGTCGCCCCACAATAGCATTATAAGCAGATGGTTGATCCACGACCATAAAATCAGCGACCTGCGTGGTGATGCAGGGCTCGTCCCCCAAAGTGATGGGAAGCCTGATAAGTCCTTTTACACTAACAGAAGCTCTAGTGAATCCATAGAGGTGGCCTACTGTAGGAATTAGATCTTTGTCTACGTATCCCATTTTCTTGTAGACATCATACATCAAGACATTCACGGCACTTCCATTGTCCACCAACACTCTGTAGATATTCTGGGAACCAATGCGAACTCGAACCACTAGAGCATCAGAGTGAGGATGATGTACCCACTTCGCATCCTCTTCAGTGAACATTATATTTGTGTCTTCCCCCTTGAAAAGCTTTGGGGGTCGTTCCTGCAAATGATGCACATTGGTGAGGGGTCGCTCCCTTGCCTCGCAAGCATATCTTTCCCTTGTGTAACACCCCCAGATCCGGGGTCAGGGATCGGGTCGTTACGGTCTCAATTTCAATCCACAAAACCAACATAAATTAAATTACAACCTTGTGACCCAAAACAACAACATAACACACCCGTTATAGTCCCAGAGATGAAATCAGAGTAACCATCAATATTATTAATCACAGGTTCGAGTTCTTACAACCCAAAGAATTACAATTAACCATTACATACTCTTTGCCATCCATTTGCATATATCATATAATAATTACATTTAATACTCAAATGCTAATGACTAGCCTACCAGTAGCTGCCTCTTCAGCAATGGTAGCTATGACCTCAGCGGTTATTCCTCTGACGGCTGTCACCTGCTTACACTGAGTGCACCTTGCGTGACCATCTGATCTAGCTGTTGTTGTGATATAGATAAATAAAGCAAGGGTGAGCAATAGCCCACCTAAAAGAATATAACTGAACAGTAATAATATATAACAGTTTAAAATATATTTGATACCATATGCCATGCACTAACGAACGTAGTACCAATATATGGTATGAGATGAAGTTACAAGGTAACTCAAAATATATTTGTTCTGAAGAAATATCTGCTATGTCAAAGATAAGCAAGATATTATCGAATTTTCATAATAGAGGAACTTGCGGAAGAATATTGCAATTCCAGTTCAAACACTAGTCAAACCTGCCAACAATGATAATGTTGCAGGAAATTTTTCCAACATTGAAAGATGAACTAATACTGGAGTTTGACGCGCCAGGAGACATAGCATTTACACGATGATCAGTCGCATGTTATGCTCCCCACCTCTTGTTCTCTACATGTAGAAGGAAGCACCGACGGATTTACTTGTCTACCGCCCTCTGGAACCCCCCGGCCAACGGTTGGGCCATTTGCTGGACCGGCGCCACTGGGTCACTTACGCATCTCCTAGTTCATTTCACATCCATAACTTTGAAACGTAAAGTTCGTCCCCCTTTCCCCAAGTATAACACTTGTTGATAGGACTCCACAAAGTAGTCGTATCTAATTGGAAAGAAAAATTCACCAATATTTCCCAAGCTGATGCTTGTTAATGGATATAAACTTGTTCCATCAATTCTTACCCCTCGAGCGTTGAAGAGGTAACCAAACAGATTCATATCGATGTTTGAAAGAATCAAGATGTGAGTGACAAGATATTTTAGCAAGTACAGGACCGGGCAATCCAATAAATAACATCTCTCAAGTGAGGTCCCCTTATATATGTATTTTGAAGATTGAGCGAGTATTTAAATCTTCTTATAAGACAGATTTAAATGAAGATAGAGTTTTGGGAACCTCCCCTTGATAAAATAGTCATAAAAAAACTCCGATATATTTTACATAATATCCGAAGGTGAAATATAATCTTTAAATAATATAAGTCATTATATAAAAAAAGAATTTAGAAGAGTTTAAATAAATATTCCAAGAATATTTATTAAATCAATAATAATTTAGGAATATTACTAAATCCTACTATTGCTCGTAAGTAATCCTTGAATGAGTATATAGGAATATTTGCTAAATAAATCTCTTCTTAAATGGATATTCAAAATAATATTCGTTAAGTAAATAAGCTTAAACAAATATTTAAAATAATATTTACTAACTAATCAAACCTTAAATGAATAGTTGAAAATAATATTCATTTAACAAATAACATTCCAAATGAATATTCAAATAATATTCCTTCAACAAATAATCTTCCAAATGAATATCAAAAAATATTCATTTAACAAATAATATTCTAAATGAATATCCAAATGATATTCATTTAGTAATCAAAGCTTTAAAGGAATATTCGAAATAATATTCCTTGAGTAAATAGAACTTCCAATGAATATTTTAAAATGATATTCATTAAGTAAATAAAACTTTAAATGAATATTCGAAAGTAATATTCACTAAATAAATAAAGATCAAATGAATATTCCAACTAATATTCATTAAATAATTAAAGATCAAATGAGTATACCAAATAATATTCATTAAATAATTAACCCAAATGAATAGTTGGGAATGATATTCGTCAACCAAATAACTCTAATGAATATTCAAAATAATATTCATTAGCTAAATAACTCCAATGAATGTTCAAAATAATTATCATTAAATAAACGACATTATAAATGAATATTAAAATAATATTCATTAAATATTCCTTCACTGAGGTAATTCTTAAATAACGTTACTCGAAATAATAAATTTGTCACTGGAATCCCTCCAGTTTCCACGACTATTTATATATTACAAAATATCGACTCCCGGTCTATATTTGAAGTATGAATATCATACGCCCTTCGCTAAGGGTCTTAACCAAACAACCCGGCTTATAACTAATATTTCATATATAGTCTATAAGCCAATATCAATTCAGGGAACAAGTATTCCAATATACTTTGAAAACAAACATGCATGCTATGGCATATGTATAAGAACAATCATATATATTATCACAACAACAGTTCCAAGGTATTGGAAACTTGCCTGGAAATCCTGAAGGGGTAGGGTGCCTCGTGTCAATCCGGTGATCTATAAATAGTCACAATAACCGAGGTCAATCACTTAACACTTTTTAAAAGGCTAAGTATAACTTATTTAAGTCGAATCACGTTTTCGAGTTATCTCGTTAAACACCCTTTAGTGAAATTCTCTTTATTCTCGCTATGACCCGTCATTCGTTCGCTACTAAGACACGTCGTCATACTTACACTTTGTATATACTTGAGTCATGTAAGTTTTAAGGTCGGTCATTTACGAACCAAGATTATACCTCGAGATTTATCGCTCGTTTTCTAAGTCATTTACCAAAGTCATAACCAAGTATGCTTCTAGGGGTTCGTTCGCGTTTAACCTTGATTCGAACATTTTTATAAAATCGGAAAATGATCCATTCGACATGTGGTCTTCTCCCACGCCTTCCTTTTTATCTCTATTATTTAATTATCCAGATTCGCCACTGATTTCATAGTATAAAGGAATTCAATTTCAGTTACGAACTTTCATTTACGGTTTCGAACCACTTTTACTAATTTAATCATAACTCCTAAACCGTAAGTCCATTTCATACGATCTTTAAATCAAAACAAAGCTTATAACATAATATACCTTGTCATGGCAGAATACGAAGATAGTCAGTGAGTTATAGCTACTATCAAACATGATTTCTTAAGGTTAACGAAAATTCGGCATTACGACGACTATAAATCGAACGTTCTAAAATCATAACGATTCCACAAAGCCACACCGGGCATCCAAACAACTTGTAAACATATTACTTATCTCCAACTGTCCAAACTCATCTACTTTACCAACATGATCATCACATCTCTTAAATCAAACAATCACTACATAATCATGCTTATAATCATGCTATTAACACATCTTATACTAAATCCATCAAGAGCATGCAAAATCTCAAAGTAAGATCTGGGGTTCATGAGGTTTATACCTTCCTTGGAGAGTGTTAAAGCCCTTGCTAAGCCTTGATCTAGTCCTTAGAACTCATTACAACCTTAAACTAGCAAGAATCATCAAGAACATAGTTAGTGATTTTTGGATCTGCTATAACGCAGTGGAAAGATCATGAAAAACGAGGGCCTTACCGAGGTTTTCTGGACAAGGCTTCTAAAGGAGAGTTGTAGAGCATCCAACCAGATTTCCAACAAGCTAAAGAACACAAAATTCCATTGAGTAATGAAGGAGATATAGCCGTTTGAAAATCATCACAGAAACTGTCAACAATCTGGACAGTTTGCTTCTTCAACTTGGGGAGGTGATTTGCCTAGGCTATACTACTTTGATTGCTATGAAATTTGGAACGAACCTTGCCCATAGAGTGGAGAAGCTATGGTGAAAATTTGGTGATTTTATCATGGATAGAAATGAAGATATGAATTTTTCTTTCCTTGGTGTTCCTGCTGGGCAGTTTAGAGAAAATGAGAGAAATGGAGTTGTTTGGCTTGCTCTTGATCTAATCCTTGGCTAATGTGAATTATTGTGATGGATATGGATAATATCTATCATAAAGTGGCTTTATTAAAGTTCCTAGGTCATCCATGATGCAATCAAGTGGACAAGTGTTAGGATTTTGTGATTGGATGATGAAATCATGCTAAGTACTTGGTTTGTTTCTAATACCACTAGTTAGCAATGTAACTAGCTTGGTTACTAGATATTTTCTACTTGCACATGCATGCATCTTGAATTCCTGCTTGTTTCTTTGCCCAATTATTGCTCCGTTTCATTGATCGTTCGGAGGAATGTCTCAAGGATTTCTAGTTAGGTTTTCACCGAAAACCTTCTTAATATTTATACTACCATTCTCAATCCTCATTTATAATTCTTGAATTTAATTTCCTTAAATCCTTTTAATAAATTCTTAAGTCTCTCAGTGCCCAGGGAAATCTCGGAGAAAATAAAAGTGCTATTTTTCTGAATCCGATGTCGTTTACATACACTTATTTCGCTCCTGGATCATGAATACGAACTCAAAAATCCGTTCTGAATACTTCTATATAGCGTCGTCCAATAATATTCCCATCTCATTATTTCTTTTATTCCTTAAATTTATTAAAAAATGCCTTGGTCCTCTTTCGGGTGTTCCTTAACCTTTTACGGAACCACTTGACTAATAACAGATATTGATTTGGATGACACAAGAATAATCTTTCTTGGAATAATATAACTTATATTCCTAGGAGATAGATCATTCTTATCTATGCTGTCAACCAAAGGCATTCTTCATGACATATAAATATTTGAATCTAAATCTATTCACATTCATTGCTAATACCCTGTAGTCGGAGTCACTGTTCATTCTTTCATCAATATATAAAAAGTTTTAATTCTACCGAAAATTCGGGTTCTTACACCTTGCCTTGTTGCTATCTCCTCCAATATGTGGCCCACCAATGATCACATGGACGCTATTGCCTCGCTCTTCTCTCTCCTTGCGAGGCTCTGCATTTTGGCCCTCATGAGGTACAGCGTGATATCCAATTCCTGATTTTCCTGAGTTCTCTTGATGCTTTTTCACTTCACGGACCGCCCACTCTGTTAACTTCCCTTCTCAAATCAAACGATCAATTTGTTCTTTAAGTTGCCAACAGTCCGCTGTATCGTGCCCTTTCTGCTCATGAAAATCACAATACTTTGTAGTGTTCCACGTTACTTGTGGACCCATAGCACGAGGTTTTGTGAACATTCCTTTATTAGCGTTGACAGCATAGATATGATCAACTGAAGCCACTAAGGGAACAAATTTGTCTTCGTCTCTAGCCGGACGAGCACGAGGTGGGGATCGTCTTGAGGAATCGCGATCCCTTCTTTTCGGGCTCGGGCTACGATCCTGTCTTCGCCTAGGGCTTCTAGAATCCCTTCTTTTTACCCCTTTACCTTTACATCCATTGCTACCAGTCCCGGCATTCCTCTTGAGATCTGCCAATGATTTCTCAACGCGCTTAAAGGGCTCAGCGACCCGGTGCAACTCTGAAAGTGTACCAGGGGTTTGCTCCTGTAGTTTCTCCCAAAATTTAGTTCCTTCTCTTACCCCTACGATAAGGAAATTTTTCACGGCCTCGTCATTTGCACCTCGAACACGAGGTACCTCAGCATTGAACCTTTTAAAATAATCATGTAAAGTCTCTCCTTCCTTCTGTTTTATGTTCGCCAATATGGACACAGGAGGTGCATAAAGCATTGAAGATTGGAACTATTTGATGAAGATATCCACGAGTTGTTCCCAAGAATCTATGACAACTAGGGACCCTAGCTTCGAGAACCATTGTTGAGCACTCCCCCTTAGTGAAGCTGCGAACAGCCTACACCTCGCTAATAATGATACTTGGTACACGTCCATCTCATTGTTGAACCGAATAACGAACTCGGCTGGATCAGTCTCTCCGTTATAGGTCATGTCAGAGTGATGACCTCGAAACACTGCGGGCAGTGGAGCAGTGCGAATTTCATGAGTAAAGGGCGAGGAGGAGCCCATGTTACTAAAAATCCCTTTCTCATTATTCATAGCATCTAGTGCCTTTTTCAGTTCCTCCAGCTTATAATCTCCAATTCTGGCCTCTTTGTCTCCATCATTCTTTCTTCCATTGCTTGCATGATGAGATTGAGTCCTTTTTGGGGCACTAGATTCCTCTTGGTCATTCCTACGATCCTTATCTTTAGGGTCTTCTTCGCGATGTTGGGATCGCTCACGTTCTCGATTGAAAGGGGGTCTGTCCTCGCGATGATGGGACCGCTCACGCTCTCTGCAAGGAGAGGGGGGTCTGTCAATGCGATGATATAACCGCTCACGATCTTTTCGAGGAGATAAGGGTTGATGAGGGCCCTTACTCTTGTTTTTAGACCCTCCATCTTTGTTAGTTTTGAGCTTTACCAACTTGAGACGGAGATCGTGCTCGCTGAGTTTCTTTCCAACTCGGTCAAAGACACTAACGGATCGTCCTTCTGAGGAGGCGGGCTTCGCCTTCGACCCCTCCTTATCCATAGTAGCCGCCTCCTCTACCCAATCGGGGTTCGTCCGATCCGTCACCACATCATCAAAGTCCCCAATTAGCTTCTTGGCGGGACCCTTGCTACTTTCTGCCTGGTGAGTTCGATCCCCTGTCCTTGTATTCCTTTTGAAACCCCTAGAACTGTGCCGCTTCTCCATCTTGGCCACCTTTTCTCTTACCTCGATCATTTGGTCATCGAGGCCTTTCAAAAATGTCATGACTTTGCCAGGCAAGGCCACCTGTTGAACAACAGGGGGCGTTTGCTCCTTCTCAGATTCGTCCTCGATCCCCTCCTTACGCGCATCGCTCTCTGGTAGATTATTCCTCCGGGGGTCGTTTATGTCTTTCTTATGCGACCCCGGGGTCTCCCGATCTCCGTTTCTCTTCTTGTTTGGTTTAGTCATTGTTCTCCCAAATCAACGACTACCCTCCTTCTAGAGCCAAATGTTATAGGGAGAATATTGTATAACAATATTTTGGAGGTTTGCTGGAATCACGGAGCAAAATATGGATATTCTGCTAAGAACACGAAGAACACGGAGGTGATTGGTGAATGGTTATGGCTGCTCTTGTCTATTGATTTTCAGTGGTGAACTGTTTCTCATCCTTTTCAAGATGCCTACGTACCCTATTTATAGGGATCAAGCCACACGTAGTTCTCTTAGAGAAGAAGTTACCTAGACGGGCTAGGGTTTCTATGGGCTCGGCTTGGCCCAAATCCACTAGTCATCTTCTTGGGTTATATTTTACCCATTTATATTGCTCATGACCCATGGCCTATTAATAGGGAACCCACGGCTAGCATGAGGATTCAAACATCATTTATTGGCGAAACTGACTAGATGGCCTCGCATGCGACCTCGCTGGGTCTGTCCATGCGAGGCGATCCTCGCTTTTGTGGAGATAAACTACTTACACGACCTCGCTGGGTCTGACCATAAGCCTTCGTAGTAAACATGCCCTAGGCCACGCTGGACCTCGTGAACTGCGATCCCATATCTAGGGCTCGCTGGCGATCCCAGTCTATAAAATAATGTGATGAACTTCCCTGTGATGGCGGACTTTAATGACCCATTCCTCATTCTTAGGCCCATTAGGCCTGTTTAGGACTTATGCCAAATTCGGGCATAACATCTACCGTGATGTTTTCTCTTGCATTCCAAACGACAGTATACATTCCAGGTACTGGTGTGCTGTTACTTTTCTACTGTTTATCATTCTTAAATCCCTATAAATATTTGAACTCACATTTATGAAATGTAGATCTGCACTAAGACAAAGTGTGAGTTATTGGAAAGAGAAACTTGGCCTAACCAACTGATCTTGGGGTAGCTCCTGAGAGACTAGAAATCGCAGAAAATGAAGAAACCAATGTAAAATTGAAGTCGACTAAAAAAATTAGGAAAGTCTTGGAGTTATTGAGTAAACTACAAGAGTGTGTGTGTTTCATCATTTTTAAAGATTGTACCTAGCGCACAATACTCCCACAACAGCAGGTCCGAGGAAGGTCCCCGTGTATTCTGGTGTTCACGCCCTTGATGCAGTGGATAGTAAGTAGCACAACCTTCTGCTTGACTATTTGATATGCTTACATATAGTTATTAGGTTCTATCAAAGAGCCTCGCTGTATATTAGCGGGGAATATAAGATTGCAGAGGCAAAGCTATGTTATCTGAGGAATAAAGTGGCAAAGATGTGTTATCTGAGGAATAAAGTGTAGAGCAGTAGGCAAAGGAGAAGAATCCACGTACATAATGTCATTGATGCCACTGCCATTTGTAACAGATTACCATTATCATTTTACAGGAAACTGAATTTGATTGTTCTTAAATTCATTCTCTTGCACAATCTTTTGTATAATGTATAAAGATGTTAGCTATCTTTTCAAGACTTTCAAAAGAATGACAACTGTTCATATTCTTGACAGCTACTGTAGGACTAGTTAATGGCTTAAATGTTTTATAGTTGACAACTTCTGCAAGACTACTTTTACAATGTACAACGTAAATATTAATTATTCATTTTTAAGTGATTAATCTAGTTTAAATAATGTTTACTTTCGTTATTTACATATAAAATGAAAAAATAAAAATAAATTAAATTACGCTTATATATGAATTTAAATAAGTTTACATATAAATTAGATTTTATGTTTCTGGTTTTTTTTGTTGTTCTTTATTATTATTATTTCTTATTCTATCATTATGAATTAAACGTAACATATTAGTGAGTCTGCTTAAAAATGCTAGAAAAACCATTTTCAGTTATTATTTATGTACTTGTTATAATTATTTAAAAAAATTTAGTTAAATTTTGTTATGTTATAAATTATTCTATGTGCTTATTATGTTATTTTATTAGTTTCGGTTAAACTATCAAAATGGGTCCGGATTTGAAGAATCGAATCGAAATTCAAAGAAATGAATCCTATTTTATATCCAAATTAGAAATTTCGGTAATTATCCGAAAACCAATTTAATACGACCCGAAAAATGCCTAATCCAAAAAATTCGAAATACAAGACCTGATTATGATGATCAAAACCGAATAAAAACTTATCCGAATCAAAAATGGCTCGAAATATTAAATTCGGTTTGGATCCGAATTAGAAAAATGATGAATTTAAATAGTCAAATACTATCATAATTTACTTAACGGTTTTTCTAGTGTGTAAGGATGGCAAAAAAATCCGATCCGACGGATACCCGATTCGAAATCCAAAATTTTGGATAACCCGAACCCGATTTTTTGGATTTGGATATGAATTTTAGACCTGAAAATTTTTGGATATGGATTTGGATATTACGTATACCGATCCGAAACTCGAAAACCGATCCAAACCCGACCCGAACCCGAAACCCGGAAAAAAAACCCAAATATATATATATATATATATATATATATATATATATATGTGTGTGTGTGTGTGTGTGTGTGTGTGTGTGTATATATATCCTAAATTTAATTTAAAATTTATACACATCCAAGTATAATTTAATTAAATATATATATATACACACACATTATTTTATATATATACATTTTAAAAAAAATATTATACATGTAATTCAAATTCAATTTTAATAAAACATTTTAATAATTATATATAATATGATAATTTGTAATTATTATATATAATATTTCAGATTTTTTATGTATAAATTATTATCATATTAGAAATAATTAATAATAATCTAGTGATTAATCGTCTCTTTCTCAAAATCAAATTTTATTAATACTAGCTTATAACCCGTGCTATGCACGGGCTTCTTTCAAATATGATATAATATTTTCTTATAATAAAATTAAATTTTTATCTAATTTTTTATTTTAATAATTAATTTAATTTTAAAATATATTTTTGTATATAATAATTTTTAGTATTAAATGTAAATTTGTAGACGGGAATCGAACGTTAGACCTTTCTATATATAACAACTTTGGGAAATTCTCGTTGGTACCCTTCTGGAATTGGCTTTTCCAGATGGTGTCATTTCGTGTTTTGGACTTACGACTATCACCCCTAAAGTAACTGATTACCCTAATTATGTCATTCTGTTAATCAAAACTTTAAGTAACGTTAAAAAAACTATAAAAAAAATGATGATCTATAAGCTTTTAATGTATTACTAGTTAAAAAAATTAAATACTAATTTATAATTATTAATGTACCACAAATTGAAAAATATTAAACATTAATCTGTAATAAGTTAACATATCGTTAATCTAAAATATGTGTTTAGTCATTTTCTGACCATAAAATAACATAATTCCACATTGAACTTTTTATAATTTGTGATTTATATGATATTAAATTTTATTATGGAATAAATGTTGAAATTTGTTAACGTTTCTTAACGTTTTGATTAACAGAAGGGCATAATTAGGGTAATCAGTTACTTTAAGGGTGCAAGTCGTAAGTCCAAAATACGAAATGGCACCATCTGGAAAAGCCAATTCTAGAAGGGCACCAACGAGAATTTCCCTACAACTTTTAGTATTCTTGTATTTAACGATCAAGATCTATTTGAGTTGAATATCTAACGGTTATGAATAGTTTGGTTAACCAAACTACAAATTACAAAAGATCTCTAATTTGATTATAATAATATAGTATAGATATTTAGGATGTAAATTCCTTTATTTTACATAAATTTTTCATTTGTGTTGGTATATTAGAAATTATTAATTTAACACATTTCAGATTTTACTTAATATATCAATTCGTATAATATGTTATATCTAACTACTTAATCATATTTTATTTAATTTTTATATAAACATTATTAACAATAGTTTGCATGTAGCGATGTTTTTTTTTTGAAAGATTCAAATTTTTTAAAGCAATTGACCTCCCAAAGTATCGTACCTAACATTAACATATGGGTAACCTTGTTGGCTTACTTTTTACAAAAGATAAGAAATGTCTTGGCCGCTTCCTAAGAATAACTCGACAATCTCAAAGAATAGATCCGACTTCCAGTAAATTATCTATGCATTTGTGAATAGCTTGAACCACTAACATAGCATCACATTCCACCCCGACATCACTAATATCCAGCACTAGAAAAAAATAAAGTAGTACATAATTTTATATTAGAATAAATTTCCCTCGAAGTAATGGAAGGAGGAAAATGTGAGTGTCATAAATCGAGGCCAGGCAAGGCCAATACACCTTTTAACTAATTTACACAAACATGATGAATTGGGTGAGTAGTACAGCACAATATACACACACATTTGTATATTCGTCTTGATCCATAAACCTAACTACGCTGAGTGGCTCGTATGTTAGGTTCCGCCGTTTGTGAAAGTGAAGGGTGTTATGTATCTCGTCCAAGGACAAAATGAGTACCTAAATTTGTATCTATATATTCAACCAACTACTCATCATTCTCTCTTAATATAGTAGTCACCACTAATCTAGAGAGAGAAAGCACTAAAACATGGCGGAGCTAACTAGCGAGAGAGGCTCATCAATGGACTCAATCGAAGATTTGCATCCACATGATGTAATTGATTCCGATGAAGATGATAATGATAATGGCGAGATGAGATGATTCGTACCGGTCCTCGTGACGCATATATATTAGTGTCTAGTTTGGAGAACACATCAGCTTCCACATCCCTGGAGTTTGCAAATTCAGCTTCCACAACTTGAAATTCACCAATAAAGTCCAACAATTATCACACAATCACATCAAACAAACATAACTGAGTTACGAATCAATCTACACGAGAACGTAACTCAGTTATGTTTGTTTGATGTGATTGTGTGATAATTGTTGGACTTTATTGGTGAATTTCAAGTTGTGGAAGCTGAATTTGCAAACTACTCAACTGATCCAGGGATGTGGAAGCTGACTGTGTTCTCCAAGCTAGACACTAATATTTCGGTATTGATAATTTCATGAATATCTTGAATTTTTTAAAATTAACCTCTTGGATATGCGTCAAGTAAATTTCTTGTGAACTCTTCTTACTACATATATAGTCAAAATTACACAGAATACATATTAAATGACAGGTCTTATCTTTTTTGCTAGATAAAGTATTTTCCCGCAGCTTCTCCGCACGTATTCCCTTCTTTTTTTTTTTGTAAATTCGCGTTTTCATCTGATTACAAATATGATACTTGATAGGTATGCAAGTTTTTGGAGGTTTCGAAGCTATCATTTCTACAGGAGTACGGTCCAAAGTTGAAAGAAGATTATGTAATGGTTAAGCATCTTCCAAAGATTTCAAGAACTGATGCTGAAACAAGTGGTTGCTTATGCTGTTGGTCTTGTTGTAACAAGAACTGACAAAAAGTAAGGATTTCAGGAAATTAAAATCAAATTTGGTGTACATGATGTTTTGTCACTCTATGCTAGCTATATAATATGTTTCTTTCTTCATCTGTTTAACTAAACAAAAGTAATATTCCAATTTACAACTCATCATACCCGTTTCTCTAAATAAGCAAACCCTGTTGTGGATTATTTGAGGAAATGAGTGCTAATTAGAAACTCATTTATATCAGAAACTCATTTATATCAGAAGTTCTAACTAAACCTAATAAGTGAGTCAACTTATATGGTTGTTAAACTGTTCTGGCCATCCGTATATGGTACTTCTGTTGAATGCAGTGAAATAATAGTTTTAAGATCTGGGAGAAAGGGGGGAATAGAATAGATGTCGATATGTTAATATTACTCAACTTTTTACCACAAGGAGCCTCAAAGTACATTAGTATTTTGTGGTATTTTATTTAAGTGCTATGCCATAAAGAACATCATTAAGAACATGTATGCTCCACTTTTGTATATCATTGGCCTTTCACCTTGTATTTAAACTAGAAAAAATTACCAAGTTTTAATTGCAAATAGGTATGGGCTGTCCTGAACCCGGATAGCATTGCTGGAAGATCCTAGCACCCCAAACTTCTGGACATAATAATTTTTGACATGCTACCAACTTCAAATGGGAATGGAATTCATCTTTCATGACATCTTCCTATTACTTCTTTGGTCAGGGAATCTGAACCAAATAATTGGGAAGATGTCATGAAAGATGAATTGGACCGTGAGAAATATCATCGTATGCCATGGCACGATGTCCATTGTGGTCTTTGGGGACCACCTTGTCGAGATGTTGCTCGGCACTTTGTTCAGCGATGGAACCATGCAAAGGTGGACTTTAAACATTCCTCTAGATTTTGTACTGTGTAATTTTAACTTAAAACTTATTTTATTATTGATATTATTATTTTATACTGAATAACAAAGCTTCAAAAAAACAAGCAATACCACTACTTATGCCACAGCATCATATGGTTCTCCCACATTACATAGGACAAAGCAGAAATATAAACATTGAAAGTCGAGCGAATGAAATGAAGCATAAGGATATCAGCACGGATGAATCCTTTTCTTTCCCCTCTGAAAGTATACCGTTGCTCTTACCTCAGGAAGCTAATCAAGTAGAGAGCGGAAGTGTAGAGAGCAACCCGAATGGCTTTCAATGTACTAGCATTCATCACAATGAGATCGATTCAAAAGATCATACAGGTAATATGATTATGGTAGACGGGGAATTTCCAAATTCAGATGACTGGTTGAATGTTCAAGAGCTAAGCTATCAGGTGGCTTCAGCCAATAACGTTGCACAAGTGGGTCCAAGGACCAAATGTCATTGTCAGGTTAGCGTTATATCTTGGTTACAGAATTTTGATATACTGGTAGTGTTATAATGTATGTTTTTTACAGGTACCAAGGGTAGATAATTCCCCACCTCTATATTATATAAAGTCAATGCCAAGTTTTTTCACAAAATGAGCTAACAATAGAGATTTATTGTTTCGAAGGTACAAGATGTTTTTGGAATGATTAAAAGTTACAATTAAAGACTTTATATGCATAAACAAAATGTGCCTAGATGTCTCTTTTGTGAAATATACTGACTACCAATTGCTTTTACACTTTCTTTCATGTTTGCATCAGTGCTACATTTTATGTGTAGGTTATTAGAAGTGTTAGTCAATGGTCAGCTGGAACAAGCCAAACTGAAGACACAGCATTCATAGAGCTTATTGTTCTCTTATTGAGCAAGTAGAACACTTTGTCTACATTGAGGTAACATAGCCAGCCACATAGAGTTAATTACTTTACGATCAAAACTTCATGTTCGATTTTTGAGTGAGGTTGAAGTTTTCTTTTCAAGACAAGGGTCCTATAGACTTAAGGGATATTGTTAGTTAAATGATGCTGTGGATATTGCTTCTCATATGTGAATTTAGTGTCCTTACAGTTTTAGTGGAGATGTATTGTGTTTACTGGCACTAATAGGATCCAAAATTTATTGATGAAACAACAATTTCTGTTGGTGAATTGGGTGATAACTTGGATTTTTCTGAAGTCGTGTGAACACTTTCAGATTGAAGTTATTTGTGGTTCACCCAAATAATTCAGTCGGATAAAGTCAGAAAAATTCTGCAAGAAGAGAGAATGTATTTTGCTGTGTATTTCAAAATGAACCAGTGTGTAAAATGATCAATGCAACACCTATATATAGATGTCAACAGATGTGTCTTTTGCCAATAGACACATCTCAAGATGTGTCTTTTCCCAATAGACACATCTCATTCCAACAGTCATGTCCAATACCAACAGACACATCTCAAGATGTGTCTTTTCCCAATAGACACATCTCATTCTAACAGATGTGTTTGATGCCAATAGACATGTCTCAAAAGTAATAATTCTGAAATCATAACGAACTCGAACAGAGCATGCACTCCGCATTCTCCCGACTTGTTCGATGTAACATTACGATTACATTGATCAACTAGCCAATCCAATTACACTAAAATATCCAACAATCCTCCCCCATTTTAGCGTAATCCATGATTAACTAAACAAAATCACAACAAACAACAAACTTATGCATAAATGAAATATCGTGACGATTGAATTTCACATTAGTATATTACACATTCCAAATATTCGAATATCAAGGTATCACTATGGATTGAACCTCTACTATTCATAGTGAATACATGAAGATAATATACACATAAATTTACATTCTCAAATGTTCTTACTTGACACTATATTTTACTAGCCTAGTGTCCTAATCCTTCATAAGCATATCAAAGCCAAGTCCAAGCTCCTTGAAGTGGCTAAACTTCATGCTCATATAGGTAGTTCTTTTATTCTCGCACCTGCATATGCAATTTTTCAAAAGAACTATTAAGAAGATAAACTTCAACCTCCTTAACTTGCAGGTCCGAACACATACCTTGGGATGACAATACTAATGTGTTCCAATCTCTAGATGTTAAGATTTCCACATTGAATTCAGCACCTAATGTCATATTAGATGGGAATTGGGTATCTCAACATGAGAGGTTTTTGATGGACTTTAATCCCATCCCTACAGCCGACTTGTGCACAAGATCTCTACTCAACCCTTTGGTTAGATGATCGGCTAAATTATGTTGAGTTCTTATAAACTCCATTGATATAACACCATGCGTGATAAGCTCACGAATCATGTTGTGTCTAACACCTAAGTGTCTAGACTTGCCTTTGAACACTTGTCTATAAGCATTAGCCAAGGCAGACTCACTATCACATCTGATAGATATGGGTGATATCGGTTTAGGCCACAAAGGAATCTCATAAATCAGATTTCTTAGCCATTCAGCTTCTTTACCAGCCGCTGATAATGCTACAAATTCAGATTCCATCGTTGAATCAGTAATGCAACTTTGTTTTTTCGATGCCTAAGAGATAGCACCTCCCCCAAGAAGGAATACCCATCCACTTGTGGAAGAATGATCTTCCTTATTGGAAATCCAACTTACATCTGAATGACCTTCAATAACCGAAGGAAATCCAGTACATGTCAAACCATAATCCATGGTTCCTTTCAAGTATTTGAACACTCGGCTTAAGGCTTGCCAATGATGTGAACTTGGTTTGCTAGTATACCTACTAAGCTTTCCAACAGCATAGGCAATATCTGGCCTATTGATAATAGTTCTCCAAACTAGACACTAATATTTCGGTATTGATAATTTCATAAATATCCTGAATTTTTTTAAATTAACCTCTTGGATATGCGTCAAGTAAATTTATCGTGAACTCTTCTTACTACATATATAGTCAAAATTACACAGAATACATATTAAATGACAGGTCTTATCTTTTTTGCTAGATAAATTATTTTCCCGCAGCTTCTCCTCACGTATTCCCTTCTTCTTCTTTTTTTTGTAAATTCGCGTTTTCATCTGATTACAAATATGATACTTGATAGGTATGCAAGTTTTTGGAGGTTTCGAAGCTATCATTTCTACAGGAGTACGGTCCAAAGTTGAAAGAAGATTATGTAATGGTTAAGCATCTTCCAAAGATTTCAAGAACTGATGCTGAAACAAGTGGTTGCTTATGCTGTTGGTCTTGTTGTAACAAGAACTGGCAAAAAGTAAGGATTTCAGGAAATTAAAATCAAATTTGGTGTACATGAGGTTTTGTCACTCTATGCTATATAATATGTTTCTTTCTTCATCTGTTTAACTAAACAAAAGTAATATAATAAGAGAAATGCTACATGCACAGAAATGGTCACAGAATTCTTTTACAGAATGACGTGGTCATGCTAGCTGTATCATACATTAATGAGCTTGTCGGCCACAGTACTTGCATTCTAACTACAGTTAAATGTTTTATCAACTTTTTTTCTATATTCTCTATTATTTATTTTAATGTTCTATCAAAATTTTATAATTTTTTTCCTAGTCCTATATTATTTACTTTTTTATGTTCTAGCATTACTATAAATTTTATTAAAATATTATTTTATTTATTTTTTCGATATTAAAATATAACTTATAGTGATCATGATATTTTTCGATATACTTATTTTATTTATTTTTTATAATTTATTGGAAGAATTTATATTTATGTAAAAACTTATTACTACAAGTGATGAATGATCTCAAATCAAGGATATATTTGGAGTCATAAAAAATTGATTTTTTTAATTTTTCAATTAAATTATTCCAAACATAAAAATTGTCTAAAATGATGCAATTCATATTTTTAAACTTAACTTTAAAATGAGTTAACATTATAACATAGAAAATGTGAAATATAATTTTCATCTTAAAATATATTGAGAATCATAAACACAAAATTATGCCAAATTAGCTCAAATAAAAACATCTCATAAATTTATTCACGAGATATTTTAGCTGACCTTTAAATAATATTATGCCAAATTAGCTCAAATAAAAACATCTCATAAACATCTCATAAAATATAATATTATTAAAAGTTCAGCTAAGTGTCCTAAAAAATTACAACTTATTTTATTTCATTAAATTTGTTCACTTATGATTGATTCCCTTTCACATATTTTTTTGATATACTTATTTTATTTATTTTTTATAATTTGTTGGAAGAATTTATATTTATGGAAAAAATAATTACTACAAGTGCTGAATGATCTCAAATCAAGGATATATTTGGAGTCATAAAAAATGAAATTTTTAAAATTTTCAATTAAATTATTCCAAACATAAAAATTGTCTAAAATGATGCAATTCATTATTTAAACTCTACTTTAAAATGAGTTAACATTATAACATAAAAAATGTGAAATATAATTTTCATCTTAAAATATCTTGAGAATCATAAACACAAAATTATGCCAAATTAGCTCAAATAAAAACATCTCATAAATTTATTCATAAACATCTCAAATTAAAAAATATTATATTTTAATAAAATTTATAGTAATGATAGAACATAAAAAAGTAAATAATATAAGACTAGGAAAAAATTATAAAATGTTATAAAATTTTGATAGAACATAAAAATAAATAATAGAGAATAAAAAAAAAAGTTAATAAAATCATTGATTTAACTGTAGTTAGAATACAAGTACAGTGGCCGACAAGCTCATTAATGTAGGACACAGCTGGCATGACCACGTCATTCTGTAAAAAAATTCTGTGACAATTTCTGTGCATGTAGCATTTCTCTATAATAATTCCAATTGACAACTCATCATACCCGTTTCTCGAAATAAGCAGACCCTGTTGTGGATTATTTGAGGAAATGAGTGCTAGTTTGCCATTTAGCACTTGTCCTAATTAGAAACTCATTTATATCAGAAGTTCTAACTAAACCTAGAGGGTGTTTGGGATTGCTTAAAATAAGTTACTTTTGATTTAATGGAGGTGTTTTTAACTTAAAGGAGAAAGTGAAGTTGTTTACTTTAAGTTGAATGAAAGTGTTTGGGTAATTTTACTTAAAGTTAAATGAGGATTTAATAATTTTGACTTAAAATGAAATTTGACTTAAAAAAAATTTAAATTCATAATATTTGAACTTTACAAGAATCGTGAAAAAAGAAAAAAAAAAACTCCATAAGTCATAAGTCATAAGTCAAAAGTACCTAAATGGAACTTATAACTTAAAGCAGTTTTTTAACTTAAAGCCGGGTTTTAAGCCGTTTACCCAAACAGGTCGAGAACAACTTAAAGCTCCTTTTTGCTTTAAGTTCATGTTCCCAAACAGGCTGCTAATAAGTATGTATAAGTGAGTCAACTTAAATGGTTGTTAAACTGTTCTGGCCATACGTATATGGTACTTCTGTTGAATGCAGTGAAATAATAGTTTTAAGATCTGGGAGAAAGGGGGGAATAGAATAGATGTCGATATGTTAATATTACTCAACTTTTTAGCACAAGGAGCCTCAAAGTACATTAGTATTTTGTGGTATTTTATTTAAGTGCTATGCCATATAGAACATCATTAAGAACATGTATGCTCCACTTTTGTATATCATTGGCCTTTCACCTTGTATTTAAACTAGAAAAAATTACCAAGTTTTAATTGCAAATAGGTATGGGCTGTCCTGAAACCCGGATTCTTTGCATTGCTGGAAGATCCTAGCAACCCCAAACTTCTGGACATAATAATTTTTGACATGCTACCAACTTCAAATGGGAATGGAAAGGGTCAAGTATATTTGGCGGAAAGAGTAAAGGAACGCAACCCACTGCGCTATGCATTCCAGGTTAGTTTGTCCAGGCATTCTTGATTTGTTGTATATTATGTTGTATAAATTAAAAAAGAAAAAGGAAAGTTTATTTATTTTAGCAAGATTATCTTCTTTCTCCAACTGTGTATTTAAGTATATGAATATGTGTGTTAGTTTTGTTTTTGTTAATTAGTAGTAGATATTATATATAAAATAGGGAAAATCCTAAGTACAAGCCACTTGGTCATGATATGATAGTTCTTAAATCATGAGTAACAATACCAATCAAATTAAGATTCCAATTAAGTTCCAAGACAAACAAGCAAAGACTTAATTATTTGGTTCAGAGATTTTAATGGATAGGTCCTTGGCACGCTTTCTTGTTGGACGAGTCTCCACCCTAAAGGGTTGAATTCTTACCTTCTTACTAGGTCCTGCAGCCTGTGATGTAGAGACCCCATTCTCAATGTTGTTAGGTGTTGTGAGTCCTGGAGTTAGTTCAGAAGCTGGGATGATTGCCAGCTAACTATCTTCTTCCATTTGGTCCATACATTCCTTATCAGTTGTTCATAGCTATGATCAAGTGAGGCTACTTCTCCATCCTCCAGGCTTATCTTGGTAAGATCCTGGAAGTTAATGGAGAGCCTTGGTCACTGTCATCCTCCTCACATCATTGAAGCAGTAGATGGTAGTAGTGCCTAGATTATAAGAAATATCATCCTCCCTTGAGGCATTGCTTCCATGAAGGAGAAACACATTTCAATATTACTAAGGTATTTTATATAAGCAATAGCAATTACATCAAGATCAACAATTGTTATGTTGTCATCAACTTCCTGATCTTTTCCAACAGAAGAAACACAGTTTTGGTAAGAATTCAGATCCATGATCAGGGGATTTTGTGCTGAAAAGGAAATGTGGGTACCATGGTTGTAGATGCATTAGTGAGAGATTGGGTATATGGGGTAGTATAAGTGTCAAGGTTTTCGGAAGAAATTCAGGTGACTGAGTAGAGGTAACCAAGGTATTAGATGAGTTTTGGAGTGGACGGTTGTGGAAACATATAGGATGTATAACAAAGGATCATAGTCCTTTAATGTTGTGTTTGGTTGGGGAGAATGGAATGGAATCAATGAAATCAAAAGAAAAAAATGGAATAGAGGGAAGATCTAGAAAAAATGAATAGGTACAAAATTTGTATGATGAGAAATGTGAAGAAATTGAATGTTGGGGAGAATGGAGCATTCCTTCTTAAATAGGTGGGTTTGAGTTCTAGTTCAAATAATTAAGAATGGAATGGATGAATGAATGAATATTTTAGACATTAACCTATTTCATAGTTCAAATTTCATTCCATTCCATTCATCCCAACCAAACACAACATAAGGCTATTATAATCATTTTAAATAAAGATAGCTTATATAAAAAAAATGATGATTGAAATCTATCACATAGGATCATAGTCCTGTAAGGGTATTATAATCCTTTCAAATAAAGATATCTTTTATAAGAAATTTCTATGTGCATACTGTTTCAGAATTGTTTATTACTTCTGTTATTCATTTCTTCTTTTCTATATCTGGAACTATTATAAGGTTTCTAGTGGAAACCGGAGTATAAAGTTAAGAGCTGGAAGTCATGCCAAAATCAAAGACTGGGTATCTGCAATTAATGATGTCAGTTTTAAACTTCCTGAAGGTTGGTGTCATTCTCATTGGTTTACTTCATTTGCCCCATCGAGAGGCTTGACTGAAGATGGCAGTCAAGCTCAATGGTTTGTCGATGGACAGACTGCTTTTGAAGCAATTGCTTCAGCAATAGAGAAAGCAAACTCAGAGGTAGAAACTTCTATATCTGAAAATAGTATGTTTACGTTTTTAGTTGACTGTCCAAAGACTTAAACTGGGTCTTGCATGCAGATATACATTACTGGATGGTTTGCCCCGAGCTTTATTTGAGGCGACCATTTCACTCCCACGCCTCCTCTCGACTTGATGCTCTACTTGAAGCTAAAGCTAAGCTAGGGGTCAAGGTAAGGATGGTGAACAATGCATTTAATTAATCATTTAACGAATCCTTTCATACATATATAAAGATTAAAGAATGTCACAGACTCATCTTAGTGAATTGTCTGTAATCTTTGGACAGGACTTTTTTAACCTGTTTACCTCTGGTGACATATTTGCTTATTGAACTTCAAATTCTTCAGCACATATATACAGTTCAGTCCAAATAGTTTTCTATTGTCAAATTTTTTAAATCTTGTTGATAAATTGAAATATTTTGCTCCAATCTAACTACATATGCATATGCTTCAGATACCATGCAGCTTCTAAATTTGGTCCAATCTTACTACTTCTCGAACATGTTTCATTTTTTTTCTGTTACATTCCTTATCTATTATTAATGCACGATCCAAGTCAAAAATGTTGTTATAAATCCTAAAATTTGATACATCTAATTTAAATTCTGCAGATTTATATTCTTCTTTACAAAGAGGTTCCTCTTGCACTAAAGATCAATAGTTCATACAGTATGAGAAACCTTCTTCTTATTCACGAGAACATAAAGGTGTTGCGTTATCCTGATCATTTAGGAACTGGAATTTACTTATGGTATACAAATTAAACTTACCTAACTTCTGCATAATTTTCTTATCATGCACATCAACTTTTATATCGCTGTTAAAATTTTTATCTTTGAGTGTGTATAGGTCGCACCATGATAAAATAGTCATTGTTGACAATAAGATTTGCTTTATTGGAGGACTTGATTTGTGCTTTGGTCGATATGATACTCTTGAACATAAAGTGGGCAGTGGCGGATGTAACATTGTTCACCCTAGGTCACAGGACCTACCAATATTTAAAAAAAAAAAAAAAAAAAAAAAAAAATTTATAATTGTGCTGGTCTTCCCTCCCTCCTACTCTCCCTCCTGTTCTTAACCATCATTTCTTTTTTCATTTTCGGACTCGAAATCTCCACATTTTCTGTATAAATTCATCCTCCAAGTTGTTTACAATCATTATTGGTTGTTTATTAGATATCTCAATTCTCAGAAGTTGCAATTTGAGAAAGCAAAAACAGAGGTTGCAAGGTGTTTGTGGAAATGTCACACTGAATTTTTGTTGATTATACTTTGATTGACATAATGAAAAGATCAAATGTGCGGGATATCTCAAGTTTCTTTACCAAAAAATCAACGATTGAACATCTTTTTCAAGAACCTCAGCCACCTTACCCACATCAACCAAGCCAACAAGGTTCTTCTCCCTCGATCGTTATACCTCCTCCACGCGACTTTGATATTGTTCTTGAACAGTGAAAAAATTTCCCGCGCTCCGCGCGGTGACCTACCATGTCTCAAAGTCTGTATCCGCCACTGAAAGTGGGCGACTACCCTGTTCATACTTGGCCTGGAAAAGACTATTACAACCCAAGGTACATTCCCTATTTTCTCATCTTTTTTTCTCATTACACTTTAGATTATAGCAGTATACACCATTCAAAATTTTTTTACTTACTGATCTCCTCAATTCTGTAAGACTGAAAATTTTCATATTAGAAATAAGTGTATTAGAGATATGGAGTTAATCACTTCAACTTTGGAATCAAAGAACATATAATTGAAGAAAATATAGATTTTAATGTGTTTTTGCTTGCTGCGTTTTTATAACCTGGTCAAATAAGTTAAGTGATAGCCAGTGTTTAGAAGTTTGGATATTTATACATTAGTTATTCTTGTTTGGTGCTTATGGTCATAGGTAGTTTATAGATGCCAGTACATGGATATTACAATAGAAAAAAAAATATCTCACATAATTTAATTAATTATGAATGCTTCTAGAGTTTTTAAAATTCAATTTACTTTGTTCTGATTATAAGTTCCAAGGTCTATCCTAAAAAAAATGCTGCCTTTGAATTAATGCTTCCGGTTATATATATATATATATATATATATATATATATATATATATATAGGAGGAGGTTCAAAAAAGAACCCTTCTTAGCAAGAGAACCAAAAGACCCTATTATTTACCATCGATTTCCTTTTCATCCTATGGTCTAGATTATATACATATTAGATACTATTTTACTTATTTCTAATTAAAAGGGTAGTATTTTGAAACTGAAAATACAAACATATTAAATACATTTACGTATTATACAGAATCATTTCCATGTTTGTAAAGATTTTGCAGAGATCTTGTGCACGATGAGCGCTCTACATTCCATACACATGTTTACCAGCTATGTTGATTGCCTGTATTTCATTCAATTTGACGTAACATTACATTATCAGTTTTACAAGTAAGTCGTCTTGTCATTTTCTTCTGTTCATGATAAGTGGATTTTATATCCACTTGGAACATTCTAAATTGGCTTAAATTGATTGTTTTGACCTCAAGATTTTGGTAGTTTTGATGTGTTTGTTTTATTGTGCAGGGTTGGAATAATGTTGATTAAGATCGTTGTTTCCGTTGCTTTTGGAGTTGGATTCGGGCTTAATAATATAGAATGGAGTCTTGTTATGGTTCACCATGAGGATTCCAAGCATAGAGGATTGAAAACGGAAGAGAATGCAAAAAGAACGGGAGCAAACGGAGCAAAAACGAAGGAGAAAAAGCTGAAAAACGAAGGAGAAAAGAACGGGACCAGATTTGGCCCGAGCAAACTGCGCCAGTTTTGAGCACTTTGCTCGGCAGTGAGCAGATTTGGCCCGAGCAAACTGCGCCAGTCTCGAGCAAAGTGCTCGGGGACGTGCTGATTTTCCAGTTTTGCCCTTATTCGATCTGAAATTGTATTTTAAGTGTTTTTGACATAAAAATCGTTTCGGAGTTGTATTTTATGTATTTTTCTTATTGGGTAAGTGGGAGAAAAAAACCTATATCAACATCCAACCCTTGGAATCAGATACACACGTACGTATTATAACCTAGGGTTTCAAGAAGAGAGAAAAGGAAAAGGAATTCCTCCAAGCTATTCTTGAACCTTTGTATTCTTCGATTGTGGGGATTTAATTCTAAACCTTATTCTTCTTCTTCTCTATTTTATTTACTTGTTTATTTTGGAGTTATGTTTTCAATAGAACCCATGATGATGATTAGTTCGATCATGAACTAATTCGTTGTCATGGGGGTTTAGTGGACTTATTCATGAATTCTATGTGTTGAATCTTCTCGATGCCTTTAGTGTGATTGATGTGATATCCTATCATGGTTGATTTAATTCGTTATAGGAGAGTAGCTAACTCCTGTAATTGTGTGTTAATTCTTGTTGAAGCGAAAGTGGAAATAAGAGTTTAGAACTTGCCATGTTAGCGTAGGTTTATGCGTGATAACATCATTCGTAATTAGTGTCGTAACTCTAATCGTTTTATGACGACTATGTGATCAATTGAATGCTTGCACCTCAACCATTATGTTTTATTCTTTATAGACATATGAAGACTTGGCATAATCGGAAGACTAAATGATTTCTATCTTTATTGTGGATATTGTTTAGGATGGTATTTGTTTAACGGAAGTTGGCTTATATCAGTTTTGTGTGTTCGATCAGGTGTTAATAAATCACATGAACAAGGCTAGGGATTTGGAGACTATAGATGGATTGTTTAAAGAAACTAAACTCCCATGTTTTATTTGCATAGTAATTCGACATAAATCTCAGTTCAAGCAGTTGATAATTAGTTATAATTCTTAGGTAAATTTTAGTGATAACAACAATCCACTTTATTATTTGTTTTAGCATCGGATAATAATCATACATTGGTGAGTGAATTAGCTAGACAATACAACGAGTCCCTGTAGGAACGAACCTTATTTGCTATCTGTATTACTTGAGATCACGTGCACTTGCGTGTTAAGTTGGTCGTAACAAGTTTTTGGCGCCGCTGCCGGGGACGCGGTTTTATTTTGTTTAGTTTCAATATTTGCCATCAGTGGTCATTGAATTTCGGTGACTAGGACGTTTTCATAAAATTTCTTGTTGGTGAATTTCAGGTACGTGTTGAGAGTTTATGCGTACACGAGCTCGTGCACGTAGAGACGAACTAGCACGTAGAGACGAACTAGCTAGGAGAAGACTTGATTTCGGGTTAGAAGACAATCTTGAAGCAAGGAAAGTTATGGCAAATCAAGAACAAGCAGCGAAGGCTTTGAGTGAATTCTCTCAGCCGAAAGTGGAGGACATCCATACTAGTATTGTTCGCCCAGCTATAGGGTCTAACAATTTCGAGCTAAGGCCAAACATAATTCAGATGATTCAGAACACAGTCCAGTTTGGGGGTAGTCCTGCTGAAGATCCCAATGCTCATATTAGGGACTTCCTTGAGATCTGTGACACCTTTAAATTCAACGGAGTTACAGATGACGCAATCAGATTGAGGTTATTTCCCTTCTCTCTTAAGGATAAAGCCAAGAGTTGGTTACATTCTATGCCATCAGGCTCTATTACAACATGGGCAGACTGTGCTCAAAAGTTCTTGACCAAGTATTTCTCCATGGCAAAGACAGCAGCTTACAGGAATGCCATTTCTCAGTTTGCTCAGCATTCCCAGGAATCTTTGGGAGAAGCTTGGGAGAGGTACAAGGAGATATTGGCACGTTGTCCTCATCATGGAATGCCGGATTGGATGATAATCAGCAATTTCTATAACGGGTTGGGAGCTCAGTCCCGGCCTATGTTAGATGCAGCTTCTGGAGGTGCGCTATGGGCAAAAAGCTATGAAGATGCTTATAATCTGATTGAAATGATGTCGGCCAATGAGTTCCAGAATCCTACTCAACGCTTGCCACCTGCTAAAGTGGCTGGAGTTCTTGACTTGGATGCAGCTACTGCTATTGCTGCCCAACTCAAAGCGTTGACAATGAAGGTAGATTCCCTTTCTAATCTTGGGACTAACCAGGTTGCTATGGTGTGTGAATTGTGTGCAGGGGCACATGACACAAATATGTGTGCTATCTCAGCTGAATCTGCACAATTTGTTGGTAATTTTCAAAGATCTCAGCAACCAGTGCCAAATTTTTATCATCCCAACAATCGGAATCATCCTAACTTCAGTTGGAGCAACAATCAGGGAGGTGCTCAGCAACCACAAAATCAGCAGTTCAATGTAAGGCCAAGTAATCAGAACTATCAACCACCACCTTATGCTCCAAGGCAACCATTCAATCCACCGGGGTTTCAACCATCTCAAGGAACTTCATTGAATCAGTCTGAGAAGTCGGAATTGGAAGAGCTTCGAATGATGTATAAGAGTCAGGCAGTGTCATTGAAAACTTTAGAGAATCAAATTGGCCAGCTAGCCAATGCTTTGTTGAACCGTCAACCAGGAACGCTCCCGAGTGACACAGAGGTGAATCCAGGCAAGAAAGATCAAAAGGAACAGGTTCAGGCAATAACATTACGATCAGGAAGAAGTCTACAAGGTCAGAACGAAGAAAAAGCAACCGAGGAAAAACTTGAATCTTCAGTTGAGGTCGAATCTGGTTCTGATTTGCTTCCTAATGCTACTCCTTCAACTCCTATCATTCACAAGAGTGTTAATTCTCAAAAAGAAGTAGAAGATAAGGTGTTTCCACCTCCTCCATTCCCAAAACGAATTCAAAGGCAAAAGTTAGACAAGCAATTCGCTAAGTTCTTGGATGTATTCAAGAAGCTGCAGATTAACATACCATTTGCGGAGGCTCTTGAGCAAATGCCGAGCTATGCGAAGTTCATGAAGGGTATTCTCTCGAAGAAATTGAAACTTGAGGAGTTAGAGACCGTTGCCTTGACGGAGGAATGTAGTGCCATCTTGCAACAAAAGTTGCCTCCTAAGTTGAAGGATCCGGGAAGCTTCACCATTCCATGCACTATTGGAGACCTCTCATTCAGCAAATGTTTGTGTGATTTGGGTGCAAGTATTAATCTCATGCCCTTATCAGTTTTCATGCAACTTGGTCTTCCAGAGCCAAAGCCCACTACCATGACTCTACAACTTGCTGACCGTTCTGTTACTTATCCGCGAGGGATAGTTGAGGATGTTTTGGTGAAGGTCGACAAGCTTATCTTTCCAGCAGACTTTGTTATTCTTGACTTCGAGGAAGACAAGAAGATCCCTATCATCTTGGGACGACCATTCTTGGCGACGGGCCGAACTCTTATCGATGTCCAAAAGGGGAAACTCACTATGAGGGTGCACGATCAAGATGTCACGTTTAATGTTTTCAATGCAATGAAGCTTCCAACTGACGATGAAGAGTGTTTCAAAATTGATATGGTCGACAAGGTGGTTAACCCCGCAACTCAACACTTGATAAAAGCTGATGTGTTGGAAAGAGTTCTTGCTAATGACTTGGAGGTTGAAACCGAAGAGGATGAAGAACAATTGCAATATCTTAATGCATCACCATGGAAGAAGTTTCAAAGCTCATTTGAATCATTGGGGTTGTCAGAATTGAAAAAGTCTCATGTTAGACTTAAGCCATCCATCGAGGAAGCACCTACATTGGAACTTAAGCCATTGCCTGAACATTTAAGGTATGCCTATCTTGGTGATTCTTCTACTTTACCTGTTATTATATCTTCTCAGCTTTCAGGAATAGAAGAGGAAAAACTATTGCGAATCTTAAGGGATTCCAAATCAGCCATTGGGTGGACTATAGCAGATATCAAGGGTATCAGTCCGTCGTACTGCATGCACAAAATTCCTTTGGTAGAGGGAGCTAACCCTACAGTTGATAATCAAAGGAGACTGAATCCTGTCATGAAAGAAGTTGTGAAAAAGGAAATTCTTAAATGGCTTGACGCGGGCATTATCTACCCAATTTCTGATAGCTCTTGGGTGAGTCCGGTACAGTGTGTGCCTAAGAAGGGGGGCATGACAGTGGTGACTAATGAGAAGAACGAGCTCATTCCTACGCGAACAGTTACGGGTTGGAGGATTTGCATGGATTATCGGAAATTGAACAAGGCCACTCGGAAAGATCATTTCCCACTTCCATTCATTGATCAGATGCTCGACAGATTGGCTGGACATCAGTACTATTGCTTGCTTGATGGGTATTCTGGTTACAATCAGATTTGCATAGCACCCGAGGATCAGGAGAAGACTACATTCACTTGTCCATTTGGTACATTCGCATTCAGACGTGTTTCTTTCGGGTTGTGTGGTGCACCAGCTACTTTTCAAAGGTGCATGATGGCCATCTTCTCTGACATGATTGGAATTAATGTGGAAGTATTCATGGACGACTTCTCAGTCTTTGGGGATTCTTTTGATGAGTGCTTGGAAAACTTAAGTTTGGTTCTAAAACGTTGTGTGGAGACGAATCTTGTTCTAAATTGGGAAAAGTGCCATTTCATGGTACAAGAAGGTGTCATTCTGGGACACAAGGTGTCGTGTAAAGGTTTGGAAGTTGACAAAGCAAAGGTGGAGACTATTGAGAACCTTCCTGCCCCTGTCTCAGTCAAGGGTATTCGCAGCTTTCTTGGTCATGCGGGATTCTACAGGCGCTTCATAAAGGATTTCTCAAAAATTTCTAAGCCGTTATGCAATCTTTTGGAAAAAGATGTGCCATTCAAGTTTGATGAGGCTTGTTCACATGCGTTCGAGATCTTGAAGAAGAAACTAATTTCTGCTCCAGTTATTACAGCTCCTGATTGGAGTCAACCATTTGCTTTGATGTGTGATGCCAGCGATTATGCACTTGGGGCCGTTCTAGGCCAAAGGAAAGAAAAAGTGTTCCACGTTATTTACTATGCAAGTAAAACACTAACTGATGCTCAGTTGAACTACACGACCACTGAGAAGGAGCTACTTGCTATTGTCTACGGGTTTGAAAAGTTTCGCTCTTATCTGCTTGGTACAAAGGTGACAGTTTATACGGATCATGCTGCCATTCGCTATCTCCTTACGAAGAAGGACTCTAAGCCAAGATTGATTCGTTGGGTTCTTCTGTTACAAGAATTCGATGTGGAAATCAAGGATAGAAAGGGGACGGAGAATCAGGTAGCTGACCATCTCTCTAGATTGGAAGATCATGGCAAGTCACCTAAAGACAACACGGTCATTAATGAGTTCTTCCCTGATGAGCAATTATTCAAAGTGCAAGATGATGAACCATGGTTTGCAGACTTCGTGAATTATCTAGTAAGCAACATCATTCCACCTGAGCTCTCTCATGCTCAAAGGAAGAAATTTTTGCACGATGTCAAGCAATATATTTGGGATGAACCGTTTTTGTTCAAGCAAGGAGCTGATCAGATTATTAGGCGTTGTGTTCCTTACGGTGAGACCGAGGCTATTCTAAGTGATTTTCATGCTACAGCTTATGGAGGTCATTATGCAGGTGAGAAGACAGCCACACGTATTCTTCAAGCAGGGTTCTATTGGCCAACTCTATTCAAGGATGCTCATCAGTTTGTGTTGAGGTGTGATCGATGTCAGCGAGTTGGTAATATTTCTCGTAGGGACGAGATGCCTCTGAATGTCATGATGGAGGTAGAGATCTTTGACGTGTGGGGAATCGACTTCATGGGACCGTTCATTCCGTCATGTGGTAATCAATATATTCTTCTGGCCGTGGATTATGTGTCTAAGTGGGTGGAGGTCAAAGCACTTCCAACGAATGATGCTAAGGTGGTGCTTAATTTTCTCCACAAGAACATATTTACTCGATTTGGCACTCCACGAGTTATAATCAGTGATGAGGGTACGCATTTTTGCAATCGGAAGTTTACATCTCTGATGGCACGTTATAACATCAATCATCGAGTTGCTACAGCTTATCATCCTCAAACCAATGGGCAAGCCGAGGTCTCTAATCGCGAAATTAAACGGATTCTTGAGAAGGTAGTTAGTCCTTCAAGAAAGGATTGGTCTCTGAAACTCGATTAAGCCGTTTGGGCTTATCGAACGGCATATAAAACACCTTTGGGAATGTCACCGTATCAGCTTGTCTTCGGGAAAGCTTGTCATTTGCCGGCGGAATTGGAGCACAAGGCTTATTGGGCTTTGAAAAAACTAAATTTCGATCTTACAGCCGCGGGTGAGAAAAGAATGGTGCAAATCCATGAGATGGACGAGTTTCGCTTGCAAGCATATGAGAACAATAAACTCTACAAAGAAAAAGTGAAGAGATGGCATGATCGGCGTTTAGTTAACAAGGTATTTGTTCCTGGACAACCTGTGTTATTATTTAATTCTCGCCTTCGTCTATTTCCAGGAAAGCTTAAATCGAGATGGTCAGGGCCCTTTGTTGTAAAAACCGTGTTTCCGCATGGAGCGGTTGAGATTTTTGAGAAATCACCGGATCAATCGTTCAAAGTTAATGGTCAGAGATTGAAACCGTACTTTGGTGAGGTATCGAATCGTGGGGCTGAAACCGCGGTTCTTGCAATTATTGAATAAATCATGGAAGTCACGTCAAGCTATTGACGTAAAAGAAGCGCTTCTTGGGAGGCAACCCAAGTATTGTTGTGTACAAGAATTTTTCTTCTTCTTTAAAAAAAAAAAAAAAAAAAAAAAAAAAAAAAAAAAATATAGAGAGAACAGAAGCATTCCGCGCAAACTGCGCCGAATGGGAGCAGACTGCGCCATATTGCGCAGATGGGAGTCGCGCAAACAGCGCCAGTGGCGCGCACTCTGCGTGCGTTACAGCAACCCACCGCGCAAACTGCTCAGGCCTCGCGCACTCTGCGCCTGCGCGTCACCAGAATACTTCCGCGCAAAGTGCGCCAATCTCGCGCACACAGCGCCTGTTCCCCCTGTTCAGCCGAGCTGTTATATAAAAAAAAAATTTTTTTTCCCCAACCCATATCTCATCTTTTATACACATCCTACTACACTTCTATATCCTAAATCAAAAACCCTAACACCTCCTACTCCAATTCTATTTCTAATTCTTCTCCTAACCCAATTCCATCTCACCTTATATATACATCTCTCTATATTTATACATCATCATCCATTAAAAATTCCTCCATACACTTTTCTATATATACACTTCTCATTCACAAACTATACTCATCCATCAATTCCAAGCTCAAGGGGAGGATATATTCAAATTATTGGAGGCTTATTCTTGCAAGGACACCTCTTCAATTCGTATGGTATTGTTCTAATCTCATCTTTGTAATTGCTACGAATTGTGTTCTTGCCAATTAGGGTTTGGTTGTGTTCTTGAATTGGGGGTTTGGTGTGAAATTCGAATTTGGTGAATTGGTGGTGTGTGGATTGTTGTTCTTGTTGTTATGGCTCCCAAAAGACAAAAATTGGTAGGTAGTAGTAGTAGTAGCCGTCCATCGGTGGATGAGGATGCTATTGTGGAAGAAGGAGTAGTGAAATTTGTGAATTCGGAGGCTGAGTCGGAGTACGGTCGATTAGTTCGTAAGGGAGTTATAAAGGAGAGGAGGTTTGTGCCTCGTGATAACGAGGAGATGGTGGCTATGGTGAATGTGAGGGGTTGGAAGGTATTTTGCGAATTGGCTAATGATGTGCCATTGAATGTTGTTCGGGAGTTTTACGCTAATGCTTCAGTAGAGCAGAATAACTCCACGATTGTTAGGGGACAACAGGTTGATTATTCTCCTCGAGCAATTCGGAATTTGATTGGGCAGTTGCCTAAATCTAGGGGTGTTGAGGATTGGGGACGGAAGACGGTGGGAGATGTTGATCTTGATGTTGTCATCGGTGAGTTGTGTGTTCCAGGGGCGGTATGGAGGTGTAAGGCGGGTACTAACGAAAAGAGGAATTTTCCGTCCGCTTCATTGACTAAGTTTGCCCGTGCATGGTTCTTATTCATATGTACTAGTATCCTTCCGTCGTCTCATGTGACGGAAGTTACTGTTGACAGGGCTATCCTTTTGTGGGGAATTTTAAAAGGTGAGTATGTCGATTTGGGTTACTTGATTAATCAAACTATTCTTCGGTTTTTGAAGAGTAATTCGACAGCTAGTATTCCCTATGCTTCCATAATTACGGGATTGTGTGATGTTGCAAAAGTGCCGCCGCGTGTGGATGAGCCGGTGCAAAAGCCTGGGGCTCCTATTGCTGATTCGTCTATTGGGCGAATGAAGGAGGCCGAAGGTGGTGTTAGTGGTGCAGGTGGTCATGTAGCCGAGGGATCGGGAGTTGCTAGAACCGGTTCACAGCAGAGTACGGGGAATATGTCCACTCTTGAGTCTTATTTGCGGCGATTGACTAGGCGGTTGGATGTTATGCATGATAGCAGTCGTCAATATTCAGAAGACATGGGCATAGCTTTGGAGGCAAAATTTCAGTCACCGAGTACTCCGGTTCAGTGGCCTATCTTTGGATCCCAGATTCCATATCCTCCAACTGATTCTTCGGATGAGGATGAGGAAGGTGGCGACAGCGAGGATGAGTAGGTATGTTTCTTCTATCCCTTGTATTTACTTCCATTCAATGAGGGCATTGAATATGTTAAGTTTGGGGGTGGTTTGGGGGATAGTAGTTGTATGTAATGTGTATTTTGTGGTCATATAGGATATCATGTTGCATAGTATTGATAGTTCATGCATGATTGTTATGTTCGTATTATCTATGTTTGTTCATATAGGACATTTTGTTTTATTTTCGTATACCATGTGAGTTTTCATTTAGTTGCATTTTCATGGCATGCATATTTCATGATCCCTTAGGACGAGCTGATTCTGATTGATAGGTGGATGTTGATTTGGGTGTGATGATGATGGGTAGAGGGCTGATTTATAGTTTCTATGAAATTGACTTGCATGTACGGGAACAAAATTTATTACACAGTCTCATTGGGGTGCTTTTGGGCTAGGTTAGGGTCATGCCTGTGGGATGTTTTGAGATTTAATCACTTGTTTATATTTAGAATTTTCGTTATTCCCTTTATAGCGTAGGAACATTAAAGTCTAAGTTTGGGGGAAACCAGGAATTTTCATGCTAGTTGTTAATATGTGTCAATAAAGGCTAGGCGTCAAATGGCTAGTAGCCAGCTCATATTTATATGAGTAGTCTAGGGTTGGAAATGAGAAAGGCTCATTCCAGATCTAAAAAAAAAAAAAAGAAAATAAAAAAAAAAAGAAAAAAAATATAAAAGAGGAAAAAAAAAAGAGTCATAAAAATAATTTAAATGCAAAATTAACCAGAGTGAGCTCTTTAATACTCGAGTAATTAAGTCTGAGGGGACTTAGTCCTAGTGACCTAAGGCTTTATAGTCTGGGATCCACTGACCCAACACTCGCTACATGGGTATTATTGTATAAGCCTTTTGGGGTCTCATTCATTGCACGGTTAAATAAGCATGCGTATTGTATATGTAGTGTCGTAGTATAGTAATAAGCATGAGTTTCTGTCTACCTTGGATGAGGGTGGAGGTGTTCCTAGGCTATGGAGTGTCTACAGTCTATTCTAGTTATAAACCTGTGATTGTCTTGACGGAAAGCATGTATGATTTTTGACCTAGTTCTGGGGGTATTTCTGATGAGCATTGCACACACGCACGTTTCTGTTCATGTATTGTTAGTATACGGGGACTTAGTCGAGCTCTGCTTGGATTTGTTGCATTCGTTGAGATATTTGCTTGTTAGTTGGTTTTGGTGAGTTTGAAGGGGATCTTGCATTTTCATAGTAGTTGCATTCATGCATTGCATTGCATTGGATTTTGTGGGTACATTCACTATAGGCCCTCACGAGACCTTACTCGTCCACTAGGGCTGCCTAGGGGTTTAAAGGGCTTGTTGCATATGCTAAATGCAACCGTGATCACCTACGGAAGTGGTACTAATTAGTTAGTTAGTGTAATTGTTTATGCTTGAGGACAAGCATCAGTTTAAGTTTGGGGTGTGATAAGTGGATTTTATATCCACTTGGAACATTCTAAATTGGCTTAAATTGATTGTTTTGACCTCAAGATTTTGGTAGTTTTGATGTGTTTGTTTTATTGTGCAGGGTTGGAATAATGTTGATTAAGATCGTTGTTTCCGTTGCTTTTGGAGTTGGATTCGGGCTTAATAATATAGAATGGAGTCTTGTTATGGTTCACCATGAGGATTCCAAGCATAGAGGATTGAAAACGGAAGAGAATGCAAAAAGAACGGGAGCAAACGGAGCAAAAACGAAGGAGAAAAAGATGAAAAATGAAGGAGAAAAGAACGGGACCAGATTTGGCCCGAGCAAACTGCGCCAGTTTTGAGCACTTTGTTCGGCAGTGAGCAGATTTGGCCCGAGCAAACTGCGCCAGTCTCGAGCAAAGTGCTCGGGGACGTGCTGATTTTCCAGTTTTGCCCTTATTCGATCTGAAATTGTATTTTAAGTGTTTTTGACATAAAAATCGTTTCGGAGTTGTATTTTATGTATTTTTCTTATTGGGTAAGTGGGAGAAAAAAACCTATATCAACATCCAACCCTTGGAATCAGATACACACGTACGTATTATAACCTAGGGTTTCAAGAAGAGAGAAAAGGAAAAGGAATTCCTCCAAGCTATTCTTGAACCTTTGTATTCTTCGATTGTGGGGATTTAATTCTAAACCTTATTCTTCTTCTTCTCTATTTTATTTACTTGTTTATTTTGGAGTTATGTTTTCAATAGAACCCATGATGATGATTAGTTCGATCATGAACTAATTCGTTGTCATGGGGGTTTAGTGGACTTATTCATGAATTCTATGTGTTGAATCTTCTCGATGCCTTTAGTGTGATTGATGTGATATCCTATCATGGTTGATTTAATTCGTTATAGGAGAGTAGCTAACTCCTGTAATTGTGTGTTAATTCTTGTTGAAGCGAAAGTGGAAATAAGAGTTTAGAACTTGCCATGTTAGCGTAGGTTTATGCGTGATAACATCATTCGTAATTAGTGTCGTAACTCTAATCGTTTTATGACGACTATGTGATCAATTGAATGCTTGCACCTCAACCATTATGTTTTATTCTTTATAGACATATGAAGACTTGGCATAATCGGAAGACTAAATGATTTCTATCTTTATTGTGGATATTGTTTAGGATGGTATTTGTTTAACGGAAGTTGGCTTATATCAGTTTTGTGTGTTCGATCAGGTGTTAATAAATCACATGAACAAGGCTAGGGATTTGGAGACTATAGATGGATTGTTTAAAGAAACTAAACTCCCATGTTTTATTTGCATAGTAATTCGACATAAATCTCAGTTCAAGCAGTTGATAATTAGTTATAATTCTTAGGTAAATTTTAGTGATAACAACAATCCACTTTATTATTTGTTTTAGCATCGGATAATAATCATACATTGGTGAGTGAATTAGCTAGACAATACAACGAGTCCCTGTAGGAACGAACCTTATTTGCTATCTGTATTACTTGAGATCACGTGCACTTGCGTGTTAAGTTGGTCGTAACAGTTCATCACAAAACACTAGGTTTCAGATTGTCAATGGAACACAAAAATTAGACAAAAACGAATCTTATACCTGCAATTTCGTATGCAAAGATGTAAGAGTCCAAGAAATATTACATACAGATGTTTTGGAGATGACATTGAAGGTGTTCAATGAAGTGTTCTTAAAACGTTATTGAAGGTGTTCAGAAGTGTTTTTAAAATTGTTTAATGAAAGTTTCATGATTGTTATCTTAACTATCTTTTGCTCTTGTTTACCTAGTATTGTTCTAGTTTGTTAATTGCTAGTCACCGGTGTTGTTTTAAATTTTGGCCTCTCACTTCTTTGCTCATACAGGTCATGTACCAGATCTAATGTACGAGATGGCCTAATGGAATCTTAATGAAATTTTAATATTCAACAGTCTGTCTCCATATTGAGGATCAGTGTTGATTTATTTCTCCATTATTGTAGTATGAGGAGCAATACATGGTTCACATTAACAAGGCTTATTATTCAATGGTCAAGAAAGTTGGTTTTAGGAGAAGGCATAAAAGGTTGTGAAGCGCTTGATTTTATGATTCATGAAACTGTACGCAATAGTGATCTTGATATCATACGGAAGAAGAAGACATAAGTTAGATGTTTGATTCTAATGTGTTAGTACCATTGTTGGTTCTTGTTTTTTTCAATATATGTAATTAAGATCATGAACATGTGATCATATTCATAGTGTTTTATTAAGTGTTCATGTTTGTTCTTTTAGATATTCATTCAAATCTCATGCAAATTTGGTTTCCTTCCCAGAACCAATATATTTGTTTTGACATGTTAGGCAGAAAGCCAAAAATCATTACACCCATAAAAGATCCAAAAATAAGAAAAATAAGTGTAGACAGATTTTGATGCAACACTTAACCGAAATCTTACGTAATGAAATCTTTTAAATCACTTAACAGAATCTAGGATTAAATTAAATAACTTAAATGTTAATACAAAAAACACTTAATGAAATTTGAGATTGAAACCTTAAAAATTGATTTTTAAAATACCCAAAAAGGTAGAAAATAAATTTAATAATATTTTTACATGTAACTTAATAATATTTTTAATTTAATAATAGATTTGAAACACGTAAGAGAATCTTGGTGCATTTAATAATATTTTTACATGTAACTTAATTTTAAAAGAAATGTATAAATTTTCTTTTGAAAATGTAAATATATACAAATATTGTGTAATACACCAAGATTCTATTAGGTATTTTTTAGATTTATTTAGATTTTATTGATTCGGAACACGGATTTTGATGTATTACATAATATTTTACTTGTAACTTAATTTTAAAAAAAAATGCATAATTAATTTTTTTAAAATATATAGAACTATTATGTAATACCGAGATTCTCTTAGATGTTTTTTTAGTTACTTGAAATCATAATATTACTTTATCAAGTATTTATATTAAGATTCGTTTAAATAGTTTATTGATCTAAAATAAGTTTTGGATATAGTCATGTGCAAGTACAACGTTATAAATAATTTATGGAACATTTAAGTATATTTTTTCAAAATTTTAAACATGAGATAATGGAGAATAAATTTTAAATGATATATTGAAACACACAATAGAAACTTGGTATATTCGATGATATTTTTATACATGACTTAATTATAAAATAAAGGTTTAATTTTTTTTAAAAAAATGAAATATATAAAAATATTATGTGATACACAAAGATTTTCTTATGTGTTTTTTTAATTATTTTAAAATTGTAATATTATTTTATTACATATTAAAATTTAGATTCTACTAAATAGTTTATTGGTATAAAATAAGTTTCGATATATTTATGTACAAGTAGAGCACTATAAATAATTTATCCAACATTTAAGAAAATTTAAATAATATTTTTCCAAATTAAAATTCAATTTTTATAGCATGCCTTTTAAAAATATTCTCGAAGAAATCTCAAAAATATAATAAAAGTAAATAAATTGATATATTGATTTGAAACGCGTAAGAAATTTAATTTTTCTAGCACGTCTTTTAAAACAATTCTCAAAGGAATATAAAAAGATAGTAAATAATTGATATATTGATTTGAAACACGTAAGAGAATCTTGGTGCATTTTATAATATTTCTACATGTAACTTAATTTTAAAAGAATTGTATAAATTTTCTTTTGAAAATATAGATATATACAAATATTGTGTAATACACCAAGATTCTCTTAGATATTTTTTAGATTTATTTAGATTTTATTGATTTGGAACACGAATTTTGATGTATTACATAATATTTTTATATATAACTTAATTTTTAAAAAAATTGCATTTTTAAAAAAAAAATATACTATTATGTAATAACGAGATTCTCTTAGGTGTTTTTCAAATTACTTGAAATCAGATTATTACTTTATCGAAGTATTTATATTAAGCTTCGTTTAAATAGTTTATTGATCTAAAATAAGTTTTGGATATGGTTATGTGAAAGTACAACGTTATAAATAATTTATGGAACATTTAAAAATATTTTTCGAATTCTAGAACTTGAGATAATGGAGAATAAATTTTAAATGATACATTGAAACATGCAATAGAACTGACTCAAACTTTCAGTTGGATCATCCAACTCAAAAAGTTTTCATTCAGGTCACTTAACAAATAAAAACTTTCAATTAGGTCATTAAACACGTTAAAAACTTTCAGTCAGGTCATTAAACACGTTAAAATCAAGTCATTTAACGTGTTTTTATTTGTTAAGTGACTGGACTGAAAGTTTTTATTTGTTAAGTGACCTGATTGAAAGTTTTTTAAGTTGGATGACCCAACTGAAAGTTTCCAATCATGAGTGACCTAACTGCCATTTAACCCCAATAGAAACTTGGTATATTTGATGATATTTTTATATATAACTTAATTTTAAAAGAAAGGTTTAGTTTTTTTTTTAAAAAATGAAATATATAAAAATATTATGTAATACACCAAGATTTTCTTAGGTTTTTGTTAATTATTTTAAAATTGTAATATTATTTTATTAGATATTTAAATTTAGATTCTACTAAATGTTTTATTGGTATAAAATAAGTTTCAGTATAGTTATGTACAAGTATAGCACTATAAATTAATTATCCAACATTTAAGAAAATTTAGTAAAAAAATTTCAAATTAAAATTATATTTTTATAACATGTTTTTTAAAACAATTCTCGAAGGAATCTAAAAAGCTTAATAAAAGTAAATAAACTGATATATTGATTTGAAACAAGTAAATAATTCAATTTTTCTAGCACGTCTTTTAAAATAATTCTCAAAGGAATCTCAAAAAGGTAGTAAATAAATTGATATATTGATTTGAAACACATAAGAGAATCTTGGTGCATTTTATAATATTCCTACATGCAACTTAATTCTAAAATAAATGTATAAATTTTCTTTTGAAAATACAAATATAAACAAATATTGTGTAATACACCAAGATTCTCTTAGGTATTTTTTAGTTTATTTAGATTTTATTGATTGAGATTGATGTATTATATAATATTTATATATGTAACTTAATCTTTAAAAAAATTGAATAATTATTTTTTTAAAAAAATATATAGGACTATTATTTAATACCGAGATGATCTAAAGTGTTTTTTAATTACTTGAAATCGTAATATTACTTTATCAAATATTTATATTAAGATTCGTTTAAATAGTTTATTGATCTAAAATAAGTTTTGAATATAGTTATGTACAAGTACAACGTTATAAATAATTCATGGAACTTTTAAGAATAATAGAATTTGAGATAATGTAGAATAAATTTTAAATGATACATTGAAACATGTAATAGAAACTTGGTATATCAGATGATATTTTTATATGTAACTTAATTCTAAAATAAATGTTTATTTTTAAAAAAAATGAAATATATAAAAATATTATGTAATACACTAAGATTTTATTAGGTGCTTTGTTAATTATTTAAAAATTGTAATATAATTTTATTAGATATTTACATTTAGATTCTACTAAATATTTATTGGTATAAAATAAGTTTCGGTATAGTTATGTACAAGTAGAGCATTATAAATAAATTATCCAATATTTAAGAAAATTTAAATAAGATTTTTTCAAATTAAAATTTTATTTTTATAGCATATCTTCTAAACAATTCTCGTGGGAATTTAAAAACATAATAAAAGTAAATAAACTGATATATCGATTTGGAACACGTAAGAAAATCTTGGTCCATTTTATAATATTTCGATATGTAACTTAAATTTAAAAGAAATGTATAATTTTTCTTTTGAAAAAAAAAATATAGAAATATTATGTAATACACCAAGATTCTCTTAGATTTTTTTAGTTTTTTTTTTGTTTTTCTACTATATCTTAATTTTTTAAAGATATTTCATAATAATTTTTCAATGATCAATTCAAAATGATTATAATTGAAACTTTTTAATATGTGTTATATTTATTCTAATATGTGTTATATTTATTCTTATATATGTTATATTAATTTATCCTAAAACACTTAACGGGATCTTCAAAATAATTATTTTGTGGACAATAGTAAATTATAAACAATAAGCAAATACGTGTTTCCGAATAATTTTCAAAAAAAAAAAACTATTTGTTTCAGAATAATTTTGAGAAAGTATCTTATTAGATATATTGTTTAAAAGATTCGTTTAAGTGTTTCCTAATATTACATGACATGACATACTAAACCATGAAATAGGAACAACTTTAACAAAATTTTTACAGAGTCAATTTTCCTCTTATACGTACAAAGGCATATTACTTTGGTTCTCATCACACACATCAGTCCCAACGTAAGCAGGCGCAACACTGGCTCAACATGGTCGGAAGGCCAAGAATGTATGCAACTAGAACAACAGAATCTTAAAAATTTCTCTGTAAAAGGTTTAATACTCTGTTCTTGAAGTATCAATTTAGTATTTTATTGATAATAAAGAAACATACAGAAGTTATATTATACCTAAGATCACAAGTCAATACTACATTAACTCAAACCGAAGATATAATTGAGCAACATAAATACAAAAAAAAATATAATAGAACAACATCACAAACAAGAAACTGAAGGTAACATGTCATTCAGTGCTTCACTCCTTGTGGATTCATCTATTTTAGCACAGGAAAGTAATCAACCAGGTTAGGCTTAATTACTTGCTTCAACCATTATATTCCATATCGAGTCCCTAAAATCTTGAGCTAAATCCTGGAAAGGGTCTGCCATGTCCTTAGAAAATATAGTGTTTGATAAAAGATTGAAAGAAGTCCTATAAGCAACAAGACCAAAATCTACTGCCTCTCTAGTTCGGCTACACTTTGAACGTATCCAATAAGTTCATTACAGATGTTGATTTGCATCAAGCTTGTGGGCTAAAAATATATTCGTGGTGCTTATTTTTCTGAGGTTTCTCCAATGAAGGTCGATGGATGACCATGCTAAAGAGTACAGAGAATGGTCGCAAGCACATAGTATGTCTGGCATAAACCTGTTAGAGAAGGCATGGCCTTTCTTTTGAAAGAATCTCAAACACATTACCAAACACATACCAGAATCTGAAACACATAACAAAATCTTGTTAGAACTCAAACGAAAAAACAATAATAAACACTAGAACATAAAAAAGAGAAAACTCTGATACAAAATATAGCAACAGAATTGCAAAACTTTAAAAACATATGACCTCCTGGCATGATACTCTTTAGACATACATAAGCTGCTAGCTCCTTTCAAACCTACATTTAGAGAAAAAACCTAACTAAATTCCACATCCCTCATCCATTGTCTTACCAAACTGCTACAACTTCTCCTAGACCATGGAAACACTTAGTAGGATCTAGTTAAGACTAGTATATAATACTTGTTCATATTGAAAAATAAATAATAACTATAACAATATGAAAAGAGATACGCCTAATAAAATCCTAAAATTATAAAAATAGTTACACTTGATCAGTTGATCTTACATCAGAACACCTAATGAAATCTTATATTAATGTTGGATCACCCGTGGAACACATTGGAGAACACTAGCATGACTAAACGAGTATTAATCTTATTGTAGATCATGTGTGTCTTTACTTTTGTTCTAAATGAAAAGACAAGATGTAATTTGTACGATTACATCTACACCTCCAACAGAATACCTTAATAAAAAGACATACCTTGTTGAATGTACACCTCCAACAGAACACCTTAATGAATCTTGAAACACCTTTCTTGATTAAACAATAATACAGTATATAAATTAAAAATTCAACACACTATACCGTAAGATTTCAATGTTCTGTGTGTGTTTTTATCTCATTCTTTCTTCAAGCTTCTATGATTTTCTTCGTCTACCTAGGTTTAGAAGTTTGATAATATCGTCAAATTCAATCAATGTATAGCGTAAGCATTACAGAGAGATATATTCAATCATGGATCGTTTCCAAAATTAAAAAGATTCAACTATTCAATCAAATATTGTTTGATGTAATGTTTCCTTAAGTATAGAATGAAATAGCGTATATAACAACAAATTATACAATTACAATAACCTTGTTTCTTACTTGTATTTACATCATTTCCATTATAGACATTATTATTAGATTTATTAAATATCTAAATATTGAATGGTCAGGATTGAGTCTTCTGGTTCTCTTGCTAAGGAGGTTCTCCCTAGAACCTTACCCTATATATATATATATATATATAATTATATATAATTTGGAATTTGCATGCAGAATGAGTAACTTGGGTCACTGTTAAAACTTGAAAATCCTTTATTGTCCAGATAATGATTTCTTGTTGATTTTTTGCTTTTATCATTGCAAAGAGTTTCAATTTTAAGTCCTTCATCTCGAATTCAGAGGCAAGCTTGCGTTTAACATTAGCAATCTCGCAGGTGTCGTTGCCGGTGATCACAATATCATCGACATAAACAATTAACACTGTGATTTTTTCATCTCGTCTTTTTATGAACATGGTGTTATCTGAGTTGCTCTGTTTGTAGTCAAATTTAATCATTGCTCCCTGAAATTTGCCAAACCAGTCCCTTGGAGACTGTTTTAACCCATAAATAGTCTTCTTTAGCTTGCATATTTTCCCAATGGTCGCAGCTGTAGAAAAACCCGGTGGAACATCCATGTAAACCTCTTCTTTCAGGTCTCCATGTAAGAATGCATTTTTAACATCCAATTGCTGAAGTTCCCATCCAAGATTTGCTGCACATGATATCAAGACTCGAATAGAGGCCATCTTTGCTACTGGAGCAAAAGTTTCCTGATAATCAATCCCGTAAGTTTGAGTGTACCCTTTTGCTACAAGTCTCGCTTTGTACCTATCAATCAGCCCATTAGGTTTCTGTTTCACAGTGAATACCCATCTGCATCCTACTACCTTCCTTCCAGCGGGAAGATGAGTTAACTCCCAAGTGCCATTATGTTTCAAGGCATTCATTTCCTCCATCATAGCATCTTTCCATTTAGGATCACATAAAGCATCCTGCCAAGTATGCGGAACAGAAACACTAGACAAGGATGATACAAAAGCAAGTGAAGATGGAGATAATGCATTATAAGATACAAAGTTTGAGATAGGATGGTTAGTGCAAGAGCGTACACCCTTTCTTATAGCAATAGGAAGATCTAGAGTAGGATCAAGAGTATTACCATTTTCTGGCTCAAACACAGGTGATGCAGGATCTGTCTCGAGGTCAGAGGTCTCTGGATGCGGTAAAGTGGTGATATCATTTCTTTTCCGCCTGGAATATGGAATCAAATCTGGAATATCTAATCTATTTAGATCATCTGACTCATTACTCGTATGTGGAGGAATAGATAACCTATTTGAACTAGTGTTTGGAATAGGTATATTAATAAATGGAAGTGTCTGTGACTCATCTGTTGCTTTATTATCAAGACTGTGTCGGTTTATCTCCCCCTGAAGCAAGGAGGAGGAACCCGGAGAAAAATAAGACATGTTCTCCCAGAAACTAACATCATGACTGACAAATATGCGACGTGATGGAGGATGATAACATTTATATCCCTTCTGAGTTGGTGAATACCCAATGAAAACACAACGGAGGGCCCGAGAGTCAAGTTTATCCCGAGAGGGAGCATGATTATGAACAAAACATACACTCCCAAATACTCGAAGGGGTATTGGGTGTGAAGAAGGTGCAAGAACACAAGACAAAGGTGTTTTGAATTTTAGGACACTAGAAGGAAGACGGTTTATAAGATATGCAGCAATCATGACTGCCTCTCCCCAAAGATATTTGGGAACATGCATTGTTAACATAAGTGACCGAGCAACTTGTTGTAAGTGACCAATTTTCCTTTCTGCTACCCCATTTTGTTGAGAAGTTTTGACACACGAAGTTTGATGAATTATACCACATGTGTCCAAATAAGATATAAACGGGCCTCCATATTCAGTACCGTTATCACTCCGAAGAATTTTAACAGAAGCATTAAATTGTGTTTGTACCATGTGGTGAAAAGATTTAAAGCACTCGAAAACTTCACTTTTTTGTTTAAGAAGATATACCCAAGTAAGCCTAGAATAGCAATCAACAAAGACGACAAACCATCTGTATCCATCATGTGTAGGATGTTTAAATGGACCCCAAACATCAGTATGAATAATAGAAAACAAAGTAGAACTTCTTTTATTTCTGGATGGATAAGATGATCTTTTATGTTTTACTAGTTCACATGGTTCACAAAAGAAATCTTCCTTCTTACAGTGTTTTATTAAGGCAGGGAATAGATGTGTTAGAACACCAAAAGATGGATGACCTAACTGTCTATGCCACTGATACAAAGATTCAAAAGCAGAATTTAACTTGGATGACACCTGATAATTTGAGGGAGAAATAAGATTCCCTTCCATAACATAAAGTCCATCTACCACTTTACCATTGCCAAGGACCTTGCTTGTCGTCAGATCCTGAAATACACAGTGGAAGGAAAAAAAGGTTACTGAACAATTAAGATTTTCAGTAATACGTTGAACAGATAATAAGTTTGCTGTTAAGGAGGGAACATGTAACACATCAGATAGTGGCAATGATGATGAGAGGCAGTGAGAAGTGCCTTGTCCATGAACAGGTACAATAGCTCCATTGGCAACACGAATATTGCCTGTTTCACATTTATATGTTTCTAGGAAACTAGAATTTCCAGTCATATGTGCTGATGCTCCGGAATCAATAATCCATGAATTATGACATTTATCGGAGGTAAAGTGACAAGATGTACCTGCATGGGCAGAATTAGCTGTATGTGGAGTGGTGTTCATTTGTGACATTAATTGGCGGAGGGTGTTGACCTCTGAAGCAGTCATCGTCCCTGTTGAAGAATAAGTCTCACATTCTGATGCAGCATGATGAGCACTAAAGGGAATACCTCTACCCGTGCTTCTGCCAGATGAGACACCACGGTAACCACCTCGGCCACGCCCTCCTCGTCCTCGAATTCTAAGATGAGGGTGCAGAATAAAACATGTTTCACGAGTGTGGTTTAACTTCTTGCAGTAGTCACATTGAAGACTGAATTTTTCACCCATTAAAGCCATTGGTATCTGTTCAGGTTGTTCTGCCTCAGATTGTTGAACATTTCCAGTTAAGAGTGCAGATCTTTCAGAAGAGACGACCGAGCCATGCTTTGCTTTCGACTTTCCTCTAATCTGACACGACCATAGGCTTCTTCCACTGTAGGAAATGGAACTTGTCCGATAAGTTGATTTTTTATTGAATCATACTCATCAGACAATCCGTCAAGAAACTTCATCACTTTCTCTACAGTCATCATTTTTTGATATTTTTCTTGATCTTCAGCATGTTTACACTCAAATATAGTGTAATGTCCCAACTCACTCCATAATGATGTAAGCTCAGAATAATACTGAGCTAATGTGTGGCTTCCCTGAGCCAATGCCCACATCTTCCGTTTGATCTCAAATTGCTTGGCTACATTTCCGGAGAAGGAATACGTCCGAGTGAGAGAATTCCACACATCTTCAGCGGTATCAATGAAGATATATGTTTTTCGAATATCAACCTCCATAGAGTTAGATAGCCATGAACACACCATGGCATTTTCAGATTCCCAATCATCGAAAGTAGTATCACTTTCCAAAGGTTGCTTGGCTTTCCCATTGATATATTTCATCATTCTATGAGATTTAAGTGCCATTGTACAAGCTTTGGACCATTCCAGAAAATTCTTTCCGTTGAATTTAGGGCTTACATACGGAGTACTATGAAATCACGATTTACTGCTACTTATAGCAGTATTTTGGTTTGAAATTGCGGAATCGCTGGTATCCGTCATTATAAAATATTCAAATAACAATTATTCCAATAATAATTCCCCCTTTTTCTCGTTAAATCTTAACTACCCAAATATGCATACAAGTCAGTGGTATAGTTACAATAAAGGGAGTATTTTCTGCACAAGTTATATATATATACGCAAATATGCATACAATTATATATCAGAAAATAAATCTTCACGAAACTGAAAAGTGTTACCACGGTTGGAATCGGGATGATGAGAGGAGTAAGAGTCCCTGAAGAAGTTTCTGCAAAAAACGCCCGGAAGAGGCCTCACGCGCCGGCGCGTGAGCGCGTGTGGCGGCTCGGACGCGCGTGCGGCGGCGCGTGAGGGCGCGTGCGAGGCCGGTTGTCCAGTTTCTTTTTTCCTGTATTCTCCTCTTCTCCTGCTCTTTCCAGTGATATGTTTATATTTGTGTTTGGGTGTGTTTTGAAAAACGATTTTTTTGACAGGAGAGCTATATTTTTCTGGTTTTTCTGGGTTTGTTTGTTTGTTTGTTTGATTTCTTCCTTCTGTGTTTCCCTAGGATTTCACATGCTCTGATACCAAGACAAATTCTGTAAGTAGAGAGATAGAGAGAAAATAATCACAGAAGGAATAATTTGTATATATGTTGTGTGTCTATTACAATGTAAAGCTACTATATTTATAAGTAGAACAAATGCACAATAGTCATGAACGGTGCCTAAACTATGACTTTGTTGTGATGTTAAAGTCTAAGATGCCTAATATGTGTTGACTGTTGACACTTATATTTGGGTAAGGTTAAATAATTGCTCCAAAACATGGGAATAGCAGAACAGACAGCTGTGGTGCATGGTGATGATGGACCTGAAGATGGAGCAGTTCCTGTCTGCACCGAAGACAATGCTAAAAATAGGTAATTATTAGTTCAGTAATTTTAGTTTACATATTTTAGCTCCAGGATTCTCAAAGAATTTGTTCGTGATGCAGATATGTTCCATCCAGAGCTGCACTGCCAATCATCCGCCCATCACTAGGCAGGCAGCAGACAATTGCAGAGAAAGCAAAAGTTGCAATGCAAGGGTACCTTAATCACTTTCAGGGGAATATGGAAATCGTAAACTCCCGAAAGGTAGTTCCTAACAAACAGATTGACCAATGAGCATAGTGACAAAACAATATGCACGAGATAAGCTACATGTTGCATACCAAATCGAATCCAGAATCAATAGTTGCAATTAAGATATTTTCTCTAGTCGGTCAAGTTAAATACTTAACAAATATAAAGGTTACATTTTTCCTAATCTATTCTGCACTCCATGATTATGTGCAGCTGGAGGCTGATGCATTTTAAATGTTATACCTATAAATTTTGTGTGATGTATTGCAATTTGCCAACATGCAGGACCTTATGTTTATAAAGAAATGCTACATCTTCCTCACAAGTAAAAAAAAAAAAAAAAAAAAAAAGAGATCAAACTGGTAACTGGAATTTATTTATGGCATGCAGAAACAAATTAAACATACCTAACTTCTGCCTAATTCTAGTATTTACTTAAATATCATGTAGATCAACATTTATATCGCTGTTAAAATTTTCATTTCTGAGTATGTATAGGTCGCACCATGATAAAGTAGTCATTGTCGACAATAAGATTTGCTTTGTTTGAGGACTTGATTTGTGCTTCGGTCGATATGACAACCTTGAACATAAAGTGGGCGACCTATTTTCTCATATTTTTTCTCATTGAACTTGAGATTATAGCATTCCTTCTTTGGAATCACACAACATGTAATTGAAGAAAATACATATTTTAATGTGCTTTTGCTTGCTGCGTTCTTATAACTTGGTCAAATAAGTTAAGTGATGGCCAGTGTTTAGAAGTTTGGATATTTATACATTAGTTATTCTTGTTTGGTTAGGGAATCTGAGCCAAATAGTTGGGAAGATGTCATGAAAGATGAATTGGACGGTGAGAAATATCACCGTATACCAATGCACGATGTCCACTGTGCTCTTTGGGGGCCACCATGTCGAGATGCTGCTAGGCACTTTGTTCAGCGATGGAACCATGCAAAGGTGGACTTTAAACTTTCCTCTAGAAATTGTACGTGTAATTTTAGTGTAGAACTTATTTTATTATTGATGCAAAATAACAAATGTTGAAATACAGCTACCACCAACCTTATACTTTACAACCTTAGATTTTACTTTCGGCACCAACCTTAGACTTTCTGCAAACTTGTAATTAATAGCATAGACTTTCTTGTTCTTCTTTCTTGTATAAATTAGTTCCATCCCGTATGTAATATCTCAAGCTTTACAAAGCAATACAAGAGTTACATTTTCTTTTTCATTGCATTCTCCTGCTTCAACATATATAAATATATACATACGCTGCTGCTATATATATATATTTAACCACACAATTCATAGTTTCATCATGGTATCAGAGATTTAAGCTCCTTACCTCCTTTATTTCAGCAGCCATCGATTCCGGTGTTTTTCTTCTCTTTCAGCGGTCAAGCTCTCTGTGACATTTCAACAAACAGTTGGTGAGTTCTCTTCTACTGCAAGGTTACAACCACTGCTGTGACAAGTTACAACCGTGTCTTGCAAATCGTTTTCAGACAACAACTCTGGCAAACATCTCGACGAGTCAATTCAGCGAATTAACCGATATCTAACTCAGCCTCTCTCATCCGAGTTAACTCAGTAAAAAAAAAAAAATCATCAGCTTGTTACCCTTTTGTTCATCACCTCTCACCACCTCCATCTCTCCTTGAATATCACTGGTAACCCGAAAATCTCAAAACTCTCTCCAAAATTTTTCTCATATATATATATATTTCTCATATGTATGTGTGTTCCGTAGCTGAGTTTATGAAATTATAGTGTGTTTGCAGTGGTGTAATTTGTTATTACTTGGGCTAAATAGACAAGAGGCCCACTAAACCAAAAATATTCACGGCCTGTAGTACCATCTTGGCTGTATTACGTTTTGGTACCCCAGCCTTTATTTGTTTTTTAAACAAAACCTTGACTTTTGAAAAACACAAACTCTAGTTCCTGACTTTTCAGATATTACAAATTATTCCCACAATTTACAATATCTACATTTTGAGCCTAAAAATAATCATGGAAAAAGAAAGTAGTTCACCTATTCAAACAATTTTGAATGGCTCCAACTACTTGGCTTGGTCTCAAGCTATGCGTAGTTTTCTTAAAGGTAAAAGAATTTGGCGTTACGTAAATGGTGATTTTACGATTCCCACCAAAGAAAAAGATGAAACTGAGTCAAAGTTTAAAGATCGCATTGAAGAGTGGGATGTCAAAAATCATCAAGCTATCACATTTTTTAGAAACTCTTCTGTTTCTAAAATTAATTTGCAATTCGGAAATTTCGAAACGGCAAAAGAAATTTGGGATTTATTGGCATCTCGGTACACTTCTTCTGATCTTGCTCACCAGTATCAGGTCATGAGTTCTCTAAGCAAGCAGAAACAAACATCCGGTCAATCGGTAGCTGATTTTCTCTCTCAAATGCAAGCACTTTGGGACCAATTATCATTATCTGAACCAAAGTGGAAAAACATAGAGGATGCTGCACTTTACCACACATATCGTGACCAACAACGTCTCATTCAGTTTCTGATGGCTCTAACTCAAGACTTCGAACCAGTTAGAGCCGCTCTTCTCCATCGTGTTCCGCTGCCTTCTTTGGAGAGTGCTTTGACTGAACTTATTTCCGAGGAAACTCGACTTGGCATTGGCAAAACCAACCCCATGGCCGATACTGTCCTAGCAGTACCTCCAGTACCTACTTCTGACATACCATTTTGCAGGTTTTGTCGTCAAAAGGGACATGTAACAAAGGATTGCACAACACTTCGCAATCACACATGCCAACATTGCCATCAAAAAGGTCATTACTCAATCCAGTTCTGTAAGAAAAGGACATCCTTCCATCCAAACAAGTTCACTCAGTCTTCCGCTGCTGCAACTTCTGAATCTACATCAGAAACTACATCTGCAAACGAGCTTGAAACCTTGCTCCGCCAGGTTTTACTTAAAGCCAGCTCCTCTTCCACTGCATTCTCTGTCACTTCAGGTACTTCTTGGTATTTCGATTCCGCATGTTGCAATCACATGACAAATGATCCATCCATATTTACCACGAAAACACAGAGTTTATGCCTTCCAAATATTCAAACTGCTGATGGTTCCACAATGAAAGTGGCACATATTGGAACAGTATCTACAGAAGATCTTTCTCTTCCTAACACATACTTTGTTCCTAATCTTTCACTTAATCTTGTTTCCATTGGCCAACTATGTGATCTCGGTCTTAACATTATGTTTACCTCTTCTGGTTGTATGTTGTAATATCCGCGAATTTTCTATTTATTTTTTTTTCTCGATATTTAAATTTTATTTAAGAGCGATGCACTAGTATATTTTAATTAACGTATTTTTGGTAAATTTTAAACTTTATTATATTCTTATGTGAGTAAATATTATATTATATCTATCTAATTATATTTATTTGGTATTTATTAAAATTAGGAAATTTAGGAAAATAGGATTTAATTTTTGGATTGAATTTATTTTAGAAAGCGAAATTAGAGTCTCGTTTTAATTAGCGGGGAGAAACAAAATTATTGAGGAGACTGCTTTTTGCTTTTCGCAAAGCACGCCCGAAAAGCACGGACCGTGTTTTGTTCCATTACCTTATTTTATTTAGCCCAACACGTTTTTATTCTTTTAAAACAGAAAAAGGTGGGTCTTTTATTTATACAAATAAGAGCAAACCCAAACCCAGTTTATTACTTCTCTTCTACAAATACTCGACCATATATTTATAGTCAAAACAGAGTAAACCATCAGTTAGTTAAAAATTTTCCTTTTTGTTAATTGTTTTCTTTTCGTTTTCGTTTAGTATGTTCCAGTAGGCTCGAATTGTGCTCAGTTTCTTGTGGTTCGTATTTCGTTGGTGTGTGGCTGTGTTATTGTTGAAATTGGAGTTGCAAGGGAGGTTAATGTTGATTTCAGAAAAAGGGGAGGGTGCGAGAGAGAGAGGGATATGCGGAGATGATTGGAGGCGATGGTGGTGTTGGTTTTGTTTGTTCGGTGATGTGAGGACGAGAGAGAGGAGAGTGTAAAGAAGGAGTGTGGGGTGAGTTGAGAGGGGCAGTGGTTGTTGATGTAACCACCACCGATTGGTGGTGGTGGTGGTGAGTGTTTAATGGCGCAAAGGAAGGGAAGATGGAGAGGGATCGATGGAGATGTCGAGAGAGAAAGGTGAGGGAGATAGAGAGGGACGAAGGCGGAGAGAGAGATAGGGAGAAGAAGAGAAGCGGAGAGATTGTTGAGTGAGAGAGAGTGAGTTCAAGAGAGGAGTTGAGGAGGGAGAGAGAGTGGAGGAGGGATAGATGGAGGCGGAGAGAGAGAGAAGGGGAGGGAGGAAGAAAAGAGAGAGACAAAGATTAGAGATGGGAGAGAGATAGATGCGAGAGAGAGGAAAGAGGGAGAGAGAGAGGGAGCGAGAGAGAGAGAGGAGAGGTGGAGGCGGGAGAGAGATTAAGAGGGAGAGAGATTAAGAGGGAGGCGGAGAGAGAGAGAGCGGAGAAAGAGAGAGAGGTCGACACAGAGAGAGAGAGAGAGAGAAAAGAGAGGGAGAGAGACGCAAGAGAGGGTGAGGTGGGACCCACACGGTATAGGTGGGACCCACACCAATGTGTAGTTGTGAATAATAATAAAATAATAGCGTAATAATAAAATTAACGAGCGGATGTTATAATCGGGATTTAATTATCTGGATCGTTAATTAAAACCGTTTGTATAAATGATTTACTAAAAAGGGTATAATTGATTAATTAAGTTATTTAGTAGTAATAATTATGGATTTAATGTGAATAATTAAAAATGGATTCTTGAATAATTTTGTGGTGAGATTAATATTAATTAAATTAGATAATTTTTGAGAATTTATAAGAATTAATTTAAATTAGAAGTGCAATTTAAATAATTAGATATATTTAATGATTATTTTGAGGTAATTTAGAGATTTAATAATTCTGAATAAATAGAATTAAATACGGTATTATCTTAGAAAACTGATATTTAATATTTGAGGATTAATTTATTTAATTCGAGGATTATTTAATATTTGAGGATTTATTTATTTAATTCGAGGATTAATTGTGACGTGAGGATTTATTTATTTAATTCGAGGATTATTTAATATTTGAGAATTTATTTATTTAATTCGAGGATTAATTGTGACGTGAGGATTTATTTATTTAATTCGAGGATTATTTAATATTTGAGGATTTATCTATTTAATTTGAGGATTAATTGTTGTTTTGAGGATTTATTTATTTAATTCGAGGTTTAATTGTTGTCTTGGGGATTTATTTATTTAATTTAAGGATTAATTATTGTCTCGAGGATTTATTTATTTAAATTAAGGATTTAGTGTTGTCTCGAGGATTAATTGGTTAATTATGTTTCTTTTATCGTGGAATAAGATAATTGGTTGAGGATTATTTATTGATTGAGTTTTTATATAGGATGTCGATGGTATTATTTTAGAGGATTGATATTTAGCATTTTAGGATTATTTTACTTTAATCGAATCGGACCAGATTATTTTAGAAGATAAAAATCGGATTATTATTAAATTATTATTTGCGAGATTTAAAAATGGAAATGGTTTCGTGTAAAAATGTTGAGTTTGAAATTATTCTGGGAACCATTTTAGGGTAGGATTTAGGATGAGTTAGGAGACTCGTTTGGAAAAACTTGAAGAACGAAAGTTGTAGATATGCAAGGGTACTATATAGCGGTGAATAGAAGTTGATTGAAAGGTGATCAGAAATTGGGTTAAATAAATGCTGAACTAGGCCCGAGAAGGTGAAATGTCGATAACCAGAGACGTGGAGCAAGTTGGAATATCGTACCCCAAACCAGGCAAGTTTATTTATGTATACTCTATCGTTCAGAGTATCTGTATTTTTCAATATATGAAATGCGTTGAATAGATTTAAATCCATAATTGCAAGTTTACTAATTCGTACTCCATCGTTCGGAGTATTTATATTTTTAAATATGCTGATTAAGTTTTCGCTATACAAAAAAATCAATTATTCTTTTTAGTGATTTATATCAGATTTTATTCATGCAATCTATATACATATAAATTATTATACGAGGTGTTGAATTATTATATGAGGAGTTGAAATTTATTTCATGAGTTGGCCAAATTGTTGGGAGGATTATTGAAATACTTCATTAGTATTCGTAGAAGAGATGATAAAGATATATTTAATGATATTTTCATACTACAGAATACTTATATTTAAGAGTGGGGTTATATATAATTATATATATAAAGTAAGTTGTGATTTATTGC